>CM050172.1:36506675-37119175 GCA_027410445.1 Discoglossus pictus | reverse complement strand
ATTGAGGTGAAGTGGTTAAATGGGATCACTGCAACAAGCCAAGTTTTTTTCTGCAGTTCCCGGCAGTGCTGTGGGGGATGGGGGTTTGCAGAATATCTTGAAATCCTACATTTTATATGTGGGCTGCAGTTTAATATAAAACCAAACTGTTACTGTTTAACTAGACCTGCAATATTTTCTGAGCTAAACCACAAAACTACATATAATATTCTAGAAGCCAAATCTGAGTGGTGCAATTATTCGGATGGTTCTTCTAAAACTAATACTCCGAAGGTAAAGTTTCATGTGTTCATTTTTTTTCTTCATATGAAGAGACCAACTGTATATTTACAGTAAATACACATTCCTATGAAAATCAGACGCAACAATCACTTAAATATTGACTTTTTACACAATCTGTTCCTTAGAAGATATGTGCAAGGTCAGTTAGTAGAGAGACTACCTGGCTACAATTCAAAACAGAACGCCACATAACAGTGCCTGCTATTCGATAATGATTAAAGGAGCATGAAAGTTTCCTGTTCATATTAAAAGGAACTACCTAAGGGTTTGTTTTAAAAGCTCTACCTTTACCCACCAAAATCTCCCAAAGAGCCCTACAAAACTCTGCCCCCAGAAACTCATGCACACAGTCTATCTGTAGTACTAGATGTACTTACCATTCACAGACTGTTTCAACAGCATTTTAAATACTGCTGAGAGACCATCTATGATTGGTCAGTACATCTAGTACTATAGAGATATGGTGTACTTGGGTTACATGGAGCAAACATCTCTAGGGACTATCTGAAAGGATTCAATGAAGAAAAACAGAGCTTCTACGCACTTGTTAATAAAATATTAAGCTATGCAAACACATGTTTAGGTAGTTTATTTTGATATTAAAAACAGGGAACCTTAACCTGTATCAGTCTGGTCTAACTCAAAATAGACCAGACTGATATAATACAGGAAAGAGGCCTGTCCCTGAGTGGGTAACCAGACCTATTGAGCAAACCTACTCAGATATTGTTCGTTCTCAGATGAGCGCCTCTACTCTTTTTGTTTGGTTCTCCCATCACTCTAAGGGTGAAGAAAACTAGACGTGGACTCAGAGATCAGACACATATACTACAGAATATTTCTTCCAGTGAAGGGCACAAGTGAGCTAAAAGAGGCTGCTCTCAGAGTAGGTAACCAGACCTATAGGACAAACCTACTTAGGTGTAGTTCGTTCCCAGATGAGCGCCTCTACGCCTTTTGTTTAAATGTTTTTACAATAAAAACAACCTTTAAATACTACAATTGATATGTAATTATATACCGCCTTGACAATTTCTATTACGGACTTAAAAAGAACTGCCATATCTCCATTTTCAAGGCTCCTTTCATCCTGAAGTGCAAGTCAGTTTTTTGTATCATAAAAGAGCAAATTCACGAAGTGGCAAAAGTTGATCTCCTCAGATACTTCCTCAGAAGTATATACTCACAAAGCAGACAGCTATGGAGATGACCAGGATATCATAAATAGGTAATGCATTTAAAAGGTTTTTACCTTACAAGAATAAGAGCAAACAAATAATGCTGAACTTAATATATTCAAAGTCATTTTTTTTTTTTCAATCTCAGTTAAGTTTTTGCCCATTAGAAAACCATTTCTTCAAAATAGTATAACAGCACACTTTATTGTCCATTGAAGGATATATGGACACTCATACATGAATACATTATAAATTCCTGGCATCGGAAAGGGTGAACGGGGTGGTGTAGATGTTAGCAAAAGAATTGATGTATATGTTCAGCAGATGACAGCTCGTGCCAGGATTCTGACAGTAAAGTCAATTTATAAAACACATATCAAGGGAATACAAGCTAATATCCTTTATTAAATAATGGTTATTTGTAAATGGTCTTCCACCATATGTCAGTGTCTTCATTTGGCAGCCGTTTGTACCTTTGGGATGGCAGAAGACAAATCGGTGACTTTAATGAACCTACAATACTTACAATTCTATTGAGGGTTTATAAGTCAAGCAAGTGAAAGGACGTGTGGTGGTGAGGAGAAAAGGGAAACACACACTGGATGACATGCTGCTCTATATCCTATTACACTGCATGTGTTACATTGACCCATACTAAGAATAGTCTTATTAAGACATTTACCTTCTTGGGGACAGCTTCCTTCTTTTTCTTGTCTTCCTTCCTCTTTTTCCTTTCTTCCATCAACTGTTCTTCCTCTCCTTGCTCTTCACCCCTGAAATAAAGATCAGAACAATGAAAACCTTACAGAACAAGTATTCTACTTTTAAAGTTAATAATCATAGTATAACTTAAGAAAGTTAAATTTGATTTGCAGCAAGCGTCCATGCAAACCAAATATTAATGAAAGGGTACAAGTATGATCCTGGCCCCAATATAAGCTGCCGCCGTAAAATTCAGCCAAACTGGCATAACCACAGTACAGGACTCGGCAAATAACCAGGCTACCATGGCTGCAGAAACAACATCCTGGCGACTGATGTCGTACATATTAACTTTATACGTATTTTTTTTCCAATGATAATAAAGGGGACTTTAAAAAGGAGTCATCTTTGAATTTGACGCTCTGAAGCTAAGTTTTTTTGGTCGATTAAATCCCTGTACAGGTGAGGAGGCAAACTGCGTGTGCTCTGATCAGCAATGACCTAAACACACAAGAAATATTACTTGGAAAATGGCAGCAGGCACACCATCATATTTATGGTATTCTGGCATGCTGCTCTGAGGGTGGTGTGCTCAGGCTCTCTCCCTCAGCTCTTGAAGGACCAACATTACAAAAGAAATACAAATAATCTGCTTCTTTCCATGGCTAAACTGAATACATATACTATCTTCCCTAAAAAAAAATTGTACTTTTACCGAACATATTGGCAACTTCTTCCAATATAAATCTACTCAATCCACCTATAGAGACACACACACATATATATTAGATACACACACATATTATACACACACACTGCAGAAGTTTCTTCTGGCACCTATATTTTTTACAAATATATCAAGCACTGCTGTAGTATGTGAAATGGATCAACACAAAAAGCACATTTCAAGAGGGTAAAACCTAATTATGTTTTATTACACACACAGCTTCATATTACTGGTCTGGGTTTCCTTAAAGTGACACAGCAAGTGTCAGTTACTACAGTAAAGGAAACTACACATATAATTATAAGCTGGCTGTTATAATTGTGTGATAATGGAGCTCTAACATTGGGTATTTTACTCCTAAACTACATAAAGCTTCTCCTTCTCACCTAATGACAATTTTACATGATTCATTTTCTCAGATACAAGTGTTAATATCCTATTATCCTAATCTACACCAACCGGGCAGGCACTGGTTATTTATCACCATGCACTGTGAAGGATAATTGTATTTATATATGTACATTACATTTCTGCAAAAAACATAAGCCTTTGCTGTCACTTTTAATAAAATAAACCCATTAAATTCTCTAAAAGTAAATGTTTTAGTTAGTTTTTGCACTTATTCCAATGCAATGTCAGATCAATGTCCTTCGTTTCATGAAAGAAACAATTGTTGCATCAGAGTGAATTCCACTGTGTAGAACCCAACAAACAATTGTCTATTATGTCTCCTATTTCACAGAGACTTTGCTAAACAGACAGCACAAAACAACCGACAATAAGCACAAGTTACATGCACATCAGCATTTCTGCCTGAAAAGGAGTCTGGGGAGCAATGTGCAGGCTGAGGTTTAACATGAAATGGTCTATAAAACAATAGGCCAAGATCTGTCTTGGATGTAATAATGTGCAAAACGCGGATAGTGATCGACTGCGGAAGATGTATTGCAACAAAACCGCAATGAATTAGATTACTCTACCAAGCAGAATCTAAAATGTGCTCAATTAACTTTCTTTAGTAGTTAATAATATAGAAAACAGCAGATTAATTACACAGATGAATACTCATTGGAGACCAATCCTCTGCATTTCCAAACAATTTAACAGCCATTTGTAATTATATGTGCCTTCAAAAGCTTTGCTCGCTACCCTAATTGCGCACAAGATTTAACGGTGCCCTTTGATAATTCGCACCCTCCTTTCTTGGTGGAACACTAGTTTTTGTACAATAATAAAACAATTCTTCTGTGTGATTAGTAAACAGACCAATGTCAGCATTTACTTTAAAGGGCTGCTGAAGTCTATTCATCTGCTGTAAACCATTATAGAGAGCAGTTACAATCAAGTAGAAAATGTGCATGTTTCTGTTTTGGAGCGTTTTTCAGCACAATTGTTTCTTTAACCTGGGTCTACACCACAAGTTTTATTGGCCTTATAATGACAATCCGGCAGGTCAAACACAAGCTCACTAAATGCTCCAATTTGTCCGCACTGCAACAGTACATTTAATATTTATCCCCTTTGAGATTACAAATGTCTAAAGAACTAAGCTGACATCTTTTGACTGCAACAAATAGTCTCTTGCCATTTGAGAGTGTTGTTTGGTTGAGACATTCATTTTGTTGGTGGTCCGAGATCCTTTGGCGCTCATTGCGAGGCTGTTGGTTGTATTTTTTTCTCTCGGATAGGCGCTTTTACTGTTATTGTTTGGGCGGCGGTGATGTGTTTTTTGCGCTTATTGCAAGGCTTTGTGTGCTATGAGCAGCGAATGGCTTTTGTTTATTGTGAGTGTATTTTTTTGAGTATATGTTTTTTTGTATGCTAATTAAATAATTTATTAATTAATATACTTTACCTATTTTGAAGTAATATATGCAGGAAGCATTGTGTCGAAGAGCTGACAATCTGTTTTGATGTTCCTGCAGCATACAATGTCGGTTTGCACTGTTGTGGAGCGGATGTGTAAGTGTCAGCAATGCGTGCACTGTAAATAGGCTGCGTGCGCAAGGAAAATCCATTAGGGTAGCTGTGTACTTCCGCATTGTGTAAGTTAGTGTTGTAAAATGGCGGGGAATGTGTGTGGTACGCGGCTATGTATGATGTAGTGTCCTTGCTAATGGTGTATCTTGTACAGCTTTTTGGAAAATCTGTATGTGCTTTGTGGTGTTTTGCGTGTTTAGGGTCCTGTAGCCTCATTTTCTTTTGGCGGCCATTTTTCTCTCTCGCTTAGGGGATTTTCGTTTTTCTAAACTGTGGAATTTGGACTTAAATTGAGGTGTAACTTCACTTGCAGAGGTGCTGTGTACCCCCCCCCCCCCCCCCCCCCCCCCTTGCTGTGGGTAAGCTTTTTATGTATTTGTTGTGTGGGTTTATTGTGTTTTTAATGTTTGCGCTGGGTTCGGGAGTTAAGGTCATATTTTTGCAGCTCGTATTTTTTGATGCCAAGTCCGTAAATTTTCCGTTGCAAGTCAAATGCGGCTCATTGCAGCCGACGTGGAAGCCTCCACCACCGCAAAAGCTATGCGAGGGTCCGCAGGGATAAGCGCCTTTGGCGCTCCTTGCCAGCAACTGCGGCCCTCGCTTTGTGAGGCCCGCAGTTGAAGCGGGCAAACCCCCATGTTCACAACTATATATGTGATAGAGATTATATATATATATATATATATATATATCTATATATATATCTATATATATATCTATATATATATCTATATATATATCTATATATATATCTATATATATATCTATAATATATATATATATATCTATATATATATATATATATATATATATATATCTATATATATATATATCTATATATATATATCTATATATATATATATATATATATATATATATATATATATATATATCATCATAATTAATTATATCTTTGTACATTATATTATAAGATAATTAAGAAGAAAAACTATTTTATGTTTACATATTGAGGATTATCACCTTATATTAAGTAGTTCTACCATGTTTCCTTGTTTAATTCTAATGGGTAATCAGGCGATGATCATAAGTGGAACTAAAGAAGCTATGGAGAAGCAACTAATGCTCTTATCACAGAGATGTGGATACATTTAAAGACATGTACATTGTAATAGACACTTGTTTTTTAAAGTGGGTCATTCTTGAGATAACAGACATTGTTTCTGCTGCATTATTTAGCAAATGACTAGAACACAAATACTAACTAGCTGCTTTGATGTGCTAATTAGCATTACAGTAGGTTTGTCAGTCTCCGTGATGGCAACCATACCTCCTTATGGTTAGAGGGCATGGTCATGCATTGTAGATTTATGCCCAGTTATTTACTCTGTCCAACCACAGGTTAATGCAGAGCACTTTCAGGAGTCATATGTAACTTCATGGACCTAGCTGTTGATTTCTAAAAGCACTTTGTTTTGACTTGCATTTAATCTGCTCTTGCTTCATTAGATGATTTCTTATTGACATTTACTCAATCCTGCTGGTATTCTTATATTGACGTTTACCATTTGCGCTCTAGGGTTTATTGAGTGCTGGTCCAATCCCTCTGGTTTCCCCTGTTCAAAACTGCAACTTGTACCACATAAGTGAAAAACACCCCAACTGTACATCGTAAAAATGATTAAACTAAAAATCAACAGCATAAACTAGTGATCTTCAGTGATTTTTCTAGCTCAACTTACAGTAGTTGGCGGGATTTCTGTTTACTGGAATATGTTAATAAAGTAAAACAATGACAAGAAATGTTGGCGATTAAACACCTGTGTTGAGAAAACAATGCAAGAAAAAAAAAACTTGTGTGTCAGATTTCCGATACCAATATGTTACTAGACTTATTTGGGCCTCTGAACGTGAAGCTGTTTGTCAAGAAAGGACACCATGTTTACAAACAAACATCTTCATGTAGTGCAATAGAGCTGAAACAACCCTAGATGCAAATGAACAAATGCAAGTCATTTTTAGCTGTGGATTCTAAGCAGTACCAGTTTGCATCTGATTAACAAAGGGCAAAATAGACCAGTTCTAATATATTGAAAAAAAAAATGTAAGTTTGATTTTATACAAGAGCAACTACATTATGCAGACAATTATATACTGGCTCTTTTAATCCCTTGCTCTACATTCTATAAAGTATCATAAAACAGTATGTGCACAAGAAAATCTCTCTCAAAGGATTGCCTGGAGCTGAAAGGGGTTAAACAGGCTGGATGACCCTTTAAAGTCATTGTGTGGCAATGAGATACATTGCTATGGCAGCAACAACTCTAAGTCCAAGGGTCACTAGTTACATTTACAAGCTACTTATAACAAAAGTAGATTAAACAAGCATTTAACTCCATAAAAATCAGCATTTAACTCCTTACAATAATGGGCAAAAAAAAAAAAAAAGTAAAACCATTAATAAAATGAAAGCTTTTTGCATTAAGAGACCACTTCTCGCATGCATTTGGTTTACATATCCAATTCTGCAGCTTAGGAAGTAACGACTTGGGAATTTCAACTGGCCCTTAGCAAAAGTTAGTGCCTGGCAGGTTCCTGCAGTTTGGTTGGCACACGATACCATTTAGTTGCCTACCTAAACAAAATCTATTTTAAGAACATTGATACCCAAACTGCTAAACCGTCCACAGACAATGCGTATATAAGAAAATCTAACCCCATTGGCGGCAGTTAAACCCACGGCACTGCAGCAAACCAAAATAAAGTAATGATTCAATAACCAAATCATTTGCTTTTGTAATTTAAACACCTAAGCTTGATAAAGGGAAATGTTTTTAGAAAGTATTAAAATATATATATATATATATTTATTAAATTTTATAGTATTATAAATGCAATTTTTTACTGCAGGATTCTGTATTTTTTTAGCTTTTAAGTTTGATTAGAAGAAAATAAGTAACGATGTAAGTAATACAACGTATTTTATGATTACTACAAGAATTATACAAAAGGTGAATAAGGAAAGCATAAAAATTTATTTATATCCGTCTTCTCAGTAGATTCTGACCATTACGTTTTCCATATTGAAAGCACTGACAATTTTATATGCCGCATTCCCAATTTGCACATAGTAGCATCCTATGTATTCAAAGTCTCTTCCAACCGGAAAAAAAAATCTATTTTTAGGCATATTGCTTCATAAAAGTGTTTTAAATATGGGACCAATGTTGCCCTTTAAATCAAGTTTGTTGAAAATTATTTACCAGAAAAAGAATCATTTCCTAACAACAAGCTACTGGTTTACAAACATCTGGAAAAAGAGGGGTTAATCGGCGCCCCAAAACATGGGGGGGGGGGGATACCACCATGCACATAAAGCAAATGCTGACCTCCATTGAACAAGCAGCATTAACATGACAGACGCCTGCGTGTCCAACTTTTGTCTGGTGTATCCAAGGGATCAAAAGCTTTCTTTTTGTAATTCAGCATCTGTTAAAGAGAGCAGGGATACGGGTGTGTGGATGGGTGTCTGTGTGTAAATGGTTTGGGTTTCAGACCACAACACGGGATTGATTCTGCACACCATTTGGATATGGTGAGGAATACAGTTTATGTTGGAAAAGCAAATCATTCCTCTCATAACCTATATTATTTGATAGGAGATCGGGAATTTCTATAACTTTTTAATCTGTGTGCCTGAAAGATGCCATTCATATTAATCAGCACATTACCATGTTTATGCATCAGCCGAGTTACTGAGAAAGAGTGTTCTTGCAGCGAATGAATTAATTACACAGGCCAAATAAGGTGGAGCAGGATTACTTTGCAAAGGAAGGTTTACAGAATTGCATAAGGCTACCTTCTTCTACAGAGCATGCTCCCCAGTATACGGCCTGCACATTTACCGTAATTCAATCCGCCTTGTCTCATACTATTGTGCAGAAAAAGAGGGAGGAAGGGGAGTAGTGCGGCAGCGGCAATGATGGGTTCTTTTGTTGTTGGTTAGTCGTCAAGCCATGTCCAAATCTCTGAGACCCTCATCTGTTAGTGACTGCCCCTCTGAGCTCCATCAAACTCATCTTCATTACTAAAATAACCTCATCTATCCATCTCTACTGTCCCCTTCTTTGTGTGCCTTCAATCTATCCCAGCATTAGAGTCTAGGGTATCCTGTCTTCTCAGGATATAAACAAAATATTTCAGCTTCAACCTCATAATGAATCCTTCCAGTGCACAGTTTGGCTTAATTTCCTGCAGTACTGATTGATCTTCTTGCAGTCCAAGGAACTCACAGCAGTTTCCTTTAACACCACAATGCAAAGGTGTCAATTCTACAGCACTCAGACTTCTTTATGGCCCAGCTCTCACACCCATGTCACTACTAAGAATACCATAGTTCTAGCAATGCAGACCTTTGTTGAGATTGTAAATTTTACTTTTGAATAGCTAATCCAGACTTGCCATAGCTTTCAAAGCAAACATCTTAATTGCATGTCTGCAGTCACCATCTGCAGAGATCTTGGAGCCCAGGAAAATAAACATCTGTCACAGCCTCCACTTCCTCCCCATCAATTTGCCAGGACCTGTTCTAGCAGTCTGCATTTTATGTTTCATGCTAAAGCCTTTTTGCTGTTATATTTAGTATTAATTTACAGTGATCTACAAAAAAATAGAGTTAACTTGGAAAGTGCTTACAGTGGCCCTTTAATATTAAATATGATCTTCCAAAAAATTATTTAATATGAATTTTATCATAAATGCACAATAAAAACTAGCTCCTGTTATAAGAACATTACATTAATAACATTAACCACTGTAAGTGCACAAAAGGCTTGTATAGGAAAAAACAGGTTAGCTGAACTAGATAAGAACATTTGAATAAACAACAAAATAGCAACTTTGACCCAAGGCTAGAATAAAAAGAGATACAATCTACCACAAGGCGACAAGATACAGATATGAAAAGCAAAAGGTTATACACATGAAAGAAGTCTTAGGGAATCAAGCCAATTCATAATGAGCTATGAAACCATTAATACTCTGCCCAGATAAGATAAACCTAAATATGTGTTTATGTTAAGAAAAAAAAAGTTAATTACCTGTATTAATCATTAGTCAGAGATATATGAGGAACAACACAAAATGCCTAAAAATGTTTTGCCATTTTTTATTTACAAGAAGGTCCCTGTGTTGAATAAATTGCCCTGAACGTACAATGGCCTTAGAGGCAGTGGCTGTCAGTGACCAGTAATAGACATGCGAGTCATCGGCTTAACTCTTTACGCAGCTAAATGAAAAAAAATATATATCAAAACTGATTAACAGTTAGACCCAAAAGTTGTATAAAAACAGTTTTCACTATAACTTTATTTAGATAGATTCACATATAAAAATAAATAAATCCCATAACTAGATGGGTGGATGACCAGACCATTTTTTATTTTTTTTTAAATACATGTCCCGTCCAACCGCTCAGCTCGTCCTAACCACTACGCCAATGATTATGCCAATGATATACTCCATGGCTGTATGGTGGGTGTATTTTGCACAAGCTTCATGCATTTAAAAGAAAAGTTCATGTTTGGCAGAGACTATTAATAAGTGTGCATTTGTAAATTAATTTAAAAAAAAGTTTACATTTGTATGTTATCCCCCTAAGCAGAGCAATATTGCTCCACCTCCCGGTGCATTATCAATGGATAAAACCAGTTCTGCCTGGGGTCTGGACCATTATGGAGCTTGGAAACAAGCAAGCAGGGCCACAATATCATTGGCCCCACCTTGTGACTCCGCCATCACTGCCCACACAGATGAATCATGTGGCATAGGCCAATGACTACATGTTATAACTCCACCATCTCTACTGAGCATGCTCAGTCTGAACCATAAAATAAATAGACTTGTCCAACTGTACACACAACACATTTTCACTAAAAGGACCACTGCTGATGAAAACATCAAAACCAGTGTGGATTTAAAAAAAAAAACATTAATTTAAATATGTCCAAAAATTATGTGCACCATAAAAAGAATAACCATTTCTCTAAATAATCAATTTATTAGGTCATATTAAAATGGCTGACCTTGAACTCTAACTATATAGAGTACATACAGCAGCCATTTCAGGTACTTTGCTTAGGCAACTATGTAGTGACTGCCAGTGCTAAACATGGCTGCTGCAAACACAAACACTGCCAGAAAGAAATATGTCCACAGCAACCACACAGCCTTATTAAATTGCGATTTGGCCAATTGAAAAGAGCTCTATATAAGCACACAGCATATTTTTTTACAGAAGTTTTGAGTTCGTGAACTTCTATCCAAAAGCAAGGTCTTCACTAACTAAAAATTTCTGTAAAAAAATATATACTCTGTGCTTATAGAGCCCTATTCAATTGGCCGAATCGCAATTTAATAAGGCTGATGGTCTGCTTCAATAGAGAATTATCTAATAATGCAAGACTTAAGTGTTCATAACTAAGATAAAAAACAAAAAAAATTATTGTTAAAATATGTACTAACGTATATCCAGAAAAAGAAACATCTTTAAAATATATAACAAACATTCAAGAAATATAAAAAAAGTGTTGAATTGTCAGTTTCCCTTTAATGTACATAACATTTTCATGTATTGAATTATAGTTTTGCCAATTGTTTCTTTGTACCTGCTTTGCGTGTCTCATACCGTTATGTATTATATTGTTATTTGTCAAATAAAGCCTTAAAACGTCAATCATTATTTCAGTTCTGGCAAATTTATGGCATATCATATTAAGTAGAAGTTACCTTCAAACCGTTTAAGTTGAAAGTGATTACTTTTCATGCTTAAAAAATCACTAGGCAAGTAAAAAAGAATTTTACTATATATGAGGAGGTAGAAAAATGATATATATATATATATATATATATACACACACACGTCATACAAATGCAGCAAGGCCATGATTTATCTACAGTGAATTCTAATTGCTCTGTCTAATATGGAGTTGAAGGTAACTCATGCAGGTAGGAATTCCTTACAGTAATGCGACAAGTTCAAACAAATGTCTCCTAGAACACATCCTTGTACAAAGTCAAATGCCAAGTATTTCCAAATGCACTGACATCTAATGTGCTGCTTGCAGCTAAAACAGCTGAAGAGAAGCTAATAAAATAAGCTAAATGTGCTTATGTACTTGGGAATCTCTTCAGCAAATCATATTTCTCGAGTAGCAAATTAATTAACCTAAATAGCAGAACGCTAGTAACAACGGTGAATGTATACAATCTAAACGAGTTTGGCAGAAACAACAGCTTTAATCACAACTGACACCTGTAATTACAGAAACGCCATTAAAGGTCACAGCAGACATTCCCTAAGAACATGGCGAGCCGCGGGAGATGACGACACCTCTTTCATAAGAATATTCACCTAAATGCTCAGTTTCCTCCAGTACTCAGTCAATGGATTCACTTGCATTTAGTGTTCTGATTACGTTACAATAAACAATCACTAATTGTTACAACACAGGAAAGCCCTTCAAACCCTTGAGGAAATATATTGAATTGTGAATGAAGAATGTGTTCTGAAAAAGCATTTGAAGCTGGTTACAATAAAAATCACCATCTTTTATCTGCTTATCATTAAATTTGCTTTTACAATTTAATACAATGCATACATTGTTCTGGGAAGAGGTATTTAAATTGCATACTTATATCATGCACAATCGTTTCGCATAACTACAAAAGTAATTAACATGCATTGAAAAATAAAAAGGAAATATAGGCTGCAGAAGCATGCACACCTTAGTGACATTGGAAAACAATCATTATTTTTCTGCAGACTTTAGCAATGTCCAATATTTGTGATGAAACATTAAATATGACTTATGAAGCTTTTTTTTTTTTATTCAAATTAAAAAACAAAGTAAGTTGCATCTCTAGAAAGCGAGTCAATATAAATATGACGTCTCACTATATACGGCAATACTCTTATTTTTTATCTGTAATACTAGATATACAATCCTCACACACACACCGACACACACACTTGTTTAACACACAAACACATATGTAATTTGCATCTAGTTAATAGGGCTAAATGCAAGTCCCCAATTTTAGTATTTAAATAAAATATACAAAAAAAAATCAACAGTAATATCTAATTCTTACCTACTCAGATTTCCTTCAACTTCTTTGGTAGCTGTAGCTTCCAATTCTCTGAAATTGAAAACTATATTAGTCCTCTGATGACATAAGTAACATGAGTAATACAGCATAGTAGCAACAAAAATACTTGTCAGTGATCACTGATGCAACCTCCACTGACAGTAGTAAACAGTACATACCAGCGGCAGCCATAACCTTATGAAACCATTTATAGTTCAACGACAGCTTTAATGTCTAAACAAATGATTGGGTAACAATAATAATAAGCCACATGGGTTTGTTATAACAGTAAATGTCAGCAAATAAGCATCTAAAACAGTGATTCTATATTTCAGCCATGGCACCTTCATATAGCTATAAGAGTTAAGACCAATAAATAAGCAGAACCACAAAACACCTGTCTAGCAACAAAATATCTTCCCAGGGCCCTACACGTTTCCTCATGTACCGCAAAGTACACAGATAACAACAACTCCTTCCACATCCCTCCAAATGCAAACAAAATGCTTTTTGCAGAGAAACCTAATCTGGTGATAGAAACTGGAGCCTAAGAATCACACAAACAGAAAACCCTGGACTGGGGCATAAATGAGAATTACAGGAAAGCATCTATGGAGATCAAACTTACATTTATTTTAATCATTACAAAGCAAATGTGCAAAATGATCTTGCGCTGCATGGAGCTGGAATACAATGTGCAGGGATAGACAAAAATATCTAAAACTAAGGAGTAGTTATAAAGATTAGGAACCGAGCTGTCAGTGAGGTAGTACAGTATATATAAAAAACACACACATATATATATATATATATATATATATATATATATACAAACATACATACACACACATATAAAATTTAAGAGAGAAGATTTGGAGGGAAGGGACAATTAAAATACAGTAGGCCCAAAAAAGTATATTATATACTGAAATATCCATTTTATATATACATGCATGCACATCCAGAGAAATAACATGTGCGGTCCATAAAGTCATGGAAAGTTGGATACAACTGATCAACTAAACATATACACACACACACCGAAGAGATAACAACTTTACATGAAGGGAAGGAACCACACAGGGTATTGAGCAACCCATATTAAAGAGCCAGGAAAGGGAATAATATATATATATATATATATATTACAGATGGAGCCGTTTTGGAGTGGTGGGACTATTGAAATAGGGTAGGCCATAAAAAAAAAGTGCCTTGCGTTCTGAGGTCCATAGGATCACAGAGAGTTGGACACGACTGAACAACTAAAATGTGAAAATAACAAATTAGAGTAGGATTTTTTAAACTGTGGTTACAGGGGATGAGGCAGCGCCATAAAGGAGTGTTATGATGTGGGGGGTTATGCTGCAAAGTTTGCAGTGCTGAGGCTGGGTACACAACAACATGAAGGCAGAGGGTGGGTGCAATGATGGTGCACAGACTGGGGAGTGCTGGAGGGTACATATTTGTGCACCATATAAACAGATAAATACGTACCCTCCTGCACACCCCAGTCTGTGCACCATATACACAGATAGACTGGGCAGTGCTGGGTGTGCACGAGGGTACGTATTTATTTGTGTATATGATGCATAGACTGGGGAGTGCATGTGCAGGAGGGTATGTATGTATATAGTGCACAGACTGGGGAGTGCTGGGTGTGCATGGGGTTGTTTATATGGTGCACAGACTGGGGAGTGCAGAAATGTACATTTTTTAGTGTGTATATAGTGCACAGACCGGGGAGTGCAGGGTGGTGGTTCGTATTTATATGTGTATATGGTGCACAGGCTGGATGTGCAGGATGGTACGTATTTATGTGTGTATATGGTGCACAGGCCGGGGAGTGCAGGGTGGTACGTATTTATATGTGTATACGGTGCACAGACCGGGGAGTGCAGGATGGTACGTATTTATATGTGTATACGGTGCACAGACCGGGGAGTGCAGGATGGTGATACGTATTTATATGTGTATACGGTGCACAGACCGGGGAGTGCAGGATGGTACGTATTTATATGTGTATACGGTGCACAGACCGGGGAGTGCAGGATGGTACGTATTTATATGTGTATACGGTGCACAGACCGGGGAGTGCAGGGTGGTACGTATTTATATGTGTATACGGTGCACAGACCGGGGAGTGCAGGGTGGTACGTATTTATATGTGTATACGGTGCACAGACCGGGGAGTGCAGGGTGGTACGTATTTATATGTGTATACGGTGCACAGACCGGGGAGTGCAGGATGGTACGTATTTATATGTGTATACGGTGCACAGACCGGGGAGTGCAGGATGGTACGTATTTATATGTGTATACGGTGCACAGACCGGGGAGTGCAGGGTGGTACGTATTTATATGTGTATACGGTGCACAGACCGGGGAGTGCAGGGTGGTACGTATTTATATGTGTATACGGTGCACAGACCGGGGAGTGCAGGATGGTACGTATTTATATGTGTATACGGTGCACAGACCGGGGAGTGCAGGATGGTACGTATTTATGTGTGTATACGGTGCACAGACCGGGGAGTGCTGGATGGTACGTATTTATGTGTGTATACGGTGCACAGACCGGGGAGTGCTGGATGGTACGTATTTATGTGTGTATACGGTGCACAGACCGGGGAGTGCTGGATGGTACGTATTTATGTGTGTATACGGTGCACAGACCGGGGAGTGCAGGACGGTACGTATTTATGTGTGTATACGGTGCACAGACCGGGGAGTGCAGGACGGTACGTATTTATATGTGTATACGGTGCACAGACCGGGGAGTGCAGGACGGTACGTATTTATATGTGTATACGGTGCACAGACCGGGGAGTGCAGGATGGTACGTATTTATATGTGTATACGGTGCACAGACCGGGGAGAGCAGGATGGTACGTATTTATATGTGTATACGGTGCACAGACCGGGGAGAGCAGGGTGGTACGTATTTATATGTGTATACGGTGCACAGACCGGGGAGTGCAGGATGGTACGTATTTATATGTGTATACGGTGCACAGACCGGGGAGTGCAGGATGGTACGTATTTATATGTGTATACGGTGCACAGACCGGGGAGTGCAGGATGATACGTATTTATATGTGTATATGGTGCACAGACCGGGGAGTGCAGGGTGGTACATATTTATATGTGTATATGGTGCACAGACCGGGGAGTGCAGGGTGGTACATATTTATGTGTGTATACGGTGCACAGACCGGAGAGTGCAGGATGGTACGTATTTATATGTGTATACGGTGCACAGACCGGGGAGTGCAGGATGATACGTATTTATATGTGTATACGGTGCACAGACCGGGGAGTGCAGGATGATACGTATTTATATGTGTATACGGTGCACAGACCGGGGAGTGCAGGATGGTGATACGTATTTATATGTGTATACGGTGCACAGACCGGGGAGTGCAGGATGATACGTATTTATATGTGTATACGGTGCACAGACCGGGGAGTGCAGGGTGGTACATATTTATGTGTGTATACGGTGCACAGACCGGGGAGTGCAGGGTGGTACGTATTTATGTGTGTATACGGTGCACAGGCCGGGGGGTGCAGGATGGTACGTATTTATATGTGTATACGGTGCACAGACCGGGGAGTGCAGGATGGTACGTATTTATATGTGTATATGGTGCACAGACCGGGGAGTGCAGGGTGGTACGTATTTATGTGTGTATACGGTGCACAGACCGGGGAGTGCAGGATGGTACGTATTTATATGTGTATACGGTGCACAGACCGGGGGGTGCAGGATGGTACGTATTTATGTGTGTATACGGTGCACAGACCGGGGAGTGCAGGATGGTACGTATTTATGTGTGTATACGGTGCCCAGACCGGGGAGTGCAGGATGGTACGTATTTATGTGTGTATATGGTGCAGCTCTGTTTCTCGACCCCCCTCTTTGCAGCCTCCCATTAACCCCCATTGCTGCAGCCCGGGGAGCGCTCCCTATAACACGCAGTGTGTAATATACACTCACCTCATGTATATAAAGTGCACGGCAGTGACATAAGGGAGCGGCCTGCGGAAGCTGCGGCCTCGGAGCGCCCCTTCAGTCCGTCAGGAGCAGCACTGAACACACGGCCAACACATTCAGCGGCGCCATTACCTCCACCACAAAAATTCTGATGCAGGAAAAGGAGGCCGCGCTGCAACTGCACTTCCGGTGGAGCTCCTCCAAAATGGCCGCCATAGCAACCGCCACTTAGCAACCAACGTTCCAGGCTGGCTGTGCAGTAATTAGTGCTGGGATAGAGTCATTGTATGGGGAGTCTGTACTGATAAGAGAGGCATTCTCCTCCGGAGTATTGTGAGCTGGTCACTGCAAACACATCTCTATTATATGTGACCTTGTAGGTGTTTAATCTACTCACCTAATGTCACACCAGTGAATGACACTCAATCACATATAATACCATATAAATAAAGCTGCTTGATGATATTGGTTACATATGGTTTTTTTGTTTCATTCCTCAAATGTATTTAAATAATTCATATTCAATTCTCTAGAATGCTTTTTTTTACCTTCTCATATATATATATATATATATATATATATATATATATATATATATATATATATATATATATATATATATATATATATATACATATATATATATATATATATATATATATATATATATATATATATATATATATATATATATATAAAATTTGGTAAATCTTAGATCAGTGTTGCTCCAGACTTGAGGAAGAGAGGAAGCTCTCAAAAGCTAGTCTTATATTTATGAATTTGTTTGTCCAATAAAAAAGGTGTCAATATATACAGCAATACTCTGATTACTCATCTGGATTACTGGACACTCACTCTTCATTACTATATACTTGCGACTTGCCCGTCAGAAATGACGGGCCAATAAAATGTGAAGCCATGGCAATGTTGTTTGCCACACAATGTAAGGCTTTTGCTCCTCTGTGGAGTTTCGGCACTCATTGTGAGCCCTGCGCTGAGCACCGGTGTTCATCGCAGGGCTCGCAATGAGCCTATCCCCTTGTGTACTTAAATTTTCCTGCTTTGCATCGATCACCTTTGGCGGTCATCGCGAAGACAGATATCTAAGTACAGTGTAAAATGTGAAAAAAATTTGAGTACAGTGAATCAATAAAGTAATATGAATTAATAAATGATTATACTTTACCTCTTTATATGTAATATGCAGCAATCAATATTCTGAAGAGCTAACAATCTATTTGGAATTTCCTGCATCTGAAAATCTCCAGTTGGACTGTTTATCATCTGAGGAGAAAGTGTCAGCAATGTGGCAAGTGTGCAGTGTAAATAGGCTGCGTGCGCGAGGGCAAATTGTTTGTTTAGGCGGGTAAGGCGGCATTTTAGAATCCTAATGTTATGCGTTGTAAGTGTTGTAAAATGGCGTCTTTTTTCTATGTGTTACTTGGCTCGCGAGCATTTTCCGTCCGTTGTAATGGTATATTTTCTATGTGCTACGTTCCTGGCTAACTCGTACGTGCCTGGCGGTGATTTTCACGGCTCTGTGTCCTTCAGCCTCGTTTTAATTTTTTCCGTCCGCCGTTTTTCTTCTCGCTTAGCCTATTTCCAAGTGGCGAAACTTCTTAAATGTGACTTCAATTTGCGTGCAAGCCCACTCCCAGACGTCCTGGCTGTCCCCCCATGCTGTGTGTCATGTTTGTTTTATGTGGTATTTTTTGTTGTTGTGATCTTGTTTGTGGATGTGCGTTGTTCGGCCGTTAACTTCGTATTTTTGCGACCTCATTTTTTTTTTTTTCCCTAAGTTCCGTGGGTCGCAATTGTTGTTTGTAAAAGTCGTACATCCTTGTCAGTGTTTTTGGGGTCATGTAGCTTCGTTTTTCATTTTTTTCGCTCGCCATTTTTTTTCTCACTTAGCCGATTTTCAAGTGGCCAAACTCCTTAAATTCAACTTTAATACGCATGTTTTGTTTTTATTATTAAGTGTTTTTGATGTACACGTTTCGTCCGTTAACTTCTTATATTTGGGCCCCTATATTTTTGAATTTTCTAAGTCCCGCAGGACGTAATTTTTTTGTCTAAGTCCGTATTTCCTCATTGCGCGTTATTGTTTTTTTTCCCGCGCCATGGTTGCATTTTTTCCAAAGTTCTGCTTTTCTGGGTTGTTTTTAACCGAGGCGCCCTAGAGCCTCCACCTCCGCAAATGCGGACACTCTCTTTGCAAGGTCCACATTTGCAGCCTGCAATGAGATTTTCAGCTCCTTGCAGCCGACGTTGGAGCCTCCACCTCCGCAAATGCGACCCTCGCTTCGTGAGGGACGCATTTGCGGCCAAAACTGCGTCCCTCGCTTCGCGAGCTCGCAAAGCGTGACGACTACTTGCAGTTTGACATATATATAGTTGTGTCCCACTCTCTGGGACTCTATCATTTGGTAAATCTTATATCAATATTGCTCCAGACTTGAGTAACAGAGGAGGCTCTCGAAAGCTAGTCTTATATTTATGAATTTGTTTTCATCTGGATTACTGGACACTCACGGTTACCTTACTCTTCATTACTATATATATATATATATATAGTGATGAAGAGTAAGGTAACCGTGAGTGTCCAGTAATCCATAGGAAATAAATAGTACATCTGTGTTCACAAATTGAATGTCTATTGCAAGTTAAAAAACCTGCTTCCAGCTCAGAATTCCGTGAAAAACAGTTATTACACTCCATTCTGGAAAGCTGAGCTGGGACATGCAAATGTGCCCACAAGTGCCTCGCTCTTCAATCCATAGCTATTTTCAATACATATTTGTCATACAATTGTGTCCCGCTCTCTGTGAACCTATGGACAGTCTCACAGTCTCTGATTGTGGTTATCCATAAGGTTATCTTGGCAATGATACTGGAGTGGGTTGCCAGTTCCTTCTCCAGTGAATCACAATTTGTCTGACTTCTCTGCTATGACCTGTCCATATTGGGTCACCTTACATGGCGGAGCTCACAGCTAGCGATCCAGAAGGGATTTATATATATATCAAGCATTTTTGATAAATATATAGTAAATTAACAAAACTGTGTTATCTCAAAACTTATTTTAATATGTAATCCTATTTAATAAGTAAAATGTAACTACAGTAGGCTCTCAGTTATCCAGCACCCATGGGGATTGGTAAATGACGGATAAATGTAGTTTCTGGTTGTTTGAGAGTCACTATTAAAAGAGGCCTATATTAGCTGCACATATGATGCTCTGCTAAGTATATTTGTCAGTGAGAGCTGTTCTAGCAGCAGCAGCTTTCACTCCTCACTTACACACAGATACGGTCAGCTGGTGGGTATGGTGCTGAACCCAGGGAAAGTAACACCAACACTTCCCTGGCTCAGTAACTCATGCCTGTCTGCTTCCAGGTAACCCTGAATTGCAGAGGCTACAGTAAATTATATCTAGGTGCCTGTAAGCATTTTGTGGCCAAACAACCTGGCTCCTGGCATTTGTTGAGTCCTGTAAAATTAAATTTGTATTTAAAGTACAGTATTCAATTTTTGTATGGTTGCTTGAGTTCTGATTTACCGAGAGTCTACTGTATTTCCTTATATTGCCATCACCAAATTATTTATTTACCAAGCTGTCTTCCAAAATATATTTAATACTTTGACACTGACAACCCTTAGTATAATAATCTGAAACAAGGGAGGCTGAGGAGGCATGGGGTGGAGTAGGGAGGTGAGGAGGCATGGGGTGGAATAGAGAGGTGAGGAGGCATGGGGTGGAGTAGGGAGGTGAGGAGGCATGGGGTGGAATAGAGAGGTGAGGAGGCATGGGGTGGAGTAGGGAGGTGAGGAGGCATGGGGTGGAGTAGGGAGGTGAGGGGGCATGGGGTGGAGTAGGGAGGTGAGGAGGCATGGGGTGGAGTAGGGAGGTGAGGAGGCATGGGGTGGAGTAGGGAGGTGAGGAGGCATGGGGTGGAATAGAGAGGTGACGAGGCATGGGGTGGAATAGAGATGTGAGGGGGCATGGGGTGGAGTAGGGAGGTGAGGAGGCATAGGGTCGAATAGAGAGGTGAGGAGGCATGGGGTGGAGTAGGGAGGTGAGGAGGCATGGGGTGGAATAGAGAGGTGAGGAGGCATGGGGGGGAGTAGGGAGGTGAGGGGGCATGGGGTGGAATAGAGAGGTGAGGGGGCATGGGGTGGAGTAGAGAGGTGAGGGGGCATGGGGTGAGATGGGGTGGTGTGGGGGCATGGCATAGGTGTAGATATATATATATATATATATATGTATATATATATTTAAAATGTTTATCTATATTTTACACAGTATATATGTATATGTATATATATATATATATATATATATATATATGTATATATATATATATATATATATATGTATATATATATATATATATATATATATATATGTATATATATATATATATATATATATATATACCGTATATATATATAGTTCACCACAACAATCATTTATAATATTGTGGGCAAAAGAAAGATCGAAGCCTCCACCGTACAGTAGTACAGTAAATAAAAAGTACATCTGTGTTCACATTTGAACGTCTAAAGCAACTTAAAAAACCTGCTTCCAGCTCAGAGTTCAGAGAAAAACAGTTATTACACTGCATTCTGGGAAGCTGAGCTGGGACGTGAAAATGTGCACAATATGGCTTTGCATTAAGCTGTGTAATACAGCATGCATACGCTTAAAGGAAGCCATGTTTGATAATGGCTATGGATTGAAGATCGAGGCATTTGTGGGCACATTTGCACGTCCCAGCTCAGCTTCCCAGAATGCAGTGTAATAACTGTTTTTCTCTGAACTCTGAGCTGGAAGCAGGTTTTTTAACTCGCTTAAGACATTCAAATGTGAACACAGATGTACTTTATATATATTGACAGAGTGATGGTGCATTATGTGGCCTCATTTGCATGTCCCGCCCAGTTTTCCCAGACTGCAGTGCATTTACTGTATTTCTGAGAAATTTGAGCAGGAAATAAGTTTTCATCAACTTATTTTTGTACTATATATATATATATATATATATATATATATATATATATATATATAGTACATTGCAAAAGTATTTACTCCCCTTGGCATTTTTCGTGTTTTGTTGCCACACAGCCTGGAATTAGAATGGATTGTTTGAGGATTTGCATCATTTAATTTACAGAACATGCCCACAACTTTGAAGATGTTTT
The DNA here is from genome assembly GCA_027410445.1 of Discoglossus pictus. Lineage (NCBI taxonomy): Eukaryota > Metazoa > Chordata > Amphibia > Anura > Alytidae > Discoglossus > Discoglossus pictus. The sequence goes on along the minus strand of CM050172.1, from coordinate 37,097,004 downwards.
TTTGTTTTTTGTTTTTTTAATTGTGAAGAAAAGAGCAAATAGGAAAAAATAGCAGAAAAAGTCAATGTGCATAACTATCCACCCCTGAAAAGTCAATACTTTGTAGAGCCACCTTTTGCGGCAATCATAGCTCCAAGTCGCTTTGGATGAGTCTCTATGAGCTTGCCACATCTTACCACTGGGATTTTTGCCCATTCCTCCTTGCAAAACTGCTCCAGCTCCTTCAAGTTGGATGGCTTGCGCTTGTGAGCAGCAATCTTTAAGTCTGACCACAGATTTTCTATTGGATTGAGGTCTGGGCTGTGACTAGGCCATTCCAACACATTTACATGTTTCCCCTTAATCCACTCAAGTGTTGCTTTAGCAGTGTGTTTAGGGTCATTGTCCTGCTGGAAGGTGAACCTCCGTCCTAGCCTCAAATCACGCACAGAGTGGTACAGGTTTTGCTCAAGAATATCCCTGTGTTTAGCACCATCCATCTTTCCCTCAACTCTGACCAGTTTCCCAGTCCCAGCTGCTGAAAAATGATTTTGTTCTTTGGGTGATGTGATGTGTTGCACCAGACAAAGCGTTTTCTTTGATGGCCAAAAAGTTCAATTTTAGTCTCAACAAACCAGACCACCTTCTTCCATACATTTTGGGAGTCTCCCACGTGCCTTTTTGTAAACTCAAAACGTGCCATTTTGTTTTTTGCTGAAAGTAATGGCTTTCTTCTGGCCACTCTGCCATAAAGCCCAACTCTATGGAGCGTACAGCTTATTGTCGTCCTATATACAGATACTCCAGTCTCTGCTGTGGATCTCTGCAGCTCCTCCAGGGTTACCTTAGGTCTCTGTGCTGCCTCTGATTTATGCCCTCCTTGCCTGGTCTGTGAGTTTTGGTGGGCGGCCGTCTCTTGGCAGGTTTGCTGTTGTGCCATGTTTTTTCCATTTGGTTATGATAGATTTGATGGTGCTTCTGGGGATCATCAAAGATTTGGATATTTTTTTATAACTCAACCCTAACTTGTACTTCTCAACAACATTGTCCCTTACTTGTTTGGAGAGTTTCTTGGTCTTCATGGCAGTGTTTGGTTAGTGGTGCCTGTTGCTTAGGTGTTGCAACCTCTGGGGCCTTTCAAAAAAGGTGTATATATGTAATGACAGATCATGTGACACTTAGATTGCACACAGGTGGACATTGGTTGCACCAGAGCTTTTTATGGGCTTCATAACAAAAGGGGTGAATACATACGCACATGCCAATTTTCTGTTTTCTATTTCTAAAAAATATTTTTATGTATATATTTTTCTCATTTCACTTCACCAACTTAGACTATTGTGTTCTGATCCATCACATACAATTCAGATTAACAAAACATTGAACTTAAGGCTGTAATGTAACAAAATAGGTAAAAAGTCAAGGGGGGTGAATACTTTTGCAAGGCACTTTATATATACAGTATCTCACAAAAGTAAGTAAACACCCCTCACATTTTTTTTTTATTGTTTTTTTTTCCCTTTTATTTTTTTATAAAGATATCAAAATAATACATTATTTTTTTAATACAATAGCAGCATATCTTCCAAGTTATACAAAAATAAAAAAAAACATTTACACATTCATAGAGATACTACAAACAGTAATTGAGAGGAAGGGGAGCATCAACATTCTTCTTTTTTTAGCTGTTCCCATCTTTCCCATTTTTTGGAAGCTTATTAATTGTGGTATTTGCCAATGTCTCTTTCAATGTTATACAATCTATCAATATTGATAGCTATTTTGTTCCATGAAGGAAGTTTTCCTTGTTTCCAATATTTGGCTATACACCATTTAATTATTAGCAAGATTTGAATCACCAAATATTTTTCACTTTCTTTAATAAAATTAGGAAAGATGTGGAACAGCACCAGTCCTGGGTTTTTGCTTAATGGAGTTTTAACCATAGATATGATATTTTCCAAGCACATAGACCAACATTCCTCGACTACAGGGCAATCCCACCATATGTGCTTGTGGGTACCCTGATCATTACAACCTCTCCAGCACAGACCGTTAGCTGTTTTCGGATAGAAAAACCTAAGAGGAAATGTCCAAATTGGGCCCAAAGTGTCAATATTTTGTTTGGCCACCACTATTTTCCAGCACTGCCTTAGCCCTCATGGACATGGAGTTCACCAGAGCTTCACAGGTTGCCACTGGAGTCCTCTTCCACTCCTCCATGATGATATCACAGAGCTGGTGGATGTTAGAGACCTTGCACTCCACGCCTTCTATTTGAGGATGCCCCACATATGCTCAAAAGGGTTTAGGTCTGGAGACATGCTTGGCAAGTCCATCACCTTTACCTTCAGCTTCTTTAGCAAGGCAGTGGTCATCTTGGAGGTGTGGTTAGGGTCATTATCATGTTGGAATACTGCCCTGCGGCCCAGTCTCTGAAGGGAGGGGATCATGCTCTGCTTCAGTATGTCACAGTACATGTTGGAATTCATGGTTCCCTCAATGAACTATAGCTCCCCAGTGCCGGCAGCACTTATGCAGGTCCAGACCATGACACTCCCACCACCATGCTTAACTGTAGGCAAGACACACTTGCCTTTGTACTCCTCACCTGGTTGCCCCCACACACGCTTGACACCATCTGAACCAAATAAGTTCCAGTAATCCATGCCCTTAGTCTGCTTGTTTTCAGCAAACTGTTTGCAGGCTTTCTTGTGCATCATCTTTAGAAGAGGCTTCCTTCTGGGACGACAGCCATGCAGACCAATTTGACTGACAGGCTGACACCCCCCCCCCCCCACCTCTTCAACCACTTCAACAATGCTGGCAGCCCTCCTACGTCTATTTCCCAAAGACACCTCTGGATATGACGCTGAGCACATGCACTCATATGTTATGGTCAACCATGGTGAGGCCTGTTCTGAGTGGAGCCTGTCCTGTGAAACAGCTGTATGGTCTTGCCCATTGTGCTGCAGCTCAGTTTCAGGGTCTTGGCAATCTTCTTATAGCCTAGGGCCTAGGCCATCTTTATGTGGAGCAACAATTCTTTTTTTTTCTTCAGATCGTCAGAGAGTTCCTTGCCATGAGGTGCCATGCAAAATGTTAATCTGTATTTATCATTGTCTGAACCTAATTTATGTACAGCGCTATGGAATATGTTGGCGCGTTATAAATAAACTATAATAATAATAATAATAATGTTGAATTTCCAATGACCAGTATGAATGAGTGTGACAGCAATAACACCAAATGTAACACACCTGTTCCCCATTCACACCTGAGACCTTGTAACACTAACAAGTCATATGACACCGGGTAGGGAAAATGGCTAATTGGGCCCAATTTGGACATTTCCACTTAGTGGTGTACTCACTTTTATTGCCAACGGTTTAGACATTAATGGCTGCGTGTTGAGTTATTTTGAGGGGACAGCACATTTACACTGTTATACAGGCTGTACACTTACTACTTTACATTGTAGCAGAGGGTCATTTCTTCAGTGTTGCCACATGAAAATATATAATAAAATATTTACAAAAATGTGAGGGGTGTACTAACTTTTGTGAGATATATATATATAATGTGGCTGATAGTGCATGGAAGCTGCCATTATTGTGATACACCTTTTTCAACACATTAGGGGTCAGGGCCTCCACGTGTACTTTTGACTACCATCTTGTAAGTATGTGCTAAGGAGGTGGAAAATGTCAAAAAGCTTTTCTGAACTGGCCAATGAGTCAACCAAACTCCATAATGCCTCCAATCCCGAATAGATAATAACAAATAGTTAAGCTTCACTAGTTCCTCTCAGGCTCCAAGTCAACGGTAAGTCTGGAAGACGCAAACATGGAACAATAAGAATCCATTAAAATAAGGATTTTCTCTGAAATAATTTTTATGATCACTGCTTAAATAGCTGTGTTGTTAGTTTGTTACATACTGTACTCCAAACACATGATTTTGTTTCTCTAAACTGAAGTGATCGTTTAAAAAACAGTACAAAAAATTAAAGGGTCATGGAACAAAATGGCATTTAAATTTTTTTAATTTTTAAAACATTCCTTTTTTTAAATGCATTAAGTTAAACATTACAAAAATATAAAACAAAACCAGTTTAAATGTAATTTAAACAAACAGGAAATGCAGAGAACATACTTTGGTCTGGTGATCTCATTGGATGGCATAGGCCAAGCCCCCAAGAGCAGTTAAAAGTGAGAACATCTTTTTAAGATCTGAGACCTTCATTTGAGAAAAGGAAACACACGGTGAAACATGATTAAATAACATCTTTCTGATGCAATAATGACAAAAAATATTTCCATGTCCATTTAACTGGAGATTATTTAATGTGGTCTCTCATCTTTACAGGCCCAGAGTTATTAGGATCATTAACTTAATGTTATGATATACTTGCTGAAAATCAATGATTACCAGAAATAAATTGATAGCCATCAATAAAAGAATGATCATAAAACCAAGGAAAATAATTTAATTGCAGTAATAATCATAGTGAAAATAATGTCTCAAGATTTCCAATTGGGTCCTTTTATTGCATTTTCTCATATACTTTGATCTCATAAAAGGCTAAAGGAAGACAGATATGAGCAATCATTTCTTCTGAGTCTCATATCAATATGTTTTATATCCCAAGTGGTGGCCTGTATCAGACAGTAATATATATATTGTGTTCACAATCTCCATTCTGACATTCTATTTCTATTGTTGAATTGTTAAAAAAACCCACTGTGATCCAATTTATTCTTTACAACTTTTTTGATTACTAAACTTGATAATGGGCAATATGTTTCAAAAATGTAAAATCATAAATAAACATAAATAAACATTCCCTTTTATATGCAATTCTTCTTAATGGCAGGATTTATTTTTCTTTACAAGGCTGCTTCCTTGCTATTGCAACAGAATATGTAATTGTAAACTAATGAGTTTTGCATAGGTCCTATTGGGTGCAATGTCAATTTTAGCTGCCACATTTCCATTGTGCATATGTAAGATTCCTCACTGCATCCAAAGTTTTCACTTTCCTGGAATTAAAACCGGAAGCTAAAATGTTCGATTCCACAACACCATAACTGCATATAACAGCTTACAAATTAGCCCATTGTCAAGCGCAGTTCTTTAAAATGACGGATATTGGGAGTGGGTTGTTTATGGGGTGTACAGTTTGAATGGTTTCGCTTAGCAGGGCTATAGACTTTTGATGTTTAGAGTGCAATATTAAAAGAGAACTACCCAGCCAGCAACCAAAGTATTTTAATTAATTTGTGTTTGTATGAATATGGGCTGACTATTCACTTCGGTACAGCAGGGATGCATTGCACCTTAATGATAAGGGAGCTTTTGTGCTAGGGGATTGGATGGTAGAAAGGCTGGAGGAGTACTTAAACTAGTAGGTAGGGGGGGGGGGGGAACCTGATATAAGTAATGAGGTAGAAGGTGTAGAGGGTATAAGGGATGAATTAACAACTCATAGGGGAGGAGATGGGGGGAGGTGTAGTATAGTCAATAGGGAGGTTGTACTAAGTAACTTAAGTACAGTGGCAGGCACTTCAGAATTACAGAGTCATAACATAAGGTGTATGCTTGCTAATGCCAGAAGCTTGCCAGGAAAAATGGGAGAGTTAGAATTATTAGCAATTACTGAAAAATGGGATTTAATAGGCATTACTGAAACACGGTGGCATGAATCTCATGACTGAACTGTTAATCTGGATGGTTATAACCTATTTAGGAAAGATAAAGGCAATGGTAAAAGAGGAGGAGGGATTTGTCTGTATGTTAAGCCTGAATTTAAGCCTATAGTCAGAGAAGATATTTATGGTGTAACTAGCAGTAATGTTGAATGTTTGTGGGTAGAGTTAAATAGCGAATCAGCAAATTCCAAAAGAATATTAGTAGGAGTATGCTATAGACCCCCAAATATAGCTGAAATTGAGGAAATACAATTATTGTTACAGATTGGAAATGCAGCTAAGCATGGGCAAGTTCTAATAATGGGAGATTTTAATTACCCTGAAATAAACTGGATAAATGAGACCAGCAGTTCAGCTAAGGGGAGCAGGTTCTTGAGTACACTCAGGGATCATTATCTGGCCCAGGTTATACAGGAGCCTACTAGAAATGAAGCTATCTTAGATTTAGTCATCACAAATAATATTGATATAATATCAAATGTTGGAATAGGGCAACCTTTGGGAAACAGTGATCACAACACAGTCTCATTTGAGATTGAATTAAAAAAACAAAATTTTAACGGGCCAACAAAAACTCTTAATTTTTAAAAGGGCAGATTTTAACGGTCTAAGGGCAGCAATACAAAGTATAGACTGGGACAGAGAACTGGCAGGTAAAAACACTGAACATAAATGTACAACATTTAAATCCTTACTAAATATACATACACATCAGCATATACCGTGTGGGAATAAAAGTAAAAGGAGTAAATCACAACCCATGTGGCTTAACAATGATTTAAAGATCAAGATACAGAGTAAAAAACAGGCATTTAAATTATACAAACAAGAGGGGACAGAGACTGCTTTACAGGAATACAAGGAAATCAACAAGGCTTGCAAAAGCCCTATTAGACTGGCTAAAATAGAAAATGAAAAATTAATTGCAAAAGAGATTAAGACTAACCCTAAAATATATTAATGGGAAGAAGGCGAGGAAAGAAGCTATAGGAACATTACAATGTGACACAGGCTGTCTGATAATTAGTGACCAGGAAAAGGCAGATGAGATAAATAGGTTATTTTCTTCGTTATACACAAGGGAGGAACCAGTGGTTGGGACACTGCAACATAATGGGGCTACACTACCTTTGCCAAATAATTGGTTAACACAGGAAGTAATCCAAAAGAGGTTGGAAAAAATAAATGTTAATAAAGCCCCAGGTCCTGGTGGAATACATCCAAGGGTACTGACGGAACTGGGTTCTGTAATAGCCAAACCATTATATCTAATTTTTCAAGATTCACTCAACACAGGGTCTCTACCAGATGACTGGAGAAAAGCTGATGTGATACCTATATTAAAAAAGGGAGCAAGAGCAAATCCGGGTAATTATAGACCAGTGAGCCTCACTTCTGTAGCGGAAAAGCTTTTAGAAGGGTTAATAAGGGATAATATACAATAATATGTCTATTTGAACAGGATTATAAGTAGGAGCCAACATGGATTTATGAGGGATCGGTCATGTCAAACAAATCGAATTAGTTTCTATGAGGAGGTTAGTCGGAACCTGGATCAAGGCAACTCAGTGGATGAAGTCTTTTTGGATTTTGCAAAGGCATTTGATACAGTGCCACATGGGAGACTATTGGGAAAACTAAGAGATACAGGAGTTGCAGTAAATATCTGCTCATGGATTAATAATTAAAAGACAGGAAGCAAAGGGTTGTTGTAGATGGAACATACTCCGATTGGCCTAATGTGGTAAGTGGGGTTCCTCAGGGTTCAGTATTAGGTCCTCTCCTTTTTAACATATTTATTAATGACTTAGAGGTGGGATTGGAGTGTGGTGTCTCCATTTTCGCTAATGACACTAAGTTGTGCAAGGTAATTAAATCAGATAATTATGTGCTTTCCCTCCAAAGGGATTTACATATAATTGAGGAATGGGCATCTAAATGGCAGATGAGATTTAATACGAATAAATGTAAAGTTATGCATCTGGAAAGGAAAAATAGCCATGCAATTTATAATCTTAATGGAGCAAATCTTGGTGTATCAGATATTGAAAGGGATTTGGGAATGCTTGTGGATAACCACCTAGGTAACAGTGCTCAAAGCCAAGCAGCAGCTGCAAAGGCAAAAAAAATATTAGCATGTATTAAGAAGGGTATAGAAGCCAGAGAAGCAAATATAATTCTGCCACTATACAAATCTCTAGTACGCCCTCATTTGGAATATGGAGTACAATTTTGGGCACTACTTCATAAAAAGGACATTTTAGAGCTGGAAAAGGTACAGAGGAGGGCAACAAAACTAATAAGGGGAATGGAGGGGCTAAGTTATAAAGAAAGACTAACTAAATTAAACTTATTCTCTCTAGAAAAAAGGCGTCTAAGAGGAGATATGATTACCTTATATAAATACATCCAGGGTCAGTATAAAGATTTGTCAAGGGAGCTTTTTGTGCCCAGAGGTTTTCAACTGACAAGAGGACATCTCTTGAGGTTAGAAGTAAAAAGATTCCACCTTAAAGAAAGAAAAGGGTTCTTCACAGTAAGGGGGGTTAATCTGTGGAATTCTCTATCAGAGGAGTTTGTGACAGCGAATTCGATAGTTAACTTTAAAAGGGGTCTAGATTTATTTCTAATTAAAAAGATAATTCAGGGTTATCATGGATAATTAGAGAGACAGTATTGATCCAGGGAGAAATCCAACTGCTAGTATCTGGGGTCAGGAAGGAATAATTTATTTTTTTTGCCTTTGAGACGATTCGCTAAGTTTCACTTGTTTTTTTTTTCTGTTTGCCTTCCTCTGGATTAATTAATTAATTAATATTTAATCCGCATATTGCAGATCAGAGGAGATCTTAAGAGGTTGAACTTGATGGACTGAAAGTCTGTTTTCAACCGTAATTACTAGGGGCCTCATTCTATTATCGGCCTTAGGCGCTGCGGGGCCGCAAGGACCGGCCGCAAGCTATTCTGCTATTCTATTCCCCTCCGGCTGGGGGTTCCTGCAGGCTTGCGGCCGGTGCCTTGCTATCTCTTGCGGCCGCTCGCGCCGGAGGAAATCCTTTGATCTAAAACGACCGCAAGGAAATCGGCCGTAAGAAAATCCTATTTGCAATTCAATTGCTCCAGGAACCCTCTCTGCAAGGCTAAAAGCGAGCCGCAGCTTACTTGCAGGAAAGAGGTCCCGCTAGCACCAATTAAGCACAAAATATAGCCCAAATAAAGCCATCCTGCACTTTGAGAAGACTATAAAGTGATTTTCGGTGTTAGCAAAAATAGCACAACATTCCCCTACACTCAAATCCGTAAAATATTTATTTTTTAATATACGTCAAATATCCATGTAAAAAGTCCAGAGTGCTTGGAGCACCTCAGACCCGCCCATTCCGCAGCAGGAAAATAAACAGTTAATTTAAACTCGGGTTTGGGCTGATGTGCAAGCTTGAGAGGGGGCTGCTATTAATCCTTATGTCCCCCATTATGATCCCTAGCATTTACAGAGCTTTACAGTGCCGTCTTGAATTTATTTTTGCGTTTAAAGATTTCTGAGCTTACGGCCGGTTGCAAGATATACGGCCGGCCGTAAGGGGAGATCCTTGCGGGGCCGTATAATTGAATTGCAAGATAACGGAACCCCCGCAAGGAATCGCAGCCTTGTGGCCGTTTTACGGCCGATAATAGAATGAGGCCCTATGTAACTATATATATATATATATATATATATATATATATATACATATATATATATATACACACACACACACACAAGCCCTTAGATTTTAAGCTTAGATTTTAAGTTTTGGAAACAAGCTCTATGTATATTTGATTCTAAGCTCAAAAACAGGGCCCTCCATTCTTTATAAGGCGCGTTATTATTATTAGTATTATTATCTTTATTTATAATAATAATAATAATAATATGTATTTTCTCTGGTGTATATGTATAAAGAACGGCTGAGTGCATCTGTTCTGCATTAGTATTATTCTATAGAACACTCTGCACTTATAATGTGTATATTTCTTTAAAATGCACACTACACAATTGTAACACACACTAACCCATTGAGAGAGAGGAGGTAATATATTAAATAGGAGACTTGTTTAATATGGAGCTATCAGAATAATTGTAAAAATGCTTGAAATGCAAGTGTCCTGTATTAAATAAAATACATTTGCATTTAAAGAACTAGAAAATAGAAGGTGTAAGACTCAGTTACAGTGTATAATTTCATTCAGATTATTGTGTGCCATTGGCTGACACTTATTATTATTATTATGTTACGCTTCGGCAGGCCTGAATACTTCCATAGAGCTGTCATGAATATTTTAATACAAACCGATCTCTCACTAGATGTGCAACTGAATGTTTTACGAAGTGCAATAATAACAGTTTCATATTAACCCAGTGTTCAGGGAATGCTACAATCATTTCTAGTAATTATACACAGCATGTTATATGTAAACACAAATGGCCGCCACAGTAATCATTTTAAATTATGCAAACATGTCACAGCTTCATTCCAGAGTGCTAGCTGCCTGTGCTAATTGCGCGTCTACAAAATAGAAAATCTTTTAATTGACTCTGTTTGTAATATGAGTACTATATTTTATTATTAAAAGGGAAAGACACGAATTGATTTTAACAGTTTACAAGACATCAACGTCCATAGTAATTTTGGAACTGAATGGGTCGGTACCTTGTCTTGTTTACTAGCACCTCATAACTAACAATGGATAAACCAATTCAAACTAATGCAATGAAGGGACCCGTAGACCATTCCAGGGGGGTTGGGAGGAGGGGCCACTTGCCTGGGCAGGCCCTGGTATGGGTAGGAGGTGGCTAGCTGGGGGAGGGGAGTCAGTTGTAGGAGTTTGGCGCCATTACCACCATTATGCCCCCAGCTAGCCATGTGTAAAGATACCCACCCATCCCTAAAGTGTTGTTGTTTAAAGTTATGTATATGTTGCTAAAAAAAACAAACAAAAAAAAAACCCATAAATAAATAAATTAAAATATTAATAAAAAAAATAAGGATGAGTAATGGAAAATTGGAGGTATTATCTTGAATATTGTCTTAAAGCACTTGTTGGTTATTATTAAATGTATATTATATGATGTCAAATTATGTTTATGTGGTTGTCGCAGTGGCGGGTGGTGAGGGGAGTCGCCGGGACAGTGGTAAAATGGGTGAGATCCTACCCTACGGTGGTATGGATGTTCCAACACGGTAGGCCCTGGACGAGGGTTCAGGGCGTAGGGCGTACTGTCTCTGGCCAGGCTCCTCCCTTCACGTGGTTATGTTAATTATTGTTATGGTTATTACATCAGTTTGTGTTCACCAATAAACGGTGTGGCCAGTTATCCTCCCAAGAAGTTGTCTGTGTCTAATCATTATATTTTAATAGGTGATTGTGTATAAACCCTTATGTGCACATACCAACTGGGCCTTTCTAAGGTCATGACTTCCGGTGGACAGCCATTTTAAGCAGCCGCATCAAAAGAGCTCCAGGATGGAATTCAACAATTTATTTCAAATCAAATATTTAGACAACTATCCAACCTTTAAAATAGTCTAGGGGCATATACATCCTATTAATGATTAATTATTTTGGGAACTGAAGCTCAGCCTGCCCTGGGGGTCCAAGTGTGAGCTGCGGCCTAGTAAGGAACTGCCCCCTTGTCGCCCGAGCCATCTCAGGGCTCTTTCCTGCACATTTTTATTTTACTCATAACATATTTCAGAGGACAATACTTAATTGTCAATCTAATCTTTAAACTCACTTACTTTTTCAGACTCCATCCAGAAAACTCACAACCAAGAGCAAAGAAAATTTGTAGAACTTTTTTTTTGACATGATTACTTAATGAACAATTCAAGATAATACACTGAGCAAGAATCATCTGAGTAAGATCCTCTCTCAGACTGTAGGCACACGGTTATGGACAACACCAGTTACTCCATGGACTCAATCCCTATCGATATTTAGCTCATACATGATGTAAATGTGTTTGCATGATCAGCATCCACATGATAGCTCACTCTTGCAACCTGGAAATGATGGATATGATCTGCTGCAGCTACACAACTGTTTTGTACGGTTAAGTAGACACTTACTTGAGAGAGGTTTTGAACTTTCACACTTGAAGAAACATCTTTCTATACTCTAATGGCATGATTATTATGTCTCTCTGGCATTAGCAACATAAGATGTTTTTCTTCTGTTCCTTTGTTAGGGTTATGATTTTATATATTACTCTGGAGGTTGCGGGAAGCCAGTGGAGTGATTGACAGAGAGGTGCAGCAGATATTGAGTGATGACTATGGAAGATGAGTCTAGCGGAGGCGTTCTTTATGGATTGGAGTGGAGACAGATGTATGATGGTGAGACCAGCAAGGAGAGAGTTGCAGTAGTCAAGGCGAGATATGTTGAGAAAGTGAATTAGGATTTTAGTTGTCTTGTTTAAGAAAGTGTTGTATTTTGGAGATGTTTTTGAGGTGGAAGAGACAAAATTTAGTTAATAATTGCATATGCGGAATAAAGGAGAGGGCAGGATCCAATAGGGCTCCAAGACAACGGGCCTGTGAGGCGGGAGTAATGATGACATTGTCGACAGTGAGAGATATAGGAGGAATGGAAGCAGTGGTAGAGGGTGGGAAGATTAGGATCTCAGTCTTTGTCATGTTGAGTTTGAGTTGATGGGCAGACATGCAGGAGGATATGCTTGAGTGGCAGAAACTTGTGCTAGAAGAGCTGGAGATAGATCTGGTGCTGAGAGGTAGATGTGAGAGTCATCTGAATTTATTAGGGCAGTGAGGATGTATAGATAGAGAAGAGGAGGGAGCCTAGGACTAAACCTTGGGGTATGCCAACAGACAGAGATGGAGGAGAAGTGGTGCCAGAGAAGGAGACACTAAAAGTTCGGTCTTGTAGGTAGTATGTGAACCAAGAGAGAGCGGTGTCATGGATGCCAAGGGAGTAGAGAATATGGATTAGTAGGGGGGTGGTCAACTGTATCAAAGGCAGCAGAGAGATCCAGCAGAATTAGAATAGAGTTCAGTAAAAATGTCAAGAAGCTAGTTTCCAATTTGAACATTTTTTTTTGTGCCTTTGCTGGTCGCTGGAGGCATCCATTAATTTAATTAATTTCAAAACCATTTTAAAAGGACCACTCTAATCAATTACTTTCTATTTTTTTTTTGTATTGAATATTTAAAAATTGATAATGGGAAAAAATATATATATTTTTATAAGTATTGGTTAAAAATGTTTTAATCTGCAGTTGTATGTCACCGAAACATGTGGGTGTGTCCTTTTAAACAAATGAGCTTCCCTTTAGACCTGCAATAGCTCTAATAGCTGTAATGCCACAATCCGTTCATATCGGTTAGATGAAATACTGAAAACAAAATGGTAGCTTCCACAGCAGTATAATTACATATAAAAAGTAATAAATTAGTGGCTGTATTATTTTGTCCATTCTAAAAACATGTCATTTTAAGTAAATTTTAAAATATGATCACTGTGATCAAAAAATAATGAAGCTAGTGTTGAGTTATACGTTCCCAAACCTTTACCAAGCACTTATAGTCACACTTACATTCTTCATATGGTGCAATAAAATCATTTTTACAAAGGCAAAGCTACGTCTGAAGACCAGTAGTGTAATAAACTGCATCTTATTGATTCTCCTACTCTCTGTAACTAAATTAGAAATACTGGCTATTGCATGATCTCAACTAAATGGGAAATTAATTGTATATATTGACTTTACTGATAATTTATATTAATTCAGGGGTGGCTTTTACCACTGTATCATATACTTTCAGTATATCCTTTTGAATAACTACAGCTGTACATGGACTTTTTTGTAATAAATACACCTTTTAATTATTTACTATCCCAAGCCACTGTTTTCCCTGCAGGGTATGTCCTTAACAACTAATGAAAATTCTCATTTGCCCTAAGGAAAGTGCAGGTATTTTTAGTTGCCAAATTCCCATTGTAGAAGATGGATGTTTCTTCTGAATTCAAAGTCTCCTCCCATTTGTAGAAGAAGATCAGCAGAAAAAAATGTGAGGTTCCACATTAGCATAATTTTTATTGAGTAAGTAATAAATTAAACATGGTATTATCTATTTTCCTCAATATGAGGCCCAGGCCTCGGACAGCACATTATTAGGGGACAGCAGGATGCCTGAAGATGCAGTGCAGTACATTGAAATATGTTTGTATATACAAAGAGATGTCTATATACAGTGATATTTGTGTCTGTAGTGTACCCGACACTTTCTGACATACCATATATATATACACATAAACACGAATAAACTTAATTGAGATATAGAAAGGGAAAAGGCGGAGCTGCAGATTAGTTGTTGGGTGTGTAGAAATCTAAACAGCCTCGGGCTGCATAAGAATGATTTAATATAGTATTGGAGCATCCAGTATTTGCTACCCACCCCCTTCCCCAACACATGCTCAGAAGCAGTGGCAGAGCTACAGAATGAAGGGCCCTGGAGCAAAAACAAAATTTAGGCCTTCCTCAAGGGGATTTAAAAAATGTTTTGCTCTGGGCCCACATATACACATATATAAACATCACTCCGCATGCACCCCTCTTAGCATCTATCCCTACATAGCACCCAGTTCTTGTCAGCAGCCATCCCCTCTCAGGATCCATAGCACCCATCCCTATCTATTTTGTTCCTCCCTCACAGAGCCCATGCCCTGCACTTTGCAGCCCTTGCTCGCTTACCTTCTTCCCTGATACACAACCCCAGCATGCCGAACTGCTCCACACTGCCACCCGTTGATGCTTCAGCAAAAATGCTCTTTTTTCAACAGGCATACACACATTTCAGGGTGAATATGAGAATGAATGCCCCTCTCACATACAGCCTTTAACAAAGTATCATGGATGCCTGCAGATATGTATTCTTGTTAAATGAATAGTTAACTTTGTGAACTTTACCTGCTTAATTATGCAGTTTGTCAGAATAATAAAAAAAATATATATATGTATTTATTTCATTATACAATAGTTATCAGGCAGTGAAGGGCTCCATTGACTTGTGCTCCTATATTATGTCTCACAAGAAGTTTTCCAGTCACCATGTGGAAGCCACAAGAAGTAAACTGAAGGTAAACTGAAGTGTGTTGCTGTAGCCAATCAGAAACATGGTCAATATTCAAAATGGAGTTATACCAGGTATGTAGATAAACATTTTATTATTACAATTAATGTTAGAGATATAATCACCTGTCAGCTACCCTTCAGACTATTGTATTTTAAATACATTCATTACTTGAGCTTAACTGGAACCATTAGGACTTGGCTAAGCAACAATCCTCTAAGTGACAGAATCAAAGGTTCATAACTGTTGAAATATTAAGTAGGTTGGTGTACTTATCAGGTTTACATGTATATTAAATTATTCATGCTCAATTCATGAAGACTTTCTGTTCTCTGTGTTAGTGTCCCAGTAACACTACATTAGCAGCACTATTAAATTCCCTCAATGTTGAAAACCATAGCACCTAACGTAACCCGCAAGACTTACAGCTAGTAAATTGGCCTCTCAAAGCTACCCGCAAACGACTTGCGCGTTAGGTGCGAAAAAAACCTACGGGCTGTCGAAATCTGAACTCCGCTTCCGCAACTCCTTTGTTCTCGCAAGCCCGTAAATGCTACGTTCCCAATTTCGCTTTTAAATTGCAACAAATCCACGGGCCCGTGACCTGCAAAAGCCAACTGGTACTAGAGAGGACCCACAAGGGGGTTAAAGTCCTATCCGTAGCACTGCAAAGGCAAATATAAACACACTACTGTACAAATAATGAAAGGGAACGTGAGGTTAGGTATTAAAATTAATAGCACACCATTGTCAAGCTCGCAAATCTGCAATATAAAATACTTTTATTTCTGTTTAATTTGCGTATTATATCGATACAGGCAATCAATGGAACTCGCATGGACTAGAATATCATATTTACTGCTTTATTAATATTGCTTTATTTCTGGAATGTGGGTCCAATCGTAACTCGCAATTGAAACCTAACCTCCAGTTTTTCAGTGACGTAATGATGATGATCTCTTTTACCATTGGCTCCGTCTAAACCCGTAACTACGGGTTTGACTAAATGATCACGTTCAAGGCCGCACATCCAACGGCGCAAGAATGGTTTACAGACTTGCGCCTCCAGCCCGTAACGCAGCCGGATTTTAAGCCCGCAGCCCCCCATTTCTCTTTTCCCTCCGAGATTTATCTAGTGTTTACTCAAATAAGACAGGTAAGTGTCTTAGAGCAGGTAATGATATTAAAATCTTAAGTCCCTTCATGAATTACATTTTAGTTTAAATATTTTGCTAAAATTTATTATGTCACAGTCCACTTTTGGCCTGCCATAAACTGGTTCTTCAGGGCCATACCTTACTGAGTAAAGGAGATAAATCACTGGGGCCTAGGAGGGTGGTATAGCAGGCATCATAACTATGGTGCCAGTCATAAAATACCATCAATTTTCCCATAGATCGTAGGCCCTATTTAAACTTCCCTCGTTTGTTGGACAGGATATGCAACTAGGCGACCAATAGGAGAGCCACTGGCTATGCAAATTCCAAATTTAAAGTTGGCATTAGACTATACTCCATTGGCTGAATGGCGTGCAATAGAATAAAATCGTCAAGTAGGCAAGACACTGATTGGCTAGACTAGCAGGGAGAGGACAGCTGACACACAAAAAACACCCAAAGACAGACCATAGAAGCCCCAGCCATCCTCATTCACCACAGCAGACATGATTACGAGCTTGCAGAGTTATTTTCTGTTTGAATTACATTTATTGGCCCTGTGATGGACTTTTTCCCCTCTCATGACAGGAATATATCCAAGATTGGTCACGCTATGGACACTCGGAACCAATAGAAGCTGGCGGTAATCAGGTCATAAGTCCCCCCATCCAATGCGGGTTGTTTAAATCACGTTGCAAGCTGCCCGCTGATTGGCCAGGAATTAACCAATCAAAGACACGCCAATGTAGGCTTGCTTATGATTGTCTATCTGCTGTTTAGGCGGGGAATTAAAAGTTGTTTTGTAGTTGGTCAAAGTAATGTTTATGATGTTCCATCATTTTTACCCCAATAAATGTAACCCTGATCTCGGAATAAAGCATCATACTCTTGGGAACACGTATTGATTTTATGTAATACTTCCAGGGTCAGAGACCCTTTTTAATATTTTAGGATAAAATCATCCTCCAAAGACTCTGATAATCTCTGATGAGCGCTGAGAAAACCATCCCTGATCAGATCCAAAGATGGGAATTTTGGAAGAGAGCCAGTCCAGGGGGTCCCGGGTTGTGACATATTACAAGGCCCATTTTTGCCTCATACCTTTTAAAGGGGTAGAGGATCTTGTGTGATTTGATCTCACAACCTTCATTCCATAATCATTTGTTCTAACCCCTATACAATGGGTGAAAAAGAATAATATAACAAATACTAGCGAATTGTCCGTCAAAAAATGACGGCAATGAAATTGTAAGTGAGCTAATGCTGTTTGGTGTGTAATAATGAAATATATAATACTTTAATAAATGAATATACTTTACCTATTTTGAAGCATTGTGTTGAAGAGCTGTCAATGTGTTTTGATGTTGCTGCAGCATTAGTGGTGTGGAGCTGCTGTGTAAGCGTGGTGAATGTGTGCAGTGTAATAGTGTGCGTGCGCGAGATGAAACCGTTAGCGTAGTGGTGTACTTCCGCATTGGCGTAAAATGGCGGGTAATCTGTGGTATGCATCTTCGCGGATTATCCGTAGGTGTTTTGTGGTGTTTTGCGAGTTTCTTGTGGTGTTTTGCGAGTTTCTTGTGGTGTTTTCCATGTTTAGAGTGCTGTAGCCTTGTTTTCGTTTTGTTCGGCGGCCATTTTTTCTGTCGCTTATCAAATTTTTTAGTGCCTAAACTCTTTTATTTTGACTGAAATCAAGGTGTAAGTTGTTTTTTTGAGGTCCTGGATGCCCCCTCTTGCTGTAGGTAAGCTTTTTATGTATGTGCTGTGTGTATTTATTGTGTTTTGAATTTTGTAATGTTCGCAAGTTGCGTCTGAGTGCTGCGAGGCCGTAATGTGTGTTAACGTGTGTCGTATGTTGTTTGCGTTGCGAGGTAAAGTTTGCGAGGGTCGTAATTGATGTGTCGTGTTGTTTGCTTTGCGACATAAAGTTTGCAAGGGTCGCAGTTGCTGGCATGGAGCGACTTTGGCGCTCCATGCCAGCAACTGAGGCCCTCACCCGTTGCCCTCGCTATGCGAGGGCCGCGGCTCGCTACGAGAGCCCGCAAGCGTGAGCAACGGCCCGCATGCTCACAACTATATATGTGACTAGCGAATTGCCCGTCAAAAAATGACGGCAATGAAATAGTAAGGTAGCTAAATTAGTAAATGAATATATTGTACCTATTTTGAAGCATTGTGATGAAGAGCTGGCAATCTGTGTTGATGCTGCTGCAGCATTAGTGGTGTGGAGCTGCTGTATAAGCATGCTGAATGTGTGCAGTGTAACACTGTGCGTGCGCGAGACCAAACCGTTAGCGTAGTCGTGTACTTCCGCATTGGTGTAAAATGGCGAGTAATGTGTGGTATAGGTCTGTATCGGAATATCCGTAGGTGTTTTGTGGTGTTTTGCGAGTTTCTTGTGGTGTTTTGCGAGTTTAGAGTGCTGTAGCCTCGTTTTCGTTTTGTTCGGCGGCCATTTTTTCTCTCGCTTCGTTTTTTTTTTAGTCTCTAAACTGTTTTATTTCGAGTAAAATCGAGGTGTAAGTTGCATTTTTGAGGTCCTGGGTGCTCCCTCTTGGTGTAGGTAAGTTTTTTATGTATGTGCTGTGTGTATGTATTGTGTTTTAAATGTTTGTATGTCGGCGTGTTGCGTCCGATGTTTGCGAGGTCGTAATGTGTGGTAACGTGTTTCGTACGTTGTTTGCGTGCCTCGTAAAATTTAGCGAGTGTCGTAATTTGTGTGTCGTGTTTTTTGAGTAGCGACGTGAATTTTGCGAGGGTTTGAGGCCCTTGCCCAGTGACCTCGCCAGCAACTGAGTCCCTCGCTTCGCGAGGGGCCTCAGTTGCTGGCATGGAGCGCCTTCGGCGCTCCATGCCAGCAACTGAGGCCCTTGCCCAGTGACCTCGCCAGCAACTGAGTCCCTCGCTTCGCGAGGGGCCTCAGTTGCTGGCATGGAGCGCCTTCGGCGCTCCATGCCAGCAACTGAGACCCGTGCCCAGTGACCTCGCCAGCAACTGAGGCCCTCGCTTCGCGAGGGGCCTCAGTTGCTGGCATGGAGCGCCTTCGGCGCTCCATGCCAGCAACTGAGGCCCTTGCCCAGTGACCTCGCTACGAGAGGGCCGCGGCTCGCTACGCGAGGGCCGCGGCTCGCTTCGTGAGCCACGGCCCTCGCTTTGCGAGGGCCGCGGGCTCGCTACGCGAGCCCGCAAGCGTGAGCAACGACTCGTACGCTCACAACTATATATGTGATAGAACCAATACAGGAAATATAACACGTCCTTGCTCGGCTCACCTGCCAGGGCAGCTCTTTATGCATTCTAGTTATTCGTTGGAGGCAATAACATAAATACCCTAGCAGCAGCTTCAAAAAAGAAAATCATTTTGTTACACATGCTTTTTACCCTCTATCTTAAGATGGAGAATACATCTGATGACTTAGAGTCACTTTCTGTTGAAAAAAAATAGATATTTAAAGCAAACCATTTTATTTCTCTGTGAAACACAGAAATATAGCATTGTAGATATAACTACTACTAGGTCCATCTAGTCTGGATATTCAATATACCTAAACTAACTTGGTTAAACTAATCCTCATGAAAGCTTTACATATATCCAAGGCATGCTTGAATGTTTTTACTGTGTCTGTCCCTATTACCGCTATTGCAAAGCTGTTTTTCTTACTTAAACCTGGCATACAAACAAACTAGATTGTAATTTCTAGGAGACTGGGAATACTTTGTCTGGTTTTGCTCTGCATACCGTGCTAGCAGTATACGTGTAAATATCTTGGCATGCTCTTCTCTAAGCAGGTTGTATAATGCCTGCTGCGTGTTCCAGGCCTTGTTTGGGAATCCCTGATCTGGGAGCTCTTCCAAGATCTGTTCTACCTATTGTCTCAAGACACATCTCTGCAGCTCAGCTTTCCCTGCAGTTATGGAGTGCAGTCTGTCTGCTCTCTGTGACTACCAGCCTTCCTTGGCATCTCTAGCTCTTTACGCAACACAGGAAATGTCCTATTTATTGAATTAATTAAAAGTGCACATAAAGCTAAAGATAACGGCAAATGGTTATAATTAAAATAGCTAAGCGTTAGTGCCCAATTCAACAATTACACATTTACTGCGATGCATTCACTGGGTATGCTTACCTTATTCCTCAGCCCCACTGCTAATCTTGGTTACCTGCTGTTGATAAAGCTATTAGCTCAGAGGGTGGTTATTTTATACATCAAATAAGTCTAACCTCTATATACATTTCTAAGGCACTTCCAATGTTTACTTGTATACTAGTAACTTGCCCATCGTTAACAACGGTATCATATAATTGTATGTGGATGTTCTCTCTCTCTCTCCCTCCTGTCTGTCTCCCTCTCTTCCTATGTTCTGTGTCCAACTCTCTCTTATCTCTCTCTCCTGCCTCTGTCCCTCTCTCTATGTCTTGTGTCTGTCTCTCTCCTATGTCTCTCCCTCTCCCTGACTCCATCCCCCTCTCTCCCTTCCCACCATTACTTCTCTCCCTCCCACCATCCCTTCTCTTCCTCTCCCCCTTGCCTCACTCCTCACTATCCCTTCTCCCCTTCCCACCATCCCTTCTCCCCCTCTCCCCCTTCCATCACCATCCCTTCTCCCCCTCTCCCCCTTCCCTCACCATCCCTTCTCCCCATTCCCACCATCCCTTCTCCCCCTTCCCTCACCATCCCTTCTCCCCCTTCCCACCATCCCTTCTCCCTCTCCCCCTTCCCTCACCATCGCTTCTCCCCCTCTCCCCCTTCCCACCATCCCTTCTCCTTCCCACCATCCCTTCTCCCCTCCGTCCCTTCCCCCCTCTTCCTCTCCCCACCCTCCCTTCTCCCCTCCATCCCTTCCCCCCTCTTCCTATCCACACCCTCCCTTCTCCCCCTCTCCCCTTTCCCACCATCCCTTCTCCCCCTTCCCACCATCCCTTCTCCCCCTTCCCATCATCCCTTCTCCCCTCTCCCCACTATCCCTCCCCCCCTCTTCCTCTCCCCACCATCCCTTCTCCCCCCTCTCCCCACCATCAGTACTCCCCACCATCCCTTCTCCCCCTCTCCCCACCATCCCTTCTCCCCCTTGCCTCTCTCCCTTCCCGCACTCCTTCTGACCCTCCCTTCCCATCCTCTCCCTCCCCTCACTCCTTCCATCTTCAACCTCATGTGCCTCTCTCTCGTGGAAGCTCTCCCCATACTCTGTGCATGTTCTCTTCTTTCTATTTCGCTCCCTTCCCCCACAATGCAACCGTGTTTGTACGATTTCCAGAATTTAGGCATAGTAGCTTATGAAGAACTCCTGAACAGAACGCACCACGCAGGCGTTACTCACAAACTAACTATTATAGTGGATATACTTTTCATTTTTTCAGCGAATAAGACATTTTCAGTGTCAGTTTAAACAAACTGTATAAACAGTTTCCTTATATATGCTGGATTGTCCTTTAATGACCTTGTCAGAGTGGAGACAAACAAACACTCAGCTGGAGGCTGATAAACACACATTTGCAATTCAATTAAATATTAAAGATTGCTGATATACATTATAAAACCTTAATTTTATTAATGATCGATGCATAATAAATATAATGAGCCCTCTTACTAGGGCATTACACTGAACCTTTAAATGTTTTTTCTTTATGTTTATTACTTTTACATGATCATTTCCACAGAGTATATTGGTAATATAGGCCGTCTGTGTCCTTTCAATGCCTTTGATGCAGCTTAGCCCTGTCTATTTGCAGGATTGCCTGGTGTCTATCAGCCCTACACAGATGTGTATTCCAGTCAGGCACACAGCAAGTCACAGACAGCTCAGAGCTTGCGCGCCGACAGGACGCACAAGGGAAGACATGTTGTCACAGGATTTAAAGCAGTAACATTTTTTTGTTGCCGTTATGTCCACAAAAGGATCTCGGTTTGTTCTGGTGTGATTAAAAGGACACAGCAATGGTCCCAGTTACAAAAGTACACCTACAAATGAACATAACTGCAGTTAGTTGGTAAAGTGTTAAATTATTCTGCTTTAAATTTATGTATTTTAAGCATAAATGGAAGATTCCTCCCTCTTTGCTAATTATTTTATTATTGTCATTACTGCTCATAGTAGGGGTGATAAGCAGGAAGAGGATTGTTATTATTTAGTCGTTCAGTTGTGTCAGATTAACTGCGAAACCTTTTAATTTCCTGGCTACAGTCGCTATCTGAAGAGATCTGGGAGCCAACAAAAATAAAATCTGTCACTGCCTCCAATTCTTCCCCATCTATTTGCCAGTAAGTGAGATTGCAGTTTGCCATGATCTTCATCTTTTTAACATTGAGCAGCAGGCCAGCTTTTGCACGCTCTTCTTTTACTGTCGACAAGAGGTTCTTTAGTTCCTCCTCCCTTTCAGCCATCATAGTATCATCATCAGCGTATCTGAGGTTGTTATTTCTTCCAGCAATATTGATTCCGGCTTTGGACAACATACAACAGTGTCATACTGCTTTCCTGATCTTAAGCCATTCTGTTGTTCCATGTTCGGTTCTGACCGTGGCTTCTTGGTCCAGATCCAGATTCCTCAGGAGGCAGATGAGATGATCTGGTACTCCCATCACTTTAAGAACTTGGCATATTTTGTTGTGATCCACACAGTCAAAAGGATTTAGAATAGTCTATGAAGCAGAAGTAAATTATTTTCTGGAACTCTCTTGCTTTCTCTATTATCCAGCGGACATTGTCAATTTGATCTCTTGTGCCTCCTCCTCTGTGGATACCATCTTGCACATCTGATAGTTCCTGGTCCACATATTGTTTGAGCTGAGCTTGTAGGATCTTAAACATTACCTTGCTGGCATGTGAAATGAGTGCAATGGTTTGATAATTGGAGCACTATTTGACACCACATTTTTGGATTGGGATGTAGACTGGCCTTTTCCAGTCTACTGGCCATTGTTGAGTTTCCCAAATTTGTTGGCATAAAACAAGCAACACTTTCACAGCATCATCTTGTAGGATTTTGAATAACTCAGCTGGGATTCCATCAACTCCTGCAGCCTTATGAACAAGACATCCATATCACTTCACTCTCCAAAGATGTCTGGCTCCAGCTCATTGGACAAACTATTGAGATCATCATTGCTGTTAAGATCCTTCCTCTATAGATCTTCAGTGTATTCCTGCCACCTCTTCTTTATTTGATCTGTTTCTGTTAAGTCCCTACCAATTTTGTCTTTTAATCACTCCCACTTAGGCATGGGAGGTTCCTTTGAGATCTTGAAGAGATTTCTTGACTTTCCAATTCTGTTATCTTCTTCAAGCTCTTTACACCACTCGTTGTAGAATGTCTCCTTGTCTCTTCTTGCTATCCTCTAGAATTCTGCATTCAGTTGGACAAATCGTTTCCTACCCCCACTACCTTTTGCTCTCCTTCTTTGTTGTGCTGCTTCCAAAACCTCATCTGCCTTCTTAGTTTTCTTTATTTTGTGGATATTCTTTGTTGCCGTTTCCCAAATTAAGTCACAAACTTCAGTCCAAAGTTCTTCAGGCATTCTATCTTCCATGTCTAGTCCCTTAATTATTTTATTTACCTCCATTGCATATTCACTGGGTATATTATTTATTTTGTATCTGCTTGATTTTCCCTCTTTTCTTCAGTTTAATTCTGCACTTTTCAATAAGAAGCTCATGGTCTGAGTTGCAGCAAGCTCCAGGTCTTGTTTTTGCTGATTGTATAGAGCTCCACCATCTATGGCTGCAAAGTATATAGTCAATCTGCTTTCTATGTTGTCCATCTGGAGATGTCCATGTGTAAAGCCGTCTCGTAGGCTGTTGGAAGAGGGTGTTTGCTATGACTGGAGAATTTAAACTTCAATGCCAAATTTGCCAGTTATTCCAGGTATTTTTTGGTTCCTTACTTTAGCATTCCAATCTCCTCTTTTTGGTTTTATATCTAGGAGGTGTTGAATATCTTCGAAGAACTGGACAACTTCACCCTTTTCAGTATCCGTGGTTGGGGCATAGACTTGGATCACTGTGATGATAAATGGCTTGCCTTGAATTTGAATTGAAATAAAGACATTTATTGGGTTGTAACCGAGCACTGCTTTGGCGAACCTCTTTACTATGAGGGTAAACCATTTCTTCTACGGGATTCTTGACCATAGTAGAAGATCAGGTGGTTGTCGGATGTGAAATCTCCCATTCCAGTCCATTTAAGTTCACCAATTCCCAGGATATGAATGTTTAGCCGTGTCATCTCATGTTTGACCACTTCCAGTTTGCCTTGGTTCATAGTTCTAACGTTCCAGGTTCTTATAATGAATTGTTCTTTGCAGCATTGGACTTTCCTTTCCCCTCCAGACACATTCACAGCTGGGTGTTTATCGGATATTTAGTTATGTTGTCAAGCGGTTATCCAGAGTGACAGTCTTTCAAAAGAACTGAATAGAGATCCCACCATAATCCATGGTCCATCTCATTCCTTCTAGGAAAATACAAAAATGTCTGCCGTCATTAAAGCAAAGCAGAATAAAATATATAGAAAAAGACTGTGTATACATTTTCTAAAACATTTTGACCATTAAAGTCAAGTTTTTCATAAGCACATACTATAAATATGACTCTTGTAGAGGCTACCTTATGCCCTAACATGAGGGGCTTGTTGTTTTAATTAGGCAGGGATTCAAGATTAAAAGTATCCTCCTGCTGAATGTTTGTCTCCACACCGACAAGGTCATTAAAGGGGAGGATGGGGAGATTGGCCAATAGACCGATCTAAAGAGCAGTAGGAACAATCAGACATTATAAGAGAATAAACAGTGAATGATAGGCTGCCCAATGTGCATTTCAGTCTGCTAATTTGTGGCTCAGAGCACTTGATAAGGAGGGCGATCTAACTGAATAATAGCATTGGGAGGTAATTGTCTTGGGGTCCATGATTCTAATAAGACTATGATTCTAATAAGCAAATTAAAGCAGATCATTTGGAAGCTGTTAATTTGCATAAGAATGCATCACAATCAACAACAACAACTGATTTTCACAGGAATGACTTACTTTAGAAAAAAATTACTAATACAATGTATACACAAGAAACAACTTGTTTCTGGGTTGATAGCAACCTTTTAAAACAACTATTATTATTATTATTATCTTTATTTATATCGCGCCAACATATTCCTACTGTATTGCCCAAACCTCCTCTTGTTTGGGCAGTACAGTAGGCCTTTAAAGGGACTTTGTCACGTCAATTGATTTAATTTTAAAGAGCATTAAAAACTCTTTTCTGTACAGTAATTTCTGAAATATGATGCAGTTCAGTATGCCTGATAAGGGTGGGAGAGGGGTCTAACTGCCAGATAGTATTGTGGATCTTTATTTTGGCCACTGTAAAGACAGACAAGCAGACTGTAATCCTAATTAGCACAATTAATATGCATGAGTGGTTCATTTACATATAAATGCAGCAACAGCAACATGGAATTTCACAGGATTGATTCACTTTAGAAACAAATGGATAACACAACAAATAGCCATTTTTTAATGCACTTTAAGAATAGCCTACATTGATTTTGGGGTGACAGAGGACCTTTAACACAACAGGGTAGAACAGGTACAAAGAGTTTGTATGGTGAACCACGACGGATTCCCTGTGTGATTGATGCTGCTGTATCCTGAATATATTACATTTTCCTGGCAGTCACCTCTGATAACATCAGCTATAAGGACGGACACTGAGTGATCTCCAGTTCTTGGCGCGGCTCCGACTGTCACATTATGTGCATATGCTGCAGTTTCTCTATTATCCTTTTGAATGACTGCCAATGGAGGCTCTGCCTTTACTTCCTCCTTTTAAATGCTCTGTGGTTTGTATTACCCTTTAAATCTTCACCCAACTTTCACTTGTGGTCTGAAAAGCAGATTTCCTTTAGCCAGAGGGACTGTCAATGCTGCATTAATGCCTTGCTCTGCTGTACCAAAATTACATCAAAACAGTAAATTGTGCTGGATTTACACCGACAAATGTTAATTGCAGCTGATGTCAAATACCTGATATTTTTACGCTTTGAACCATTCTGACATTTTGATCCCTATTATGTCTTGGTAGACCACATCATATATAATTCTTGTCATGTTTATACTATGCTATTGTGAAGAACTTGACTTGATAATATGCAATATGTTTTTTACACAGCATAAAATAATTACAGACGCTAATTTTGCTTTAAAGGTGATGGACATAATGTCTATATTCCTAAGTGATTAAATACTTGGCATGAGTTGGAGGTATTGTGCAGTTAGGCAGTGGCGGAGCTAGAGAATGGAGGGCCCAGGTGCAAAAACTAAATCAACTTTGGTATCAACTCACTCAGTGCCATTCCCTAAGACCACTTCCCCTAGTTCCCCTCCCTAAGACCACTTCCCCTAGTTCCCCTCCCTAAGACCCTTTCCCATAACAGCACCCCTCCCCAAGACCATTTCACATAACAGCACCCCTCCCCAGACGCTCTCCCATAGCTGCAACTCCCCAAGACCCCTTTCTATAGCTGGGCCCCACTCAGAGGAGGGCCCTGGTGCATTACACCACCTGCACTACTGGTACCTCCGCCCCAGAGTTAGGATCTGTCTTCACGTGCTTTAAAAATATTCTCTACAAATAGCACACTTGACAATAGAATAGATTAAAGTTGGGGTCTTTCCTGTTCTCTGCCTGCCACCAGCGTTATCTGCCGACTACTGCATGTCACTGTGCACACCCCTCTTTTACTATGTAGAGCTTGTTATCTGGCACTAGCCTAAACCCTAAGAACACATTTAAATCCACGGTGCCAAACAGTGCGGGAGTGCATGGCGGGTAACAGAAAAGTTCCCACAGCCTCCCCTCAAACTAAAGACAGAATAGCCTAAGATAGAATTCCCCATCAGTCTTTAATAATGATTTTATATTCCTGTCTTGTATACCTGTCAGTGTAGTTATTTTGTTAAATACTTATAGCATATACATTTTTGTTACCAAACTACAATGATCCATTAAAGAAGTCCATTTTGTTTACAGCATGCTCTTATAATAAACTTGACTATATTACATGCAAAAATATATAAAGTCAATAATTAATCAACTTTTATACTAAATTCTCATTTAAAGGGCAGATGTTATTTTTTTTCTAACCTGATTTGTCACATGGAATAGAACTTTGCTGCAGATAAGATCTACATTCCAATGTACAATAGGATAAAATGGAAGTGCACTTAAATTAGCTCTTTGATTTAACCTATTGCAGCCAAGATGGGATCTATCCCTCTTCACCTTTCTTCGGCAGCACTGACAGCTGCAGTTACAGGAGCCATCCGGCAGAGGGCGCTGTAAATTTCCAAGCGCGATCATGTTTGATGTAAGGCAAAGAACTATTCTCCCCTCCGACATGGCGCAACTTGACAGCGAGGCCATTGCTATGTTCAGTGTGGGCACTCAGCACTCCAGGGCCTCGGGCGCACCTCTCATAGCTCAAGGCCTCTTCTATCGGCGTGCCTTATATGAAAAATCGGCAGCGCCATCTTGCGAAGGTGAAGAGGGAAAGGACCCCAAGATGTTGGGGTTCCCTAGTGGTCCATTGGTTAGTATTTGGTGCTTTCACCTCTGTGACCTGGGTTCGATTCCAGTCAGGGAACCAAGAGGTTACATCACCCTGAAGCCATGCAGGGTTGGGCCTGGTCAGTACTTAAATGGGAGACCACCTAGGAATACCAGGAGCTGTATGCTGTGGCCCACTGGAGAAGGAACTGGAACCCACTCCAGTATCTCTACCATGAATACCAAGTGGAGCAGCATGGCGTGTTGTAGTTCATGTGGTCACAGAGAGTCAGACACAACTGTATGACACAAACATACACAGCCAAGATGTTGATGTGACATAACAGCACATTAAATAAGACTCCCCCCCCCACCATCCTTGCCTCAGCAATCCACAAGATAGACAGATCTTTTTCAGCAGGTGCAGGCGGCTTGCAGGCATCTATTTATAAAGAGGCCCCTATTCATTATAGCAAGTCACAGGAACTAATCTTCTGTCTGCCTTCTCAGCCTGGGAGTCTCCACTGCAATGTGTATCTTGGGGAGGGAGGAATCATTTAGATCACAGCCTAATTAAAAATAATACAGCTGACATTTTAATTGTGAATGGGCTTTTTTAACTGTTCACCACCAGAGTGTTCTGCATGCACAATGTGTTTTGTAGTGCCGCGGCTCGCTCTGGCACCCGACGGGTTAATTGGCAGAGAGAGGACGTAAGCCTCTTAATATAGCCCCTTCTATGAACAAAGTTAGCAAAACAACAGATTTATTTAGTCAGTCAGGCAGCAGTCACATGTCTCCTAAATGATCTAATGAGAAAATCATTCACTATTAATATATTGCACCTGGTGCACAATCAACTTAAAATATATATATTTTCATATATAGATTAGATCTATCCTGTTGTCGGGACAGGTCCTTCGCTGCAGTGCGGCCTCCAACCACTAGATGGCGCTGCCGATATGTGAGAGAAGTTCTAAGCTTATAATGTTAGCCTAACCCTTGAACTAACCCTAACCCTCACAGTTTACCTAAGCCTTGACTCTATGATATGGCGACGGAATATTGGCAGCGCCATCTAGCGTTTGCTCAACACCACTGCTGCTACCATAAGAGGATAGGACCTAGATTAGTTAAAAAAACTGTAAAAATCAACTGTCCTTTAAGGGTTGCAGGTTCTATATGTCACAAAAGAGTCACTGTATGATAAAAACAAAATGATGCTTTTTAATAATTGGAGGCTTACTCTGAGTGTAATTATGAAAAATATCAACCCTGGAGGCATCCATGATACTTTGGTGAAGGTTGCATGATTGAGGGAAGGGTCCTTTCCATTTTTAAATTCGCCAGCAGTGGCAGCAGCAGTAATGGCCACAAACCGCTAGATGGCGCTACCGATTCTCAGTACCAATACCATAGAGTTAGGTAGACTGTTAGGGATTGGGTTAGGGTAAGGGTTAGGGTAACCTTCTAAGTTTACAACTTGTCTTGAATATTGGCAGAGCTGCAGAATATTGTCAGCGCCATCTAGCGGCCACTTGCCGCAACTCCTGCTGTCACTGGTGGAGAATTTGAAGTGGCATAGATTATTATTATAGTTCATTTATAACGTGCCAACATATTCCGTAGCGCTGTACATAAATTAAGTTCAGACAAAGATAAATACAAATTAACATGTAGCAAAGCAAGGAGGGCTCTGTCTTTGAGCTAGGAATCCAATGTCCATGGTGACCGAGGGAAGTTTATATACAGCAGGAGCAGGGCGCTTTGCAAGCAACCTATACCGGGTCTATCCTGTTATAGTTACTGCACAGGTCCTCCGCTGTAGCGCGGCAACCAACCGCTACTTGGTGCTGCCGATATTTTGCAGCGCTGTCAATATGTTAGAGAATTTCTAACCTTAGAATGGTAGCCCAACCCTTAAACTAACCCTCACCACAACAGTTTACCTAAGCCTTGACTCTATAATATGGCACTGGAATATCGGCAGCGCCATCTAGCAGTTGGTCACTGCACTGCAACGGCGGACTGTGCAGTAACCATAACAGGATAGGATCCCTAAACCTGTGTAAGTATGAAGGGAGAGTGTAGGTGTCAAGTGCTAAACGCTCCATTGATATAATAAAATCTTATTTGCTCTTCCTGCTCCCCCAACACTCCATGAATTATTTTGTAAATATGCTCAGGACCTCAGGCTTCAAGTTATTAGGAAGTGCAAGATGGAATATTTAAACAGAAATATAGTTGAAGCCATAGCGAAACGAGTGTCAGGCCATGAAGTGTGCGCATCCTGCAATTAAGTTAGTGTACCTCAGGAGAGCTGTACTAGCAAGTTGCATCAATGGAATGCTACATCGGATGAGTCTCAATAAGAGGTGGGGTGGGTTGGGTTAAGGGCAATCCAAATTTTCTTAAATGTATACTTCCCAATGTATACTGAGTTTGGAAGTTATATTATAGCAACACATACTCTTATCTCCTACCTCAAAAATCCAAACACATTTTCCATTTAGTACATTATCATTTTTATATCCATTGTTTCATTTGGTTGGACTCATTGTATTCATTATAGGATTATACAAGTAACTAGTTACCATTTACCCTTACTCTTCAATAGGACACTTTCTCATTGTTTTATATATTATTCATTCTTTATCATCATCATTTCTTATTTATTTCATATAAACAAAAAGTGTTAGAATGTAAATGGTACTTATCCACCGCCAGTGGAAGATCTGAGAAAATACTGATTCTCCCTCAATTCTAATGGTATAAGTCCAAGTCCAAGTATGGATGAACGATGAGCTGCTAACCTGAAGATTTTGAGAGACCTCCATGCAGATGAAATAAGCTGATGAAAAAGAATTTAGAGAGAGGGCAAAAAAGATAAAAAAATATATGGTGAAGTAAGTTTGGATTATTTTAATACATTAATAATATGTATTTCAAGCATATTATTTCAAGCAAATAACAATGCCGCAAAAAAAGGTAAGTGTTTATCCCAGCAATAACTTACCCAGGTTACTTTTCTCATAGACTCCAGTCATACAGCAATAACCATCTATAATATGATGATATCAATGTAATAGCCACATATCACAAGTTTATACACTGTATAAAGATAATAGATTCTAGATCTAATATATAAAAAAAAACATTATGAATGCCCGTAAATCGGTGCATTAGTGAACAGCAAAATCTCTTCATGTAGGTACTATGGCAGACCTGGGCATTTTACATCCCACTACAATGGCAGCATGGCATTCGATGCACAGCCTGGGAGGAGGTGACTGAGCAGAGCTCCCCAGACTCCGGCCTGCAGGGGAGGTGAATTCCTAATGATGTCACAAGTATGAAGCTCCGGTAGGGGAAGGATATGCAGCCTCTGAGCAATGAGATCCGGGACAGGGACTGCCCTGCACAAGTAATAGGGAGGGGGAGAGTGAATGAAGTGCGGGAGGCTTGAGGGGGGTGAAAAGTGGGACAAGGGGCCCTGGGGATTTTGAGGGGTTGAACAATGCTCCTGAGGGGAGGGAGGTGGGGGGCGGAGGCTGTTTTCTTTGCGGGAGGGGGGGGAGATGAATGGTGCTCCTGAGGGGGCCCTGGGGGTGATTATGGCTGTTGAGGGGGGTCTGGGGGGGGGGGTGAATATGGCTGCTGAAGGGCTTTGGGGATGAATGGTGCAACAAGGGCCCTGAGGGGGCGCTTTTTTTTTTTTTTTTTGGGGGGGGGGGCGGGGGGAGTGCTTTTGAGGGGCCCTGGGGTTCAGGTAGTGCTTTGGGGCCCTGGGGGGCGGGGGATATGGCTGCTGAGGGGGCCTGGGGGTGAATATTGCTGCTGAGGGGGGCCTGGGGTGTTGGGAGTGAATCATGCTGCTGAGGGGGGCCTGGGGGTGTTGGGGGTGAATGTGCTGCTGAGGGGGGACTGGGGTTGTTGGGGTAAATAGTGCTGCTGAGGGGGCCTGGGGGGTAAATATTGCTGCTGAAGGGGGCCTGGGGGTGTAGGGGGTGAATGGTGCTACTGAGGGGGCCTACAGGTGAATATTGCTGCTGAGAGGGTTGAAGGGGTGAATGGTGCTGCTGAGGGGGGTCTGGAAGTGTTGGGGGTGAATGGTGCTGCTCAGGGGGCCTGGGGGCAAATATTGCTGCTGAGAGTGTTGAAGGGGTGAATGGTGCTGCTGAGAGGGCCTGGGGTGAATATTGCTGCTGAGGAGGCCCTGTGGAAGAATATGGCTGCTGAGGGGGTTGGGGGTGAGTGGTGCTGCTGAGGGGGGCCTGGGGGTGTTGGGGGTGAAAGGTGCTGCTGAGGGGGATTGCAAGGTGAATATTGCTGCTGAGGGGGTTGGAGGGGTGAATGGTGCTGCTGAGGGGGCCTGGGGGTAAATATTGCTGCTGAGGGTGTTAAGGGGTGGATGGTGCTGCTGAGGGGGGCCTGGGGGTGTTGGGGTGAATGGTGCTGCTGAGTAGGCCTGGGGGTGAATATTGCTGCTGAGGAGGGCCTGGGGGTGAATATTGCTGCAGAGGGGGGCCTGTGGGGAGAATATTGCTACTGAGGGGGGCCTGGGGGTGTTGGAGGTGAATGGTGCTGCTGAGGGGGCCTGGGGGGGGGGGGGGAATATTGCTGCTGAGGGGGGCCTGGGGGTGAATATTGCTGCTGAGAGGGGCCCTGTGGGGAGAATATTGCTACTGAGGGGGGCCTGGGGGTGTTGGAGGTGAATGGTGCTGCTGAGGGGGACTGGGGATGAATATTGCTGTTGAGGGGGTTAATAAGCGGCTGAGGGGGGCCTGGAGGTGTTAGGGGTGAATATTGTTGCTTAGGGGGTTGGAGGGATGAATGTGTGTGTACATATATGGCACTGGAGGGTGGCCAGTTTCTCATGTGGCCCCTTTGGCAAATGAATTGCCCACCCCTGTACTAAGGTAATGCTCTCACAAAAGTGAGTACACCCCTCACATTTTTGTAAATATTTTATTATATATTTTAATGTGACAACACTGAAGAAATGACGCTCTGCTACAATGTAATGTAGTAAGTGTACAGCCTGTATAACAGTGTCAATTTGCTGTCCCTTCAAAATAACTCAACACACAGCCATTAATGTCTAAACCGTTGGCAACAAACGTGCGGGAAATGTCTAAATTGTGTCAATATTTTGTGTGGCCACCATTATTTTCCAGCACTGCCTTAACCCTCATGGGCATGCAGTTCACCAGAGCTTCACAGGTTGCCACTGGGGTCTTCTTCCTCTCCTCTATAATGACATCATAGAGCTAATGGATTTTAGAAACCATGCGCTTTCCCAGCTTCTGTTTGAGGATGCCCCACAGATGCTCAATAGGGTTGAGGTCTGGTGACATGCTTGGCCAGTCCATCACCTTTACCTTCAGCTTCTTTAGCAAGGCAGTGGTGGTCTTGGAGGTGTGTTTGGGGTCGTTATCATGTTGGAATACTGCACTAGAAGAAGCACAATGCACTTTCACTAATTGTAGCACTTTTCATCATTCTTAGCTGATCCACTATAATGATATGTTTGAACCATAAATCTAGAATTACTTGTATATAATATCTACAAATGTATTTGATATATTTTCAATATATTTATTAATTCAACGACTCAGTATTATTTTAAATTGTCAAATAAATGAATATTGTATTACAACAGATAGAGGTGGACTTTTTCAAATTGTTATGTTTTAAAAGATGTTTAAATTTTTATTAACGCTGTTCCAAGTTTTTAATTGATTGATAATTAATAAAAATATTTACAATAAAAGTGTACCTTTTCAACCATATACAATATTATTTACTAATTACTGTTAAAATCTTCCTCTTCACGTGAGAGCAATATTTAGGAGTTATGTTGATTTAAAAAAAAGATGTCTGTCCAATTTGTTCAAAATGCTTTCTTGTTAGGGCAAGACGGCTGAGTGAGATGCGCTTGATGAGCGGATCTCTTCTTCAACAGTAATTCATGGATCTCCTGACTGTTTTCGTCAAACCAGTCTTTGTTTTTCTTTGTAGAGAAACCTAGGACCTCTTCAGAGGTCTGCACGATGCTGAGCAGTTATTCGTGAAGCATCTGCGATCTAGTCTTGACTGGAGATTCACCTGGAAGTCAGCCTTCAATTCAGCTAACTGGAGGTTACGGAACTGTAACTTCTTATTTGGGGCTCCTTTACTCTTTGGTTTAGGATTGAAGTGGGGTTGAAGTTGTCAGCGCACCAGACGGTCGTCCATATTACATTCTGCGCTGGGCATTACTCGGGTGAGCAGGACATCTTGAAGGTCTCGCCGGCGCACCAGAATATAGTCTATAAGATGCCAGTGCTTAGACCATCCAGGTTGTCTTTAGTCTGTCTTTCTGCTAGAAAGCTGTATTGGTGATGGTGAGTTTCTGCTCAGTGCAAAACTCTAGCAGAAGGCGCCCATTGTCATTGTAGCTTTCAACACTGTAATTGGCAAGTACCCTTTTCCAAGCTTCTGAATCCTTGCCTACTCTGGCATTGAAGTCACAGAGGATGATGACCTTGTCGTCTGCAGGGTCATTTTGTACGAGATTGTGCAGGCCTTTTCTGCAGGATCCACTTGAAGAGTTGAGGCATAAACACTGAAAATTGTAGCATGCTGCTTGTTTTGAAGTGGGAGACACATAAAAATCATACGGTCAGAGTGACCCTTTGTCAGGTTATCAAGTTTGAAGGCGATCTGGATCGCGGCCATGAAGCCGACACCAGAGAGACGTTTCTCATTTTCTGGCTTCCCTGGCCAGTAGAGGGTATTGCCTGCCACATGTTCTTGAAGACTTCCTTCCTCAGGGAGGCAAGACTTCACTGAGGGCAGCAATGTCAATAGCCAGCCCTGATAGTTTGTGGGCTAATAGAGCAGTGCTCTGTTCTGGGCAGCCGCTGTCTGATGTTCGAACATGTGAGTGTCAGTCCAAGTACTGAGTTTCGACCGCATTTGGAGATGCCCGTTGACCGAGGCTAGCCAACTGGGTGAAGTGGAGACAAGCTTTCTTTAGGCCACCTTTTCTAGGCCCCTCTCCATGTGGTGCAAGCAGTGCTGTCCCTAGGGAAGGCTGCTTGGTTGCTCAGGGTGCTGCCGAATGATGCCGTCGGCTACTGGGTCAGCATCAGGCGACCCATACACCTGAACCACCTGCATGCAGGATTGAGACTGCGGCTTCCAGTGACATCTTACACCTGCAGTTTTGCCCCTTTCCCATTACTGCAGGGCTTGAAAATGTTGATTGTTCTAGATGTAGACCTGCCCCGTTGGGCAGTGTGCTCAGTACTGGTCCCACCCTTTACGCTCGGGGTTCATCTGTCATGGCCTAGCAAGCTTGGACGGTGACAGTAAGGTCCTTGAGTTGTAGGTGTTATATTTTGGAGTGTCCTTCTCCTAGATGGATGGCCGTACAGGTCTAACGAGCTGCACCTGCCCAGGTTTTAAATCTGAGTTTTCCTTCTCCTAGGCTGGCTACCAACCAAGGCTAACGAGCCCAGCCTACCCAGGCACACAGGGAAGTATTGGGGAGACACAGAGGAGGGGGGGGGGAGACATAAGGGAGGAGGGGGAGAGACACAAGGGAGTGAGAGGAGTGGTGAGAGACACAGGGGAGTGAGAGGAGGTGGGGGAGACACAGGGGAGTGAGAGGAGGGGGAAGAGGGGAAGACACACAGGGGAGGGAGGGGGAGACATAGAGGAGGGGGAAGAGACACAGGGGAGGGAGAGGAGAGGGAGACACACAGGGGAGGTAGAGGGGGGAGACGGAGAGGAGGGGGGAAGAGACACAGGGGAGGGGGAGACACACAGGGGAGGGAGAGGAGGGGGAAGAGACACAGGGGAGGGGGGAGATACACAGGGGTGAGAGAGGAGGGGGGTGGACACACAAGGGAGGGAGAGGAGGGGGGAAAGGAGACACAAGGGAGGAAGTAGACAGAGGGAGAGACTCGCAATGAGTGCCAAATGCGCTCTTTGCAAGGCCCGTGATGAGCATCAAAGGCGCTCATCATGAAGCCAGTAAAGTAGAGGGGGAGAGGCTCCCATTGTGTGGCAAACAGCATTGCCAGGCTTCAAATTGTATTGCTGTCATTTTTGACGGGCAAGTTGCTAGTAGTGTAATATTGAACAATAAGACAACCATATAAAAGAACTCCAGGCTGTCACAGCCTCACATTACCATATATCATATGTGCCCCTGTGGGCTGCCCGTGAAGGAACCTTGCGGTTCAAATTGGAAACCATTGAAATATTACTTATCACTGGTCTGGCAAACAGAATGACTCTTGATGGTTCTCTAAGAAAGCCTTTGAGAAAGCTGTCTTCACAGCGAAAAAGGCCCGTTGGGCATGATTCTGTGTGCCAAACCAGTGATAAGTAATATTTCAATGTATTCCAATTTGAATACACCCCTTACAACAATAAAAACTAGTTTAATATATTACACAAAATCAACATTATACCAGATTTTGAGGTGCTCTCTGTCATGTTCAAATTGCCCTCCCCTCTCTATTTCTGATCAATCCCCGGGGCTTGCGGTTGATCCTTCACCCAGTGGTTCTTTGTCTTCCAGCTCAACCAATCAGGGGACAGCAGGGGGCTAGAGGATTGACATATGGCCAGTTCGGGTTTAGTGTTACGGGGACTAACAGGGGAAATTCGAATTGGGCTAAGTAACAATCAGATGTCACATAGTAGGCCTGGATGCCTGCTAGTTTGTATGACCCAACTAAGCCTTTGAGGCTTAAGTTTGGACTTGAAACTTAATTCTGAACTCTGGTGGAGACCTCTGTGGGCAGGTGGCCTTTATTCAAGGAGGTCAATAAGTCATAGGCCTTTCCTGCTACCTACCACCCTTCCCTATCCCTTTTTACCCAAGTTGATTGTGTTTTACTATGAGTTTTTCCTGAATTGCGGCAGTGCCACCACCGGTGGTGGGCCAGACAAAGCTAAATAGGAATGGGAACTGTAGACAACAAATCTAAAAAATAATCAGTTACAGCACCTAACCCTCCATAACCTCTGTGGTTTCCGGCAACAATTGCTCAGTTGGATAACCAGGTTGTTAACCTATGGCTATGGCGGCAGTGCCGCTATGTGGTCAAGGTGTATACTGGTGAATTAACTAGGGCAGCATGCCCGTGGCTGGGGTTCTCTGCCTTAAAGAGCCAGCCTCCCGCTCCCTGTATTGTCCCCAAGCAGCCTGGAATTGAGACAGTAGCAATAGCCGCTTTCTTTTCAGATCTCAAAAGGTTGCACTAAAAGTCTTTTTTTAACCTCAATTACTACGTTACTATGTTGTTCTCTGTGCTTTTCAGTGAGAGGCACCGTTTGTAAGTGTAGATGACAACTGCCTGACTAATCAGCAGCACTGCATCAGTCTGACATGATTAAATCCCCCACACTGAGGGAAGCAGAGATATAGAGGCATGGAGGCCCTGCGTTGCCATGGTGATCATACCCACTGCAGTGTATCTAGGGAGCCAGGGCTTAGCCGTTCCTCCCCGGGGCACTGAGGTAAATGGCACTGCCGCCTGCACATGTGTCTCGCTGACAGGGAAATAGGGGAATTCAGGATAAGCAAAGGCTACGCCAAATGTGTGTGGCGTCATCTGCATATATATTAACTGTATAATAACCTGTATATGTCTATTAGTAGGAAGCTGCTGCATTCTGAATATATTTTAAAGCATCACAAGATCTATAATACAATTTATATTCAATGATTTAATATTCATTATTAAAAATACTTTCAAAGATTGGACTCAGCAGCTGCTGGTCTCTGCCTGCTATCGGGTCAATGGAGGGTAGGCGGCTTTGTGTAGCTACATTTTTATACACAGTTATATCAACACAGTGCTCTCCTGCAGACTTGGGGCCTCATTCAATTGCGATTTGGCCAATTGAATAGGGCTGTATAGCTGACGTTTTTAGTTAGTAAACTTCTATCCAAAAGCAACGTCTTCACTAACTAAACACTTCTGTAAAAAATATATGCCTTGTGCTTATATAGAGCCCTATTCAATTGACAAATGGCAATTGAATGAGGCTCTTGCTGTCTTAAAGTGATTTCTCCTGGCAACAATATTTTGCAGTGGAGCTTATAAAGGTTTGTTTTGCTACTTGTCTAATCAGATTGTTCTTAAAGCCCTGTAGTGTCACTCAGCCAAGCCCTAGCCCTTATGACATTACCAGTATGGAGGCAACCAATTCTTCTGGAAGTTAATAGTGATATTGCTTTTATAAGTCATTGAATAGGAACCTTATTAATGATGAATGATTATTATAAGAGTGATCCTTTATATATTTCTCTGCAATTCTACTATATACCAAAAGAGGGACAATCAGGAGTAAAAGAGAGGCAGGGGAATTTCCTCTTGAGAGTGGGGCAGTGAGGGGGGGTTTGTCTGTATCAGTATATATTTAGTGTGAGGGGCAGATTTTTATCGACCAGTGATATTGTGGGCCAGATTTAAAATAATAAATAGAAAAATTAAAATAATAATGAATATATTTACATACATGGTATGACATTGCTAAATATTTAATTTTTTACATGATATCCCAGGCGATTAAAATGTTCTAAGTGTTTTGTTTTTTAAATAATATTAAGTATGTGCAGAGAATCAATGTGGCTAACTATGGGCCACATAAAGCAGCTGGTGGGCCAATCCGGCCCGTGGGCAGCTAGCTGGACAGCACTGGTCTTTATAATTTAATAATGCATAATATATGAGCCTATAAGACACTTGAAGTGTTCTTCCAGTTTCAGCAGTGAGAATGAGATAGTGAGTGAGATTATTTGAGCTATGTCCCTACCAGTCTGACTAACTATAATATATAGGATAGTGCAATGTGTCTAGTTGTATAAGCAACCCCAGTGATAAAGACAATTTTGTTGATAATAGTGTATCTGTACCAGTCTATAATTCTGCACTACATAGTGTCTGTCTTTACAAAGCAATCCTGCATCTCAGTCAGAGCGCATGCATTGTGTCTGAGCAGGAGCCTGCATTGTGTCTGAGCGTGTCCACCACTACAATGTGTCTGTGTAAGCATACAATGTACATCAATAAGGCAGACTATAGATAGCTCCACACTGTTTTTACCTCTGAAATAATTGGCAGAATCACTCCGTTTATATATCATCATACACCTGCTCCTCTCTGACTACTACGGTATTAAAGGAGACCACCAATTAACCTCCGAATTGCTAAAGGCAACAAGGGAGTTTGCCTTTTCCCTTAAGTTATGTAAACTGAAATCAAAACACAAAATCTGTCTGTCTGTCTGTCTATCTATCTACCGTATCTATCTATCTATCTGTCTATCTATCTATCTATCTATCTATCTATCTATCTATCTATCTATCTATCTATCTATCTTTACTAAACAAAACACTTTGTATCAAATAGTGAAAGGATTTATTTGATGCCAGTTTGGTTACAAAGGGGTTATGTCTGGGACATCTGCTCTGTTCTAAAATATGGGTGCAGCAATATCAAGGGCAGATACATGAGGGGGAGGTGGTAAGTTGTCCCTGCATGCCCTGCTACCCAGTCTTGCTTAATAATGAAGGGGAGGGGATTGTACTGGTGCTAGCTGGGAAGGAACTGCAGGCTGGGGACTATTGTGAGAAATTAAATGTTGTGTTCCTGCCTAGGCACACGAGGCCCAGGGCAGCACATTGTTAGGTGGCTGCAGGCTGCCTTGTGCATGGCCTTGGAAAAATCACATATATAGTTGTCAGTTCAAGGGTGTTGTTCACGTTGCGGCCCGTATGGCCTCAACTGTGAGCCTCGCAAAGCGAGGCGAGCCGTTGACGCCTGAAGCATGTGGAACAGGCTGCAATGAGTGCCAAAGGCGCTCATTGCACTGCGAGCCTCGCGAAGCAAGCAGTTGAGGCACACAGGAGTTAGGCTGCAATGAGTGGCGAAGGCGCTCATTGCACTGCGAGCCTCGCAAAGAGAGGCGAGCAGTTGAGGCACACAGGACTTAGGCTGCAACCACGCGATCAGCACCGAAGGTGCTCATTGTAGGGCTCGCAATGAGCTGCGAAGGTGATCATTGCAATGCAGGAAAGTTGAGGCTCTCGATGAGCGCCAAAGGTGCGCAGATGGCCCATAGCCTCGCATTGTGTGGCAAACAGCATTGCCAGGCTTACAATTTTACATTTTTGAAGGGCAATTTCCTATTGAGTATATATATGTCTGTATTCAATTGAATATCTGTCTGTAACTTACCTGACACTTTGTGTCATACTGTGTATATATATATATATATATATATATATATATATATATATATATATATATGCCTGGGAAAATGGGCGAGCTAGAAATATTAGCAGTACAAGAAAAATGGGACTTAATAGGCATTACTGAAACATGGTGGGGTGAATCTCATGACTGGACTGTTAATTTGGATCATTATAACTTATTTAGGAAAGATAGGGGAAATGGTAAAAGAGGAGGAGGGATCTGTCTGTATGTTAAGCCTGAATTTAAGCCTATAGTCAGAGAAGATATTTATGCTGGAACTAGCAGCAACATTGAATCTTTGGGTGGGTTGAACTAAATAGTGGAGGAGCTAATTCTAAACGCATGGTGGGAGTATGCTATAAACCCCAAAATATAATTGAAAGTGAGGAAATACAATTATTGTTACAGATTGGAAATGCTGCTAAGCATGGGCAAGTTCTAATAATGGGAGACTTTAATTACCCTGAAATAAACTTGATAAATGAGACCAGCAGCTCAGCTAAAGGGAGCAGGTTCTTGAGTACACTCAGGGATCATTATCTGGCCCAGGTAATACAAGAAACCTACTAGAAATGGGGCCATCTTGGATTTAGCCATCACAAGTAATATTGATATAATATCAAATGTTAAAATAGGGGAACCCTTGGGGAACAGTGATCACAACACAGTATCATTTGAGATTACAAAAAATAGAGTTGTAAGGGGCCAACAAAAAACTCAAAATTTTAAAAGGGCTAACTTTAATGGGCTACGGGCAGCAATACAACATATAGACTGGGACAAAGACCTTACAGGGAAAAATACTGAAAATAAATGGGCAACATTCAAATCCTTACTAAATAAACATACTCATCAGCATGTACCATGTGGAAATAAAATGAATAGGTGTAAATAACATCCCTTGTGGCTTAACAATGACTTAAAGGTCATGATAAGGAAAAAGAAACATGCATTTAAATTATACAAGAAGGGTGGAAGAGAGCTTTATGTGACTATAAGGAAATCAACAAGGCCTGTGAAAGGGCTATTAGACTGGCTAAAATACAAAATGAGAAGTCAGTTGCAATGGAAAGTAAGACTAACACTAAAATATTTTTTAAATATATTAATGAGAAGAAGGCCAGGAAGGAAGCTATAGGAACATTACAATGTGACACAGGCCATCTGATAATTAGTGACCAGGAAAAGGCAGATGAGCTAAAAAGGTTATTTTTGACTGTATACACATGGGAGGTACCAGGGGTTGGGACACCGCAAATAAAAGCGAGGGCCACAGTTGCTGGCAAGAAGCGCCAAAGGCTAGTGGTGATGAGCGCCATAGGCGCTCATCCCTACGACCCCGTACAACTTAGGCAGGGAGTGCCAAAGGCGCTCACTGCGCTGGTGGAGATGAGCGCCATAGGAGCTCATCCCTACAACCCCGCATGACTTCAAATCAACACACAACTCAATTACACAATTCAGAATGCGAGACCCGTGGCAGTTTGAAAAAATCGCCTTAAAAAATTACAGCCCATAGATATAACCCGCAGCACTTAGGAAAAAAAAATACAAGGTCCAAAAAATACAAAGTTAACCGCTGAACCGCGCACATACAAAACCAACAATAACACCACCAAAATGAACAAAAATACAAAAAAAAACATCACTCCCAGCATGAGGGGGACAGCCACGACGTCTGGGAGTCAGGTTGCACGACAATTGAACCACAATTTGCTGAGTTTCCACACACGAAAATCACCTAAGCGAAAGAAAAAATGGCAGACGACAAAAACGAAAATGAGGCTACACAACCAATAAAGACGCAAAAAAACGCCAGACACATTAGACTTTTACACAAGCCCGTATGAGGTATAAAATACACTATTAGGGAGGATGCAAAATGTTCCACACCAGCGTAACACTTACACAATCACCGCCATTTTACAACACTAACTTGCAACTAATAACATTACCATCACAAACTGCAGAATTACACATCTAAACAAATGGTTTGCGCTCGCGCTCGCAGCCTACTTATACTATACACTTCACACATTGCTGACACATATACCTCAGCTCAGCAAGAGTGCAAATGTACGTTGTATGCTGCTAGAACATCAAAAAAGATTGTTAGCTCTTCAGGATATTGCTTGCTGCATATATTAATTACAAATAGGTAAAGTATATTAATTTATGATTTTATTAATTCATTAATTATCATTAAAAAATACATATACAGTAGAGGGCGAAAAAAGGACCAGGCGACAGGGACGCAATAAACGCTGAAGGCATTCAGTGTGCGGCTCACAATGAGCGCTGAGGGTGCTCAGAGGAGCAAAAGTACACCAGGGGAGAGGCTCGCAATGAGCGCAATAGGCTGAAGAGCTAACAATCTGTGTATTTTGCGTCTGCATAGAATATACATTGTGAGTGTTGGTGCGCTGCTTATAAAGTGTAATGAATGTTCCAAGTGTGCATTATAAATAGTCTGCGTGCGCGAGGTAAAGCTGTTGGTTTATTGTGTAAAGCAGCATTGTATAGCCAAAATGTTATTAATGTGTTATGCGTCTCATGAGCATTTTCCGGCTTTTGTAATAGTGTATCTTGTAGGTTGTAGTGTGGTGTGTAAAGTGCTACGCGTTTTGCAGTGTTTGCGCGGTCCAGGGTCGTGCAGCCTCGTTTTCATTTTCTTCGGCGCCCATTTTTTTCCTCTCTTAGGCGATTTTCGAGTGGCGAAAAACATCTAAATCGAGTTAAATTCACTCACAGACGTCCTGGCTGTTGCCCAATGCTGTCTGTGATGTTTTTGTAATTATTTGGGGTGTATTTAATGTGTTTTTTTTTTTTTTTTGTTTGGCCGCTAATCTTGTAATTTCTTGCGTCTCGGATCTTTTTTTTCGTATCCAACATGATAACGACCCCAAACACACCTCCAAGATGACCGCTGCCTTGCTAAAGAACCTGAAAGTAAAGGTGATGGACTGACCAAGCATGTCACCAGACCTAAACCGTATTGAGCATCTGTGGGGCATCCTCAACACAACACATAACACAAATAGTTACCCATGAGTGCATCCCTAACTATACCACCTGCCTTAATACCATTCATAACCTAAGCTTAAACCATAGCCCCTTGGCGAACCATAACCCAAACTCTAAACCAATGCATTTGGCTTACACAGTACATTTTGGTAATGTTGAGATGACAGATTCACAGTTATTATTTTTCTAATTATATATATACTAGCGACTTGCCCGTCAAAAAATTACGGCAATAAGATTGTAAGGCAGGTAATGTTGTTTGTGTGCGAAATGAATTTTGTTGGTGTTGCAAGATCCTTCGGCGCTCATTGTGAGGCTCTTGGTAGTCTCTGTGCTATGAGCAGCGTTAGTTTTTTTTGGGGTATGGCAATGAATAGTGAATAAAATAAGAAATGAATATACTTCACCTATTGTGAAGTTTTCATGTTGCTGCAGCATCAGTGCTGTGGAGCTGCTGTGTAAGCGTCGTGAATGTGTGCAGTGTAATAGTGTGCGTGCGCGAGGCAAATCCGTTAGGGTAGCTGTGTACTTCCGGATTGTATAAGTTAGTGTTCTAAAATGTGTGGTATGCGACTGTGGCTGATTTTGCGTCCTTGCTTTCGGATGTCGGCCAATTTGTTGGGAAAATCAGTAGGTGTTTGATGGTGTTTTGCGTGTTTAGGGGCCTTTAGCCTCGTTTTCGTTTTTTTCGGCAGCCATTTTTTCTCTGGCTTAGGTGATTTTCAGGTGTATAAACTCCGAAATTTGGACTTAAATCGAAGTGTAACTTCCCATGCAGAGGTCCTGGGTGCCCCCCCTTGCTGTGGGTAAACTTTTTATGTGTTTGTTGTGTGTATTTATTGTGTTTGTAACGTTTTTCGGGTCGCGCAGGTTGCTTCCTTGTTTTCGGATCTCGTACGTCTTTTTCGAGAAATACGTAGGTGTTTGGTGGTGTTTTGCGTCTTTAGAGTCCTGTAGCCTCGTTTTCGTTTTTTTTGGGCCGCCATTTTTTCTCTGGCTTAGGGGATTTTTCGGGTTTCCAGTTAAATTGAGGTGTAACTGCCCCCTCTTGCTGTAGGTAAGCTTTTTATGTATTTGTTGTGTGTATTTATTGTGTTTTTCATGTTTTCATGTGAGCGGGTTTCGGGTGTTAAGGTCGTATTATTGCGAGGTCGTAATTGGTCGTAACGCGTCTCGTATTTTTCTGTCGTAAGTCCGTTAATTTTGCAAGGTCCTCAGTTGCTGGCATGGAGCGCCTTCGGCAGCCTTAGCAAAAACCCGCCTGCTCACAACTATATATGTGATATATATATATATACATACATACATATATATATATATATATATATATATATATATATATATATATATATATGTGTATTTAATAAAAGCAACTCTGCCAGAATTGTTATATTGTCAATGTTAATCAAATGGTTAAAAATATTGCACATTTGCTGCACAAACCTGCCTTTTCCATGCCACTTAATTTGTTACTCAAATAGCTGCGAATATCTAATCTGTAAAAATAAATTCCAGAAAAGAACAAATCGGGTAAATATATTAAAGAACAAAAACCGCAAAATGTATTTGTTTTTTACCCAGAACCACAGTTGCGTTATTCCACTGTATCAATAAACAGGGATGTCAGCGTTAATTATTACAACTCCCTGCAATTAATTACAATCAAACACAAAATATATTAGTCTAATTAATAAAATTACTCGTCTATATTAGGCTCAGTGGGGCAGCAAATCCCATGTGCCAGGAGCTGGGGGCTGGTTATCGTACAGAATCACTGAACAGAGACAGAAATTGGAAGAGACTGGTACACAATCTAGGCCTGGAGGGAGATCCCAAGAGACAAGTGTTGGACTGTTATGGCTACATTAAAGAAACGCTTCCGTTTGGGAAAAACTTCACATGCTTGTGAAGTATACAACTAATAACATTAGCTAAAAAAAAAACAAAACTATTTTTAGAGAAAATTTCTAAATTTAGCAGAATCAGGTTGT
This sequence comes from Discoglossus pictus, assembly GCA_027410445.1. NCBI lineage: Eukaryota > Metazoa > Chordata > Amphibia > Anura > Alytidae > Discoglossus > Discoglossus pictus. Next base: position 37,052,209 of record CM050172.1, on the reverse strand, counting down.
GCTTGATTCTCCTTTATCTTGTTGTTGTTGATAAGTCCTTCAGTTGTATCCGACTCTCGGTGACCATATGGACGCTGCACAACAGGCACATCTTTCTGTGTTTCTGGTTGTGCTTCTCCATATGGTTTTCATGGCAAAGATACTGGAGTGGGTTGCCAGTTCCTTCTCCAGGGGATTGCGATTTGTCTGACCCCTCTGCTTTGACCTGCCTATATTGGGTAAACCTACATGGTATAGCTCACAGCTTCATTGAGGAAGACAAGCCCCTTCAACATGCCATGGTAGTGATCCAGAGAAGGCTCCTTTTTCTTATCAGTGAGTTAAATGACTCATGGAGTCTTCTTAACTGATTTACATTAAAACAAATAGGAACAAACAACAGTATGTTGTAGTTCAGACATCCATAAGGCTCACTGACCCATAACATATAAGGAGAGGGGAGGATAAAACAATCCTACACCTTTCATATGTAACTTACATTTTCTACAACATAGATGTAATAATTATCATGTTAGAAAAAAATGTAATGTTTAAATATATGTTTTAAATGCAAACTAAGAATGTTTGGACTAGAGTGGACCTTTAACACTGTTGCAAATGCAGTCTGCAAAGAGAATAAAACTTTTTGCAAATTGAATCAGAAAAAGTGTGCGTTCAAATGAATGATAAAATATGTAAGTGCCCTTTCACGCATTAATCCTGCTTTTCACTCTTTAGTCTTTAGCATAATGTATACAGTGTTTAGGGTTCCCTGGTGGCCTTAGGATTCAGTGCTTTCACCGCTGTGACCTGGGTTTGATTCAAGTCAGGGAACCAAGAGGTCACACCACCCTGAAGCCAAGCAGGGTTGGGTCTTGCCAGTATTTGGAAGCGAGACCACATAGGAATACCAGGAGCTGTATGCTGTGACCCACTGGAGAAGGAACTGGCAACCCACTGCAATATCTCTGCCATGAAATCCAAGTGGATAAGCATGACCAGGGACATAAAGATGTGCCTGGTGTGTTACAGTTCATGAGGTCACCAAGAGTTGGTAACAACTGAACAAAGCAAAAAGAGGTTCGCTTGCTGGGAATGTTAAATAAAAATATTTGCTTAAATGCACATAATGATAATCTGATTAACATAACTCAGGCAAATCGTATGTTGAGCAACAGTGGTATAAAAATACTTTGTAGAGGGAACTTTTAGATAAAGGATATATATTTATTTTCAGAGACAATACTATCAGCCTCCAGCTGAGTGTTTGTTTGGCTCCACCCTGATAAGGTTATTAGGGGAAGGTGGAGAGGGTTGGCTAAGGGACGGGTCTAAAGGGTTTCAAGATCAATTAGATTTAATACGAGAATAAATATTCATTAAATGGATGCTCCAACAGCAAAAGCTCACTGTCAAGAGAAACCCCTTTAACATTACAAGTCCCCAGCCAATGAGAACATAGTATGGGTACACTTTATGTCTGAAAATTTAGCTCTGTCTGCTAGCCATAGCTGCCCCTCATTGACCTGCGTCTGAACTTTTTAAATAAACGTAATATTGAATGTTGCTGTTTTAAATCACTGAAGGTGAATTTTTATTAATGATCACTGTCTAGCTCATTATTTTAGGAGATAACAATCATCATTTAAAGGGCCACGGTATTTCCTATTTACAATGTTTTGAAGAAACTACACTTGATACTGATCAGAATGTGTTTAGCAAATACAGCCTGGAAATGAATGACTATTATATGCAAGTATGCTGCAGTGGGAGCCACCAGTTCTACAGGTGGGAAGAGATCAAGCTACCAGTGTATTAAAAAAAGGCTAATGGAAATCTCATTCTTTTTCAAGACCCTCCTTGCTGAGAAAGCTGGACACTCAATCAGTTTAATCAAGCAATGGCCATCCACAGTAAGTATATAACCTGGACAATGTGTCTCGGTGACATCTAACTAGGAATCTATGGAGTGACATTGGCTCCTCTCGTTTCCTGCTACTAATTTCTCTTCCAATACATCCAAGCATCCTACTGGCTTTTCCTGCTGATTTGTTGCATTGTTTGCCTATTTTCACATTTCTGATATAATAACTCCCAGGTCCCTTTCCTCTTCTGTTAATGCCACCAGAAGAAATCATCAAACAGAACATGTCTGTGCCAAGCACTAATGGAATCTGTGTGTGGAAATGGCATTACTGTCAGAGAAGGAAGTCTGGTCCCTCCATGCTCGTCGTGGCTTTACACCAACTAACAGTCACCCAGCATGACGGATCCCAGGCAGCTGTCATTAGACGGAAACAAGAAAATCTGCATATGCTTAATCCTAATTAGGTAGATTTGGCACGGCGCCCCTGGCCAGAGCTAACGAATTACCCACCTCTATCGCAGACCGGATAATAAGCAGAGAGAAATCCCAGACTATACACAGCCGTGGATGGAGAGGCTGCTAGACTATGACGGCTATGAGGATGTCTCGGGGAAGCCCAGGTGGTGACTGGCCGGATCGGGTACATGTTATGACCAGACCTCGGAAGTCTCAGAGGGTCATCACAGGCTTCAGGGGACATAGTTAGAAATCTGGGTTTATTTAACTATGCACACACCCACCGCTTATTGTTTACTAATCGGTTGCCAATTTATTTATTTATCTATTCACGTCTGTATAGCACTTTTATCCAAAGTGCTTTCAACTGTTAGATGGTTTATGAGAACTCACGTTAAACACTAATTTAAATATTTTGCTCCCCTAAGTTAGGGCACTCAGCCCACATCCGTAATTCCTGTCTTAGCCGCAACAGATTTCTGTGCAGGGAGCAGCCAAACCAAGCCTTACGTATGAGACAGGGCTATAGGAGCCAATAGGAAATACGGATGTCATGAATATTATGATGAGTGGGAAGTGTTCAGTTATTAATCAGTTATTACACTGCATTCTGGAAAGCTAACCCGGGACATGCAAATGTGCCCACAAATGCCTCGCTCTTCAATCCATAGCCATTATCAAACATGGCTCCCTTTAAGCTTATGCATGCTGTATTACACAGCTTTAATGCAAAGCCAAGGTTGGATTAAACACAAGCAGAGTATCCTATCCATGTACAGCTGTTTCAAGCTTACTGGCTATCATCAGCATGGAGCGGGATCTCAGCTTGTTTTGTGGACTTTATGAGTAGGTAGTTCACCACAACAATCGATTATAATATGGTGCGCAAAAGACATCCGGCACATCTGTCTATGTTTCTGGTTGAGCTTATCCATATGGCAAATAAACTGAAGTGGATTGCCAGTTCCATTACCAGTGGACCATGATTTGTCTGACCTCTATGTCCATGTTCACTGACCCTACACAGTTTAGCTCACAGCCTCGTTGAAGTACACAAGCCTATTCACCACAACATGTGAGCGATCCAGAAATGGATAGAAGTTCCTTAGAATACTTGTTGCAAGGCTCTCTTTATTTCACTACTTAAGACTTAAGTTGTTGCTGTTACAGATGGCTGATGATTTGTTATAATGTATAACCACAATTACCAGTTGATAATTTAATACAATATTTTCTACCTTTTAAATCATTATTATTATTCTTTATATATCATTACAGAAGATTTGATATTAGAATTGTGACACCTTTGTTTTTATATAATATTTTCTAAAATTGTTATTATTTTTATTTTCTGTACTATTACCATAGACAACAGTCTCTGTTTAACATCCTCAACTTGCCATTGAGACACGTTTTTATTGGGTAGCAGTTTTCTGCACCTTCCAAATAGGAGGCATCCTTCAGGGATCATGGCATTTTTTTGTATTTCTTACATATTTATATTATATGGGGAAGGTTCTCCCTTGCTTCATGTGCATGACCACTTTTTTATTGTGTGTTATTACATTATAAAAAAACGAGTAAATTGCCTGTCAAAAATGACGGTGTAGTTTATAGTCTACCCCCCCTCCCTCCCTTGTGTCTCTCCGCCTTCCCTGTGTCTCTCCCTCCCCTCTCCCCGGTGTCTCTTCCCCCCACCTCTCCCCTCCCCTGTGTCTTCCTTCCCCTCTCCTCTGTGTCTTCCTCCCCCTCTCCCCTGTGTCTTCCTCCCTCTCTCCCCTGTGTCTTCCTCCCCCTCTCCTCTGTGTCTTCCACCCCCTCTGCCCTGTGTCTTCTTCCTCCCTCTCTCCTGTGTCTTCTTCCTCCTCTCCTGTGTCTCCCTCCCCCTCTCCTCTGTGTCTTCCTCCTCCCTCTCCCCTGTGTCTTCCTCCCTCTCTCCCCTGTGTCTTCCTCCTCCCCCCTCCCCTGTGTCTTCTTCCTCCTCTCCTCCGTGTCTTCCTCTCTCTCTCTCGTGTCTTCCTCCCCCTCCCCCTTTCCCCTGTGTCTTCCTCCTCCCCTCTCCCCTGTGTCTTCTTCCTCCTCTCCTCTGTGTCTTCCTCTCTCTCTCCCCAGTGTCTTCCTCCCACTCCCCTCTCCACTGTGTCTATTCCCCCTCCTTCCTCCTCTGTGTCTCTTCCCCCCTCCCCTGTATCTCTTCCCCCCTCCCCTGTATCTCTTCCCCCCTCCCCCTCTCCCCCGTGTCTTCCTCCCTCTCTCCCCTGTGTCTTCCTCCTCCTCTGTGTTTTCTTCCTCCTCTGTGTCTTCCTCCCCCTCCCCATCTCCCCTGTGTCTTCATCCCCCTCCCCATCTCCCCTGTGTCTTCCTCCCCCTCCCCTCTCCCCTGTGTCTTCCTCCCCTTCTCCCCTGTGTTTCTTCCCCTCTCCTACCTCCTGTGTCTGTTCCCCCCCCCTCCCCTGTGTCTTCCTCCCCCTTCTCCCCTGTGTTTCTTCCGCTCTCCTACCTCCTGTGTCTCTTCCCCCTCCCCAGGTCTCTCCCCCCCTCCCCTGTGTCTCTTTCCCTCCCCCTGTGTCTCTTCTCCCTCCTTCCTTCCCTGTGTCTCTTCCCCCCAATCCTTCCTCCCCTGTGTCTCTCCCCCTCCCCTGTGACTTCCTCCCCACTCCCCTCTCTTTCTTCCCCCTCTCTCCCCTCCCCTGTGTTTCTCCCCCTCCCCTGTGTCTCTCCCTCCCCTCTTCCCTGTGTCTCTTCCCCCACCTCTCCCCGCCCCTGTGTCTCTTCCCCCCTCTCCTCCCATGTGTCTTCCACTTCCTCTCCCCTATGTCTACCTCCTCCCTCTCCCCTGTGTCTTCCTCTCTCTCTCCCCCTCTCCCCAGTGTCTTCCTCCTCCTCCTCTGCAGCTCGTGGCTCTTGCCGCAAGCTGCAAATGCGAGGCTCCGCCGCGTAATGAGCGCACTCCATGTGAACACACTCACACCCGCTGCCGCACGCTGTACCTGGTGTGACCTATGGGTTCCCTAACTGGAATCGAACCCAGGTTGTAGCGGTGAAAGCACCAAATCCTAACCACTGGACCACCAGGAACCCTAAAAAATGTATACATTGCAGGGAGCCCCATTGTTTTGTTAGTATACTGTATTTATCTTATTTCATATAATTTGCTGTATGTATTCTTTGCCTGTGTTATACTGTATTTATCCTGTTTTCTTCCTCCTCTCCTCTGTGTCTTCCTCCCCCTCCCCATCTCCCCTGTGTCTTCCTCCCCCTCCCCTCTCCCCTGTGTCTTCCTCCCCTTCTCCCCTGTGTTTCTTCCCCTCTCCTACCTCCTGTGTCTGTCCCCCCCCCTCCCCTGTGTCTTCCTCCCCCTTCTCCCCTGTGTTTCTTCCGCTCTCCTACCTCCTGTGTCTCTTCCCCCTCCCCAGGTCTCTCCCCCCTCCCCTGTGTCTCTTTCCCTCCCCCTGTGTCTCTTCTCCCTCCTTCCTTCCCTGTGTCTCTTCCCCCCAATCCTTCCTCCCCTGTGTCTCTCCCCCTCCCTTGTGACTCTTCCCCCTCTCTCCCCTCCCCTGTGTTTCTCCCCCTCCCCTGTGTCTCTCCCTCCCCTCTCCCCTGTGTCTCTTCCCCCACCTCTCCCCGCCCCTGTGTCTCTTCCCCCCTCTCCTCCCATGTGTCTTCCACTTCCTCTCCCCTATGTCTACCTCCTCCCTCTCCCCTGTGTCTTCCTCTCTCTCTCCCCCTCTCCCCAGTGTCTTCCTCCTCCTCCTCTGCAGCTCGTGGCTCTTGCCGCAAGCTGCAAATGTGAGGCTCCGCCGCGTAATGCGCGCACACCATGTGCACACGCTCACACCCGCTGCCGCACGCTGCACCTGGTGTGACCTCTGGGTTCCCTAACTGGAATCCAATCCAGGTTGTAGCGTTGAAAGCACCAAATCCTAACCACTAGACCACCAGGAACCCTAAAAAATGTATACATTGCAGGGAGCCCCATTGTTTTGTTAGTATACTGTATTTATCTTATTTCATTTAATTTGCTGTATGTATTTTTTGCCTGTGTTATACTGTATTTATCCTGTTGCCTTAAATATACTTTTCCATACATTTCTTGCCTGTAATGTACTGTATTATTCTGTGGCCTGTAATATACTAAATTAATCGCACTGGCTGTTATATATTATGTTTATCCCTTGCTGTATGTACCTCATTGCCTGTGATATACCATCTTTATCCTGTTGCCTATAACATATGTATACCCAATATACTGTATTATACAGATTGCCTGTCTGTAGCATACATTATATATCCGCCTTGTCTCTAATATACTGTATTTATCCCACTTGCAATAATGCTCTTACACTCACTCGCTTGTTTGCATTTATTTCACGCTGCTTTAAACTCAAGAGATTGTGCTAATTAAACGGGAATTGATAAAAAATTCTATTAAATAAAAGAATTAAACTGCTCAAACAAGCAAAGTGTTCATTTCATATCTGTATGAATTTATTATAAAAGCAAATGCTCGTTCCCTTTGTTGGCGTCGCACACTGTGAGCTAATTGTACTAACAACACGTGGGAGAATATCATATGATTAAAAACACAATTCCCACCGAGATCCATAATTATCCAATATTATTTTCATTTATTTTTGTAAACCCTTGTTCTGCTGTCTATGGCAATGAGAAATACCAGAAGCTCGTAATCATGGACAAAAGAATAAATAGTAGGTATTAATTTAAAACTAATGCTCGTGATCTTTACATGTTTTTTTATTTTTTATTAAATGAATTGTATATAAAAGATTGCTTTTTCCCACTTGACTAGTTGTGTCATTTAAAATGTATATTTTAGCATTGCAGAAATACACAGATGAGGGTTGTTGGGGATAAAGAATAGAAAAGCACAAGTTCAAAATAAATTATAATTAAAAACAAGTACTTTGTCAGTTGAATGTTATCTTTATCCTCAACATACATTGAAGATTGCCATTGTTACCTGTCAGACATTCTTATCCACCCAATAAGCATAGACTGTTCTCTCTTTATGGGTGATTATTGACAATTATTGCAAATGACTCCCTTGAGATATGACTATTTAGCCTAATCAGTCTATTTACTCCCAGTGGTCTCCTCTTTTGTCAATTTCAAACAACACTACCAGACCCTCAGCAGGTAATTAGCAATAATCACAAGAAAGAGATAACGGATTGTGCTTGGCTTGAATGTTTACTGTAAGAAAAGTTATTTTAATATGATTTAATCAATAAAGTACTCATTATTACCTAATATTTTAAATTATGCCATGCTTGGAATCGCTGCTGGGTCCCTTTAACTTTATTAAAATAGTTAAAAATGTGAATATATAACAATAGACAATATTTACCTGTATAAATAATATTATGAATAAACTGAGACAAACATATTCCTAAGTTACTGCCTGGAGGGTTAAAGGTATATTTAAGTTTTATGGGTTATGAATGCATCTGATAGAGGAGAATCAGTAGTGTATGCAAACAGTGTTTTGCATGACAAAATACCAAAATAAACATTATTAAACTCAACCTAAAGTTTGCTAGCTCTCTCTTGCAAGCAGTTGATTTTGAGAGTTAACAACCCTAGAGCCACTAACCTAATTACTTTCAATGACATGCTTCCCTTTTCCTTCTAAATGAAAAACCATTCTAACTTTGCATATCTTCCTACCTAATTAAACTTCACTTTCTTCTTGACCCTTGCTATTCTGCCTCTTCCATTCCCTTTAGATTCTAAGTAGCAAGTTTCCAATCTTGAAGGGTGCTTTGAGGAAAAAAGCACTTTCTACAAAGATTCCAAGTTCAAAACAGGGCCCTCCATTTTCTGCATATTGTTAACAGGGGTGTAGGAACTGGGGAGGACAAGTCCCCCCCAGATTATATGAACAAGGGACACAAAAACTAAACTTAAAAATGCATTACCAAATTTGGCCACTATGGAGCAGTACATATATATATATATATATATATATATATATATATATATATATATATATATATATATATATATATATATATGTTATTTTGGTGCAGATGGGTGACAGAAATTGGCAGTAGATCCGCCCCTGCTGCCTGTCCTGGGAGTTGAGTTGAAGTTGACACATTTTTTGGTCTCTTTAAACGTTATCCGCCAGAGTTTTTTGGGCTTCTACGCCCATGGCTGCAGAATATGTTGGCGTGTTAGAAATAAAAGTTTGTTATTAATGATAATAATAATATTAATAATAATAATTTCCCTGCTAAAAAAGGAATAAAATTCATAATTTGTTTTGGCCAAACACAGGCAGGTGATATATTGTTTCAATCTGTCATGGCAGTTTGAGCAGCAAAGCAGCATGGGATGTGTAGCCCCTGCACCAGGAAGCAAGGAGGAGTCAGACATTTTTTTATTTTTAAATTTAAATAAACCTGTATGTGTATAGAATGACTCCATGTAATATATGTGACAACCTGTATGTTGAATGGGGTATGATAAGAGCCTATTGCCCAAACCTCTCCCCACAGGTATACCCAGTTCGTTTTACCTCTGTACAGCAGGAAGAACTTTCAGCCATTGGGTTAGACTGAGAGGTGTCTGTGGTCTTGTAAAGCAAACAAATCTTTCTAAGTTCGAAAAAGAACTTACTCCAGCAAACAGAATTCCCAACATCAATAATGAAATTCACACTTAATTATGTGAACCAGTTTAACAACCCATTTATTGAAAAAACAGACATATTTATACCACATTCTTAGCAACGAGAATCCAGTTAATTTAATGGATACTCCAATTGCCTTCTAGCTCACGTTATCACCCTGGCCTGCAAGTGCATGAAGAATTACCCATTGTTTTCCCTTTCCACAGCTCTTGGTAGGGGGCAATTACATACAATAGGCATGGAGACACCGTCTGAGGCTTGTGATATATAGAGAGAGATACTAGTGTCATGTGACTCCTAGGGGTCGGTTATCTACCTAATCTTGTTAATAAGGGACTAGTCCATGAATATGAAATATTGGGCATATACAATATTTCCCTTGTAAGTGCTAGCCCCCCCAAAGCACAACACAGACATACATCTCATCACTCCCATCATGTTCAAACGCACACCCCAACTATAAACATGTGTACCACAGAATGGGCCCATTGGCACCCAGGCTACTTTATACGGGCCTGACACATTAATCACAACACCCCCAATGTTAACCCACCTCAGTGGGCCCATTTCCCCTGGCACAATAAGCCTATATTATAAGACTGAGGGCATCAGTCTGTAAGGTATTGCACAGCTGGTGCCTTGGCATGTTTCATGACAACTCCTCCCTCTTTCTTTTCCAGTGTAGATTGGGGAGTCCATTGGATCCGAGGACCCCTCAATTACACTGAGGTTTAGTGATCCTCCTGTCTTGACAACTCGTCTGCATTCTGATGCAGTTTGCCCCTTCGATGTTGCATAGTAAAGTTAAATGTTTGTAATGCCAAGCTCTATCTTAGGAGACACCCATTTTCCTCAGCCACCCTGGAAAACCAGCAAAGTGGTTTGTGGTCAGTAACTACAGTGAACAGTCTCCCATAAAGATAGTGCTGGAGGTTTTTGAGCACCCACACCACATCCAAACATTCCTTTTCAATAGTGGCATAGGCAATCTCTCGGTTCAGCAGCTTCCTACTAAGGTAGGCAATAGGATGTTCTGTTCCTTGGTCGTCAGTTTGGCTCATAATGGCTCCTATGCCGTAGGTAGATGCATCAATCTGTACCACAAATGGTTTGCTGTAATCCAGGGAGGATAGTACAGGCAATCAGATTAGGGCGTCCTTCAGGGCTTGTAAGGTGAGTTCACAGGCAGTGTTCCATGTCAATTCCCTAGGCAATTTCTTCTTGGTCAGGTCCATCAATATCCAGTGGTACCCAAGAAAAGCCATTACCTCCTTCTTAGTTTTGGGAGCGCGCCAGGCGGCTATACCCTCTATTTTTGCTGGCTCTGGTCTCAACTCCCCATTTCCTACCCAATGGCCAAAATACTGCATCTCTGCCCTGCCCCACTGACACTTGTCAGGTCTAATGGTAAGCCTAGTCTGACTGATGGTCTGCATAATACTCGTGATGTGCCTTAGATGGTCCTCCCAGGTCTGTCTCAAAATGGCTACCCCATCCAGATAGACCTGTGCATATCCCTGGTGCCCCTGCAATAACTTATCTACCAATCTCTGGAAGGTGGACGGGGCATTTTTCATCCTAAAAGGCATAACCTTAAATTGGTACAGGCCAAATGGGTTGATACATACAGACTTCTCCCTAGCTGTGTCCTCCAAGGCAATCTGCCAATATCCCTTGAAGAGATCCAGAGTGGCAGTACCTAGACGGTCCAACAACTCATCCATGCGTGGGATAGGGTAAGCATCTGTTTTAGTTTTTTCGTTTAGCTTCCTGTAATTCATGCAGAAATGCATTCTTCTATCTTTTTTTGGCACCAATACTAATGGGGATGCCCAGGGACTACTGGATGGCTTAATTACATTTTACGCAATTCGGCATAAATGCTGGCTCTCGCAGCCTCATGGACCCTATAGGCATGCTACTTCAAGGGAGGGCACCCCTCTGTTACTACTGTGTGCCCCGCTAGCTGGGAGCACCATGGTTCGGTGGTAAATAACTCTTTAAATTTGCCCAAACTATGTGCTAGCTGCTCCTTTTGGGAACTTTCTAGGTTCTGGATTTGCCTCAATCCCTCTGCCAGAGAACCCTGTTGTGTTTAAGCTAGCATAACTGCCAATTGCCCTTCTTCTGCATCACTCCCTGTGGGTAGTGTAGGTCGTCTCTGGTATACCTTTAATCTATTTATACGGGCTACTCTAGGTATTTTCCTATTCAGGTCTGTCATCACCACATACGTAAATAATTTTTTGGTAACTTGGTAGGGCCCTTCCCACATAGCCTGGAGTTTATCCTGTGAACTGGCTACCATCATTAATACTTCAATTCCCATCTCTAATTCCCTCTCACTGGTACCTGGATTATAGAATTTCTGATCCTTTGCCTGTGCTTTACGCATATTCTCCCTGACTAACCCAGTTAGCATAAACAGTTTTTCTCTAAACGCTACCACATAGGTGGCTATGGGCACCTCATGCCTTCCATATTCCCAAGCTTCCCTTATCACGTTTAATGGACCACTAACTTGTCTGCTATATAGGAGCTCAAATGGAGGAAACCCAGTTGACTCCTATGGCACGTCTCTATAGGCAAAGAAAAGATAGGTAAATAACTTTTCCCAGTCTTTCTCCTGATGCGTAAAAGTATGGATCATTTGTTTCAGAGTTCCATTAAACCTTTCATAGAGTCCATTGGTCTGGGGATGATAGGGAGAGGACGTGATGTGCTTTATAGCACAAGAGGTCCATAGTTGTTCAGTAACCTTGACCATGAACGGAGTTCCTCGGTCAGATAAGATCTCTTGGGGAAATCCTGTCCTAGAAAATACTCCCATTAAAGCTTCTGCTACCTTCGGAGCGGATATATTGGAAATGGCTACATCTTCTGGATACTGAGTGGCATAATCCACTATGGTAGCTATGAACAGTTTCCCCGTCTTGCTAGGTCTAGCCAAGGGACCTACAATATCCACAGCTACCCGCTGGAAGGGCATCAATGATAGGCATGGATTGCAGGGGAGCTCTAGTTCCCTTCTCAAATCGTTCATGACGCTGACAGGCATCACAAGAGTTACAATAATCCTTCACATCCTTGTTTACCCCAGGCCTATAAAACACCCCAGTTATGAGGAGTCTGGTCTTTTTTACCCCTAAATGCCCAGCCAAAGGGAACTCATGTGCCAAAACCAATAAGCTATTTCTATACTTCTGAGGGACCACCATTTGCTAGCCTGGTTCTCTGCCAGCCTGTTCCTTACTTACTGCAGTCATCCTATATAGCAATCTCTTGTCCCATTTGTAACTATCTTTCTCTGACCCAATTTCCTGCCTTTCTGCTTTCCCTCTTACCCCACCCAGCATTTCATCCTGGGTTAATGCTGCTTTTAATTCTTCTATGCTAGCCCAGCATCTTCCAAATTTGTAGCAGGCAATGGACTTACCTCAGGGTCTGGATATTCTGTCTAAACCTGATTCTCAGTGGTATTCCTTGCTATCTTGGCCTGAGCCCTGGTGATAGGGTGTAAATACCGAATTTCCATTTGCCCTAGATCATTGCCCAACAAAACTTCAGCTGGCAACCCTTCCATCACCCCCACTTCCCGGGTTCCCTTTCCCAGTGCCCCAATCCAAATGCAACCGGGCAACTGGGATGGCAAATTTCTCCCCTCCAGCGACCATCACCATCATGTCTTTATGTAATTTTGCATAGTGTGGAACAAAATCAGGGTGTACTACCATGACTGCGGCTCCTTAATCCCTGAAGCCAGTCACCTTATGCCCTTGTACCAAAACTGGTTGCAAATGCTGTCCCTCGTGGTATTTCTGGAGAGTGTGGAGGTGGGTGCACCCCTCAGCTGCTTCTGGCTTCGGCTGAGCTGCGTTTGAGTGCCCTGTGGCTAGGTCGCACCCAGAAAACGCACTTGTCTAGCAGTGGTCTCCACTCGTCTAGAGGGTCATTGAGGGCAATCCCTGAACATATTCCCCGGCTGCTGGAACCCATAACACTCCCCTCTGGTATTCCTGCTGCCCGGGTGCATAGCAGATGTTGGAGAGGGAGGCTGAGAGCCCCACCCATAATGTCTGTTTCCTTTGTGAATTGTTGGTGCCTGGGTCAATGCAGGGCGCAGGGCTCCAGTTTTAGTTCCAACAGCCCCCTTTGTTTGGAAACACCCTTGAGTAGGCACCGGTGAGGTTCCTTGGCCCAGCTCTTTCCCTCTAGTGTCCACAAAATGATCCACCGTACTTGCTGCCTCATCCCCTGTGGTTGTTTTTTTTGTCCTGAAGCCAAGTGCGTAATGGTGGTGGACACAGGTGCAGCAGCTGTTCCATTACCACTTCCTCCACCATTTATGACAGGTGTGCTTCAACCTACACATAACCTCAGCATATGTATCCCTTGGCCCTTTGCTGTCACATCGGAGTCTTGTGATAAATGTCTCTGTTGTGATAGCGTGCCTTGCCAATAGCACCTGGTACACTTGCGCATAGTCTTTAGCCAGTTCTGTGGGCATAGCTTTGTACGCCTCACTGGCCCTCCCAGTGAGTTTGCTAACTAGCAACTTCACCCATTCTGTACGTGGAATGTCATGCAAGTCACATTGTCGCTCAAACACCTGCAGGAACCCATCCATAGTGTCCCTCTCCTCTACAAATGTTTTAAAACTCTGATATGCCACCTTTAGTTACGGTAGCATACCCCCATTCCTATGGGCAGGCCTAGTACTAGCCTGTCTGTGGGTTCTATTGTATTCCTCCCGCACCTCCTGACTTAACCTTTCTCCGAGGTTCATCGCCTGCTCCACAGTTATTACCTCTGCTTTTGTCTTCATCTGTCTCCACCAGCTCCATCCTGTCCTTGTAAGTTGACATCTTCCTGTATTCCACAGAGGTCCCACCACTGCCAGCCAACTGTGACAACCTGTATGTTGAATGGGGTATGATAAGATCCTATCACCCAAACCTCTACCCCCAGGTATGCCCAGTTTGTTTTACCTCTGTACAGCAGGAGGAACTTTCAGCCCTTGGGTTAGACTGAGAGGTGTCTGTGGTCTTGTATAGCATAAGGATCTTTCTAAGTGCTGAAAATAACTTACTCCAGCAAACTATGTGAACCAGTAAAACCATTTATTGAAAAAACAGACATATTTATACCACACTCTTAGCAATGAGAATGCAATAAATTTAAATGTGCATCCATGGAAACTCCAATTGCCTTCTAGCTCACGTTACCACCCCTGCTTGCAAGTCCAAGAAGAATTACCCATTGTTTTCCCTTTCCACTGCTGTATTCTTGGTAGGGGCAATTACATACAATAGGCATGGAGACACCAGTCTGAGGCTTGTGATACAAAGAGAGAGATACTGGTGTCCTGTGACTCCTAGTGGTCAATTATCTCCCTAATCTTGTTAATAAGGGACTAGTCCATTGCTATGAAATATTAGACATATACAATATTTCCCTTGTAAGTGCTAGAACACCCCCCACCCCCACCCCAAAGCACAACACAGACATATATCCCATCACTCCTATCATGTTCATACATACACCCCAATTATAAACATGGGTACCACAGTATGGGCCCAGTGGCACCAAGGCAACTTTAAACAGGCCTGGCAAGGAAGAACACATAAATCACAACATCCCCAATGTTAACCCATCTCAGTGGGCCCGTTTCCCCTGGCACAATAAGCCTATCTTATAATGCTGAGGGCATCAGTCTGTAAGGTATTGCACAGTTGGTGCCCTGGCATGCTTCAGTCATGACAATATGTGTCTCTGATATAAGCAGCAGGTGTTAGATTAGAAAAAATGGAAAAACAGGGAAACTTAGATATACCTTTAATATATTGCATTTATGAAGGAACCAAGATACGATCAAGGAAGAATGCTCAAGCCTGGTGATGATTGGAGACTCCTCATGGATAACATCCACTGTAGCAATAGTACTCAACGGAAGGCCTGTGCCAAAGAGGTTACCCTGGTGATGGATGGGTTTGTTTGGGTGGTGTACACAGAATAAACCATATACCATACCACCATACCATTATTCTACCACTCATAGTAGATCATGCAACTGCTGACTGGCAATATAACAAGAGGTTTGTCGAATACATTGATATTCTTAAAAAATAAGAATAAACTTGTACTTGTTAATTAGTACAGATTCTTATACCTAAACATCTGATACAGAATACTCCTGATGAAGCGATATTCCAGAGGTCACAAAATGCAATGGAGTGTGTTCCCGGTTTTCCCTTGGGCTGCAACCCCTATTTTAGTGGGGGGTCAGTACATAGTCCCAATATCTTTATCAGTTATGTGCTGTTGAGACCCATACACACAGAGACAGTCAATGTATTATTGTTATTATTATTAGAACTAACTAGTCATTTGCCTGTCAAAAATTACGGTATAATATATGATCTGCTCTGTCGCTCTCTCTCCCTGAGCGCCCTCTCCCTCTGTGCACCCTCTCCATCTCTCTCTGTGCGCCCTCTCCTTCTGTTCTCCCTCTCCCTGTGCGCCATCTCTCTGTCGTTATGCCCTCTCTATCTCTGTGCCCTATCTCTCTCCATGGCTCCTTTTGTCTCTGTGCACCCTCTCCCTGTGAGCTGTCTCTGTCTTTATGTCCTCTCTATCTTATTGCTCTATCTCTCTCTCCCTCTGTCTCTTTCCCTCCTTCTGTCTCTCCCTCCATCCTTCTTCTCTCTCTCCCCATTTCTCTCTTGCCCAATGTCTCTCCCCCCATGTCTCTCTACACTTGTGCCTCCCCCTGTCTCTCATTCCCTCGCTCTCCCCTGTGTCTCTCGCTCTCCCACCCTCCTTCTCCTCCCCTGTGTCTCCCCCCTCCCTCCCTTGTTGCTCTCTATCCCCCCTCTTCCTCCTCCCTCACGTTTCTCTCGCTCCCCCCCCCCCCATAACCGTGAGCTGCACACTGCCTCAAATTTGGTTTCCGTGGTGCGCATGCGCTAGTCAGCGTTACACACAACAAAAATGATATTAGTAGTAATAATAACAATAATCAATCCTTTTTTTTTTTTTATATATGGTCATTCTCTCTACATCGAGTGTTGAAAGACCATTACATTCTTATTTTTGGACATCAATATATATCCATTTTGAACTCCTTAAAAACATTGTTTTTATTATTTGTATTTAAATAAAGGTTATAAGTGCCCAGCTATTTTTTATTTACATAATTAATTTATACATCACTCCAACACATATACTTGTTTAATGCCACCATTTTTTAGATCATATATATTTTCTGTTATCATATAACGAATTTAGCAGCAAGTTTAAAAAGAAAAGAGTTCCCCCCCCCACCCACGGTCTATCAGTACAAAGCACAGATGGTGACTTCAATTTCCATATAACGATTCCACAACTATAGACATGTGTTATTCTTTTCCTGTAATATCATGTTTTTAATCCAGGGGTTGAAAAATGGAGCCAGCCAGGTTGGTTAAGATCCTTCCAAACATTTTATTTTGGAGCCAGATTTTTATATTTACAGAGTCGAGTCAAATCATTCCTACCATTGACATCAGCAACCCGTAGCCAATGAAATGCGGCACATGGTAACATGTAGGCATTCTGCAAACATATCACAGGTAAAACGTGTAATTTATCAGACTTTTTAAAGGGGTTGGTCATTGGCTTTCGGGCCAAGGGTGGCAGTATTTCTAAAACGGCTCAGTTTGTGACGTGATCGTGTGCTGCGGTGACTGGACAAATGGCACCATTGAGAATAAACGTTGTGGAAACCGCAGAGCACCCGTGCCATTGATGTCAGAGGTGAACGTTGGCTGCAAAGGTGTATGAGATCCAACCAATAGACTACAGTTGAGCAACTCACCATCCAAATAACCCAGGGGGTTATCAGACGTGTGTCTAAAACAACCGTACAGCGAACCCTATCGCTTATGGGGCTCCAAAGCAAAAGGCTGGTCACAGCACCCATGCAGACAAGGGTTCATCATCAGAAATGGCTTAAATTTGCATTACAGTACAGAAATTTGACCTCTTCCGATTGGTAAATGGTTGCCTTCTCAGATGTGTCACATTCTCTGCTCCATTGTTGGAAGAATACAAGAAGGTGGCGACAGTATTATGATCCAGTGAAAGTTTTCTTGGCATTGTCCGAGTCCACTCATATTACTGGAAGGCACTCTCAACCAACTTAGTTATCTATCCATCTTTGCAGATCAGCAGAACAATGCAACATGTTATATGGTCAGAATTGTCCAGGAGTGGCTGAAGGAGCCCAACAAACACGTATTTCCCTGGCTTCCAAGTTCCGCAGACTTGAACCCCACCAGTGGGACCACCTCAATTGCAGTATGGATCCTCCACCATGCACTCTTCAGCAGCTGTCGGATGTACTGCAGTCTGCATGGGCATGGCTCCAAATACATCACATATAATAGTTGTCAAACGACGAATCGTCGTCACGATTTGCGGGCTCGCAAGAACTGCCGCAGTTTGGTCAGCAAATGCGGAGGTGGAGACTCTACGAGACTCGCAAAATTACGACCTTAACAACAGAACCGCGCGCACCTAAAAACATTTAAAACACAATAAATACACACAAAAAATATATACCGTATTTTTCGCCCTATAAGACGCACCGGCAGATAAGACGCACCTAGTTTTTAGAGGAGGAAAACAAGAGAAAAAAAAATCTGAATCAAACACAAATACACTCAAACACAAATACACTTTACACACAGATACACACCTACATTACACACAAATATATATATATATATATATATATATATATATATAGATACACATACATACATATATATATACACACACATACACACACACATACATACATATATATATACACACACACATACACACACACATACATACACACACACATACATACACACACACACACACACATACACATACATATCCATATACTGCAGCATTTGGGAGCCATTGACCCTCCCTGACCCTCCTGATCCTCCCTGACCCCCCTGATCCTCACCTTTATAGAGACACATACATACATATACATACACACATAAATATACATACACATACATACATATATACACACACATACACACACACACATACATACACACACACATCTATATACTGCAGCATTTGGGAGCCCTTGACCCTCCCTGACCCTCCTGATCCTCCCTGACCCCCCTGATCCCCCTGATCCTCACCTTCCTTCTGATCTCTGCCATCTTGATCTCACCCCAGCGCTTCCTACCAGCTTCCTACTGCAGCGTTGCGTGTGTGACGTCACTAGGACGCACCGGCCGACGCGATGCTGGTAGGAAGCGCTGGGGTGAAATCAAGAGGACAGAGGCAGTCTGAAAAGGTATATTCGCCGTATAAGACGCACCAACTTTCCTCCCCCAGTTTTGGGGAAGAAAAAGTGCGTCTTATACGGCGAAAAATACGGTAAAAAGCTTACCCACAGCGAGGCGGGGGGGGGGGGGGGGTACCCAGGACCTCTGCAAGTGAAGTTACACCTCGATTTAATTACAAATTCCTGAGTTTAGACACACGAAAATCCCCTAAGCAAGAGAAAAAATGCCTTACAACCAATGCCAACGCTGCTCATACCACACAAAATGCACCAGGGGACAGCCTTGCAATAAGCGCAAAAAGGAGATCAGCGCCAATCTTACAATGACAGCAAAAGCCCCTCTAATAACAAAAAAAAACATTCAACAGCCTCGCAATAAGCGCCAAAGGTCCTCACGTTAAAAAACAGTTTACATTATGTCTTAAACAGCATTCCCTGGCTTACAATTTCATGCCCGTCATTTTTTGATGGGCAAATCGCTAGTATATATATATATATATATATATATATATATATATATATATATTAAATAAATAGTACATCTGTGTTCACATTTGAATGTCTAAAGCAAGCTAAAAAAACCTGCTTCCAGCTCAGAATTCCAAGAAAAACTGTTATTACACTGCATTCTGGGAAGCCGAGCTGGGACATGCAAATGTGCCCACAAATGCCTCGCTCTTCGTTCCGTTGCCATCATTAAACATGGCTTCCTTTAAGCTTATGCATGCTGTATTACACAGCTTTAATGCAAAGCCAAGGCTGGATTAAACACAGGCTGAGTATCCTATCCATGTACAGCTGTTTCAAGCTTACTGGCATCTCAGCCTGTGTTGTTGATCCTATGAGTAGGTAGTTCATATATAGTTTATATATAAAGTTAGGAGCTAGTTGTAATATTTTAGGAGCCGTGGTTCACTGGTTCCTTGTTTTTAAGCCCTGATTTAACATATCTTGCCTACTGGTAATATATATGTTTTCCACAATGATAATTTTCTGAATTTTGTCTGTAATATAATGTAAATAGAGGGCCCATATGAAGAACAATTATTAAAGTGTAATATTTGGAGAACCTTTCTAGTTTCACATTAACCTATACAGTGTTGACATTATAATTGTTTCCATCTCCAGTGGTTCTCCAAGCTGTGCACCCTACAATATATGCACCCTAAAAAATATGCAATATGTACTTGTGGACAACCGCCTAGGTAACGGGGCTCAATGCCAAGTAGCATCTGCAAAAGCAAGTAAAATATTAGTATGTATTAGGAAGGGTATAGAAGCCAGGGAAGCAAATATAATTCTGACACTTTACAAATCCCTAGTACGCCCTCATTTGGAATATGGAGTACAATTTTGGGCACTACTACATAGAAAGGACATTTTAGAGCTGGAAAAGGTACAGAGAAGGGCAACAAAACTAATAAGGGGAATGGAGGGGCTAAGTTATGAAGAAAGACTAACCAAATTAAACATAGTTACTCTACAAAAAAGTCATCTAAGAGGGGATATGATTACCTTATATAAATACATCCAGGGTCAATACAAAGCTTTGTCAGGGGAGATTTTTGTGCCAAGAGGTTTTCAACTGACAAGAGGACATCTTTTGAGATTAGAAGTAAAAAGAATTCAACTTAAAGAAAGAAAAGGGTTCTTCACAGTAAGGGTGGTTAATCTGTGGAATTCTCTACCAAAGGAGGTGTGACAGCAGATTCGATAACTTTAAAAAGGGACTGGATATCTGTTTAAATAAAAAGGGCATTAAGGGCTATCCTGGATAAATAGAGAGGGAGTATTGATCCAGGGATGAATCCGATCTCCAGTATCTGGGGTCAGGAAGGAATTTTATATTTTTTTCCCTGTTGAGACAATTGGCAAAGTTTCTCTGGGTTTTTTTTTCTGTTTGCCGTCCTCTGGATCAATTAACAATAAATATGCGTATTGCAGATCAGAGGAGATCTAAAAGGTTGAACTTGATGGACTAAAGTCTTTTTTCAACCTAAATTACTATGGCCCTCATTCAATTGCGATTTTGCCAATTGAATAGGGCTCTAAATAAGCACATAATATATATTTTTTAAAGAAGTTTTTAGTTAGTGAAAACCTTGCTTTTGGATAGATGCTTAATAACTAAAAACTTCTTTAAAAAATATATGTGATGAGCTTATTTAGAGCCCTATTCAATTGGCAAAATTGCAATTGAATGAGGGCCTATGTAACTATGTAACATAAAAAAATAAAAATAAATTGCAAATCAGATAAGAAAAGGCAATTAAAGCTCTTTTGTTCGTTTTTTTTATCTGTAGTTTTAGAGTTGTTTCTTTAGTTAATATATTTTCTGGTGTGCGGGATGTTTGTAATGTATAGAACATGTTTTCTGAAAGTATTGGACTACAGTGGTCCTTGTAGGCTCTTTTATTTTAATTTTTTTTAGCCTCTAAAAACATTATGCATATTGATAATTTTCTTTCAAAGTATCATATAGAAAAATATGATATCACAGAGACCTTTTAAGGTGCAAAGGTTCCAATAGTTATAGAAAAGAAAAAGAATACAATTACAGTTTTCCAAAATAAATTACAAGAAATTAAGATGTGTTTGCACTGTACCAATGACTATCTCTCTTAATTATCTCTCACCATGGGGTTTGACAAATTAAATTATAAGAGCATACCCAGATTAATACATAAATCGGCATAATTTTTTAAAGTCATATCATTTGGCTCTGCTACCTGGGCATGCTCTTGTGGTTTAATACTCCCACTGTGAGCATTAACTAAACATGAAATTATATAAACTCATTAGGAAAGTGGGAAGACTTTTTCCAAGCAAGTTTTCCTTAAAATTCTCAACGTTCAAGGTTAGATATCTAATGCTTCCAACTCAAAAGCTTTCAATAGCCACCAAAAGTAATTATATTTCTGAATAAAACAAGATCTTTGTTGTGTAGTTAAGATCTGTGAACCAGAACCCCCCTGGGTATCACATTCAACCACAAAGCCAAACATTATCCACCCAACTGGAGAACCCAACCCAACCAACTCATACCCAGAGAACCTCAATCAGACTGAGCCGTTAGAACCTCCGACCGATCGGTCCCCATTTAAACATCAATTACAAGGTTAGAAAAAAAACCCATCAACAAACATTTTTATTTTAAAAGTCTTTATTATACTTATTTGTACACGTGCCAACCAATCAGTATCATTGCATTTGTCTTCATAAATCGGTTGTATTACAATGCTTTACAATATTTAGATAATGTAGAGTGCACAGATATTTTTTTTATTCATATAACACATAAAAAAAATCCCTTTTTAGTTTTAGAAAGGGCAGTTAGTAGTTATTTGTTCATATCACAACGTGGCAGAAATCTTAAGAGATTAGTGGACAAGTAATTACTATTATGTGTTTGAGATGAGCGGAGCTTTCCAAATAACAAAATCGTGGCAAATCTTTCATGTTTTACCAAATTATATTAGTCAGGGAAGCCTGTTCTTATATCCACCTATTATCCTTAAACTATATTTTGAGGTATGTTAGAGATCTTGAGGTTATATACTAATACATAATGGGATCTACAATGTGAAATCATCCCATATACCAAAAAGACTGGCTGTAATCTGGAAACTGTATGTGTTATCTATTCCATCCGTCTTGTATTGTCAATTGAAATAAGGTTTCTAAAACCATTATCTGGATTAAAAAAAAACACGAGACAACCACATCATAATGGCAGGGAGTGGCTCTATCTACATGTAAAGGTTATAGCAGGGTATGTTAGAACATGGAGTGTAGATAGCGCCATCTACAGGCTGCATTCGGATTCATTTCACATTTATTCCTGCAGAACTGCAATAAATAAATTAGCTATATATTGTGTTGGCAAATAGCCTCAAAATGGTCTAAGGCCAGGATATTTCAAATAAATATATTGTCTGGGCTCTGATTTGATGGAATGTAACAAGGTTTTGCTTAAGGCAGTGCTGGTTACAAAATGCCAAGCCAAGCATTGGTTCTCCGGGTTGCAGTTAGAAATGCCTCATTATATATTCTAGCGGTGTATTGACATTCAGACGCCGTCGCTCCTTGCCAGCTCATTTGTACTAGAAGCACGTAGAAGTAGGAAATGCTCTGGCCCAGGGATTTTCAGTTCCAGTCTTCAGGAACCAATAGCAAGGCCATAGTTACAAATAGCCATACTTGCGAACCAATTGGTCGGAAAGACCCTTGTTCATAATCACTGACGTGTTCCAAGGAAGATAATCCTTTAAACTTAGCTCTTTGAAGACTGGAACGAAGATTCATCTTTGAAAATCGTTGTAATTCTTATTTCACTCATAGTATTCACAATATTCCATTTTAAAAGACACTTCAGAATAATCACCAACCTTCTATATTATATCAATCAGCATCTTAAATGCAATGCCAAAATGTGCCGTAGAAAGGATCCTTACAGAATGTTATTTTGTCATATTACAATTTGTTCTAAATATTCATATTTAAAGCATTTCAGGTGCCCTCTATAGGTGACTCCTACAGAACCCACATAATATATTGGGAGAGTTTGGGTTTATGAGAGTTTTTCATTGTGTGGAACTTTCTCTACCAATATCCATCCTCCGATTAGGACAGTAAAGGATATATTCATGCCAGTACCCTGTGCTCATTCTCACAATATTTTGGCAAACTTGGTGATGGGTGTTGGAAGAGAACCAATCCTAATTTAAGGACCACCACCAAGACAATGAAAACATGTAATGAAATGTAAAACATTAATATGTTTTAACCTGATCAGATATTTCAATTATTTGTTGCTTCTACGGTAAACGCAACTGTTGACAAAAACAAAATGGATAAAAAAAATAAAAAAACGATTTCAATCTAGTATTAAACTTGAGCTTGATATGAATGGGTCTCCGAAAAATATGATATGTCTGCAAGGATGCAGATAAAGTGGATGAACATTAGTTTTCTTATGTCCATAGAATAAGCAGTCTATCTATAGTCCAACCAGAGTACAAATCCTTAGCCAATCTTCTGTAGATGTTCTTCTCAATTGATTTCCTGTTATTTCCTTGTCTATTTAACAGCTGATATGTATGACTTTTTTGTATTTTTGGACTCTAAAACTTTTTCAAATCTTCTACCAACCAATGATATCTAATCATAAGCATGGTGGATCTTCCAAAGGATAAACCACAATTGACTTAAAAACATAACTAGCACATGGTAGTTAGATTGTAAAGGTTTTGTGCAATCATCTGTCCAATTCACACCATCTCAGTCATAGCCGTTGGTAAGTTCATTCTTGTTTATTCACAAAAACAAAAATCTTTACAGCATTTTTGAGGTAGGGTTGCTTGTTTTTCGTCTATTACATAAAATATATAAAGTAGGAAATATTTTAGCAGTCTGGACATTGCCCCATTATTAATTCCCTAGTGTCATGCCACTAGAAATGATAAAACAAAAGCATTAAAAAAAAAGATTTCTGGCAACAACAAAAAATTGCACTAGGGAAGCTGAGCTGAGATAACCAGGTAGATACAGACAATTAGGAAGATCCTGTCTTCTCATGGGATTGTGGTATTACTTAAATCATTTACAAGCAACTACTCTTTCAGGAAAACTTATGTTGTATTTCATTTAATTTGGATGCTTTTAATATATTTTTAACAAAGGAAGCCATATTGCTGTGGCCAAACAACTAATATGATGTTGTAGTTGAGTAAATAAAAATTTTAACGGCATCACTGGAATAGTATTTAAATCATTTTGTTTAACACATTATGTCAATTTCATAATCTGACCATTTTCAGTTTAATATGACTATGACTTTAATTGACTATGACCTGGATTTATCAACCAAAGTCTTCGGTCATGGCCAAGGTGTACAATTATTAATTTGTTCTTTTTTAATTTTTTTTTTAATTTTATTTTAAACCCAGTAATCAATTTTTTATGGGTCGATGAAACAGGACTAGAGTAAATAATAATTAACTGTATCTAGTCTATGCAAAAATCTTTAAATCTCTCTTTGTAAGTTACTGAAAGAGGTTTTATTTGTATGAACTAAAATCGTGAATATCCTACTTCACTGTCGGAAATCTGTAATGCAAGCAAAGAATACAGAACACATGGTCAGTAATTTGGCCGAAGTATTGCAATGCAGGAAGAGGAGCAATTTGCTACTGAAGCAAATAAAGGTATTTACACATATTTAGCAGTTATATCATCCTTTTGCAAAAAGGATATTTTGTTTTTATTTATTGTTTTTGAGTGAACGGCTTTTTAAAAACTTTTATTGAAAATCTTTCTCGTATACAAAAGGGCGACGTAACAGGGCCATGACATTCTGTACGTTATTAATGAAAGCATAGGTTCCTTATACTTTAGAACTGAGAGCAGCAATTGTTCTTATCAGGCAATTAACATAAAAAAGGGTAAAAAAAGTGAAACTTTCACAATACAGTAAATACCACCAAATCGATGGATAAACGCAAAAATGCCCAAGAAATAATAAAAAAAATATACTCAATGAAACCCAAATATTTCTTCTTTTTTTTTTTTGCAATATGGTCACAACACGTATAGTTCTGTACAAAATGTTAATTTTATAAAGCTCTGATGTAAAAGTCAAAAAATCAGAAATATATTAAGTGTGGCACAGTCTCCCATTATTTACACAGGTAAAGTTTTTTGTTTTTTTTACATTAAATGGACAAAAAAAAAATTAGTTGCTCAGAAATAGGCTTGCCAAATAAACTGGCTTCACTGAGCCTTATAATTTGGGTTTATCCTCCTCTTTCTCCAACTCTTTGTCTTTGCTCTTCTTGGATTTCTTCTTTTTGTGTTTGTGTTTCTGGCCCTTTTCAGTCTCTGATTCATTTCCTACATGTTTCTTATGCTTCTTGTGTTTCTTATGCTTCTTATGTTTTTTCTTTTCCTTTTTCTTCTTTTTTTTCTTGCTGTCCTGGCTTCCGGCTGAGCTGGCACTGCTGCTGCGGCTGTGTGTCTGGCTCTCAGCTGGGCTGTGGCTACGACTAACGCTGGGGCTGCTCTGGGCATTGGCAGGTTGACTGGTATCTCCAGCTGTTGTAGAGTCTTGTACATTGTCATCTTTACTTTTGATTTCGTGTGCATCTTGGGTATGGTCTTCCTGCTTTACAGATGCCTCACTGTCACTCTCATTGTAATCTGGCACAAAGGAAGCCTCATCAGTTTCTCTCGTTAGATCAGTAGAGAGTCTTGAAGATCGACTCTGTGGGGCTTTTGTCTTGCTAGTGTCTTTGTCTGTTGAGTCTCTCTCAGATTTAGCTTCAGGGGATGCTCGTTTTGAGTGAGAAGATTTGTCCTCACTTGTCACTTCCGCACCCTTTAATTTAGAAATCGGCTTCTCCCTTCCTCTGCTTTTTCCACTGTCCGATGAAGACTGATCGTTGGGAGGACGTTTGACTTCAGAAGATATCTTCTGCTCTCCATGTGGTCTTCGTTCACGTGATGGACTTGAACTACTGCATTTGGAGTCACCTGAAGATTTCCTAGATGTTTCAAGTAGCGCATCTCTAGGTTTGGCTTTTTGAGAAGTAGATGCTGAATCTCTGCTCCTGGGTGGGGAGTCTTTTCTTCTCTCGTCTCTCCTCTTGAAACCACTATGATCCCGGCCATCATGCTCCGGTTTCTTTTCCCGGTCTCTGCTATCATGCTCTGGTTTCTTCTCACGCTCGACCTTCTTTTCACGGTCTTTGACATCAGGGTCCATCTTCTTCTCCCTATCTTTGCTGTCATGCTCCATCTTCTTCTCCCTATCTTTGCTGTCATTTACAGTCTTCTTCTCCTGCTCTTTGCTGTCATGCTCTATCTTCCTCTCCCGGTCTTTATTATCATGCTCCACCTTCTTCTCTCTGTCTTTACTATCATGCTCCACCTTCTTCTCTCGGTCTTTACTATCATGCTCCATCTTCTTCTCCCGGTCTTTGCGGTCATGTTCAGTCTTCTTTTCCCTATCCTTGCCACCATGCTCTTGCTTTCTCTCTCGCTCTTTGTTTTCATGATCTGGCTTCCTTTCTCTGCTTTCATGCTCTTTTCTGTCACGGTCCTGCTCTGTTTTTTTGTCTCTCTCTCTGCCATCATGCTCTGGCTTTTTGTCTCTGCTGTCATGCTCTGACTTCTTATCTCTTTCTCTGTTGTCATGTTCCAGCTTTCGTTCTTTGTTGTCTGCATGCTCTGGCTTCTTTTCACGGTTGGGAGTAAAGTCTTTGCTGGAGGAGCTTCTTGCCGAATCTTGCTTATCTGATGACTTCTCTTTAGAAGACTGGTGACGATCAGAGTTGCTGTCAGCTTGTGAATTTCCTTTCCTTTTATCAGAAACATCTTTCTCAGAGGCAGGGCTTTCCTTTTCTTTAGCCCTGCTCTTAGGAGCTTCTTTTGTAGTCTTGACATCTTGTGGCGTTCCGTCATTTGTCGGTTTTGGTGATTGTTTTGCCTTCTCTGAGGACACAGCCTCTTTATCAGCAAGCACGGAAACAGGTAAAGGCTTTGCACTCATTGGCTCTCCAGCAGTAGAGCCTTTTAATTCCTCATCTTCAGATTCAAAATCATCCTTGTCCCACTTAGATTGAGGGACTTGTATCAAAATAATAACATCTTCTGCTGGAGTTGTGTTGTCATTGTTGTACTCTTCAATTGTCTTAACAACAGTTCTCTTGGTGTCCTGTTTCTCTTCCCCCTTCTGGACAGGACTTCCGCCCGTAGAACTTGTGCTAAAAGACAAAAAGGAATACAAATTACAAAATTTGTAAATGTCAGGTCTGACTAAGTTAATTCACTACAGGAAGCATCTACGACATACACCGATTTTATCCACAGCAGCTAATTATGCGTTTTAAAATCAACTCTTATGTTGTTACTTTTAGACAGAGATTACGTTGAAAGACCTTCCCTCCTGGTTCGCAGGAAAAGCATGCCCAACATTGTAAGCCTTATAATTATGTGCTTCAAATCAATTGCATACACTATTCCACTATCCCATTGTAGAATAAGGACTTAAAATAACAGGCAAAGTCAGAAGGGAAAACCTAGTAAATTAATGTTTACAACAAAGAGCAAAATGCAAGATCAATTTACATAAAGATAATCTAGAAATATCTTACTTAATATTGATGGCTTACACAGCTACAAAACTTTACAGACAGGAGATTGGTTTCCATCCACTTTATAGTTTTAGTAATGAATAACAGAAAATTATAATTTATTTTCTAATTTGAAAACAAATCTGTGTTTTAATACTTATTCAAATATATTCACTTGCTCTTTTTGTGTGAAAATCTCCAATGTGTCCCCTCATGTGAAAAGCTTGGAAAATCCTACTATATGTACTATGAGATAGTTTAATATTATGTTCAATTTGATTATAAGAATTGATCTTCTGTAATGAATATCTCCAATCAAAAAGATAAGAAGCTTTTAAAAAGGGCCAGTGGAAGCACTTTAAGCTAAATCTATTTTAACTCACCATTAATACGCATAAATAATATTTTTTTTGTATTACATTTTCCTGCTTAATTATGCTCTAAAATATTTTTTTTCATTATGCAATGGTTCTACTAGGAGCAAATTTAATTTAATGAGTGCTTACACTGACCCTTTAAGTACCACTTTTACAGTGTGACTCTGGTGTACAGAATTAAAACAAAAGACTGCACCACAATAACCGATTCTTACCTAGTGTAATCCACCAAAGTAGACCCAGATCCATCAGGTGCTGGGATTTTCCTTTTAACTTTCCCCTTCACTCGCTCTGGTTTGGGTTTAGTGACTGGAACAGGTTCAGCTTTTGTTTGGACCTCTTCGGGAGCAGTGGAGGCTTCAGTGGTTGCAATTTTCTTTCCAGTCTCACGGTTCAGTTTAATCTTTTTCACTGTTGTAGTGGCCGGAGTTTTTTCTTTTTCGGGTATTTTTTCTGTTTTTGCTGCCTCCGTTTCGATCTTATCCTTGGAGGTTGAAGGTTTTGTGACTTCCATGGTCTCAGTTTTGGAGTTTTTAACAGGTGGCTTTTCCTGCTCCTTGTCCGACAATTTATCATCTGCTTTTCTTTTACGTTTCTCTGGTTTGGCTTCAGCTGGTCTGGATTTTTCCGCAGCTTTTTTGGATTTCTCCTCTTTGCTGGGTGGTTTGTCCTGTTTTGAGTCTTTGGGATATTCTTTCTTGTTCTTATCATCTTTTGATTGTTTGTTGTCCTGGTTTTCTTTTATCATCTTGAGATGAACCTTGCGAGGGAGCAAGGCTCCCTTTTCATCTTTCTGCGGCAGTGGATGTTTGGTATTTTCACTTTTTTGAGCCTCCTCTTTGGGTTTCTTCGCTGGTATTTCCGCCGTTTTATCCTTATCTCCATCACTGGCTGCTTTCTCTGTCTTGACAACTTTTGAAGAATTATCCTTTTTGGTTATGTTTCCATCAGCCTTGCGTTTTGATTTATCAGGCTTTGGTTTGGGCTTTTCTCTTTTGTCCTTCTCTGAAAGGGGCTTAAGAGCAATAGAATCTGCATCCATTGGTTCGTCTCTCACTGGGGTTGCATCATCTTTACTTGTGGGAACAAAGACAGATTCATGCTTTTTTAAGTCATCACTACGAGATTCTCGTGGTTTCCTTGAAATGTCTATATCACCTTTGGACAAGCCTTCATTTTCCTCTCCCTTTCTTCTCTTGCGATGTTTCTTGTGTTTGCTTCCTTTGGAATCCACAGATAAATGAATGGCTTCCCTTTCTTTTGATTTCCTAATATCCTTTAGGATGCGATTATCTCGTGGTGGCGGCTTTTCTTGATAGGGAGCAACCAATGGCCGAGGTCTATGCATTAATGGAGGAGGATAGTCATCTCTGCGTCCTCTGTTGTAAGGAGAGTTATCTCTACGGGCTTGAGGGGGAAGGAGAAATCGGTTGGGAGAAAAGTTCTCTCTGTTAACAGGTGACCTCTGTCTTGGAACAGCATTTGCTGCATACTTCTCATACCACTCTCTATACTTTCTTTCCCATTCTCTATATCTCTCCTGGTCTCTAAGATCAGGCTGTCGACCATATAAAGCCTTAATGTCATAGGGAGGCATTTCACGATATCGGTTAAAGTATTCACGTTCATTCTCTGCTTGTGGAGGAATTACTCTCTTGTTAGGCGAAGGAGGTCTATAAACTGGTGATTTTGAGCGGGACTGGTATCGTCTGTATGGTGATCTTGACCTGGAGCGAGGATAACCATGAGACCTAGACCTAGAGCGATAAGTGCGTCCTTTTCCATGAACTTTCCTCTGGTATGAAGGAGATCTTGAGAAGGAGCGAGAACGAGAACGACTAAAGGACCGAGAGTAAGAACGAGAGCGTGAGGAACCTGATCGTGACTTGGAGTAGGAACTTTTAGAGTAGGATGACCCAGTATACGGAGATTTGGATCTAAAAAAAAAAAAAAGATAGAAAAAAAATTAACACAAAAAGTAAAAAACTTTTAATTAGTTATAAGAAAAAATACATGCCTTGCACTAGGGTGATCTGCATCGTGAGCTTGGCTATTTCACAGTACTATTTCTTGAAAGAAAAATATCATTCTCTCTCAACGGTCCAGTTATATAATCTGGTCATACACTCACAAACTTCAAGAATCAATGCTGATTGGGTCCATAAAATAATTGTATGTCGAACTCTATATTAGGGATAGTAAATTGCCAAGGAGTATAGAGAAGGACTCAGATGCATCACAGATTTAAAACAAATAAAAAATAAGCATATTTAAAAGAAAATAAATCAAAGATTGAGATAAATGAATTTCAGTTTCCAGTTACAGCAATTAGTATGGGGAAATAAGAAAGGATCCATTAGAAGTCACGTATGCAAGGTTTTATGGCCGAAAAGAAGCTTATTGATATCAATTTTAATTTTTAACACAGTTGATCCATTTTCTCTTTAATTTTAAATGTGGGGACTTTTTTTCCAAATCTAGAATATAGCTTTTTAAAACAAATTTACAATCAAATAAGGATAAAGATCTATGCAAGTGTCTCTCTTTCGCACTTTTAAAGAAAAAAAAATCCTGCAGAGCTGCATTTTCCTTTATTTTCCTGTAATGGTCTAGTTTCCATAACTTCAAGCTGCAAAGATGACTTTTTATTTTAATGTGGTATAAAAAAATAGCTACATCTAATGCTACAAACCCTACACCAGTTTGGTAATGATTGCACAAGCTAGTAATTCGCTATATATCCAGCTTAAACATGGTGGGAAAACAGCTGTTTTCAGCATAAAATATAATTGGACTTTTTGGAAAAATAACAATAAATGAATTCAGTGAGCCATTCATCAATAGGAAGGGTAATTAAGTACTGGGAGCAAGACCAGTGTGGTGGGAATATCTCTTTGAGTTGAGTGACAGCCAAAGTGTAGTAAATGTAAGTTATTAAAAAAAAAACATTTTTTTATTTAAGTTGTTTTCTACACATCATTATTGCTTAAGAGAGACACTGAAAACATGTTTTTCTTTGTTGCATCTGAAGGAGGGTATTTGATAATGTACCACTGATTGTTTTCTTTTTTCAAATGATGCAGGAAAAAAATATATTTAAAGGTTTAACTGATCTTGGGTCTTTGTCCCTGTCCATCAATGGATGTATGAGTCCCGCTTGTCTGCCAATGGAATCTACAGATATGCTGTTCCTTCAGTGAAGTACATATTGCAAAAATATTGATTTTGCTAAAGAAATAAAAGGCAGAGCGCAAATAGGATCTAAACATATATGGCTGGGCTCTATGGTGAACCTTAAGCTATGTTCTATTGTACCCACTGTGATGTTCCTCATCTCACCTGGAGTATGACCTCCGTCGTTCTTTCTGTATCTTCTTATACTCTAACAGTTCCTTGGCAAAGTCATTTGTGAATTCTTCAAGTTTGGATTTCTTTTTTTCTCTAGAAATGATAAAACAAAAAAAAAAGTAAGGAAAATCAATTTAATTTTCTTTGCCAGACAGTTTCCATTGTGATTAACACGGTTAGATTTCATCTAATTTAAATTAATTTTTCTTTAGTTATGCTACATAAGCGTACATGTTTAACTTTGTAGAAGTTCCTTGACATGGGAAAGAAAAGACTTCAAGTTAATTGTAGTATTTATTAGTCCATCACTGATCAACTACAAAAGTAAACCAAACCTTTCATAACCCACAACTTATGATGACATATTCTATATATGCTGTATCAGCAAATACAAATATGTTGACTTATTCACTGCAAACAATATGAAAACCAGCACTTTATATCAGTGCAACTTAAATGCAAAATTATTGTTTTAAGACTATAAACTGAGAAGAAAACTATTTAAATCCATAACATTAATTAATATTGTTATTGCTGCACTTACTCCTCTTTAAGACGGCGTTGCTCTCTGTAGAATTCCTCTTTGGATAAAGGAGGTGCTATTGAAGGCGCTGGCAGGGCATTGGTATGTGTAGTTTGCACTGCTGGAGCCACCCATGGAGCAGAGATGTTAGCAGGAGCTGAAGGGAATCCAGGAGGGGGGACATTATAACCAGCGTTGGGAGGCTGTCCAGGATTGAACTGGGGTGGGAACTGAGGAGGTGGTACTCCAGGGGGCAATGGTAGAGCATGTGGTGGAGGGGGAGGAAATAAGGGAGGAGGAGGGTGGACGTAAACAGGTCCTTGGTTAGATGTCAGGGATGGACCTTGGTTCCTAGGGGGACGGTCATTGTGTTGAATACGTCCTCTGTTGGGTCTATGGAAGAAAAGCAATTGCCATGTGTTAATATATAAGATTATATAATGTTTTTGATAAATATTTTACAAGCATATTAACTAAACATGAATAATTTCACTTACAACAATATCATTTACAGCAGGTAAAATTATAAAGTTTAAAAGTAAACATTTACTTTGCAATTGTATGGTGATATATGTAAAGGGGTTATCTTTTACATAGTTACATAGTAATTCAACCTTTTCAGATCTCCTCTGATCAGCAGATTAATTGTTAACTGATCCATGGGAAGGCAAAAAACAAAAACAAAAAACAGTGAAGCTTGCCAATTGTCTCAAAAGGGAAAAAAATAAAATTTCCTTCCTGACCCCAGATACTGGCCATCAATAGATCAATAATTCCTCTTTAATTAACCCTAAAAAAACAACTAAATGCCCTTTTTATTTAAAAATATATGTAATCCCATTTTTAAAGTTATTGAATAGGCTGTCACCACCTCCTTTGGTAGATAATTCCACAGTTTAACCACCCTTACAGGGAAGACCCCTTTTTTTTCTTCTTTAAGGTTGAATCTTTTTACTTCTAACCCCAAAGGATGTGTTTTGCAATAGTGAAGATTACATGTCTGCTTGAAATAAGCAAATGAGATACTTACCCATCCCATCCCATTAGTGGTCTTGGCCCTGAAGGTCTGGGAATATTGGCCCTCAATAGTGGTGCTGGGAGACAAATGAGAACATTAATTAGAATAATTGTTCAGCAAATAGCAACTTAAATATATACCATTAATAGAAGATAACTTTCTAACAGCCAATACATTAATGCAGTGACCTCTATTCCATTTCATTGTGAGAGCAATATGTGTTGCTCAGAGGATACTAAAATTAAACAGCCAGTGAAGGCATTCTTGTTGCATATGTAAGAGGGTATTTGATAATGTTAAACTGTGTTTTTCTTTTTTGAAAGTTAAGCTACTGGAGCAAAAGATACTGATTTCAATATACAACTGTCTTTGTGAGTCTGTCCCTGTCAGACAAAGTACATCAATATAGCTGTAAGTCATACGTGTCTGCCAATGAAATCCACCTTTGTGCATCCTCGCTGCTCACAGATATTTTCTGAGGAATTTCGTGTTTGTTTCCAATAAGATTAAACACATTTTACTAAATATTTGTTCATAGGAAAAAAAAGATCTCTTATGTCTAAAACATGCACTTTTAAATGCATGATAGAAAAAAAATTCATGCCCTTGTCATAATGCTAGTCAACAAATGAAAATATAGGTAATAAAGTGTATGTCATTTGGATGTTTTGGTGAAGTCCACTTGATTGACACAGTTCCTTAAGTACTTACTTGGAGCAGGAAGGCAGTGTGCCAGAGATTGAAGCTGGCCAAGCACTGGTACATGATATCCCTGAAATACACAATGTGAGAAGTTTAGACTCAATTTCACTTTCAATATATTGCACATGAATGAACAAATATGAAGACCTCTCACCTTATCTCCCAGGAGAGTATTGCTAGGCAAGGTTAAGCTGCTTGCTGAAGTGGCTGGGACAGAAGAGGAACGAGAGCCACCTTTGTCCTGACGGCTGCATGACAAACCAAGGAAAACATATGAGAATGTGGAGGTGTAGAAGGAAATAAAACAGAATAACTAAGTCAGAGGCGCTCATCGGAGAATGAACTAACCTTAATAGATTAGTTCTATGGACATGATAAGCCACTCTGAGAGCAACCTCTTTTAGCCACTTGTGCCCTTTACGGGGAAAAATATCCTGTCGTATATCAGTCTGATCTCACTCAAGAGTGACCCAGCCCCAAAATACCAGGAAATTCTACCCTGAACAGGAGAAACCGCAAACCCCAGATGCGTTTCGGGCCTTTATGGGCCTCGTCAGTGAGGTGCAGCTGAACTCCCTAAGGCACAGTGAGCAAGGGGTCCACGTCTGGAGTCCCCTATTACCCTTAGGGAGACTAAGCCCTAAGGGTAATTGGCATAAATAGAATAACTAAGCCAGAGGCGCTCATCAGAGAACAAACTAACCTTAATAGGTCAGTTCTATGGACATGATACGCCACTCTGTGTTTTGATTATCAAAACTATATTTATGATGACCACTTTTCTTGGACAATTATCTGGAACTGGGCTCAAATATAGTGGTAATAAAGGGAGCTGAGGACTACTAGCCAACGTAGTGCTTTGCAATACATTTTGCTTTGGGACATGTGTCATTGTGTTGATGCAGTGCTTAAAAATACTTTTTCATTGCAAAACATGTATGTGAGATTTTAGAGGTCTGCAACAAGGATAATTCTCTTTGGGCTGTACCATTGCCTAAGAAAACGGTAATGGACTTATTTAAAATAGTAATGGAGTGTCAAACGTCTAACCTCATAGAAAAGGAAAAAATACATACATAAATAAACAAGGTAATCTTAAATACTGCCGGTCTATGGTAGTGCCCTTTACAGGACCACTGTGGTCAATGTTATCCTTTATGATCTTTTGAATAACTAAAACGTAATAATGCACAAATGTTTTTAGAAAGCAAAACAAAAACATGTTACATTTGCAACTTTTCCATGTAATTATTCTTTAGGGCAGAGATCCATTCTCTTTTTCGGAACTGCTTCTGTATTTTACATGAAAGAGCATCCTTTGAAACTAATGAGCTTTACATTAGTGATAACACCCATGGCAATTTGGCTGCTGCATTCTTACTGCACAAATAAAACTGCATTCAAAATCTGCTCCCACCTTGAGAAGCTGATCAGCAGAAACCAAAACAGAAGATTACACAGCAGTATAATCGCATTTACATGTAAAAAACAGAGGATAAATCATTTTATAAGTTCAAAAATAGTTTGCCTACAGTATGTAGCTCTTTAAAAGTGTATATTTTAATATATGACAAGAGTAGTCCTCTAAGCATATGACAATTATTGCTTATTGCATTTACATGCAGTTAATAAGCTTGTTCTATTGTAAGGACATGACAATGCAAGCTATATCATAATAGCAATAGAGACTTACTGGAATCCAAAGTCTTGTCTATCTCGGTCTCTCTCGCGGTCTCTTTCTCTCTCTCTGTCTCGATCCCTTTCCCGATCCCGGTCTCGGTCTCGCTCTCTTTCCCTCTCTTTCTGAACCGGTAGCTGCACTGGCTGTTGCGGTTCAGTGGGAGAGATAGACCGAGGTGGAGGGGTGGTCTCTGCAGTACTTGAGGCAGAGGCCTGGCTCTCAACAGTGGTGGAAGAAGGTGCAGGGTTTATAACAGGGGCAGGAGTAACAACAGGAGCAATGAGCGGATCCTGCTGCCGGGACGTCATTTGTCGTGAACTCTGCTGCGCGCTGCGCGAGGGTGGCACCTCCTGCTGTGGTTTTGCAGGTGCAGCTGGCGGTGGTTTACGTAGTCTTTTGGTATAACCAGTTTCATTTTTAAAATTATTAACAGCCTGAAACAAAACAAAAAGACAGTTGCACGGACAATCAGCATTTTTTATTATATATTTAGTGCTGCTACAAAGATCTGCACAGAGCGGCCAATACCGGGTTGGAAATTCTATCATTCCTATGTTATATTGTAGAGCAGTGTTTGGCACCTCAGTCCTAGTTCAGCCACCAATGGCTCAGGTTTTATTTTAGATCTCCCTGAATTCATATTCTCTCTGCTTTAATACACCTGAGTGACTCACATTCGTTCTAAATGGGTCGACCTGTGCCCCTGTAGAGAGGTTTTGAAATCCTAGACTGTTGGCGGTCCTTGTAGAACCGAACTGCCCACCATTGCTTTAGTGCGTCCAATGGGAAAGGGCTCTCACATTACAGGGTGTAAACCACAAACCTAACTAAATATATGAGCTGCAGGGTACAAATATTTTATATCACTGATTTATGTTTATAAAAGATATGTATATCAATGAGACGTGGTCTGACCAACTTGTACAGCGTGAAACATAGGAAGAATGGAGAAGGCCAACATAGCAGCCCACTTTAGGTTAGCGGAGGGGAATTAAATAAAACGCACAAAATAATAGTTCATAACATATAACTGGATTAAAAAGGGATGTCATTTTGCTTAATGCAACTTATTTTAAAAAGGTGATAAATGATTTCTTTTACCAACACAACAGTCCTTTAATTTGTGCTTTAATATATATTTAACACTAATAAAAATTGTGAGCATTGCAATATGTTGTAATAGGATGACAGCATTTAAAACATGGTGGTTTGTTATTTACGGTGGGAATATGGTATAACTAGTTAAGTCACTAAGCCGTGTTTTACTTAGGTTTGCCACCTCACTTCCTAAACTCCTGAAGATTTGATTTAAAAACTTATTTAAAGCATAGACAATGACAACTGATGTGTCTGCAATACCTGACGTAGGAATTTATTGGCAATTAAAGCATCAGGGGAAACATCCGTCTGATGACATGTGGGACACGTGTGATCTTCAGATTCCAGTAGTGCTGTTCGGATACCTGCAGAGTGAACAACAACTGGTAAACAATGTCTGAACAAGAGCCTTAAATCAGCAATACCCTTTATTCTGTGAAACCCCATAAATATAAAACATTCTGGGGTTCAATACTGCCTGGAATGTAATTAGCAAAACATTCATCCACATCCCAATTGGTGCAGTGTTAATATAAAAATAGTGTTAATTATTAATGCCTTAAAAAGCAAGTAAAAATAATATTTTATTACTCCTAATTTTATCTAGTCTTATATTGCCTGTTGCTTTAAATAGGCTACAGTCTTAAATACAACTTAAGCAAGACAGATTGTCTATGGTTAATGCACTGCTTTGAAACTGTTCACAAAAAAAGATATTTTACACACCTTAACAGGGATAAGAAATCTGGATGTTTAAAAAATAGTTGTAATTTTTGTATGATAAATATTAAATAAAGCCGGTTTAAAGATCTTTACAACTAACAGGAAATGCATAGAGCATAATGTAGACACTGGCAAAACAAGTATGACTCATACATTTATATTACTGCCCACTGGCTGATGGGGGGCAAGCCCTCTGAGCAGTTAAAGGTCAACTAAAAGGTCATATTTATAACTGGGAAGATGTATCTGAATGTATAATATGCCCCCCCAAAAAATGTCAATAGCACAATTCAAACATTTTCTATTTAAAATGCTTTCATGCAAAACAACTTCAGTTCTGTTTAAAATCATGTTTTTCAAAATGTATGAAAAAGAATAATATATACTCTTACTAGATCCAGTAAACTCTGTTAACTGGCACCTACGGGGACTCCCTATTGCTGGATAACTGTAGTTGCCAATTAAGCGGGAGCCCCCTAATTTAAGGGTCTAAACGACCCTTAAACCCCCTCAAAATGCTTTTAAAAAGGCACTAGCCCTTAAAAAAGCACTTTTTTTCCCCAGTCTCGAACTGCCGGATAGTGCCAGTTTAGATGGAGTTTTTGAAAATGGGAAACTGATGCTGGTTGCTTGAAAGTGCCGGATAACCGGGAGTTTACTGTAGTACGTTTGCAAATGTTTAATCTTGCAAGGTGCATAGGGAAAGCACTATTAATGCTATATTACAAATAAAGGATAACAATATGTATAATTGAACTCTGAGTAGGTAACCAGAACGAAAGAACAAACAAAGGTGGTGTTTTTCTCAGATGAATGTCTCTACTCTTTTTGTTTAAAATGTATAATTGGTGCTTAAATTAAGTAAGATAGTGTCTCAGGAGCTTTTCCTTGAACATTGCTGTAAAACTTCATAAGAAAATCTGAAATATTGAAAGATATTTTCCTGGTCTTAAAAGAGAACAGCTGCAATACTTACATTCATCACAGTAACTGTTCCCGCAACATGGGATAACTACCGCATCACTCATCATGTCTTTGCAGATTAGACATAGCAGCTCATCAGGGATCGGGTCCTCTTCTTCAGAAGAGGATGATGGCTCCTCAGGAAGAAATGGCGGTTTCTCTTTTTTACCCATGGCATATGCCACGCTACAAGGTAGGAGAATGACATTATCATCAAGCAGTCTGATCAGTCTAACAAGATCTGCTTGTGTGTGTGAGAGAGATACTTACGCATCAATAGTAGGTATAGCATATTTTCCAGTGTTTGTAAGCATTGCGCCCTTCATACTGGGGTCTTCAACTTCTACCATAAAGCTCCGGGGGATTCCTGTGCTCTTTTTAATCCTGGGAACATTTTCAAAGCTTTTGTCCTATGGGGGTACACAAAAAAAACACATTAAAAAATGAATAAAATAAAATAAAAAAAAAGACCCCTTAGAGAAGTAATTCACACAAAATTCTTGTCATTTTAACAAAAAGTTACACATAGTAAAACTACGTGAAGAAAAAAAACACACAGTACATTATTGTTCTGAGAGATTGTGCACTATCGCCTATTTTTCACTTTCTGCAGCAAATAACCAATAAGTTGTGCATCTGTGATTGGATATTGTGAGTTGAGATGAGTCAAACAAAGTGACAGCAAAATTATTGCAAAGTACACATATTAAGAAATATATTTCAAAAAATGTATTAAAAAAATGTGAAAGTGTTTGATAACAGAGTTTGACAATTTAGGTATTTTATGTAGAAATGAAACGACAAAGCATTCCAACTCTCAAGGATCTCTTGAGGGATAAACCACCGGAGTATTAATCTACTTGTATAGATCTACCAAATGGCAGGCTAATGATAATGTTTTACACAACAAGATTATTAAGGTTTTGTTAAAAATGTTCTAACAATAAACAATTGTAATTATATTTATTAATGTGTGCGATTCTGATCTCTGCAATAAATTTGCAGTTTCCCTTTACAAATATTTGCATGACCCAGATCGAAAATGGTTGTCATGATTGGAAACTTACACAAGATGGTCACTACCACAACTACTAGACAAGTTGTTAAAAGTACCTGAACCTTAAGTTACACTAGGATGTTTACTTCTTTATAAGGCTGCACTGGGATAGTTGGCTTATTTGCACGAAGTTTAGGTATCATTGAGCAAATTAATCTTCAACTAGCCAACATCGGGATAGCTGCTCCCACACAACAAGACACTCTAGTTAGTTTACTTGCTCTATCTTTGGATGACATTGGGCCAACGCATTTACTTGCTTTAAGATTAGACCATATTAAGCCAATTGCTCCAACACTAGATCAGACTGGTTTAACAGGATTGCAAAAATTGGGTTGCAGTTGGCATGTTGGTCTAAGCTTAGCTAGTTAGTTCAATTGGCCAAAGGAAATTTTGTATGTTATGTATCTCACTTTCTCCAATGTTAGGTCACAACATGGCGGTTTGCTTACAGTCCATATGTTTAAATCATACTAGGCTAATTGCTCTGATAATACACAAGACAAATTAGTGTTCGGTCTAGGTCACACTGGTCTAGTTCATGAACTTGTTTTGTGATCAGCTGTCAGTGGTCTAGTCCATATAAAAGGAGGCGACAATGATACTCACTCCATTGGTAGGGCAGTTCCTAATATAATGCCCAGGCTTGAAACATCGAAAGCA
Source organism: Discoglossus pictus (assembly GCA_027410445.1). NCBI lineage: Eukaryota > Metazoa > Chordata > Amphibia > Anura > Alytidae > Discoglossus > Discoglossus pictus. Next base: position 37,012,628 of record CM050172.1, on the reverse strand, counting down.
GGTATAAGTTGGTGGTGGAGGCCCCAAGGGTTTTTTCATATAGCTGGGGAAAAAAATAAAAATGTGTGTTTAGAAGTTTTTTTTTTCTTGTGTATAATTTTCTTTAAACCACGTTAAGGGTTCGCATGGAAGGAAGTGTATACTTACTTGATAGGGTCGTATTCATGACCAGATTGAGACATCATAGCTTTAATTTTATCTTCTTCAGATGCATTGGCCTCAGCAAGATTGGCAGTCTGTTTAATATGCAATTGTTTAGGGAGATGTATTAGTAGGAAGAAAATAAAGCACATACAAGCATCCAAACAACCAGACACTCACACATTCAATCCTGTAAAGAGCAGCATGCAACATTTTTTCTTCTGTTCCACAGTAACGTCCAAGATGAAATGATATGCGGGTGGTACAGATACTTGAGAATTACTCAGCCAACCCATGATGGGTTTGGTTTATGTTTCGCGATAGTGAGTTAGCCCTGTTTAACCTCCACAATATTAAGGGTAACAAGACCAGACTATACTGGGAAGGTTAAACTGAAAAATATTAGACCATGTTTATATCTGGGTATTCTATTTTGGTGTTTTTTTTTCAGTTCCTGTACTCACAATCGATAACTGGTCTGATCCAAGGATATCCCTGTTTATGTAATATCCCTTTTTATACAATTCTAATTTGATTATCACAATTTCCCTACAATGCTAGCATTTGGTCACAATCTGCAGCTACAAACAACCAGAACACTATCTGTATGCCTTGTAAATAGTTGTGCTACAGTCCAGCTTGTTCAGACTTCACTTTAATCTATTCTGCATATAGTGATTGCAGTCACATAATAGGTGGGCAGTTCATTCTTCATAATTTTAGTATGCTATTTTGAAGGAATAGAATTGATAATCTGAGAAATGTTTTTTTCCCCTTTGGTCTTCAGCTGTAAATACCATGTCCATTCACTTCTAAGGAAAGAACCAAGCAGATATTTTAAATGCAACAATAAATAGGAATATTGGATTCATAAGAGTGCAACTTATAAAATGATCACTTCTCATGTGATGCATTAGGCAAGTATATTAAAAGTAAATTTTATATTTTAGAAAACATTATCAATAATGTCAAGACTAACTGCATGTGCAAATTTTAAATATGTGATCTCCTTGGTTCTATTCACACAGGTAGTGTTGGTCTTGGAAGAATGGAGATGACAATGCTATGTATAGCTGCATGGTAGATTTATCTTTAACTTTCTTAAAGGATGTTCCACCTATTAAATTCTAGTTCTTCAAATGTATATATTGTAAATGAGGGGCTACAGGTTAGATACAAGTGAATTTCCTGAATACTCAAGTCTAGAAACAGTAATGTTATCTGGCAGGGAGGGAAATATGATGCTTTTATAAAATGTGTCTTTTACAAGTGACAAATGCATAAGCAAAATTCCTTTTTAAACAGATTTAAGAAAATGTTTAAATATTATAAACAGGTCAATTTGCACGAGTATCTCATCAAATAACAAAATTGTAAATCTAACGAGATCACAATATTCACAACGTCATCCATTGACCATACATAAACTCCATCCACTGAACACACACACACAGACCATAATATTCCACGCACTACACAGATAAATTAAAACTTAAAAAAAATAAAAATTAAAAATGTAGACATTTCTAGGTATGAATAATACACGCAGATATAAACTTGGTCTAATTAAAAGCGGTGGCACTTGTCTTTGTTGTGTTGATGGAGCACTACATTCATTCACAAAACAAGCAAACAGTTTAAATATTTTATTACATACGGAAAAAAAAAATACATCTCAAAAAGTCAACGTCGGAAATCATTTTTGATCAAAGTATACATACACAAAATATTTTGACCACTTTGTATGTAGGCAAACCTATTTAAAATGTATTAAACAGAAGTATGAATATGCCAACATCCTAATATGACATTAAGTGGATTCAGATTCCCATGTACATCATAACAATGATTTAATCTTATTAGTAAGTGTACCATAAAATAAATATAATAACTGAACAATACACATAACCCGATTCTACATTGAAATATTTCGTCAGAAATGCAAAAAATGAGCAATATTAATTAATTAATATTTGTGTTGGTATATTCACGGAAAAACATCTCAGAGTGGTATAGCAGGCAAACTGGCAATACAACATAGGGTTATTCATGTTGTGATATGTTTTGGTTGTAAAATGTTGATGCCAAGTGTCCATATTAAGACATAAATCGCCATTCTCCACAGCAAAATGGTCAGTCCATATAGTTTACGGACATTAAAGTGTAGGTTGAAAAAGGAAAAAAAAAATAATCTTCCATTCTGAGGAAAGAAAAAAGTAAAAAAAAAAAAAAAAAAAAAAAAGCAAGATTGATGGGTTAGAAGACTTGCAGTAGCCATTGTTTCTTCTTTTGTCTTGTAGTCGAGTCCTATACATTGAAAAGTTGCGTTGGCTTTCATGTTTGTCATTCCATTTCTTGACCTTAGGTGCTACTCTTTACAGGATAATACTACACACACATTTAACATTTACAAATATTTCAGCATTATTTTCCACAAAATAAACCACAACAGTAATGAACGGCGCACATTTGTTACACAGTAACATGTATATATATACCTTAGAAAGCTGGGCCAGAGAAATAGACGAAGCGTCATCAATCTGTTTATGGGAAATTAAATAAAACATTCAGGTATTAAATTAAAAAAAAAAAAAAAAAAAAAAAAAAAGCAAAACCAAACAGTTTTACCCGTCCACATAGTAAAATTACAACAAGCACTTCATTATAAAAATAATTTTAATTTTCCTATATTTGTTCCCAAGACAGATACAGTTACAAACAAAATAATTGATAAGAAATGGTTTCCCCCAATATTTAAAGTAAAACTATGTTGTTAAATTCATAAACAGGTGTAAAGTTGTATTATATGTTTAACAGAAAAAGAATTAGTAATGATAAAAAATACACGATTTGGCAACAAATTTGCAACAAATGTTTGTCCAATTGCAATGTAGGCTGAATTTAGCCTCTTTGAGGCCTAAATGAGTTTCTAGAACTGCCACGGGGGGAGGAAAGAAATTGATAATGAATAAAAAAAACTAAAAAAAACACAGAGGGAGTAAATAGAGATTTGATAAGGAGTGAACAACCAGAAGGACTGAATAGGTCCCTACGCCAGTCCCCAGAGAAAAATAGACAAAAGATTTACAGATATCATCTCAATAAAGGAGACATAACTTGATGGTGTCACCCCTGTACTGAAACCGGGCTATACCCAAATTCACTCAGCACAGGTTTGGGAGCCACCAATATCAAGGAGCCGGAGCAAGAAACTGTGCAATGAATGTGGAAAACAGACTTATTGTCTCATATTTATTTTTGTCTGGGCTTTGTAGGAAATCCAATTCAACTTATATATCACATTGTAGGTCTCATTGGAGCGAAATGTAAAGGGTTGAAATATAGCTATCAGAAACAAGTTAAAACTACTGCTTATTTAATGAGTCAAAGACAAATCCCTTGGAATATAATAAATCTTAAAAACTAAAGCACTAAGAACAATGGAAGAGTGGCATAGAAAATCAGAAATTGGCTACATTGCAAATGTTAACACCGAACCTAAAATCTTATGAATGGGACAAAATATATAGTCACTAAGCTATTTATTTATTTTATATGTGCAGCTTGCATGTGTAGTTTTGAACCCCTTTACATTATTTATTTTTTTTAAAGAAAAAAACCCTGTAATATATCAAGTGTTTTCCAACCCACAAAAGGTGCTTTCAATTGTTATTAAATACTATATTAATCAAGTGGATTGTGTTGCAGATAGGAAAACCTGATAGGTGTCAGACATATATATACCTTTACAATAGCATAAGAATAAAGTATACTCAAACACCTCTGTTCCTACATTTCATGGTTGTTCATAAATTATCCCATCCTGAGGTCTGCTATAAACACTGGACAAAATTCACAAAGGTTTGCCAGGCTGTGCAAGGGTTTACTGGAGCTGCAGTCTCTGTTCTCCATGGGAAAACTACCACTACAACCTCGGCAAACCACAAGTCCGTGAATTTTGGCTATTGTCTACAGATAAATGGAACTAATTATATTCTGCATTTAATGCACACAAGAGTTGCTTGCATCCAACTCCATGAATTTAAGTAGAGAGATTATTTATGGGACAAATTCACAAAATTGCAAGGCAAGCAAAGACTTTGCAACAACCCCGCCTCGGAGAAACGTATGTTAAGCCGTTGTGAGATCCGGGCCTTCACCTGAGAAATATCTTGAATTCAGCTGGCGTTATGATATAAGACAGCTAACTGACTCATAACATCAGATCAACTGAACAGCGTATTAATTTTATTTTAATATACAAGCCATCTGGACCTCATGTTTTGAGTCAACATTTCTTAAAAAATTAAATTTAAATAAATTCAGGAAAGTTTTACATGGGCTAAAATAAATTTTTATAAATGCAAATGATTTTTTTTAATTTGAATCCGATTATGTCAATTTATAAAATTTAAGCAGAAACAGAGTCAAATAACATCTATATAGCGGAATCCAGAAGAAAGTTTATATATACACACACATACTTTTAAAATATAAACCGATAAAAGGTAACCCTTTTACAAGATTATGTAGCAGAACAGCCTGGAAAGATCTAGAACATACCATGAAATTGTGTGTGTGTGTGTATATTATATACTTACCTTACGAGCATCTTCGTGCTTGAGTCGCAGTTAATACACTCAGCAGGTAACGCATGTGCATGACAAGGGCATTTCCTTGTGTTCGGCATGAGCCCAACTAGTTCAGTTGTTGACCGACAACATTTATTTTACCCCATAGTAAACTATCCTGAAAACTACATTTTTATTTTAAACACTGGAGAAATGCTGTGTTACCGAAATTAATATGCAAGTACTAATTGTGGCAAAATGCAAACAATTATGCATAATATAATGAAAGATATTGATTTGTACAGGTCTACTATTCAGACCTATCAATGCAAAGTGTTTATTTTTTTTGCTAAATTTATGATATTTATAACACTTTTGGTATAAACCAGTAAGAATATAATTAGATCGGATTTAAAGCAACACAAACGGATATATTGTTAATTGAAGTAAATTCCCATTTTGTTTAACAGCTGGTTAAGAAATTGCAAATAATTTATAGGAATATAGTTATTAATACCATAACTAATCAAATTGTTGAATAAGTAAAACATGTACAGATTTCTTTCAGCGTTTGGAAGAAAATTGAACAAAAACACAATGGGATTTAAAAAATAAAAAAATAAAAAAAGGAAATGTGAAAAAAATGTAATCCATGGAGGAGTTTTATATTACTTTAGATCCTACAGGGCTGCTATTTAGTGTGGAATGTACTAATTATGAAATATTATTGCAGTTGGTGGTAAGTTAGTTTACTTGTTAGGTATAAAGCTTCAAGTATAATGCCCTTTGCGATTTTAAATATATATAAAGAAATAATCAATCATACTTGCAAACTAAAAGTATCACCAACTTCGACAAATTGGCCTAATTATGTATTACCGCCTAAAACTTTATTTGTGCACATTGAAAAACGGTTTATTAAATAATTTCCAGTGGGATATTCCTATTGCTTGTGTTTATGAAAATATTTACTTTTAAAATGTTAATTTTAAATATCAGGTGTGATCGGCTTAACGTTTTTTTTATATTTTCACGGCAAATTCCTAACATATTTTGCAAGGTTTGGTAACATGCAGGAAACAAATATGTACTTAGCACCCTAACCAATTTGCTTTATTGCCTTCAGCATTGACTACAGTAATAAGCATGGGGTCAAAACATAAGCTTCTTCAGGGAAAAATTAGGCCATGTCTGTAGTCTGAAGGCAATAGAGAGGATCAGAAGTCGCCTTGTAGGTCACGTGTCTCTAATTTAATTCAATTATTGTGTGTACACACCTTTGTATCATAAGATCGCAATGTTATATATCAGAAGTAATCACGAAGATCCAACCCAACAAACCTAAAAGAGTCAATGGGCTCCTAAACAGTAACCACTAACTTTGGTTATTGATATGTATCTACAGACACGTATACCCGGTCCTGGCTACTAAACTGGCCAAACTTGCACTAAAACCATCACAGCACATAACTGGCTACATCTAAAGCTAGCCTTTGTGTGACATCTAGTCTTTCCTTTATCCGTTTTTCCAACATTTACAAAATTAAAGACAGAAAACAGACATTTCATTAAAAACAAATCCTGTATATAAGCCTTTACATATATAAATGTAATAGACATTCCAGAGAACACAAATGGCTAAAATAAGGTTAGCTTTTATTTATGAACATGTGATTTATATTTTGCATACACATGCTAATGAACAAAAATAAAATGCAAATTAATAATATAGATCGCAAGAAATAAAACCGAAGAGATGTTCAAATATTGGCACAATAATGCATTACAGTAACCACTGAGGTCAACGGAAATTTAAATCTGGACTAAAAATGATTCAGCAAAAAATGTTGGCGAATACAATATAATAATATGCCACTGTGTGGGGGTGCAACTGTTCTAAACAGAATAACATAAAGCAAACAGTGTAATGCCGTACACAATTATTGAATTAACAAAAGTTATGACCACAAATAATTGAAAGATGCAAAGATCAGAAAAAAAATAAACTGCGTGGGGTGCACTGCAAAATACCAGACATGGATTGTTAAATCGACATAGTAACAAACTCCTTTTTTGATCAGAATTTTAAACTAAGAGTAATGGTAGTAAAAATATTCTATTACACTATTTGAGTTGACTGGCAGCACTGCTTTCATTCAGAGCTTTTGAAATGAGAACTTCTTTACACTGTGCTGAATCACAGCAGTGCTGCCCATTGCGAGGTATAAATAGTACATAGTGAACAATAAGTCATTTTTTTTTATTTTATTCTCAAGGCGCAAATAAAGATTTTGCTTATTTTTACTATCACTATCCTATTTCACTTCCAAATTGAAAGGAGCTTCTGTTAGCGTGTCCCTTTAGCTGGGCGTACACAAAAACACAAGATATCAATATAAAATCAGTGTCATTACTCCTGGAGAAATGCAAAAACCTTTACAGTTTAAAAAAAAGACATGTACCTCATCTATAAAGATTTCTTGCAGACATTTCACCACTATGTTATATCTCACCCAGATGAGAAGTCTGCTTATGGAACTATACATTATGTGTATTTTAACCTTGCAGATGTTAAGTGTTCAGTCGATGCGGCTGACATGTAATTCAAATGCACCCAGACTATTTTATGCATTTTAAGTGTGTGTTGTTTAAATAATTATATTTAAAATGTTTATGCCTTCCTAAACAACAAGAAAACAGCTCTCAGCTTGTGGTAGATTAACAATTTACATAATATTTGCAACTCTATCGCTTACTAAGAAGTCATCCTCCTCCTATGTAAATCTACTTGATTTTAAAATAAAAGGAGTATAACTGCTTCAGGGTCCACTATTGTTTAAACAAACAAAGACACTTCAATTTAAAAAAGGAACACTCAAAAGAACAAACATACAATAGATACACTAAAGCCCAGATCTGGATTCGTGCTTGTGTATGAAATGTACTTTGTAAACTAGATGTTAACAGGATATGGCTGGCAAAAACGGTAATGCATTTAAAAAAATAAGTTTTACTCCGCTCAAAGTGTGTTTTTTGTTGTTGCATGAAAAATATATACCAAAAACATTTGTGCATTAAGAAACGTGGAAGGAAGTATTATGTTTTATAGTATTTGAGTTTAATTACATGATATTTAAAAAGGATTGTAATATAACCACAAGGGTATAAGATTCCAAAGGCTTCTTGCTCCAGAACCAAAAGACTGTTTCAATTTAATGTAATCTTTCTACACATTTTATTTTACAATTCATTTTCATAAAAAAACTGCCTTGTTTATGTAGAATACATGACCTTTTAGGTGCATGATAAATTATATTGTGCTACATTAAGTAAATTATCTTGGTGGTATTCACTATGTTAATTGTTTACTGTGCTTCTCTTAAACACAATTATATATAGATATGTTTACCAGGATAAAAATTAGTTATGTACAAGTTGAGATTGAAAATACGTAACGACAGTAAATATAAAATAGCAGTTTTTTTATTTTTTTTTAAAGTACACATTTTTGTGATATCTTACACTATCTGTAAACTGGATCTCCTCCCATATTTTTAATCTGTAGCAGACTGTATAACGAGTGCTCCACGCATTGCTACAGTTTAACATCGATGGGAGGAGCTCCAGCTCGAAGACGGTGGGTGCGAAAACCAGCTATTTTCAGTGTATGTTCTCACAAATTATTAATTATTGTAAATCAAAGCAAGTTTAAATGTATATTGATCCATACTATTTTAAAAGCCATAAAGCTAGATCATTACAGTTGCCTTTTAAAGGATCGCTGTAGTGCTCAAACAGGGTTTCACTTGTTAATTAGCAATTAATCTGTAGGCGCTTTGTAAAAAAACAGTAATGTTATTAAATTGCACACTCAAACTTTAGGTTTTAGACTTTAGATACGCTGCTCTCCACACCATATTAAGGGCCATATTCTATTAGCTACTTACAAATGCCTTGAACTATTAAATTTGGCTTTGTTTTTTTTTTATAAATGCTTGTATGCATTCTATTGACTTAAGAATTTATAGTGCCAATAAATAATATTTGCTAAATATGTAGCAATATTAAGAGTGAATTTAAGTGTGTAGAACTTTACGAATTGAATCAGGCCCCAAGTGTTCAGGGAGGGAGAGGATCTGCACAGAGGACTGTCCGATAAAGGAGGCATGTTGACCTGATAACACTGTTCCTCTGCACTGGCCATTGTCTCATCTAAACACCAAATTGGGAGTGGAGAGCAGAAAATCTATTGGATGCTACAATACTACACATTTCAAATATCTGTTTTAAAAGCTTTATTTTCTCTTTCTTCAAATACTGATGTTATTGCTAACCAACAAATGTAACACTATTTGATAGCTGCCAGCTCAGTAAAGTAGATTTGACATTTGTTTTTAGTAAAGGCGATGTATTTTAATAGAAATTGGTTAGCATTTAAAATGTAACATCACCATTTAAAACTTGAAGGGCACCAAGCCGCTTATATCTATTTAAAATTTTGCTCAGCTAATAAAAAAGGTGTCATATCATTTGCGTTAACTCACATCTAACAGTGCCTCATTCTAATATATATATATATATATATATATATTCTAGTTGCACATAAACACAAAATTATACTTTTTAGTAAAAATTGTGGAGATTTGTGGTGTAAACTACAAGATTTTTTTTTTTTTATGCTTCTTGATATTTTTATGGGTCTTATTAAACACAGATGCTAAAACTACATGGCCATTTAGAAGTAAGAAAATAATCATAGCTCCTGAGGTGTCTTATTGTTAGTACGTAAACAATGCTCGGGTCCACTTCAGAATAAAGAAAATGGGAATGCAGTTGAATAAAGTGTACAGACCATTAAACTAAAAACAAACATAAAACAAGATTATATTGCGAAGACTTATTTGCCAGAAAGACCAAAATTAGGAACTAAGCAAATTGTAACCTCTTAGTGTGAAGACGGCGAAACACAGCAAATATTTTTATTGTAGTAAACAGTACAACAAACCTATACAAACAGATCTTCTACTAAAAAAAGACAACAGAACATGACATGTTCACAAATGTGAAACTCACATGATCTGCGACCGATCATACAGACCGTACAATATCCTGTTACACAGGGTATATAGACTGGCATTCAATATGAAATACAGTGCATTACTGCGCACGCACTTTTACACAAAGTGCAAGATATGGCATGTAATTAGGTTTATATATTTGTAATAAATACATAGTATTTACAACATTTCACAAACTTGAACATCCCAACGCCACCCACCAAAGAAAAAATAAAGAAATAGTAGGGTATGACCCTGCTGCTTCAAGGTTATGGTTAAGAGCAATGTATAAGGAAAAGTTTGATTGTGGGGTTACATACTGCTTTGGATGGTCCACTCACTGGCTCAGCACGACTTCTAGAAAGCAAGAAAGAACAGAGAGGGAAAGGAATTAGCATTTCTGAAGAACTATACATTTATACAAAAAAAAAAAATAAGATATTATCTATATTTGCCAACGTTCTGCAATACGGTAAAAATTAACATTTCTTGGATGCCAAGATACACAACATAGAATCTCTGTGGAACATTAGTTTTTTTTTTATTCATTAGAACTAAAAATGTGGGACTACATTTGAAAACGGTGCTTGACAAATCCAGGAACCTGAGGCTCCTAGAATGTTAATGTACATATTATTTCTTTATATAATCCATGCTATGAGACCTCAAAAAAAAAAGTTTAGTTGGCAAAAAGTAGTGGCAATATCAGGGGTGGATAAAACGCATATGAAACGTGTAGATTTTCTATGAGGCAGGGAAAGAGTGATTTTATAGAAATACTTTATGCTACTGGAACATATTTAAGAACCAGAAGCTCCTTGGCTCACATGATTGTTTTAATTCCTGAGCAATTTATTTTGGTTTATGTTTTATGTGAAGTAAACTCTTTTCCTTTTAACACTAGATGGATGGGGCTCATGGATGAAATACCAGGCCATGATGAATAATGCAGTGCAGGATTATAAATAGACAGAACGGTTTTACTAAAGATAAGGTTTCCAAATAACCAGTACTATAACTGTATTCTACATGTAAAATGATGGCTGACTTTGCATGTTTGACACTGGTTAGTTAATCTATGCTGAAAGAGGCAGTCATTTATCTGCAAGGTCAATTGCAGTAATAATACTAATAAAAATACCTTAGGAATACTTACATGACATATGTTTTGCTTGTGGTTTTAACACCTCCAATGGGAATTCTTCGAACAATGACAGATGAGTTCTTAGGAATAAGGGCAGTCTCATCGGTGTATTCTGTTAGGAGAAAGACAACAACAAAGTTGTTTTACTAAATATTATATATTTAGAATACACCATTTTACCTAGAAAATGTTAAACATAGGCAATTTTGCTAGTGAAGCCTTCCAAAATGAGCGTGTTACACAAGAGATGCCAGGTTATAATCCATCACCTGCCCAAAAAAGTGTTTAGCTGGCTAACCAGTTTAGTTAAACATATCAACCACTGAGGTATAATCACTATAAATAAAAACAGGGCTTGATAATCCTGAGACACATTACAGTTTTTTAGGCTAGCTCTGATTGTTTTTATGCAATATATTGCTGTATCTAAAGCCTTTTCAGTTTCATGAGTAATGACTATAATAATGGCTGGCTCCTACATTTCATATAAATTTGTCAACTGTATTAGATGATAATTTGAGCTCTTATTTCTGGTACAGAAAATAAAAACAAAACATATGAATACAATGGTAGCCTGATTGCCCAAAAAAATAACTGCATAAAAACAGGTGACTGCATTACTTGTGTGTCTAAGTGTGGCAGAAGACAAAATAAAATAAAAAAACAAACAAAAAAGTTAACCAGTAGGAGCCGGATGACCAGGAACAAAGCCATTAAAGAAATAAAATTCTAAAGCAACTATATGACCACAGAGATTGTGTTTGAACATTTATAACTAAATAATGTTCTTTAATTCCTCAATTTTCTGCACAGAAGCCACAACAGAGAAGTATTGCTGTTGTCCCGACTTCTTCCGTTCCTATAATATATGCTCATACAGCTGCAAGAAGATAGCTAGTTGGTTCAACAAATTCATTATCACTGGTTATACAAATAAAGGAATGTCACATGTACCTTGTGGTACCGTCACATGAGAAGCCATTGGCAGGAGTTCCAAAACCAGCCACATGGCAGCCATGTTTGTCTGAGGAAAATGTATTATTCATCAGATCAAGAAATCTGAGTCAAGTCGGGAAGTAGATAATGTGCATACACATATATACACATTATATATATATATATATATATATATATATATATATATATATATATATATATATATATAATTTCTTTTTTTTTGATGCAGTGCCCAGCTTGAAATAGTTTTTAAAATTCAGCCATGCAGAAAACTTAACTTGAGGGATTCCACTAACAGGGTGAAGAAATGGACCTGTGAATTTTACACGAGAGCCTCCTCTGAAAAACTGGGACCAGTGAACAACCCAGCATCTGCAGGGCAAGATTACGTCCTCAGGTTTTGTTATATTGTAAATTATTTTAGGATTCTCAAAATGCTAAGAGTTGCTGATATTTCTTTTAGATCTATTTCCCCAACCCTGTAGCCTTGTACTATTTGTCAGTCTTCCATATAATCAGAGGCTGCTGTAATCGCTATCCAAACATCTTACACAACACCCTTGATTATATGCATTAAATAGGCGGGGAAAGTTGAGTCACAAAATGCTAAATTAAGAAACAGGACACAAATACTCAGAGGTAAAATGGTGCAATAATTGTCACTTATGAAGCAATTGTAAAAAAAAAACAAAAAAAACTTTGGCACGACTAAACTAATCTTGTATAGGCAGAGAAACAAATGATGTTCCTGGAACTCAACAGCCCTGTTGGTCACAGCCTAATCCCAGTGCAAGCCACCCAAAAATACCACCTGTTTCATTCAATAAAATCAACAACTTACTACGTGAGTTATACTAGTCTGCCAATGCAATTTACAGATGGATATGCTCTACACATTTCCTGTTAGTTTCAGTAAAGTATAAACAGGCTTTTCTGTAAATGATCTAGGGGCTTGTCCTGTCAGCCAATGAGCAGTAAGAGGCATGAATTGTACTAGTCTGCCCAAGCAATTTACAGATGTACATATGCTCTAGGCATTTCCTGTTTGTTACAGTGAAGTATAAACATTTTTTTTAGACTTGTTCTATACATGGTAAAATCACTTATTACATAAATTAAAATAGAGGGATTTAACAATTGCATCTGTAACAAGCCACGCAGGTTTGTTAGGAGCCAAGCTATGGATTACACACACACAAATATATGTATAACAACTAAAATATTAGAAAGTGGCAGTAACATTTTAGGAGACGTGATGGACTATCCAGCTCCAGGGATTTGTCTAGCCCGGATTTAAATGACCACATTTTACCCAGGAGCATATTACTGGTGACTGAAAAACAACAAAACAAAACAAATCTGTGCAAAATGTATCTAGCAATACTACAACCCAAAAAGGTATATCACTTCAAATAAACAAACACTAAGCTCCAAAGAAAAGGTCTCTATACACCAACAGACATAACTACATAGAAGAGAATGCATGGTCATGCTAATAAAAGTTTATATTTGAATATAATTTTGAATCAAAACATGAAATTCTAAAAGCCCAGGCTACAGAAACTTAGGAGACGTGTTAGACCCCTTTGTAAGGTGCTTACTAGCTGTGCATTACTATTAGTGTAACTCTCCCCCAATAAACATGAAAGAACAATCTGGGGGTTTAAATGGCACTATTACTTATTTGGGCTAGATCCTCCAACCAAACTAATCTTAGAATCAAATACCGTAGCATCTATCTAAAATGATCAACAAATCTGACTGGGAAAATCATATCACTGTATTAGCATTAGAGAGAAGTATGAAATACAAGGTAGATGCGACATGGAGTCTTTGAAAGTAAACAAAATAAACTCCAAGATACTAAAGTATCTTCCAATGGTCTTCTAAACTGCAATTACCTTCAAATAAACGTACATTTTTTTTAAAGGCATTTGTTTGGATTTTAGATAAAAATTGCGTCAGACTCCATCATAATTTATCTTTATCAAGATTATCCAAATTCAATCCCTGAAGAGCAACACTAAGGAAGATTTTAAGGATTTTGTTTGATTATAGGTGGGTAAATCAGGTACCAATCATTTTATTTTAATTACGGTACTTGTTCTGGTGATAAACATGCATGGTCTATATAAACAAACATACTAGTTTGGTCCCCAAAAACACTAGATATGGGGTGGGCAAGTATGGGCCACACAAAGGCCTGTATTTGAGGATATCCCATCTTCAGTCATCCTGATGGACTCAATTTTGCACAGAAAGGAAACCCTCAAAACCAGGCCTGTGTGTGGCCCTGCAGGACATAACTTTCCCACCCCAGCTCTAAATACCTCCCAGCCTAGGATAAGATTTAAGTACAGCAATATTCTGCAACATGTAACCCCACACCTTTATGTACAGAGAGTTATCACTAAATCATGGCCTGATTGGCTATCCATAAACATTATATTGAACCCATGAGCACGTGCTGGGCATGTCATACCTTCCTGGGTCTGGGCATTGGTGATCTGGAGGTCACAGTCTGCAGCTTTCAGCCTCTCCCGGCCCATGATCTGCTTCTTCAGGTCGCACAGGGAGATGTGCAGCCCATCGAAGGTCACCGTGTCATAGTTCAGTTTGGAGGAAAACTTATAATGCACACACGACATGTTAATAAATATATGCGGTATATACTGTTACCAAGCTCAAACTGTGCACTGCCTCGCACTCTCCCTCACATGCAGATCGGACACACACAGACACACTGCGCTCACACACAGGAGGGGGGAGAGGTCAGGCACAGGAGCCCATCAGGTGGGTGCCCCCCGTCCTCCCACACACACACAGGATGTAGTACAAGTCCAATAGGGCGCCTGCGGAGTCTTCTCTCTGTAAACAGTTCAAAAAAGTCCCAAAGACCAGGCCCAAATCCAGAAGGTGCAGTCCCAATCCAAACAAAAGCACTCAGTCCTTTGGAATCCAATAGGAGCAGCACTCAGTCCTGATCCCAATATGAGCATCCAATCCTTGGAGATCCAATGAGAGAACCCACGCCTCGGGGATCCGATATGAGTGTTCAGTCCCAATAGGAGCACTCAGTCCTTGACGATCCAGAAGGAGTCCCAATCCCAATCGTTGTACTCAATGGCTGGGGATCCACTAAGGAGCACAAACCCAATAAGAAAACCCAGTTTTTGTGGATCCAATTAGATCATCCAATCCCTAGGAGCCAACTAGGGATCTAAACCCCAACAAGAGCACTCGGCCCCAATAGGGGCACTCGGTTACTGGGGAACCAATTAGGTCACCCAATACGTACGTGACCCCTCGCTGGGAGCTCTCAATAATGTGGGGCCCCCGGGGAGCGCTCATTCAGCGCGGGGCTCCCGGGGGAGCGGTATGCAGTCCTAGCCTCGCTGTGAGGTGACGGTCCAAGATCCAGACGGTGTCCAGTCGGTCTCCAGACCTCCTCACGGCCTGCCTTCGCTGGTACACAAAACAAAGCGCTGCGGCCTAGCTCGGTCCGGGCTCAGTCACTCACTAGGCCGCGGTTGGTTGTCTTCTCGCTGTCTTAGGTGCGAACAAAGCTGTAAATAACACGGTAAAGGCGGAACACTGTCGGGGCGCCGCCCCCAGACCATCCACACACAGCACCTAATGGCGAACTGACCGTCTGTGCACACGGGGTTTCCAGGCAGCTACGCGAGGGCACGCAGTGACTCACAATAGGCTCGTGACCCTACGTATTGTGACGTAGTCTGAAAGGGGGTAAAGGATGGTTACGTCACGTGATTTGAATCAAAGCAACGGCGGACATCTTGTGTTAGGGCAACTGTGAAAGTCAATATTTATTTTTAAATATAACTGACGTTTTATTGTTTTTGTACTTTAATACACCTATAATAAACTTGTGTCACGAGCTTATAATTTCTTTCAAACACATAAAATCTTCAAGGAACGCAGAAAACAAGTAAAAAAATAATGTGAATGTGAGAATGTAAGATGGAACAGATAAGATTATGAAAAATGCTCACTGCAGGGCTGAATTGAGTATGATCACTCTCACTAAGCTAAATGGAGCCCTGCACCATGCATTATCATGTGTCTAATCTTTTTGACAAATGAAGAGTAAACAAATGAATACGATTGCAAGTATTTGTATTTAAAAATTATAAGTGGAAGTGACATAAGCTTATATTGAAGTCTAGAGTTGTTTATGTATAAACTAAACATCCACTCTGAAGTAATGTCTTAATCAACAGCAGTTAATTAAGATTAGCAGTGAGGGTAAAATAGAAGAGCAGGCCCAGTTTTTGATCTGATTTTCAGAATATTTTTTTAATTTACCTATTCTATCTCTTAAAGGGTCCATCAGCATATTAAAATCTCCTCCAATTATTAATTGTCCCTTTCTAACTTTTTTTTATTTCTTTAAGTATCTTTTTTAAATATCTAATTTGTTTTACATTAGGGAGGTATATGTTAGCTATTGTCATATTTGCTCCATTTATTGTACCGCACCATCACATATTATAATTGTCTAACTGCGATTCGTCGTCACGCTTCAGACGAATCGCAGTTTGACAATGATAAACTGCTGCGCATTGCGCAGAGCGCGGCTGGGGAAGAGGGGGGGTAGAGGCACAGAGGGAGAGTGGGAAAGAGGGGAGGGAGAGTGGGGAAGAGGGGGGGGAGAGGCACGGCACAGAGGGAGAGTGGGGAAGAGGCACAGAGGGAGAGTGGGGAAGAGACACAGAGGGAGGGGGGAGAGACACAGAGGGCTAGGTGGGAAAGAGACACAGGGGAGGTAGAGGAGGGGGAAAAGACACACGGGAGGGAGAACAGGGGGAAGATACACATGGGAGGGAAATCGGGGGGGGGGAAGAGGGGAACAGACACAGGGGGAAGGGGGAAAGAGACACAGGCCAGGGGGGAACAGGCACAGAGGGAGAGGGGGGAAGAGGCACAGAGGGAGAGGGGGGAAGAGACACAGGGGGGAGAGATACAGTGGGTGAGGGAGGAAGAGACACAGAGGGAAAGGGGGGAAGAGGTACAGAGAGAGGGGGAAAGAGGCACAGGGGGGGTGGACAGAGGAAGGGGTGAAGAGACAGTGGCGAGACACACAGAGAGAGGCGGGGGAAGAGGCACAGAGGGAGAGGGTGGAAGACACAGAGTGGGGAGAGACACAGAGGGTGAGGGGGAAGAGACAGGGAGGAAGAGGCACAGAAAGAGGAGGGGGAAGAGACACAGGGGAGTGAGAGGAGGGGGAAGAGACACAGGGGAGAGAGTGCAGGGGGGAAGATACACAAGGGAGGGAAATGGAGACACGAGGAAGGCCGTAACAGACACAGGGGGAGGGGGAAAGAGACACAGGCCAGGGGGGAACAGACACAGGGGAGGGTTGGGGGAGACACAGGGGGGGGAAGAGATGCATAGGAAGGAGAAGGGGGAAAGAGACACAGGGGAGGGGTTTAGAGACACGGGAGGGAGAGGGAGGTAAAAACACAGGGGGGCAGGAGATACAAAGGAGGTAGACGAGGTGGAAGGAGACACAAGGGAGGCAGAGGAGGGGGGAAATAAGACACGAGGGAGGAAGTAGACAGAGGGAGAGACTCGCAATGAGCTCCAAAGGGGCTCATTGCAAGGCCTGTGATGAGCACCAAAGGCGCTCATCACAAGGCCAGTAAAGTAGAGGGGGAGAGGCTTACATTGTGTGGCAAACAGCATTGCCAGGCTTCAGTTTTTATTGCCGTCATTTTTGACGGGCAAGTCGCTAGTATTATATATCTTCCTAAGGGATCAGTTATTTTAGCGTCCTCATGAACTTTTATATTATGGCTAAAAAGAATTGATACTCCTCTGGATCTTTTATTATATGTTGAATCTATTTTAATATTATAATTTTTGTTATTTACATATCTTAAGGTATCTTTACCTTGTAGTAGGAGGATATCTGCTTTATTTTTTATATAATTATTATATGCTATTCTCCTTTTTGATGGGGAATTTAGTCCATTGACATTATGGGTTATTATTTTAACCATTATTTACATTTACTACTATTACCTTCTTCATTTGTATCTTATTACCCTTGCTTTGTATATTTGTTCTCTTTCTGGTATATCTTAATTCTACCATGTACCTCCCTATTATTTTACCCATGTAACTTGCACCGTTGGGAAATTCATTCATTCGTACTCTCTTACAATCGTTGGACATGTTCTTCGTTGGGCTTAATCTAAGTCCAAGTTGAATTTTTGGGGCTTTTATGCCAAATTTAGGAAATGCTAGGAGTTTTAATAAACTTCCTGGTTTATTAGTTGGGAGGTCATGTGTCCTTATTTCCATATTATTTTCCCTTTCTATTTAAAGTATCTTTATGTGATGGTGGTAATTTCCACTAACTCTCATTCTCCCCTCATTCCTTCCTTCATATATACATTTACATTTTCCTTTGAATATTTACTGGCACTTCTTTAAAAATTTAAAGTGGTTTAAGCTCTAATTGAAATTCTATAGAACTATAAAGTGTATACAAATAAAGTGCTTAATTTTTCCCCAATACATCAGTACGTCTCCGCCCAAAAAGGAGATTTATCTCATTTTCTCTAGATATTGTGAACATCGCTATCTGAGACATTGTTGTTAACATTAATCTGACTATTATATAACTTCATTTCAATATTTTGTCTCAGGTAATAATGTGCACATTTACTCATTTTTCTCTTTTCTTTCTTTTTTTCCTTTTTTTTAAGTCTTTTTTTTACAACAATGGTGAATTCCCCTTTATCTAAAAATAACTTTCAGTATAAAAGTGCAAATATGTAAAAAGTGCTTATATTCCATAAAGTGCTTGTTGTCCAATTCTCAGTTTTTACTCCTTTATATATTGAAAGTGCTTCATACTCTACTTAAAAAGTCTATATTACTATAAAGTACATACAAATAAAGTGCTTAATTTTCCCCACTGTAATATCAGTGTACCTTTGAGAAATGTTTATATCCTTTTCTCTATATCTTATAATAGTCATTAACTAGCAAATTGTATTAACAATAATCTAAGTTACAGGACATTATTTCAATAGTTCATTCCAAATACTAAAATACATATTTCTATATTTTCTACAACCTTTTTGTGCAACAATTGTGAGTTATCCCTTTGTCTAGTCTTATTTAATTAACTTAAATAATAAAGTGCTAGTGTATAAAAAAAAAAAAAAAATATTATTGTTCCATAGTATACTTGTTATCCCATATTTCAATTATTTGATCTCCAATTCTAACTTCCGGTATATTCATAATTAGCTTAACAAACGTATAGTAGAGTTATATAATAACATATTGGATAATCCGACCCAAAGGAGGAGAGAATAAATAACAAAGAAAAATACGTCATTGTACACTCCATATTTCTTATTTCAACCTTTCTTCTCTCTTCCTTAGACTCTATTTTCTTTGAACCCATTCTGGGTTCTTTAAGTTTAATTCTTATTCCAAATGGTATCTTTCATTATATAAAGTCCTGTAGGATATTTCCATCTGTATTTGAGTTCTTCTTTCCTTAAACTTTGTTAGGTATAGGTAAGTCCGGAAACATTTTTAATTTATCGTATGGAGCATCCATAGGTCTTTTTATAGAATTTGCTTTAATTATTGCATCTCTAAAAGGAGGAAATTGAAGACTGACTATAACATCTCTAGGTATATTTTTCTCCAATCCTCTAGGGAGAGGAAACCTATGGATATTTTCTATTTTAGTATCTTCTTCAGGAATTTGGGATATTAAGTTATTAAATAGTTCTTTAATGAATCCTGGTAGATCTTTTTTCAATATATTTTCATTTATTCCCCTTATTCTTATATTTTTTTTCCTTGATCTATCCTCCATAATGCTAATCTTCTTGTTTAATTCTTCAATTTTATATTCCAGGTTATTTGTATATTTTAGTAATGCATTATTATCCATGATTAATTAATCAAATTTTATTTCAAGTTCATTGATTCTTTTATTTGTTTCTTTAATTGAGTTTGTGTTTTCTGTCATCTGTTTTGTTAATTCCGAGGTGATCTTTAATTGAAAATCATGCAGGAGGTCTTTCATTTTTAGATATGTTAATGATTCCTCTTGGGATTTTTCAATACCCTCAAGGGGAGATTGTGCTGCCGTCCTCGGAGAGGGATTTGTTGATTGTTCCAAAAAGGAAGATTCTACTTGTGTTGTTTCTAGTGTGTTAACTTTTTGTTTTGGCGAGAAAAACTGATTTGTTTCTGAATCTACTGTCTTTTTTTCCTTGCTTTTTATTTTCATAGCAGTTGGAGGTTTCTTGTTAGCCATCTTGTTCCTTTTGGGTTATATTCCTGTAGACCCTTATTTTAATCTTCTTGTCTTTTTCTTTTTATATACAGTTCATTTTTAGCTTTATTTTAATTTATCTTGTATAGGGAGCATTGGTTATGTCACCTGCCTTAATATCTTGGCTTACAGTCTCTTTAATTATATCTTTCTTTTTTCTTAGCCTCGCCCTTAGCCTCTTAGTTTTCATACAGCTTTTTATTTTCCCTTTCTCCTCTACTTCCTTTATTTTGTCATAGTTCCATATGTAAAAGCTTTTCTTTCTCCTTTCTATACCCCAGATTAGCTCCCTAGCGGGTTTTATTTATTACATGTCTTTTATTTCCTTTTATCCCGGTTTTGAAGTACTGTGGCATAATATGCCTCTTACATTCGCTCACCTTCGTTTTTTAAACCGTATATCTGGTTTGTTACTCGGTCACTGTCTCTCACGGTTCTTTCGCGGGAACCTCTCCCCTTGGCGCGTCTTCTCGCGGGATCTTCACGGAAACAGCCTCCGGTTTTCAAACTCAGCTTTTTAAACCCGCTAGTAGCCTTGGGGATTTAACTTTTAACAATGTTGATAGCAGGGAGGGAGAAGGGAGAGGGGAAGGGGATGCATATATGTATATTTTTGAGCTTTACTTAGCTGTATTGCATTGTGTGGCTTCTCGAGGCTTCTAGGACATCTGAGGCGTTGTATCAAGGTTGTATCCGGGTTAGCTGCTGTTCATGACCTCCCAGCTCTCCTACCACCAGCTCATTTTCGGTCTGGTGTATATTCCACTTCCGGTACCGCCCTCATGACCCCACCGCGGAAATCAAATTGAGCCAGGCAATTTTTGTATTTAAAATTGAGGGCATTTGTCCTCAATCTACCCAGCTATGTCAGAGACACTATGGATGTTTTGAATAAACTTGAAGGCATCCTATTATCCACATCCACACTATTTGTAACATGTGATGTAGAGAGTCTCTACACTTCGATAGATCACAAAATAGGGTGTGAAGCTATTAAACATTTTCTTGATATGGATACGATCACCAATCAAAGCAGGAATGTGTTTTTAATTAGGATCCTCAAGTTTATTCTACATCACAACTATTTTGTTTTCAATGATAAGTTTTATCTACAGAAACGTGGCACTGCCATGGGGTCCGCAGTGGCACCCACCTATGCCAACCTCTATCTTGGATGGTGGGAAAGGGAGATTGTTTTCAATGATAACAACATAATGTTCACTGAACATGTACTATTATGGATTAGGTATATTGATGACATATTTATTATATGGAATGATACTATCCATAATTTTGAAAAATTCATTCAAACTTTGAATAACAATACTCTTAATCTAAAATTAACGCACACAATTGATCCTAATAGGATTGACTTTTTAGATATCACCATCATCAAAAATGATGAGGGGTATATAACTACGGACCTATACAGGAAACCAACTGCCACTAATAGCACACTACATTTTGAAAGCTCCCATTTCTCTCCCACTTTAAGAGCCATACCTGTAGGTGAATTCCTACGTTTGAGAAGAAATTGCTCTGATGTTCAGATCTTTAAGAGAAGAGCTCTGGAACTCAAGGTGAGATTGAAAGACAGAGGATATAGTAACACGTCATTGAAAATGGCATATCAAAGAGCACTTCATACGACAAGGGAAAATGTATTATGTCCGAAACCTTAAGAATTAAGAAAGAGGGTCCCATAAGATTCATTGGGACTTATAGTGAGGATTCAAATAACATCACTCACATTTTGAATAAACATATCAACATCTTACAGACTGATACAGTCATTAATACATTTATAGGTGATCAAATACAAATGGGATGGAGGAGATCTAGAAACATCAAGGATACAGTGGTACGGAGTCACTTTGTGAAAAAAAAGAAAGGATCCACACATTTACCTAATGGAACCTTTGGATGTGGTCGTTGTATGTTCTGCCCCAATATGAGTAAGAGAAACAATGTGACTGACAGAATGGGTAAAAATATACCCCTAAAAGGGCTTTTTAATTGTGGATCACAAGGTGTGGTCTACTGTACTGGAATGCCCTTGCCCTTATATATTTATTGGGATCACGTCACATACTCTTAAGAAAAGAGTGGGCAAACACATTCGCAACATCTGTAATAGCTTTAGGGACATTGTAAATGGAAAGAAACTGACATCAGTAGCTAGGCATTTCAATGAAGTTCATATGTCCAAACGCAAATTACAATGCTGGGTACTCCAAAAAATATCTTTAGGTATCAGAAGAGGAGATCTTGAACATGAACTTCTTAAAGCGGAAACAAAATGGATTTCGATTCTCAGTTTCACCAAATGGTCTTAATGAATACAAAAATTTTGGGGTATACATTTAAAATCAGGTGATATGGATATAAGATATACAACTTTTTGCCAGCGATACTATATAGATACACTATAACGACCCTAATATCTGACCCTATATGAATTTAGGGTATGTGGTCATTTGATCTACATTTATGGTTATATTTTCTAAATAGATCTCCATTTAAAATCATATTATATATATATATTTATTTGAGTTAATCTCTTATTTTTAACTGAGATAAATACACACACTGGTCATAATATTAAAATGTATGGATATATATATATATTTTTCTTTGTATATATACTATGGTTATGATGATATTTGACACCAATTGGATATTCATGGCAGATCTGTTACTATGTATATATTTCTATCATTTTTTTTTGAAAACATGGCATGTTTCCAATAATTTACTATCCTTATATGATTCACTATGGTATAAAAGGTTTTTCATCCACCTGCACTAGTAAGTGTTACATTTAATATACTATAGTGTTCAGATTATAATGGATATATATTGGATCTCTAGAGGGTATCTTGTATATCAGTAAAAACGTAATTATTTACATTGTAGTCATCTTAAGAATGATATGTGTTTAATTATTTATTGTCCTTGCAGGACCTGTTACATTTATAATGAGTCTCCATCTGTTGATATGAATTCGTCTGGGAGCTATAAAAGATCCAGGCTATTCCCCTAACGTTACTGATCCTGGAGGAAGCGGAAACACGCGAAACGCGTGCGTCGATCAGTTGTTTTGCGGGTTGCCCGTTGATGACGTCAGAACAGCGTGTGCACGCTGCCGTGGAGCCTATACTGTGTGTGCAGGGGTTTGGAAGCCTGGAATAAGGACTGGCAGGTAAGTGGAGCAGAGGGGACTAGTCTTAGTCATCTGTAGTATAGGGCTTAGATTCTTTCAAGGGATAGGGGATAAATAGTGGGTCCCCATAGATTTGATGACAGGGCCTTCTACTATAAGCTACAGATAGGGCCACAGTGGTAATGTATCTTGTCCCCTCTGTCTCCACCTTTAATGTATGTATATGGATTTTTCTGCACTCTTTTTGGCTACCCGATTATAGACCAATTTGGGCGAACTTCATCCAATTAATGTATATCCAATACTGCACATATAGTAGCATCTGTTAGTTATTTACAGGATATTTGATCTAGACATATTTATTACTGTGGTCTATCCATTTATTGATGCTATTGTGTATTTGATATACTATTTGGATTATAACTTTTTTTTTAATTATATTGTATATACATTTTTTATTTTTTGCAAATATAATAAAAGTTATATTTTAATATATATAATAAGAGTTTCTTCTTTTACTTTTTTTGTATGATCATTGGTTAACATAGTATGCCAATTTATATGGCTGAGGGGGTTTATGGCTTGTGATTGGATTTTAAAGGTGTCTGTTCTTTCCTCTACATATTGGTCCTCTGTACATTGACAGATCCCTGCACTTCAGTCCCTGCCCTCTTTTACCAACTGGGAACATTCAGTAAAGTCTCTGGGCTCCACATAAACATGGATAAAACGGAAGTTCTAAATATTTCCTTACCCCCCTCAGACTTAACCTTTTTGCAACAGCACTTTAATTTTAACTGGCCCTCTAACCATATTAAATATCTAGGTGTGAATCTCACCCGTAACACCGCACATCTTCACAAATCCAACTATATGGCCATCTACAAAACATTCACCCAAAATCTACTGACATGGGCGAAACACCCTATTTCATGGTTAGGACGTATCCACTCATTTAAAATGAACCTCCTTCCCCGCCCTATGGATTTATTTAGCTCCCAACCAATCGCCTTGAATCACATGGATTTAGACAAACTACAACGCCAAGTCTTTAAATTTATATGGCAGAATAAATCACATTGTATCTCTAAATCAACTATGTTCATCCATAAATCAAAAGGAGGTCTCTCCTGCCCCAATTTGAAATTATATTTTAAAGCGGCACAATTGGCTTTTGTTCCAATTGCTCACTCCCCTACTCACCAACCTCTTTAGATATTTATTGAGAACTTTATGATGGTCCCATATACGTGGGATTCCATTCCATGAATCCCAAACCCACTGACATGCTTGGGTAAATTGGACAGTCCGTATATAAAGCATTCCTTAAATATTTGGTCATGGGCTGTCCGCAAATTTCGGCTGATCCCAAAGTACCTCACTCCTACTCCCTTAATACCCAATCCCAGATTCCCAGATACTCTCCCTGCAACCTCTTTATTATGGTGGAAATCCCATAATCTACTGACGGTGAATTCCTGGTATCGAGACAATACTACCTTAACATACACTCAACTAAAAGAAGACTCAATATCCCCATTCAGGAACATAATACATTTTGGAGATTGAAATAATTTCTCTCAACGTTAGAAAATACACTAGGTAAGCCGACTTCAAATTGGTTTACTAGGTTATGCCTGTCTGCTCCTCTTACAAAAGGTATTGTGGGTATCCTATATGACACTTTTAACTCCCCTCCCGCTACCCCCTCCCAAAATATATGCAGAGATGGGAAAAAAAACTTAAATGGGAAGTGGGATATGGGGACTTGGAAGAACTCTTGGCGAACCCTTACCAGGGGATCTTTGAGCAGCAATATTCTGGAGACCTCTATTTAGTGCCTGCTCGGGCACTCTGTCCCCTCACTATCAAAATATCAAAATAGACTCCTTCAGTACTTAATGCTAGCAACAAAGAGTCATATAGCCAGGCAATGCAAATCTCCCACTCTTACTTTACAATCAGTCATCAATAAGATGAACTACATTGCTATAAATGAAAGGCTAACCCATCTGCTGGAGGACTGTATGCCTATTTTTCTCCAGATATGGAATCCCTGGATTCATTCTCCCTATAGCCCCCCTATCACATGAAAGCTTCTTAATTAACATTGTGCTATATTTTGCTAATACTTACATTGGAGCTGCGGACCTGGGACTGGAGGAGGCGGGACGGGCGGTGGATCCGAGCTGGTAACCAACAGGACTTATACTTTAATACCCTTGAGACAAAAATTTGTTTTCGAATTTAGATTTCATGTGTAGTCAACAATGCTTTTTATTTTTCTCTTTTATTATACTTTTTTAGCTAATTTAGAGTTATATTGTGTCTATATAACATAGTTTGATTTTTGTTATTCTTTTCTGTTCGTTTTTTACTTAGGCTCTGGATGTTTGCTCTGCTAGACCAAGCCTACCAAACTGTTTTATTTTAGGTAAAATTTTTCCTTAGAAAATTAGAAAAGCTTAGGTAACCTGGCCACCCTTAGACTTTCCCACAAATGGGGATAGATCTTTTTGGTTAACTTGATTTCGACTATTATATGGTATCTTCTTATGGTGTAATGTAATGTTAACCTTTTCTTCTTTCTTTTTCCCCTTAATTAGGTATGACTGTATGTTAATAATGTCAAACTGATACTTGGCTTTTATGTTATCCTCCGGTTTATTTGGTTACCTAATAAAAATCTTTGAAAAAAAAAAATGAGAAAAGGACAATTCATCACAAAATTTAAGTCACAATTCAAAGATATAACTTACATCATAAAAAAACACTGACAGAGTATTAGCATTAACCTGGCTATAAGCCATTTTGTAAATTTTCAAACTAAGTCTGTATCATATCAATGTAGATCATGTAAGGCATGTAAAAACATGCATATAAAACACACCCAGAAAACCAGATTTGGCAGTAATTTAAATAAAAAAATATATCAATTGCTGTACGAATTGGGTAATATAGTGCCTTGCAAAAGTTTTCACCCCCCTCAGCATTTTTCATGTTTTGTTGCCTCACAACCGGGAATTAACATGGATTGTTTGAGGATTTGCATCATTTAATTTACAGAACATGCCCACAACTTTGATGATGTTTTTTTTTTTTATTGTGACGCAAACAACTAATAGGACAAAATAAAAGAAAAAGTCAATGTGCATAACTATTCAGCCCCATAAAGTCAATACTTTGTAGAGCCCCCTTTTGCGGCAATCACAGCTCCAAATTGCTTTAGATAAGTCTCTATGAGCTTGCCACATCTTACCACTAGGATTTTTGCACATTCGTTCTTGCAAAACTGCCCCAGCTCCTGCAAGTTGGATGGTTTGCACTTGTGAACAGCTATCTTTTAGTCTGACCACAGATTTTCTATTGGATTGAGGTTTGGGCTTTGACTAGGCCATTCCAACACATTTACATGTTTCCCCTTAAACCACTCAAGTGTTGCTTTAGAAGTGTGTTTGGGGTCATTGTCCTGCTGGAAGGTGAACCTCCGTCCTAGCCTCAAATCCCGCAGAGTGGTACAGGTTTTGCTCAAGAATATCCCTAAATCTTGCACTATCCATCTTTCCCTCAACTCTGACCAGTTTCCCAGTCCCGGCTGCTGAAAAACATCCTCACAGCATGATGCTGCCACCACCATGTTTCACTGTGGGTATGGTGTTCTTTGGTTGATGTGATGTGTTGGGTTTGCGCCAGACATAGAGTTTTTTTTGATGGCCGAAAAGTTAAATTTTAGTCTCATCATACCAGAGCACCTTCCTCCATAAATTTTGAGAGTCTCCCACATGCCTTTTCGTAATCTCAAAACATGCCCTTTAGTTTTTTGCTGAAAGTAATGGCTTTTTTCTGGCAACTCTATGGAGCGTACGGCTTATTGTCGTCCTATGTACAGATACTCCAGTCTATGCTGTGGAACTCTTCAGCTCCTCCAAGGTTACCTTAGGTCTCTGTGCTGCCTCTCTGATTAATGCCCTCTTTGCCCAGTCTGTGAGTTTTGGTGGGCAGCCGTCTCTTGGCAGGTTTGCTGTTGTGCCATGTTCTTTCCATTTGGTTATGATAGATTTGATGGTGCTCCTGGGAATCATCAAAGATTTGGATATTTTTTTATAACCTAACCCTGACTTGTACTTCTCAACAACATTGTCCCTTACTTGTTTGGAGAGTTCCTTGGTCTTCATGGCAGTGTTTGGTTAGTGGTGCCTCTTGCTTAGGTGTTGTAGCCTCTAGGGCCTTTCAAAAAAGGTGTAGATATAATGACAGATCATGTGACACTTAGATTGCACACAGGTGGACATCATTTCACTAATTATGTGACTTCTG
This sequence comes from Discoglossus pictus, assembly GCA_027410445.1. NCBI lineage: Eukaryota > Metazoa > Chordata > Amphibia > Anura > Alytidae > Discoglossus > Discoglossus pictus. The sequence continues at coordinate 36,984,946 of CM050172.1, read as the reverse complement.
AAGGTAATTGTTTGCACCAGAGCTTTTTATGGGCTTCATAACAAAGGGGGTGAATACATACGCACATGCCAATTTTCTGTTTTCTATTTCCAAAAAAATAGGTTTATGTATATATTTTTCTCATTTCACTTCACCAACTTAGTTCTGATCCATCAGATAAAATTCAGATTAACAAAACATTGAACTTAAGGCTGTAATGTAACAAAATAGGTAAAAAGTCAAGGGGGGTGAGTACTTTTGCAAGGCACTGTATATTGCTTACAATGCTCATGAAAGCGTTATGTAGGTAAAAGTACTAGAAAGCTCAGGAGGTGACTGTTAGAGCATGTCAACAACATAAAGAAAGCCCCAAAAAGATATGGAAAAATAACAAAACTTACCAATATTGCTCAACATTTCATGGATGTACACAATTGCCAAACTAAAGTTCTCAAATGCTGGGGATTGGAACATATCCAATTAGGCATAAGAGGAGGTGACATTGATATGGAACTGTTAAAAAGAAAGTGCTGGTGGATATATATGCTGGATACTATACATAGTTACATAGAAATTGAGGATGAAAAAATACATTTAGTCCATCAAACTCAACCTTTTTAGATCTCTTCTGACGAGGGTTCCACAGATTAACCACCCTTACTGTGAAGAACCATTTTCTTTCTTTAAGGTGGAATCTTTTTACTTCTTACCTCAAAGGATGTCCTCTTGTCAGTTGAAAACCTCTTGGCACACAAAAATTAATTAAAATCAAGTTTTTGAACAATAAATAAATTCTCCATGCCTGTCATTGATCTTAAAGGAACTTCATTTACTGAAAGAACAAAATATTAATTAATATTTTAAATAAATATGTGTTATAATATCAGAAGTTGCGACCATTTTCTCAATCTAATCAGATGGACAATTTTATATACTGTATGACATTTGTTCTGTAATGTACTAGGAACATTTACTATCTATCTATTTATACTGTATATGCTAAGTTCTATACAAGTATTCAAGTAGACTAATTTTGTAATAGTTACTAATCTGTTATTTACTGTATAGGTGCACCAGAATTTAAAATGTAGTGGACACTTATTAAACTCACTTATATATTTAACAGGCTAATACTTAACCTGTGGTTGTGGGAGGGGCAGTATTTCGCCCCTTTCTGATAAAAACCCTCCTACCCTAAACCTCTTCAAGTACTCGCCTAAACAATGTCAGTACTCACTCTCTGCTGCTTTTGCCTCCTCTGCCGCCTGCATCTGCCTCACCGCCGTGCACCAGGTACGCCCCTGCTCCCCCTCTGCCCTCCGCCAGTCTGCCTCCTTCCCCCCCAGACGGCCCCACCGACACCCCTTTGGTCCCCGTCCCTATCCCTCCTTCCTCTGTCTCCCCTTCCTGGCCTCCCTGCCTTTCATCCCCCTCTCCGCCCCCTTCTTTCCTCGCCCCCCTCGGGCAGTGGCGTCCCTCTCCTTGGCTCTGCCTTGATCTCCTCGTCGCGCCCTCCTCCCGCATCTCTGCCACCTTTCCGCGACCTGCCGCCCCCGCGTCCCGTCCTCTTCCACCGGCCTTTCTAGCACCGCTCCATTTTGTGCGTCCTGTGTCTTCTCCCTCCATCCCACTTCTTCTTTGCTTCTCCCCAATCTGCGCTGTCCCGTTCTCCAGCGTTGCTCCTCTTTCCATTTCTCCCTCACTCTTTCTCCTTGCGTTCTACGCAGCTCCGTCGTGCTTCCGTCTCCGGCCACTGTCTCGCCTCTCACGCTCCTTCCGCCCTTGCAGCTGCCCGTCTCCGCTTCGGCTGTTCTTGCTGATCGCATGTGTCGGCGCTTCTTCTTTGGGTTTTGCCTCGATGTGTCTGTTTCATTGGGGCTCCTGTTTGCTCCTTCCCTGGCCCTCTCTCGCTTCCTCCTCCCGCCCACCTCTCTTATTTGGCCCCTTCTCCACTCCTTACCTCACTTGCTCCGATCTCCGTTCCATCACAGATCTAATAGCCAGAATCAAACGAGTTCTTACTCCCTATCCTTAACTAGCTGACTCTAAGCTTTTATTATCATTGACTGTGCCTTGCTTTTTCTTATAACATTTACTGTGCCCTATCCCCAATGTTCAGAATTCACATGCCTGTTCACAGACACAAGTGTCCTGACAGCATGTCTTATTACATACAGTAGCCGAACCTAATCGCAGGTGATTCCCATGTAGTCAGCAAGTGTCCCATCTTCATCAATATTTCATTAAAAAAAATATATATATATACATATTTAACCTAACATGCAGCAATCTATTCATTCAAAGATATTACGTCTTACATGCTGCTATCACAAATTTTCACTACCATTATCAAAGCCGTCTCCTCCAAGCCACTCATAATCCGTATGGACATGCCCGCCCATCATGCACGCCTCTGTTCATTTGGCCTACAGTATTTACCTACCATGCCCAGTCTCCATACCTTTCGTACTCCAAGGACCATGTCATGGTCCCATAAGTACCTCAATACCACATTAACTTACTTTGGCCACGTTTCCAATGAAGCCGCCCCCCCCCCAAAACAAAAATTCTAATGCCCTACACATTCAGTCACACGAGTCCCGTCGAACCTCCCACGGTTCCTGTGTCGCTCCAGCCATCCACTCTCAAAAGCCTTCCTCCTAAGCCTTGTTCTCTCCCTACCCCCTTTCATTACCAATGTTCACAAAGTCTCTCTCCGTCCTCCACTCCCAGCGGCTCCAATCACTTCCAATTCATTAGTATCTTAATTCGGTCTAGCAACTGCCATTTCACTTGTTAACTTTGCATTCCGCATCTTCTCCTCTCACCAACCGCTTACTCTGTTTCCGCAGACAATTCGCAAAATGCATCCTCACTCCACCTGAATCCTCTGACGTCCAAAGGTCAGTTGTTTCTCAACCCATTTGTGTATCTCCTTCACTTTCCATTCCCTCTTCAACATCCGCACCAACCTATTTCTGTTCACCTTTGCCCCACATCCGCTACCACCTCCGCCTCCTACCATTTCTAACTAAAAAATCTTGTTCCAGGACCGATCCAAACTCAGGCTATGGACAATATCTGATGACGAAAGCGTGCCATCTCTGGCCCCTTGTTCGCCCGTCAGACCTGACAGAGAGACACTCCATCAATGGACCATCCCCAGGCTCCCCCAGGAATTCTCCAAAAGAGGAATCCTGTTCCTAGCGTCTGCTCTCAAAGCTGAACTGTATCGGCTTCTGATCAACGGTACAGCTCCTAAACCTCTCCCTAATGAGCAACTGTCGCAGATCCAACGCCAGCTGACGGACGTCTCTTCTTACACCGCCACCTTAAATGGCAGAATCAGTCGCTTGGAATGTCCTCCCATCAACGCTCCAAGTTCCGACCCAAACGCTCCAATCCCAGGTAAGAAGGCTCCTGCTCCTCCAACCATCATGCCTGCTCACTTCTTCCAAGCTCACCTCCCAAGAGACATAATGGAGGGAAAGGAGGTTAATCTTATCTCACTCCTTATACCATTGTTCGACACCACGGAGAACAAAACCATAACTGAAGGCGAAGTATCCGTCATAATCCGCTCCAAAGACCCAAGACCCATCGAAAATTACCCATCACAGAGTTTGTTCTTGCCTTTAGCGTCTACAGGGATATCTGTAATGATATAGGAATCACAAGGTTGTGGAGACCAGTAGCCAAGGTCAGCAATAATCCAGTTCAGCAACTTGTAGGTGAAACAGGAACAAGCTTTATTGAAGGGATCAGGAACCAACAATAATCTGGCAAGGATACAGAGACAGGAAGTGCCAAGAACCAGACAGCTGACCAGACACAGCTAAAGAGAGTTGTCACTGATTTCATTGCTTTTAGAGTCAAGGTATCAGATCTCAGGCAAATCTGCAAGAGGCAGGATGGCGTACTGGTAGGGAAGAGGTCCAGCAACATGCAAACCAGGGTTTGAATCCCAGCAGAGTCAATTCCTCACAATATCGTCTGCACTGCCTTCCCTCTCTGCCGACAGGAACTCAATGATTACCTCTATTTAATTGCCGACTTAGCCCACAAATATGGCGGTCTAAATTATTATGATTACCACCGACCATTTTCAGCCAAAGCTGCCGCCTCAATGGCCCAATTCCATTACCCCATTAATTCGGCAGCACTCGACCACAAGCTGTTCTGACGCCATTTCGCAGGAATCAAAGCTTGCGTATGCCTTTACTGCCAATCTCCACTCCACACCAGAACTTCTGCCCTTTACCATCACCACATTCCTCACAGCCCGGCCCCTCCTGCATCCCACCGCTTCTTAACCTCCAATACTCACTTCCGCCACTCCCCCAGAAGGACTGCCTAGGTCGTCAAGTGCATTACTTGGGGTCAACCCCAATTTGTAATAACTTTCATGTTCATTAAACTCTCACTTTAGCAGGAGATATTACAAATATATATTATGCAATATAAATATCAGATGTATTAAGTTAAAAATGAATAAGACTTAAAATGTCATTCATTTGTTTTTTCATTTGTTATTCTATTTTATTTCTATGCATTAATTGTATTGAAATGTATTATTTTAATATGTATTTATAAGTTGATTATTACAAAAGAATAAATGAGGTTTATATTTTTACTCATTTATTCTTCACTTTATTTCAGTTTATTTTGATTATTATTTGGTACAATTTTAAATATAAAAAGTGTGATCCAGCCCCGAAAAACTAGGCAATTCTACCCTGAACAGGAGAAACCACAGACGTATGTTTTGGCCTCTGTGGGCCTCGGCAGTGAGATGTAGGTGTACTACTTAAGGCACAGTAAGCAAGGAGTTCACATCTGGTCCCCCTATCACCCATAAGGTGAGAAAAACTAAACAAGCATAGAAGAGGTGCTCATCTGAGAACAAACAGTGCCTAAGTAGGTTTGCTCTATAGGTCTAGTTACCTACTCAGAGAGCAACCTCTTTTGGTGCCCTTCACAGGGATACATATCATATAGTATATCAGTCTGGTCTATCAGGTACACTTGGAGCACTTTCTGTTTCAGCACGCCAGATTGTTAGGATATATGTTCTTAATGTTATCTACAAGACACACTTACCTTATTTTATGTATTCGTCTTAGTCTAGTATTTAAAGTCGTCCTCTTAATCTATTCTAGTGTCTAAACATGTTAGGTGTTTATGCTTAGCTTAAAGGGACACTTAATTCAGCACAATTTGGACCACATAACAGTAAACATCTGTACAATTTTTTTTTTTTTTTTTTTGTAAATATGTGCGTTTTTCTCTGAGAATTCAATAAAGGAAAATCCATGTTTACATGAGACACTGACTCCCCACTCACAGACATGCAGCTTCAGTTGTGTGTAGTGAGCAAAAGAGAAGATAGTATTAATCCTCAATAGATCAATCTGTGCAGATCATGGAATGTTAGACACACTTAAATAGGTCAGGTATCGGTTAACTATTTAGAGCACTTTTACCCTGAACTTAGTAATGCAATCAATCTCTTTCCTCACCATGCGCATTAGCTCTGTTATTAATCATGAAACTGCCAATAGGCAGCACAAATGCTACTATTATATATTTTTCAGTGTTATCCTTTTTAGTGGTTTTAGAAAAATGGGAAATAACTAAATTACAGAACATTATGCAGTGATTCAAAGTTTGAAAAATACTTTTTGGGCTGAATATTTGAGAATAGTTATTCTATCAACTAAGATATTAAGGAGTATAGACTCCATTATTCAGAATGTAATTAACTAGCATTAAATGAAGTACTATATGCAAAATGTAAGCAAAATAATAATGTTTAATGATACAGTGCTATAAATTAAAGTTTTTCATTCTGAATCTCTATAATGCTAACAAAATAATAAAAGAAAATTTTAAAACAGATTAATGAAACACCGAAATTCAAACAATTGAAGCATTTTTTTTCAGATACATTTATAAAACACTGTTTTTTCCTGTTCCCTGTTTAAAGCTCAGAACCGCACCACAGTGTTATGAACAGAAGGGCCCACTGGACTATTTGGGGTTCATCAGTTATTATATGTGTGGTTAGAAGGTACTAACAACTTGCTTAACAGTTATATCATGGGTGTAATGCATACATGTAGTTATATCATGGATATAATAAGTGCATATAGTACTGTCATTGATTAACATTAAAATATTGTATCTGTATTAGAAGTAGGATAGTAGGCAGTCATATCTGGGATATATAAATGGTTAAGGAATTCTAAAGAATTTATATGGCTTTGAGAAGCAGCCACGCACAAATTCTATGGTTTAAGTTTGGAAGGGGGAAGTTTAGTTTTATAACCCTGTAAGTTGAGATCTCGCAATTGGGGGATGTATCATGGGATAGACATCTCCCAGGTGGTGAGAGTGTAACAAGCTATAGCCCACAAGAGGAGGGGTTAGGCATGTGGGGGGAGTGAGATCTTTGTGTTTTATTAGATATCTCTGTAACAATAAATAAGTGCCAGTCTGATTTTGGACTCACTAAATTAAGGTGCTGTTGGAGTCTGCTTGTACTAATCAAAGGTACATGGTGTGTGATTCTTAGATCCTAAGAAAAGGGGTCTGATGGTGCCTGCCTCTTGTGAAATTATGTTATCATCTGAAGTGTCTGCTGGTGTCGAGATCTGAACAAACAGTTGCCACCCATAGAGAGAGAAAGACTTGGGGTGAGCGTAGTCCCCCAAAACTGGCCCGACGTAACAGTTGGTGGCAGGGGTGGGATATGTCAAGCATTTTTACCAGCAGCCAGGATGGCATATGGAAACTTATCCAAGAGGGAAATCAAGTATTTTCAGAGGCTTGCAGGAGATGCAGAGGCCGTCAGTCGATTTGTCCAGCAATATCAAACCAGTTCCCTGATTAGTTGCAGAGCAGAGGTTATTCAGGAGAAAACGAACCAGATCACAAGGCTGATGGAGCGAAGAGCACATCACGTTGGCATGGAGGAGGATTTGGCACCAGCTCTTACGGATCAGTGGATGGCATTCCTGGCAATCCAGCAGGGAGGTGAGCTATCAATATGGCTGGTGGGACTGGTTTGGAACAAGATCGTTTTGGAGGAGCGGTATGATGATCTGATGGAGCCGGCTATTCCATTGCAACAGCCCTCCTTTTACAGAAGGGAGCTGATGAAAGGATTCTAGGGTGTACTGCAGGGTGATCTAGCATGTGGCATTGGGCCTATAGAACGTGGGGTGGTCCTGTATAATTATTGCTGCCAAGAATGGGACTAAAAAACAGGGCCCCAGGAGGCTGCATTTATTGAACCCTTATCCAGCAAGAGCTGGAGCTGGAAATCAGTTACATGAATCTGCTGGTGGAAGCAGCCCAGGCTAGGACCTGCCTCAAGGGAAGGAAGGAACCCTGCCAAGTGGATGGGGATGATGAAGACACATCCTGGCACCAGGAGGCCCTGGAAGCATACAGCTGTTCTGATTAGTGTTTGCCCTCAGAGAGCAATGGCTGTGTGAGAGGTGCAGCTCTGGAAGGGGGCACAGGGGACTGTTGGCAGAAGCCAGGCCAAACAGAGAGTCTGGATGGGATTAGCTATGTTCACTGTGCCCTGGGAATGGACTGTGGGCTTAGCATGTAGCTCCAGCTGATAAGAAATGTAAGAGAGCTAGCCACAGACCAGAGGGCAGGGGAGGTTATGATCCCTGAGATCCTGCCAAACAGAGACCCAGCAAATCAGTTAAACAGGGGTCACCTTCCTTATTGTGTGCCCAAGCAAGGAGAGCTGGAGCCTAGTGCCCTGACTGTGGTTCCATGGCGAGATGGAATACAGCACAACGACTGTGGTCCAAGGAAATAGAGAAATGGAGTCCCATGCCCAGACCATTGCTCCAGGTGAGCAGGTGTACTATGTCCAGACTGTGGTGCAGGGGAAAGTGGAGCCTTTGATCTTTGTGTTTTTTTAGATATCTCTGTAACAATAAAGAAGTGCCAGTCTGATTTTGGACACACTAAATAAAGGTGGTGTCGGAGTCTGCTTGTACTAATCAAAGATACATGGTGTGTGATTCTTAGATCCTAAGAAAAGGGGTCTGATGGTGCCTGCCTCTTGAGAAATTATGTTATCATCTGAAGTGTCTGCTGGTGTCGAGATCTGAACAAACAGTTGCGACCCATAGAGAGAAAAAGACTTGGGGTGAGCGTAGTCCCCCAAAACTGGCCCGACGTAACAGTTGGTGGCAGGGGTGGGATATCTCAAGCATTTTTACCAGCAGCCAGGATGGCATATGGAAACTTATCCAAGAGGGAAATCAAGTATTTTCAGAGGCTTGCAGGAGATGCAGAGGCCATCAGTCGATTTGTCCAGCAATATCAAACCAGTTCCCTGATTAGTTGCAGAGCAGAGGTTATTCAGGAGAAAACGAACCTGATCACAAGGCTGATGGAGCGAAGAGCACATCACGTTGGCACGGAGAAGGATTTGGCAGCAGCTCTTACGGATCAGTGGATGGCATTCCTGGCAATCCAGCAGGGAGGTGAGCAAACAATATGGCTGGTGGGACTGGTTTGGAACAAGATCGTTTTGGAGGAGCGGTATGATGATCTGATGGAGCTGGCTATTGCATTGCAACAGCCCTCCTGTTACAGAAGGGAGTTGATGAAAGGACTCTAGGGTGTACTGCAGGGTGATCTAGCATGTGGCATTGGGCCTATAGAACGTGGGGTAATCCTGTATAAATATTGCTGCCAAGAATGGGACTAAAAAACAGGGCCCCAGGAGGCTGCATTGATTGAACCCTTATCCAGCAAGAGCTGGAGCTGGAAATCAGTTACATGAATCTGCTGGTGGAAGCAGCCCAGGCTAGGACCTGCCTCAAGGGAAGGAAGGAACCCTGCCAAGGGGATGGGGATGATGAGGACACATCCTGGCACCAGGAGGCCCTGGAAGCATATAGCTGTTCTGATTAGTGTTTGCCCTCAGAGAGCAATGGCTGTGTGAGAGGTGCAGCTCTGGAAGGGGGCACAGGGGACTGTTGGCAGAAGCCAGGCCAAACAGAGAGTCTGGATGGGATTAGCTATGTTCACTGTGTCCTGGGAATGGACTGTGGGCTTAGCATATAGCTCCAGCTGATAAGAAATGTAAGAGAGCTAGCCACAGACCAGAGGGCAGGTGAGGTTATGATCCCTGAGATCCTGCCAAACAGAGACCCAGCAAATCAGTTAAACAGGGGTCACCTTCCTTATTGTGTGCCCAAGCAAGGAGAGCTGGAGCCTAGTGCCCTGACTGTGGTTCCATGGCGAGATGGAATACAGCACAACGACTGTGGTCCAAGGAAATGGAGAAATGGAGTCCCATGCCCAGACCATTGCTCCAGGTGAGCAGGTGTACTATGTCCAGACTGTGGTGCAGGGGAAAGTGGAGCCTTTGATCTTTGTGTTTTTTTAGATATCTCTGTAACAATAAAGAAGTGCCAGTCTGATTTTGGACACACTAAATAAAGGTGGTGTCGGAGTCTGCTTGTACTAATCAAAGATACATGGTGTGTGATTCTTAGATCCTAAGAAAAGGGGTCTGATGGTGCCTGTCTCTTCAGAAATTATGCTGTCATCTGAAGTGTCTGCTGGTGTCGAGATCTGAACAAACAGTTGTGACCCATAGAGAGAGAGAGACTTGGGGTGAGCGTAGTCCCCCAAATCTGGTGGGCGTTACACACAGCTTTTAAAGAGACACAGCAGCAGATAGGAAAAAGAAGGAAAAGAAAAGTACCAGCCCAGACGAGCATAAACCCGCAGAAAGAGACCAGTTCCTACTTCAACCATTCAGATACAGGGTACAAAATATTTTTCCTGTTCCCTTGTTTCTCATGATGTGGTTGTTAATTGTCCAGTAAAATCTATAGTAATTGTATTGTTTTTGTACTATTTTACAGCACATGAGTCTGCGCAAAGAAGATCAGCCCAAACTGAAGTGCCAAAGCATTTCTCTGAATGTGAAGGTACAGGTGCTAGACTGCTTGGAAAAAGGAAAACACCAAGTGGACATTGGAGAGGATTTTAAGTTGCCAAACTCCACAATCCACACCATCCTTAAAAATAAAGAGAAAATCAAGCAAATGCCAAGCTGCGCATTCATATCGCCCAAGCAGAAGTTAGCATCGGGGTTCAGAGCAGCCAAAGACCATCTAACCCCTCTTCTGGGTTGTAACACCACTAGTGATTTTAAGGTCAAGCCATTTCTGGTGTACCATTCCAAAACACCTAGAGCCATGAAGGGTATTCAAATTTCCACTTTGCCGGTAATTTGGCAATTCAACTCAAATTAAATTGGATTGATTCTAGTGAAAGCTGGTACACCATATAATCTCACCAATATCAATCATAAGCACATTGAGGAGATACAGTGATGGAAACAAAGTATTTGATCCCCTGCTGATCTTGTTGATCAGTCTATAATTTTGATGGTAGGTGTATTTTAACAGTAAGAGACAGAATAACAAAAAAAAACAAACAAGAAAAACGCATGTCAAAAAAGTTATAAATTGATTTGTAGGTCAATGAGTGAAATAAGTATTTAATCCCCTATCAATCAGGAAGATTTCTGGCTCCCAGGTGTCTTTTATACAGGTAACGAGCTGAGATTAGGAGCACTCAACTCATTCCCTGTATAAAAGACACCTGTCCACAGAAACAATCAATCACTCAGATTCCAAATGGCCAAGACCAAAGAGCAACTGCACCGCATCAAAGGGATGATGGACGGGGCCATGTACAGTCAAATCTTGGGTGAGAACCTCCTTCCCTCAGCCAAGGCATTGAAAATGGGTTGTGGATGGGTATCAAATGAGTGGCTCAAGAAAAAGCACATTAAGGTCCTGGAGTGACCTAGCCAGTCTCCAGACCTTAATCCCATAGAAAATCTGTGGAGGGAGCTGAAGGTTCGAATTGCCAAACATCAGCCTCAAAACCTTAATGACTTGGAGAGGAACTGCAAAGAGGAGTGGGACAAAATCCCTCCTGAGATGTGTGCAAACCTGGTGGCCAACTACAAGAAACGTCTGACCTCTGTGATTGCCAACAAGGGTTTTGCCACAAAGTACTAAGTCGAAGGGGTTAAATACGTATTTCACTCATCGACCTTTTTTGACATGCGTTTTCTTGTTTTTTTGTTGTTGTTGTTATTCTGTCTCTCACTGTTAAAATACACCAACCATTAAAATTATAGACTGATCATTTCTTTGTCAGTGAACAAACGTTCAAAATCAGCAGGGGATCAAATACTTTGCCCCCCCTCACTGTATAATATAAAATAACTGAGTAAATGGTGAACTAATTCACTAGGTAATAAGTGTAATAAACACTACTAACTTGAAAAAAAGACACTCAAATATAAACCCAGTGAGACCTCTACAGGGAACCAGTGACACAATGAAAGAATGAGATCCAGATCAGATAAACCAAAATATATACTTTATTAACAAATTAAAATAGAATAAAAAAAAATACATATAAAAACAAATTGAAATAAGTCCCACAATGATGATCAGCAGTATACTGAAGTCAGTAAATATAATATAGAAGATCAGAACATATAACCCAAAGTAATAATGATCAACAATTACATTAATGGTGAAAATAAAAAATACAATTTTTTTCCTTTTTATCCATTTCTTTTTAAGATTAGGGATGAAAAAAATAACTTTTTTTTCTCATTTCTGAGAAATGTAACAACAATTATTATCATTAATTTGGGCGATGTAAAGTTATTTTATTCTCCTAATCTTCTTTTTTTTTTTTTTTTAATAATTAATTTTTTTATTTAGGACGAGTTAATTTTTTACAACAATATAATATAACAAAGAATGGAAAAGTCAATCATGCAAATAGCAAAACATAAGCACAACAACAAAAAAAAAGTCATTCTATCATTCTCAGCCTATGAAATCTTCATGATCTAATAAATGTCCAGAGCTTTTAATAGAATGGTGTGGATGAAGCATATAAAAAAATAAAAAAAATTAGACACCGGCTCTCAGCTCCCCAACCATATTGATTTGGACCAACTGAGATCCGGAATCCATATGACCCTCTATTCAATGATGTAACAAGACGTCCTAACATTTTTTCTCTTTTTGATTATCAACCTGCATTCTTAAGTATGCTTGCTTTTAACTATTTTACAAAATATTTAGTTATCATTAAACCTCCTCAGCTTATGTTTACTTGTGTTACTAAATATAAAATAATCAGTACCTGCGAGCTCCTTCATCATCACTCCAAAAGCCTCCATCCAGATGCAAACTAGCCATCCTCTCCAGCCGCCACCATCCTCCAACTTCCCAAACTCTTCCGTCCAATCTCTATCTAGATCTGTATACTATATTTGGACACCAACCAAGGAGTCCACGTTTTAGTGAACCTGGGCATTGTATTCTGCAATGAATTCGCTATTCTCTCATTTATCATTATATAATTTATCTTTTTTACAACTTCTTTGATTGACAGTACAGAAGTTTTCCAATTTTTGGCAATGCAATTTTTAGCAGCTAAGGTCCAAAATTGCCAGAGTTCATTCCGTTCCCTAGATAAATCATAAAGTTTCATTCCCAAAAGACATGTTTCAATTTCGGGTCTCAAGCTACTGTTTGTAATTTGTATAAATAAGTCTATGAGTTCTCCCCATAGCTTCTGCACAACGGGACAAGTCCACCAGATATGCAGGAAACTCCCTTCTGTTCTGCATCCCCTAAAACACTCTCCATTTATATCTTTATTAAATTTTGCCATCCTTTGGGGAGTATAATAGGTTCTGTGCAATACCTTAATAGAGGTCTCAAGTAAACTATATGTATATGACCCCCTTGTCAGATTAGTGCAGATTCTTTTCCAGACCATGGCATCTAACTCCTTTCCCAGGTCCTGCTCCCACTTTACCATAAATTTAGTTCTTTGTGTGTTCTGAAACTCTATTAAGTGTGAGTATATGTATCCTAGGGTGCCTGTCATCGAGGGTATCTTTTCGCAGATAGAGGACCATGCTGTATGTGTAGGATTCCCATAAGTATGTATTAACGAGGAGATCCAGTGTCTAAACTTTTGATAGTTCCACAGCTCCCTCTCCGGAATTTGGAACCGGGGTATGATAGAAGAATGTGCTAACAGAGCCTCCGTGGAAAACCATTCCCCTATTCTCTTTAAAGGGCTAGTCAACCACCATGTTTTAGAATTTGGGCTAATAGTGGCCTCAAACTCGGGGAAGGACGTTAAGGACATCAGTGGTGACAGGGTTGGAATCAAGTTGCTCGATTTTTTAAGCCTATCCCAGGCCTTAAGGGTCGTAGAAATTATTGGATTAGTATGTCTGTATCTCATGTCTATCTTTTCTATCCCCCAGATCACCGTATCCCATGAGTGGGGTATCATCTGCCAATTTTCAATAAAAGTCCACAGCGGCTGTAGTTTACTAGAGTGTGTTACCGGGATGCACGCCAGCCGTGCTGCTTGTAAATAAAGCCTCAGATTGGGACAAGAAAGACCCCCTTTTTGCCTATTCCTGTACATTGTTTTCCTCGCTATACGTGGTGGTTTATTACGCCAGATAAATCTAAACATTGTATTCTGGAATTGATCAATATCCTTCATACATAGGTTAATTGGTAGAGTTCGGAAGAGAAAGAGAATTTTTGGGAGCACTGTCATTTTTATTGATGTTATGCGTCCCGTCCATGATATTTGATATTTAGACCAGGTCCTCAAGTCCTCAGTCAGCCTCCTAAATAATGGTGGGAAGTTAGCTTTATAAAGACCCGCCAAGTTTTTGGTAAGCTTAACTCCCAAGTACCTGATTGAATTTTTAGGCCATTGAAAATTGAATGCCGCCTTCAATGTTTCTATTATAGGTCCTGGAACCCCTACCCCCAAGGCCTCAGTTTTTTCCTCATTAATTTGCAGCCCTGACATGGCCCCGAACTCCCTTAAAGTAGACAATAATTTAGGAATAGAGTTTACAGGGTCCGTTAGAGTGCATAAAAGATCATCTGCGAATAGAGAGCATTTCAGGTGGTGGTGACCTATCTGCAGACCCCTGATCTCCCCTTCTCCTCTTATCTTTTGAGCCAGAGGCTCAATAGCCAGAGCAAAAAGCAGTGGAGACAGGGGACACCCTTGCCTGGTACCCCGCTGGATGTTTACCAATGCCTCTCCTGTCCCGGGCATTCTCAAATGAGCTTCAGGGCTTTTATATAGTGTCTTGATTAGGCGTATAAAGTTTCCTTTAATACCGAATTTAGCTAACACTGCATAAAGGTAAGGCCACTCTACTGTGTCAAATGCCTTTTCCATATCCAGTGCCAACACACAAAGAGGTGTTTTTCTTTGGGAGGCCAGGTGTATAACATTCATGGTCCTACGGATATTGTCTACCGTTTGCCTATGTTGTATGAACCCGGTCTGGTCCTTGTGTATTAGAGTTGGGAGAAACCTTGCCATCCTATTTGCCATAATTTTAGTCAATAATTTGATATCCCCATTCATGAGGGAAATGGGACGATAATTTTTCGGCTCCAGGGGATCCCTCCCTTCTTTAGGGAAGATTACTAAGTTCGCCGTGCTGAGTTCCGGGGGCATAGATTCCCCCCTAAGTACGGCATTAAACAGACAGCTAAGATAAGGGGCTAGAATGTTCCCACATACTTTATAATAAGAGTTAGTGAAGCCATCCGGCCCTGGGGCTTTCCCTGATTTGAGACTTTTAATGGTTTCTAATATCTCCTCTACCCCCACATCCGCATTCAAATCCTCTATATGCTGCTCTGAAGGTTTAGGAAGATCACAGGAGTCCAGATAAGATCTAAGAGCTTCCGGGCTCGGGTTTATTTTTGTCGAATAGATCGAATTATAAAAATCCCTAAATGTGTGCTTGATTTCGCTCTGACTCACTGTTATCTTCCCAGCCCTGGTCCTAATCCTAAGAATTCTGGACTATGCTGCTTTAGACCGAAGCTTCCGTGCCAGAAAGGAATCAGGTTTATTAGCTTTGGAATAAAACAGCTGATTCGTCCGTCTCAGGGCACTCTCTGTCTTGTGCGAAAGCAAGGCGTCAAGTTCTAATCTAGTGTCATCTATTCTATGGCGAAGACTATTGGAGGGGAGCGTTTGATTCTGTAATTCTAAATTTCGTAACTTAGCAGTAAGTTCCTGTTCCTGACGTATACTATTTTTTTTTTATGATAGATGCCATCTTGATACACATCCCCCTGATATAGGCCTTGTGGGCCATCCACACCCATCCTATATTAGATCCCGGGGTATTATTTAGCTCAAAATATTGTTGCAATTCTTTGTGTATCTGGCCCAGTAGCGCCGTATCCGTTAACATACGTTCATTAATTTTCCAGGAATATGGAGTCCTTGAGTCTCCTCCAAGATATTCTCCTAATCTTGAAGCTAATTTTCAGATTTTGATTCTATCAGTTGGGCACAAAGCAATTAGTATGGATATGGATACTTATTGGCATTTTCCATTCTTTCAAAATTGTCATACCATGTAGTGTTGGTCTTTCATATATATTCCCAAACTGACTTACATGATAATGAGGAAACAGAGCTTTAAAATATTTTCCTTTTTATCTGGCATTGAATCTAGAAAGAAAACAAATCATTATGAGAAGGTTTAAAAAAAGTTTAACATTTTGACTTTTTTAGCACCTTTGAAATTAACCTTTAAAGTATATTTCTCTTTTTTTAATTTAAACTATTTTACAACATGAAACACAATCAAGCATTTATACTGCATTTATATAAAATATCATCTTACATAGCCAATTATTAAGACATCTTTCACAGCATACAATACAATATCTAAGTGAGGTGGAGGTGGCATTCTTTATATTTTATTTTAGAAATTGATCCCAAAGATTCAATTTTAAGATTGATGTATTATTTGTATTTGTTTTCCATTATTTTAAAATCTTTTTCTATCTGTCAGGAAATATTTTTACATTAATAGCAGGAACCATATACCACCTTTGAGTTATTTTAAAGTGAATCTCATTAAAAGAAGCACATTTCATAGAGTTAGAGGTTAACTCATATGATTTAAACCAACCTAAAAGTAGCCATACTTGGCTTAAATCTTTTCTTATTTTTCATTTCTAGATGTTTTTTCGTTTTTCAACCTTATATCTTTAAAAAATATAAAAATATTTTTCTTCATTTTGAAGGTACTCGGTTTCAAATTTGGATATGCTTCTTACTTTCTGTAGGTTATATTCAAACAATTGTATTATCCTAATAGTTGAACCAATTAACTGGAATATTATTTTGTTTACAAATATCTTTAAGTGATTCTAAGCTTCCACTATCGTATAAATCCATCACATTTCTATAACCCATTTCCTCTAATTGCATTTCTGCCCAGAAAAATAATTTCTACATATCAAATCAAAAGGTGTAATGGGGATGGGAATTCTATTTTTTATTACTCTTAAACCATGCCTCCACTACCAATTTAATAACTAATCTTTCAATATCTTTATGCCATTCTCTATATACCATATTATATGACCTAGGTTCAATTTAATCATTATCACTTTCTCTACGTACCATCATCTAGTAGGATGCTTCAATATCCACTTTAAAATATGTGATAACAGCATTGTAGTAGTAAACAATATTTGTATTGGTAACCCTCGTTTAGCAAACTGTCATTTCACTATAGCCTTGTTGATTTGAGATTTTTTTATCTGTCTATATACATTTAGCTATATGATTTTGAAGTTTATTTCCATAAGTATTTAGGCACTTCTAAAGGTTTGCTTCTCATCAAGTATGTATTTTTAAGTATTGACATTTTAATTGCTGAAATTCTTTATGACCAAGACTATGTCATTATCAAGCAGAATGTTCCTAATATATTGACAAAGATGTTCATAGTTATTTACAATTATTCGAGGAAAATAGCATTGCCAAATAAGTGATTCTATTATGGATGCAGCTAAAGTGAAAATGACTACTCAAGAAATTTTGAATTACTTGTTTAGATGATTTAATAAATTGATATTTATTCTCTAAATTATAGAGGCCTTTGTAGTAATTTAAGATGATATCTCCCATTTCATTAGGTTTAGTACAAATTCTCCCATCTGTTCTTTTTAATTTTTCAATTATTTTCTAAGGTTCTCTTTGTTTACCTATTTTATTTCCCAGGTTATAATGTTTTTGTTGAAGTGCCCTTATGGCTTTATATACCTGGGCTTGATTTATCTTTTTTACATGAGTTTAAATTAAAAAAATATATTCTTTTATATTGGCTTGATTAGGAGATAATTTATTCAATCTTTCTACGTTAATTAATTTAATATATAATTAATCACCCTCTTCTTATCAAAACCTCCACTCTATTGGCATCCATGACACTGCTCTCTCTTGGTTCACATCTTATCTAGAAACTTGAACATTTAATGTCTTCTTCTCTGGCTTCTCTTCTTCTCCTCACCCTCTGACTGTTGGCATACTCCAAGGTTCAGTCGTAGGTCCCCTTCTTTTCTCCATCTATGCATCCTCCCTTGGTACCCTAATAAATTATTTTAGATTTCTGTATCATTTTATATGCAGATGACACTCAAATCTACAAGAACTAATTAACTCCCTCTCTTCTAGTTCCAATCAACAATTATTTCTAACTGTCTCTCTAGCATATCCTCCTGGATGTCTGCCCAACAACTCAAACTCAACAAGTCAAACTCTTCCTTCCCTCTTCTACAGCTTCCACTCCTCACATATCTCTTGACAGTACATATCTGTTGACAATGCCGTAATCACACCCACCTTTCAGGCCCATTGTCTTGGGGATCTATTGGATTCTGCCTTCTCTTTCATTCCTCACAATCAATCACACAATTTTGTAATTTTCACCTAAAAAACATCTCCAACATGTATTACTTTGATACACAAGAAACAACCAACTCTCTAATTTCTCGCCTTGACTACTGCAACCCTCTCCTTGCTGGTCTCCTGATCACCCATCTCTCTCCACTCCAGTCCATAAAGAATGCCTCCGCTACACTTATCTACCATACTCAACACTCAGCGTTTGCAGCACCTCGTTGTCAATCACTCCACTGGCTTCTCATAGCCTTTAGACTGTAAGTTTGCAAGTTTTCAATTTTATTTGGTGCTTTAGTGAAAGCACTTTTGTACTCGATATACCCAATTTTAAGCTCAATAACAGGGCACACCCATTATTTTGCAACTTGTTTTTGACATGTATTTACCCTGTATAGAGCTACAGAATATGTTTGGCGCATTGCAAATACATGATAATTATTACTATCACATATGAGCCATTGTAGTATTGTTATTATTATTATTCATCGGGGATCTGAGTTACTTACTAGTCGTTCTCAGGAATGTTCTCAGGAATATATCTCGTCCTTAACCCAACTAACTAGCTTTTGAAAGATTTGATCTCCCTTTATCTAGTGTAAAGCAATACTGACCTGATAAAGGGAAGTCAAAACTCTGGAACGTGTGTGACTCTGAATAAAACATGTCTTCCTGTGTTTTATTGTTGTTTTTCTCTTCTTAATATGTTGGAATATTTACAACCCTAATTTATATTATTCTGGTTTCCTCTTATCTAAAACCTGGTGTAGAGAACTACATACAGTGCCTTGCAAAAATATTCACCCCTCTTGTCATTTTTCATGTTTTGTTGCCTCACAACCTGGAATTAACATGGATTGTTTGAGGATTTGCATCATTTAATTTACAGAACATGCCCACAACTTTGAAGATGCGTTTTTTTAGTTATAGTGAAGCAAACAACAAATATGACAAAATAACAGAAAAAGTCAATATGCTTAACTATTCACCCCACTAAAGTACATTTTTTGGAGCCTTCTTTTGCAGCAATCACAGCTCCAAGTTGCTTTGGATAAGTCTCAATGAACTTGCCACATCTTACCACTGGGATTTTTGCCCATTCCTCCTTGCAAAACTGCTCCAGCTCCTTCAAGTTGTATGGTTTGCACTTGTGAACAGCAATATTTGGTCTGCCAACAGTTTTTCTATTGGATTGAGGTCTGGGCTGTGACTAGGCCATTCCAACACATTTACATGTTTCCCCTTAAACCACTCAAGTGTTGCTTTAGCAGTGTGTTTGGGGTCATAGTCCTGCTGGAAGGTGAACCTCCGTCCTAGCCTCAAATCACGCACAGAGTGGTACAGGTTTTGCTCAAGAATATCCCTGTATTTAGCACCATCCATCTTTCCCTCAACTCTGACCAGTTTCCCAGTCCCTGCTGCTGAAAAACATCCCCACAGCATGATGCTGCCACCACCATGTTTCACTGTGGATGGTGTTCTTTGGGTGATGTGATGGGTTTGCGCCAGACATAGCGTTTTCTTTGATGACCGAAAAGTTCAATTTTAGTCTCATCAGACCAGAGCACCTTCCTCCATATGTTTTGGGAGTCTCCCACATGCCTTTTCGCAATCTCAAAATGTTTTTTTGCTGAAAGTAATGGCTTTCTTCTGGCCACACTGGCATAAAGCCCAACTCTATGGAGTGTACAGTTTATTGTCATCCTATGTACAGATACTCCAGTCTCTGCTGTGGAACTCTGCAGCTCCTCCAGGGTTACCTTAGGTCTCTGTGCTGCCTCTATGATTAATGCCTTTCTTGCACAGTCCGTGAGTTTTGGTGGGCGGCCGTCTCTTGGCAGGTTTGCAGTTGTGCCATGTTCTTTCCATTTGGTTATGATAGATTTGATGGTGCTCCTGGGAATCATCAAAGATTTTGATATTTTTTTATAACCTAACCCTGACTTGGACTTATCAACAACATTGTTCCTTTCTTGTTTGGAAAATTCCTTGGTCTTCATGGCAGTGTTTGGTTAGTGGTGCCTCTTGCTTAGGTGTTGCAGCCTCTGGGGCCTTTCAAAAAAGATGTGTATATCTAATAACCGATCATGTGACACTTAGATTGCATACAGGTGGACATCATTTCACTAATTATGTGACTTCTGAAGCTAATTGGTTTCACCAGAGCTTTTTATGGGCTTTATAACAAAGGGGGTGAATACATACGCACATGCCAATTTTCTGTTTTCCATTTCTAAAAAATAGTTTTATGTATATATTTTTCTCATTTCACTTCACCAACTTAGACTATTGTGTTCTGATCCATCACATAAAATGTAGATTAACAAAACATTGAATTTAAGGCCGTAATGTAACAAAATAGGTAAAAAGTCAAGAGGGGCAGAGAGTATAGGGAAGGGAGGGGGAGAAGGAAGAAGAGAGAAAGAGTAAGAAATTGATTTTCCGGTTGGTGCTACAGCATTTTGTGCCAGAAAACTGCAAACTTTAGGGTGTTTTTATTGTTTATGTTAGGATTGCTTTTATGCAAAAAATGTTTTTATAAACTGCTGATCCACCTCTATCAAATGCATTCATAATCCATGAAACTTCCATATATCTTGAAGTTCTGTGCAAGGCCTGTTGCAAAGTTTAGTTATTTAACAGGACTAAATGGAAGTAAAACTCACAGTAAAATAGCCTACCTCAGGATTTGGGTTCCAAATAAAACAACAGACATGTACACATTAACAAAAATGTTAGCCTTTTATTTTTATTTATTAATAAAATCCCAAATATAGTTTCTTTAAATATATTAAAATTGACTGAAAAAGAAGACAAGAAATGTATTTAAATTAAAATCTACCTTTTACTTATTCCATATAAAAAGTTTTGTGAAAACCAAAAATACAATTCATTCATTTTAATGATAGCTAATAATTATATAGTGTATGTTACTCAATTATATTAATAGCTAAACACCTTATTTCTCATAATCTCGTAACAACTAGCTGCCACTGTAGCCAGGAGTGGAGGAACCCTCTTCCCCAGAATATAGGAATAGGGGACACACAAAATAGTGAAATTAAACTTAACTATGCATTTTTCATACACTCTTATTCTAGTATTAACTTTCAGAATAGAAAATAAAAGGGAAGGGGATTTCTTATTCTGCCAGACATTTTCAAAGGCCTGGGTCCTGGCCGCAGCACCCCACCATAAGCAATGGCAAAGAATTGCAGATTTATTAACCAAATTGAAGTACTATGTGGGGAGTTAAGCTAGGGTGTCCCAACCATAAGGAACAGGGAATATGAGCCCTGCAAGGTATGAGCTAGTTTCTCATTAATCATTATGTAGTTTATTTTGAGAATTACTTCCCTCAGGTTGAGTGTGGAAGTTTTCCAGTTTTTAGCGATATAGTTCTTGACAGCTAATGCAAAAAATGTAAAAAGTTTATTCGTTTGTGAGCTTAAGTTATCTACATGAATGCCCAACAAGCAGGTCTATATTGAGGGAAGGATTGGAGTGTTTATTAATTGAGATAGTAATTGAGTCGATTTCCCCCATAAGTCCTGGGCTATTGGGCATGTCCAGCATGTATGAATGAAGTCACCTAACGAATGGCAGCCTCTGAAGCAATTATCGTTCTCAAGGGGGTTGATTCTGTGCATTCTCGAAGGTCTATAGTAAATTCTATGGAGTACTTTAAATGAAACCTCTAGTAGATTATCGGTGAGTGAGCCCCTAGACATATTAGAACAGGCCTCCTTCCATGTGTTAGCATCTCGATTATTACCTAAATCCCATTCCCATTTAATCATGAAGGTGGATCTTCAACTTTTGTTAGGCTCATTGAAAATGGAATACAGGGAACCTAAGGTTCCTTTTGATGAGGGGAGGTTTTTACAAGTCACCGAATACCAAGTTGGCACAGGTGGGCCTGTGGTTCGGGCAATTGAAGAAAGCCAGTGTCATGTTAGTTTCATGTAGTTCTAAATTTCTCTATGCAGGATATTATGTTGGGTTCTAAGTTGTTCATGAGGGCTATTTTGTCATTAGTGAACCAGATGCTTACTCTATCCAAATTGCTACAGAGCCACCAGTATCTTGACTCTGTAATGAAATCAGCGTCAAAGTTAGAAAAAGATCTTATTGACGTTAGTGGCGAGACCAATTGGTAGTTGGAATTGGCCCCGGCCCAGGTTTAAAGTGTCAGGTTGATCATTGGGTTGGAGTTTTTCTCTCTTGTGTGGGATGAACTTGGTTTCCAGACTAGTGTATCCCAGGAGTGAGGATTTAATTGCCAGTTTTCTATGAGAACCTAGGAGGGTTGGTGTTTGCTTGAGTGGGTAATGGGCAGAAATGCCAATTGGGCTGCTTTAAAATACAGCCAAAGGTTGGGGCAAGAGAATCCCCCCTGAATTCTGTGCCTGAACAATACCCTCTTTGCAATTTGCGGTGGTTTGTTTTGACAAATGAATCTAAATATCTTGTTTTGTACTTTCTCTAACTCTCTAGTGTCAACTGGGATGGCCAGAGTTCTAAACAGATAGATTACCTTAGGCAGGCTCATCTTGACCATAGTTATGTGGCCTGTCCATGATATGTGAGGTTTAGACATAAGTTGCATATCGTTGGCAAGTTTTTAAATAGTTAACCTTAAACAACTCAGAAATTTTCCCTGTTACCTTGACCTCAAGATATTTAATAAAGTTATTTGGCCACGAAAACTTATGTGAGTTTTTCAGTGTTTCTAATTCAGCTTGGGGAATACCAACACTTAATGCTTCCGTATTTTCTAAGTTTATCCGTAAGCCAGAGAATAATACTAGACATTAACAGCCACATTAAATTTGTAGCTCGTAAGTGCAACGTTGAACCCGCAACCACTGTGAGCTTGAAAAGTTGCAGATTTACGGGGCTATTAAATTAGAACATGCTGCTAGTTACAGACTGTAGAGGCAACCCCGTAAACCATTCCTCGCTTGTTGGATGTGCGGCCGTGAACGGGATCAATTAGTCAAAGTCGTAGTACGAGTTGGGATGGAGCCAATGGCAAAAGAGATTGT
The DNA here is from genome assembly GCA_027410445.1 of Discoglossus pictus. NCBI lineage: Eukaryota > Metazoa > Chordata > Amphibia > Anura > Alytidae > Discoglossus > Discoglossus pictus. The sequence goes on along the minus strand of CM050172.1, from coordinate 36,962,057 downwards.
CAGAATTACATCACTGAAAAATGGAGGTGGGGTTTTCAAAGTCCCATGGGGTTCAATCACGAGTTACGATCGGACTCACATTCCAGTTATAATTCAATATTGATAAAGCCGTAAATATAATATTCTATTACATGCGAGTTACAGTATATGTATTAACACATTGATTGCCGGGATCGATATAACACGGAATATAAACATAGAATAAAGTATTTTTCGGGGCCAATTTGCGAGTTTGAGAATGGTGTGCTATTAATTCTAAGACCTAACATCACTTTACCTTTTAATTAATTTAATTAAATATTAGTGAAATTTGCATTTAAAGTGCTATGGATTGGACTTTACCCCCTTGCGGGTCCTCTCTAGCACTCGTTGGCTTCTTGGTTCCATTTGTGAGTTACGCGGTTGAATGCCGGGTAGTGTTAAGAGGCCAATTTAATAGCCTTAAGTCTTGCAAGCTACGTTATGGGCTATGTTTTAACACGTAGAGCAAATTTTGTGTGGCTGCAATGCTGTAATTGATGTTTCTGTTTTTGTTAAGGTGCATAGAATATCGTCCGCAAATAGGAAACATTTAAGGTGCTGAAGTCCCACCTCAAGGCCGGATAATTCTGAGTTGGATTTGATGGCTTGGGCTAGAGGTTCTATGGCCAGTGCAAATAGCAAAGGGGATAAAAGGCATCCCTGCCTGGTTCCTCTTTGAATATTGATGTTAGTCTTATTTGTCCCCGGTAACTTAAGATTAGCCCATGGTAGATGGTAGTAAAACCTGATTAAATTGATGAATTGTCCCTTGAAGCCAAAATTGGCTAACGTCGCATAGAGATAGGGCCAATCGACTGTATCGAAGGCCTTTTAAAAATCTAATGCTAAAACGCATAATGGAGTGTTGGAGCGTTGTGCTAAATGTAGAATATTCAAAGTCCTTATATTATCAGCCGCTTGTCTGTATGGGATAAAGCCTACTTGATCCTTGTTGATCAGGTCGGGGAGAAATCTGGATATTCTGTCTGCCATTATTTTAGCAAGGAGTTTAACATCCCCATTCATGAGAGATATTGGGCGATAATTCTTGGCTTCAAGGGGATCCCTCCCTTTGGGAAAATTACTAAATCGGCCTGATTAAGCTCCGGGGACATCCTATCAGCATTTAGGATTGAATTAAAAAGTTTGCAAAGGTGAGGGGAAAGACAATCTGCCCATTTTTTATAGTAAGACTCTATAAAGCCATCAGGTCCTGGAGCCTTGCCTGATTTGAGGTTTTTGATGGCTTCTTGAATTTCCTCTATTGTTATGTCTGAATTAAGATTGGCTAAGTTTTGGTCAGTGATTCTAGGGAGGTCATATGTATCAAGATAAGACTGGATGATTTTTGGGTTGTTATGGATTTTGAAGGAATACATATTCTGGTACAAATCAGAAAAGGTATTTTGTATTTCATTTTGGCTCACAGTGCTTAAGCCATTGGAAGTTTTTATCCTAAGTATTCTTGTTTGGGTGAATTTGGCGTTAAACCTCTTGGCTATTAGTGAATCATGCTTGTTAGCCTTTTTTGTAAAATAGATGTTTGGTACGCAGCATAGCCTTCTCAGTTCTCAAGGAGGCTAAACACCAATTTGTAGGACTGTAAATGCTAATAAAACATTAATCCTGCACTGTAAATACAGAGGAAAGCGATGATAAGCATTCAAATTATTTGCTCAACAGTGTCAAGCCCGCAAATCGGCAGGATATAAAAAATTATTTTTGTCATATATATGTGTCATTTCAGGGTTAAATCGATCTCAGGTCTCAATGCATTAATACATATCAGGCCACCCATATGCACTAGAACAGTATTGGCATTAATTTTCAGAATTCAAATTAATTGACCGGTAGCCTCCATTTTGCTGCCGTAAGTCGGACAGTCTCATTCCTTATTGGATGTTTCGAAATGGGAGGTTACAGGCTTGCTTAATTGATCATGTTCCCGCCCTCATCTGCATGGTTTACGGTGCTGGCTTCAAGATCGCAACTTGCGACCTTGAGCAATTGAATAGCATTGCAAACGGAGGGGAACTATCTGTCTGAGATTGAGTTACGGGTGTGGAATTGAATGTGGCGCTTAATGTCTAAGACTGTTCCATTTAAGATTAGATAGTGGCCTTCCTTGTCAATCTCTTTGGATTCTAATTTAAAGGGAACATTTTAATGAATAAGAATTGATGTTCCTGCTCTTTTAGTTGGTTGTGTCACAGAATGGAATGTAGGTCTTTATGTAGGTATATGGGGGCTTTGTTGTGTGAGACATGCCTTTTTACTGAAGGAAAAAGATGGAGGGTTTAACATTTTTTTATTATAAGAATGTTTTCCTCCTTTTAAATTGTGAATTAAAGCCTTTCACGTTGTGTGTCAGGAATGTGAATTTGGTGCTAGTCATTTTGGTGGATCAGTGTCATGCTGGTCAACTTGCCTTGTCTTGTATCCCTTGTGGGATTGGTGGGGTGAGGAGGCCAGCGGGAGGCCAGACCGCCAGCTTAGGTCCTCTGGAAACCCACAGAGGTTTGGTTGAAGGGTATAGCTCGCCAGAGTAAAGGGAAGGGGAAAGAGAGACAAAAATGAATTGTGATTTCACATTTAACACATGTAAACAATTCAATAAACAAAACCTCCTAAGCCTTACTACTACGCTGGCATTCTCGGGGGGATGAATGGATCAGCCATTCCTCCGGGTATCCCCTAATAGGAGGGGTTAATGACAAACTTGGGGGGTGCCATATCTACGGTCTAATCCTAGTATTTTCGTATGGGATCAGTGGATGGTAGGTATCCGCCACGGGTGGAGCTACAGCCAGTGCAGCCGGTGCTATGCACTGAGGCCCTTTATCTCCTGGGGGCCCCAGTGCAGGCTGTATTGCTGTGGAAAATACATTTATTTAAAACATTTTCTGTAATGTAGGGGCCATCCTCAGCCTCCGACTGCCCCCCAGGAGATATCCCGGCAGCCCTAAACTTCCTCCCCCATCCCGGGGCCGTCCTATCTGTTGCCTGTCTTCCGCGGTGGAAACAGGACCCCTGGGTGAGGAGCCAGGCTCAGAGGGAGGCTCAGCTGCAGGGAGTGGAGCATGCAAGAAACAGGTAAGTGATAGATAGGAGAGAGCGGAGAAAGGGGGAGGAGGAGAGAGAAGGTGAGGAGGAGAATGTGGGAGAAGCAGAGGGGGGAGAGAAGAGGAAGAGATCCTTTTTTTGCACTGGGGCCCTCCATTCACTAGCTGTGCCACTGGTACCCGCTGACCTAAATTGCAATTTTTCATATATATTAAATATATTCAACTAGCATGTAAGATTGTATGTCTAACTTGATAAAACATTAAGACTTTTTAGTTTATTTCTAGAAGAGCAAACATAAGAAACGATAAGTATCAATTAGACTTTCTGCCCATATCTGCATTGGTACCGATACAGTCTCAAGTGAGCTCTGTCCCTGTACATGAAGGATTTTCTAATCCAATTGCTGTGGGAGACTTCTGTCCATTGTCTGGTTGGATAAGGGGTGTTGTTCTGTTCCCTATTCCGTTCAGATTCAACCTCTGTTATTAAAGTTAGGGGGGGTTAAGGATAGTCTGGAGGGCCCCAGTGCAAACACATTTTTTCCCCCCCACCAAAAAAAAAAAATTGCCTTTCTCCCACAGTGCCAAAACATTTTGAAAGACATTATATTGTAAAATTAGATAGAAAGATAATTGGGAAGGGTTTTCATTTTATTATACATTATGACACACTAACATTTTTATCTCATGTTTTTTATTTTCACAGAAAAAATATATATAAAGCGTAGTTTACACTGACGACATAATGGATGATGGTTTCTGACTGTCTACAAGCCAGCCTGTGCAATGCAAGAGAGTGTGTGCTAGGGTTGGGAAGAGAGAGACACTTAGGGCAAAGGAGACTGCCAGTGCAAAATAGAAAAGAGATATTGAGAGTAAAAGGAGAGATCCAGGGCAAGGGAGTTAATAGAGCGCCAAGGAAATGGACTGAAGTCAATATGAGAGAGACAATGCAAGGGCCTGACTCAGTGGGGTAGCTAGAGCTTTTGCTGCCCGTGGCTGTCCCTGAGTTTGCTCCCCCCGGTGCAAATATATATATATATATATATATATATATATATATTGTAACAGATCGACCTCTAGAGGCCAATCTGGAGGTAAAATGGCATTTATTCCAGCAGGGAATGAGTTAACTCCTGCTATAAAAGGCTCCCTTGGAGAAATGGGTGTGGTCCCTGTAAGAAACCTGCCTGTGAAATAGAGTGTGGACCTACAGGCAGAGAGGTGCCTGGGACACACAGGCCCCGGTAAAGAAGGGCCTAAGCTGGAGTTTGTGAGCAGAGGCAGATGCTCACAATATGAGAGCCTGGAAAGGTTGCAGTCCATGAGGAGACCCCAGAAAGGTGATTACCCAGGAGGGGAATGGCTGCAGAGAGAGAGAGAAGGACCTGAGATTACAGGCAAGTGAAACCCCTGAAGAGGGAGAAGTCTTTAAAGACACAGAGAGGCCTATGATTACAGGCAAGTGAATCCCCTGAAAAAGGTAATGCTGAACAAGCGAAGTCAGTATTAAGTATTGGGACTGTATGATTATTATACCTGCAGGCCGAGAAGCAAACTCAGGGATAGTTAGGGCGTTCCTGGTTATAGTAAGCCCGTTTATGTAGTATTTTGTTTTATTGCTGAGCATAAGCACTGTTTTCTTTCTGTTGGCGCTGACAAATAAACAGCAGTCAAACTAAACTTCTGACAAGCCCGCTGTGTCTTCCTCCCTAAATAAGCAAAAGAGTAAAGATAACAGGACGCAAACCCCGCCAGAAGGGGGCGCCCTGTTACAATATATATATATATATATATATATATATAAATATATATAGCCTTCTCTCTCACACTCCCCCCTTCTCTCTCCCTTCTCTCCATCTCCCTCTCTTTCTCTCCCTTTCTCCCCATGCCTTTCTCCCTATTCCCCTCCTCTCTCTTTCTCTCTCCCCCTCTTCCCCCTCTCTCTTTCCCTCTCCCCCTTCACTTTCTCTCCCTCTCTCAATCTCCCCCTCTCTCTCTTTCTCTCCATGGCTCTCCCCCTCCCCCTCTCTCTCCTCCTCTCCCCTCTCTCTCTCCCTCCCCTCTCTCTTTCTCTCCTTCTCTCTTCCACCTCTCATTCTATCCCTCTCTCTTTCTTTCACTCTCTCTCTCTCGCTCCCCCTCTTTCTCTCCTTCTCTCTTCATCTTGCTCCCCCTTTGTCTCTCTCTCTTTCCTCCTTGCCCTATGTATCCCCCTCTCCCCTCATGCCTCTCCCTCCATGTTTCCCCTGTGCCTCTCTCTCCTGCATGTGTCTCCCTCACTCCCCTTGCCTCTCTACCCCATTCCTCTCCCTCTCTCCCCATGTCGACCCCTCCCTCCATGTCTCCCTCTCTCCCCCATGCATCCCTCTCCCCGTGTCTCCTACTCTCCCTCCATATTTCCCCTTGCCTCTTCCTCCCTCCATGTGTCCCCCTCTTTCCCCTTGCCTCTCTCCCCCATGTCTCCCCCTCTTCCCCATGCTTCCCCCTCTCCCTCCATGTGTGCCCATTATCTCTCTCTGTCCCTCCATGTGTCTCGCTCTTTCCCCTTGCCTCACCCTTTACATCCATGTCTCCCCCTCTTCTTCCATGTCTCCCCCTTACCTCTCTCTCCCTCCATGTGTCTCCCTCTTTGCCTTGCCTCTCCCTCTCCCCTCATGTCTCCCCTTCCCCCTCCATGCCCCCCCCTCTTTACCTCTATCTCCCTCCCTGTGTCTTCCTCTTTCCCATTGCTTCTCTACCCCATGTCTCCCCAATGCCTCCCTCTCCCCCTCTTCCCCCATGCCTCCCTCTCTCCCCCATGTTTCACCCTTCATGTCTCCCCCTTCCAGTCTTCCCACTCATGTTTCTCCCTTTTGCCCCTTTGCCTCTCTTCCTCATGCCTCTCCCTCCCTCCATGTCTCATTCTCTCCCCCATGCCTCCTACTCTCCCCCCCAGGCCTCCCCCAAAACATAAAATAAAAAATAAATACAAAAAATAAATAAATAATAAGACAGCACTAGAAGAGAGACACCTTCCAGCAGAGTAAATCAGCTGATGAAAAATACTTTAGGGGAGGGCAAAAAAAAGGAAAATAAAAACAGAATAAATATATGGCGAAGTAAGTTTGAGTTATTTTGATACATTCATAAATATTGTACTTACAAAACATAAAAAAACTGGTTATCTACTTATAACTAAAAAAGTTAATTATTTGGCATAAAATATATGTAGAGCATCTATGTATGTATTGTGGTAAATTATTTATAGTTTTGTGAAATAGAGGTTCTACAAATCAGATAATTGAATGTTTTAATATTAAATAGATAACCTTTGATTCATCTCATACGGTCTATTTATTTTAACAAGACTTGTGTGTGTACTGTAAGAGATTGTGGACATATTTCCGTAGTTATTGTGTTTTGTAAGAACAATCTTTCATGTGTGTATTAAAAAAACTATACTTATGTCACCATGCATTTTTGCTATTGTTCATCTTTTATTTTGCACTTGTAATAATATAATGTGTATATAAAAGGAAGTGAAACATGCCTTGGATAAGCACAATGTCACCTTAAGCCTTAATAAGCTAGATTATTGGTTTGATAGAATGGGCAAGCTAGATGGGACTTTTTAGTTACTTAAGGAAGGAGGCAAGAAAAAAGGAGAAAGAGACAGACAGGGGAGAGAAAACACAGACATTTATTTGTGCTGTAATAATGCATGACGTGAAATCTACTGTTCATGTTTTTCTAATGTATACAATTACTATTATATGCATGACACGTGCTCCCCCCTTCTCACTTCTTCCCAGTTTTTAATCGATACATGTACTATACCATGGGAAAAAAGTTTGAGGATAGGTGGTATATGTGTGATGAGGTAAAAGAAGGGGATGGGAAGAGGAATCAGTGAAGAGAAAGAAGCGGAAGCTGAGAGGGGAGGTAGAACATGAAATTGAGAAAAGTGAAGACTGGGAAAAAACTGAATAAAGAACAAAGAGTAGAAGAGAGTTGAAAAGATATGAATTAACTGCATCTTTTGCCAGAGTAAAACAATTACATGACTGAAAAAGTATTCTAGCCAATTTTAAGTTCAGTGTTTTGTGTACCTTTGTGCAAATACTCTTTCTGCTATTTATTCGCTGCCAATTGCATCCTCCCGGGTTTGCAGCTGAAAAGGGTGGGAGTCAAAGATATTGCTGGGTCAAAACTTTCCTGGGAGTGGCATACTGCTCCATAACATATAGCTCCCTCTAGTGACAAATCCCAATAAAGTATGATTGAGTGTAATTACACCATTTTGTGTGTCCCCTATTCCTATTTTCTGGGTGGGGGATTTATTCTCCTATCCCCTCACCAGTTCCACTCCTGACTACTGCTAATATCAAATTAAAGGCAACTTTTACCTTGTGGTCACACAATGTGAAAACTACAGGTACTGATCACATACATACTTATCTAGCTATATAGATTAGGCAACCCCCAGTTACTATGTAATACAAGGATATGCAAGTGAGTAGTTTTCCATGCACTGTGCTTATCCCTGCACAGAGACCTAAGACAGGTTATACACCAAGCTGCAACTCCAGATCCTTAAAAGTATGATTAATAAGATTGAACTGGCACTTCGCCCATAGATATGTGACTGTCAATTGCTAGGTCTTTTGATCCCTGTCCTTCCCTTGCCTGAGCAGAGTTCACATGTCAGTGTCATGAGCTAGTTTTCCTCTGCCTGGAAGCCAAATGGCAAGGGGGGGTAGTATTGCAAACCTTCCCTGCAAACACAGTGTATGGACAGCCCCCCCCCCCCCCATACTGGGCCAGCCCCCCTCCCCCATACTGGGCCAGCCCCCCTCCCCCATACTGGGCCAGCCCCCCGAATCACTCTAACCCCACAAACACGTAACCCTGTAATTTGGGCCCCTCTTCCTCCCATCAAATGCAACACCCCAACCCCATACATGACTGGTTACCACTGTTACATCAATAAAGTCACACAACAATACAATGATCCTGATTGGCACCATATTGTGGCCCCCTCCATGAACAACATGGTGTACCCACACAACATGGCACACAATAATAATGTAGCTGTCAAAGTTCTTGTGTCTAGGCTGGGAGGACAGGGCCTGAGGAGAGAAGGAAGCAAGAATAGCCAATAGACCACATTAAACCAGGGCCCCCCATAGTCCCACAAAGTCTCCCCTTAAGACGTGTGTATGTATGTATGTATATGTATGTATGTATATATATATATATATATATATATATATATATATATATATATATATATATATATATATATATATATATATATATATATATATATATATATATATATATATATATATATGTATGTATGTATGTATGTATGTATGTATGTATGTATATGTATGTATGTATGTATGTGTTTTTGGAACTATCCTGTTATGTGCACACACGGGAAGCACGCCACAGCTGTCTCTAAGTGACCGGTAAGCGGTTAGTTTTTTTTTGGGTTAGGTTTAGAGGGATAGGGCCATTAAGTGGTGTAGGGGGTTAGGGCCGGCAAGGGGTGTAGGGGGTTAGAGGCTTAGGGGGATAGGTTTAGGGTTATGGCCGGTAACTGGTGTAGGGGGTTAGAATTAGGTCCGGCAAGGGGTGTAGAGGATTAGGGTCTTAGGGAGTACATAGGGACGCAAGTGCGTCTGGCACCAGGAGGCATGGCAAGTGTGCACATAACAGGATAGCTCTGTTTTTTTCGGATATTTTACTTGTGTCATACACAGACAATATTCAGACACCCTATTCATAATAACTCTGTATCTGTACATTATTGTGAATTTATTTATTTACATAAAAATGTCAGCTCACTGAGACAATGTCTCAAGAACAGTTTTTGACAAAGAAAACTACTTTCTGTGGTAAAATGAAAGGTAACTGTGTTGCTTAATACTAAACATTGGTATGGAAGTCCGTGCCTATAAATAAAAGATGAATGTCAGGATGCTTGCTGTGAAGCACATGACACAACATAAAAGCGCGCCATTGGGCAGACTCTGTTGCCACTCGCTTTATGTTTTATTCAATCAACTTTATCAGTACTGAAGATGACGCATGCGCGCACCGCGATGTCTGCTTTCGGAGTGAAAGACTTAGCGCACATAGCACCTTCTATAGTGGTTGAAGATTGCGCATGCGTACATGGGGTGTCTCTGCAGCGTGGTTGATTGAGTTGTATATTGCGCGTGCGCACATCACGCATGCGTTTTACGTCGCTGGACGTGAGGAAAAAAAACATGGCGTCGCCCTTCAGTGGTGTATTGCAGCTGACTGACTTGGATGATTTTATAGGACCTTCACAGGTAAGTTAGACAGACTGGTGATCATTGTACACGGGCTTTAAAAAAACACGGTTATATTTGAGGTACTGACACGTTATTATATCACATTACTCTATAAGACAGTACTTCCTGGCATGCTTCTTTTAAACTATGTCAATATTACACATAATTTGAATTTTCACTCTTGTATTTTGCTACTTCTATCCAGCAACCTATGGCGGATCGACATGTAGCTCTTCTATCCCCTCATAATTTAGCAGCATAGTATCAGAACCTTGTAAGCTGTGAATTCAAATAAGTTCCAGTTTGCTTTTTTATTTGTTTTGTTATTTGTATCCAGAGCTGTGTTTGATGGTATAACATGTATGGAATAGCACTTATTTAGGGAGAATTAGTCCTCTCTGGGAGGGATTTTGGGCTGGAGGTTATTTATCACAGGGTTCCTGCACTGACTGATAAGGAAGAAAAGGCAAAGCCACATGAATACAAACTAGAACACTGTAAGCAAAAAAAAAAAGGGTTTGCCTCAGGTCTAGTGACTATATGAGCATGCCCAGTTAGATAAATAACTTTGAAATGTTAAAGGCTTTTTATTCTTCTTTTATTTTATTTTTCCCACTGGGCCCTCTCTTTGTGCTTCAGGAGAGAGATATGATCTTTCCATATTAATTATGCTTAAAATAACTTTTAATCTGATTTATCTGACACTTCCAAACCAAATGCATAACTAGCGTTTTCGGCTTGTCTTTATTTATGTTACTAGTTTTAATTTTGTTGTGTGATTTTTCAGTTCACTTACTGTTTTTGTCCTCCCTCTTCTGCTAGGAGACTGTTGTGATGTTTCATATTACCCCAACTCTTCCATTCTGACAGTAATTCTCAAAAACTGTGATAGTTTAACAGTAATGCATATTAAAAACAAATTTCATATTTTTTAAAATAAGTTTGATCAGCCACAGATGTTTTTTCACATGGTAAGAATAAAACAGTGGCTTTTCTAAGATTAGGATAAGTAGGTGTGCCCTACAATAGGATCTTTTTTCTCCCTCCTGTGTGTACATGGTAAGAATAGTAAGAATTGAATGGTGATTAGGCCCAAAAAAGGATATGCTTTGGTGCGCATTGCAAGCGTTTGCCTCCCTGTGATGAGCACCTCTTCACCTTCCTCTACTTTATGGGCCTCAGGATGAGTGCCTTGGGCGCTTATTGTGAGGCCCGAAATGAGCGCCTTTGGCCCTCATTGCAGCCCCTGTCAAACCCATAACTTTCGGGCCTCGCAATGAGCGCCTTTGGTGCTCATTGCGTATGTGCAAGCCCGTAACTTTTAACATATTGTGTCCGACAATTCGCAATTATGACAACTATTATATGTGATATAACTGTTCCTTTTTTATTCTTCACTGCTTGGATTTTGTTGACAAGGAATAAATAGAGATGTTTTAACCATTTTCCTGTAAAGAAAACAGTGTTTAGTAGCCATTTTAGTTAAACAGGTATCAACCACTAACACATAATCATCAGCTGTTACCAAATTGTCACTTTGACTACATAGGGTATACTAAAGAGAGCCTGGGGAAACCAGTAATACCAACAACTGAGTGACCAGGGGCCTCATTCAAATGTGATTTGGCCAATTAAATAGGGCTCTATATAAGCACATAGCATATTTTTTTTTGCAGTTTTTAGTTAGTGAAGACCTTGCTTTTGGATGGAAGTTCACTAACTAAAAACCTGCCATATCTGTCCACATGCCATATCTGTCTGACAGTAATTCCATATCCTCTCCTCAAGCCCCACCAGACAGGCCATGATTTAGGTGACATACTGTGTCAACAAAGGTGAGGCAATTAGTATTCAACAGGTGGTGAAGCCTCAAATTGCAATACCTGTGTATTCACACAAATGTTTCACCTTAATCATGGCTTGTCTGGTGGGTGAGAGGTTTGGGTACCATTGGTCTATGAGATACCCAACTCAGCCTAGGGGAAACCGTACTAATAGTGGATTCAAAGTTAATACTCACTCTTCCCAAATACTACTGTCTCTGCAAGCAGTTACCTGCCATTATCACAGTTACAATACAGATACCTACTTAACATCAATTCTTGTTGATGACTCTGTGCAACTCTATTCAGTATATCCTATTAAAGGGACTCTCATCCCAAAATCCTTTTAAAGAAAATATAGAAAAATAAGAGCATGAAAAACTTGCTAAACATTGTATTACCCATATTTGTCTAAAGTGGATCATTTATTTGTTCTCCTTTTTCCTGCATATCTGTCCTTGTGATGGCCAAAACAATGATCCCCACTGTTGTCATTCGTGTAGAACCCCTCCTCACCATGATCAAGTATAGAGCCAAACATTAGTCACAAAAACAATACTCAATAATGATTTATTACAATGTATAGCCAGTTTTTCATGCTCTTTAATATGACAGTGTCACATTAAACATTAGTTTCATCCCATGCACATCCTACTGAAACTCACAACCTGTCAATACTGGATTGTGTGGTCTATGAGGTTAGGAAAAAAAGTGAAGTGAACAATGTCATTGCTAAACCCTGCAACCTCACCCTTTCTATGTTGCAGGATTGCATTAAACCAATTAAAGTAGAAAAGAAGCTAGGAAAAGGAGCAGCTAAGATTCGTATTGAAGATGATGGCAGCTATTTCCAAGTTGATCAGGTAAGAACAAAAAACAGTAACTTTTTTATTCTGCTAGTTTTTTTGACATGACTTTATTTTTGATAATGCTCACAACAAGCAATCAATTTCTTCCTTGAGGATAAGGAGTGGTGCCAAGGGGACATACACTGAGTTCTGAAACTAAATACATTTTACAGTTGCCATGTTGGCTGCTTATAATCTTAGATGTGACATTTTATCTGCCCGGTACAAAATAGGAATATAAATTAGTGCGGTGGGATAGTCCAGTATGAAATAAAGTTTTTTCCAAGTGGTCCTTTGAACTACCCTGATGCTGTTTCACTACTACAGTAGCTTAATCATAGGGAGCATATTTTATTTTTACTAACTAATAATAGGATCTCGGCATTTACCAGAGCATATTGGCACAACAGTGCATGCAACATGTGTGTGATTAGTATTTGTGGCTAAGATCCTTGTAATATAATGATACATTAAGTATAACTGCGTTTAAATAAAGGCGTTTTACTAGTATCTGAGGTTAAGATGTCTGTATTTAACAAAGTGATTACAAGAATATATTCAGCACCAATTTGCTTATAATGGATAATAAAATTTAAAATGCTTTTGAATTATCATTATAAAAACAATGTTCCATGTCTAAAATTCGCATATTGTATGCTTTAATACTATGAGTCATCTTTGTTGCTTTTAAAAAGTGTTTTATAATTTTTTATTATCAGTGTTTTTTATCTACAGATATAATAAAGATAATTAATACATTTAAAAACATGTAGCTCACTCTGTTTTGGATGGATAAAAATAATCCCATTATGTAATATCTGTTCCTGTCCAAATCATCCGTCTGTTGGCCATGTGTGCACACAGAGACAAGAATTTACAGACCCAAATGTTCTGGTATAAAACTTCTTGTATTCTTCCCAACGAACGAACCCCCCCAAATACAACATAGGAACTTATATAATATAGGTTGATCAGATATAACAATCATACGACTCATTGTTAGACAGTGAGTGAGTTATTGATTGGTTGACAAGGTAGGAAGGGTCCTTCCATATTTGGTCTCGGATGTTGATGTCATTATGGTCAGTTTATGTGAAGCTTCTGATTGGCTCTGGAAGGTGGCGGGGCTCATATCCTTATTTGGTCACGGATATGAATGTCATCTTAGGACTCCCAGGATATGACTCAGTAGCCATCTTAGGACTCTCAGGATACAGTTCAGTAGCCATCTTAGGACTCTCAGAATAAAGAATAAAAGCAATTAGTGCCTTATCTTATGATATATTGTAAGGAAAGGAATGCAGCATGGACATAATATACATTTTCATGAATTTCGTCCACAACAACACGTGCTCACATATGTAGTTTAAAGTTCTATCTTTTTTCCCCCCCTCCAGAATGCAGCAAAGAAAAACACTATTATTCTTTAACCTGAAGTTCTATTTTCCATATAACCATATTACTCAAAACCAGCTATGTCTCTGACTCTTGCTCTTACTTCACTTACATTTACCTCTATTCTTTCCTCAGATTTTGTTACTAGCTTCAATGTCCATTCTCTGTTTCCATGTAGGAAGGTGCCTCTCAGAAACTGGAAAAAGCAAAAATTACCCTGAATGACTGTCTGGCCTGCAGTGGCTGTGTAACCTCAGCAGAAAGTATTTTAATCACCCAGCAGAGCCACGAGGAGTTGTACAAGATACTAAAGCAAAACAAAGTGAGTAAGCTTTTATGTTACCTTTTCATCTTACCTGATGGAAACAGGTTTACTGCAGTGTAGATTATAATGTTGAGTAATTAAGACTTGAGAAAGGCAAGTCTTTTTTTAAAGTCTCACACTTTTCAGGCTGTTAGTCCCAGATTCTATTACATATTATAATTGTCAAACTGCGGTTATGTACTGGACTCAAAAGTCAAAAAGGACAGCTCTTAACCAGACAATCCAATAATAACATATTCAAGGGCTATATCCTTTTCATATGAGCTATTATATGCTCTAAAGGGCTAGACACTTATAGTACACAATTACAGTTTCCATCTAATATTTGTTATGTACATTTGTATATTATTTTGTCACCAGTATACATCTGGGTAAAACTTTAAATGTTAGAAGTCTGGTTAAGCTAATTATTCAACTGCTGCCTCTTTTATATATCGCAATAGGCTAATTTGGGCCTGGATGGCCATTCCCAGGAAGAGCAGTAACAAGAGCGGTGGGTGAGCCAATAGCCCCAATAAAAAAAACTGCTGCATGTGAGCTAATCTGCCTTTACAGCTCAGTACTAATTTAATTTGGAACTGCTCACAGTTTCTTAAAGGCTTTTTTAAAGAAGGAAGATTGTTTATGGACTGACACCGGGAGACATAAGAGTTTAAGCTGTCAAAAGTTATGAACAGTATCTAGACTATGTCTGCTAGTCCTGCCCTGGTCATTTCCATTTAAAGCTATGTCTTGTGAACTATCTCTGGCCTTACTGAAAAGAGACATTTGTGTATGCTAAAAAAAAAAAAAAATGGCTCTTGTTGACATTAGCCCAATTGTATGATTTTATAGCAAGGTTCTTTTCCTGTTTTTTTTTCTTTTTAGGCTTGTTCTGCACTTTACTCTGCACACCGCGTAAATCGAAAATAGCTTGTGGGTAATTTACTGAGTATTAGGAATAAGGGGTCTATGAGGTTGAGATAAATAGGGTTTAAAGCAATAACTATATTGAGTTGACGCTAACACTATAGCGAGTAAGGTATACATTTTAGAGGGCACAGTTTTCATATAATGATGAAAAAAAACTAGTCAGCCCGGCCCCCAGGGGAAAATTTTTGAGAAGGGTAAAAAAAAATCAGACCCCGGGAGTCATGACTCTCTTTTCTGCTAGAGATACTAAGAAAAGGAAAAAACTTAATACCTCATGTACCCCATCTAACTCTTTAATAAAAACGTCCGGGGGTAGTGAGCAAGCCAATTCTATCAAAATAGTAGACCTTCCTGAAAAAATAATTGGGGCAGAGGCAGATATATTAACGATTGCCTCTATGGAAAGACTATTCAGTAGTTTTGAGGACAAACTCAGAAATGCCATCCATCTAGAGGTTTCTAACACTAAAGCTGTAAATTCTCTATTAGTAAGAATAGATCACCTAGAAGAACGACCAGAGAAAATCTGCTCAGATAATATAAAATTAGCTGCTCAAGTTAACATCTTAGAGGAAGAAGTTAACATTGAAACAAAGATCTTGCAGATTTGAGGATCATTCAAGACGAAATAATCTGAGAATCAGGGGTATCCCTAAAAGGATACCAGCGAGTGATCTACCTGAATTTGCCAGTTCCCCAAAAGAAATGCTTGAAGCAGCCATTATTGCTATCCCTAAGGAAGGTAAAGATGAATTATTATGCTCAAGCTATAGACCAATCTCTTTGCTAAACGTAGATTTTAAGGTATACGTGAAAATATTAGCCCAACGTTTAGATTCCCTGCTACATCAATTAATAGACTCAGATCAGAGCTAGTCAAGGTAAGGATAATATCTGTAAGTTAATATACATTCTTGATAACTCAAAGAACCAAAAGATACCAATGATAGCCGTAGCGATTGATGCAGAGAAAGCGTTTGACAGAATCAACTGGGAGTTCATCAAATTAATGTTGGAGGCTATGGGATTTGGAGAGTTTGGGTCTAAAGCAATAATGGTTTTGTATTCTAACGCTTAAGCATATGTTTCAGGAATGGGTTTCTGTTCAGAGACATTAGAAATTACGAATGGCACTAGACAGCGCTGTCCCTTATCGCCGCTGATTTTCGATCTATGTCTTGGCTTGCTTAGTAAGACGCAATGAAAATATAAAGGGAATTTACACTCTAAATGATCTGTTTGTTGATGATATTGTGGTTCTATTGACTGATCCAGTTTATTATTTGCCTTATCTTATGTCCACTATTGAGAAATATAGTTACGCTTCCCATTATAATATTAATGTAACAACAACAGAAATTCTACGTTTGAATTTAAGTCAAGAAGAGTTTTAAAAATTTGAAAAAGGCCACCCGTTCAGGTGGAAACATAATGGGTTTACCCATTTGGGCATTGATTTCAATCCAAATCTTTATGGCATCCTGAAACACAACTTAGAAAAGGTATATTTATCAATATGTCCCACCTTAAAACAGTGGTCTAGATTGACTCTATCATGGTCAGGTAGAATTTTAAGTGTTAAAATGTTTATTCTCCCTAAGATAACATACATTCTAGGATGCATTCCATTGCATATTTCAAAGGGAATAATTAAGAAATTTCAAAGAGTATTGGACTTTTTCATTGATCCAGGTCGGAAAGCTAGGGTTAAAAACCTTGTTGATAAGGGCAAATTTAAATATGGCGGATTGTCCTTTTTCTCAATCTGGGGGAATTACGCAGTCGCAATAAATTTGCACCATTGCATGATATTTATTATTATGGCTAATATTCCCAAGTATATGGAGATAGAGGGAAAAATGTTTTCAAAACCAAAGCTCGAATACCTAATTTGGTGCACAAAAATAACTAAAAGCATATTGGTGAAAGCACCAGTGGGGATTAAAACGTGCATTTCAGCATGCTATAGAATTGACAGTAAATTGAAATTAGCCCTCTTTCCATTACAGCAACCCCTATTCAATACTTTTATGATATGCATATACAAGCTGAATATGTTAATTGGGAGGCATGGAATCTCCATACCGTAAAAGTTCTATTTAAGGATGACCAGATTAGAACATGGGAAGATTTGACACAAAATAATAAAATCCCTAAAGAGCTATGGCTACATTATAGAACTCTGATCCAGATGATGATTAAAACCAATCCAAATAAGTTTAGTAGATTCAAATACTCTATTTGAAAAACTTTGTATAGCAAAAAGGAAAGTTTTTTTTCGATCTCAAACTGTCTTAAAATATTAGAAGAACGGCGGGAGATCTGTAAATCTAAAGGTATGATTAGTTGGGAAACAGACTTGAGAACAAGCTGGGCCCCAAAAGAGTGGATCAAGGCGTGCAATGTCACGGATAAATATACTAAATTCACATCTTTGAGAGACCTTTTACGACTTTGCAAAGATGGTACATAGTTACTAGCATTTTGAATAAAATTGATTCAGGAACTTATTTGCGTAATTGTTGGAGAGGCTGCCTAGAGAAAGGAACTCAGATTCACATGTGATGGACTTGTAGGCAAATTGAAATTTTCTGGCATATGTGTGGTATCTATATTTCTTTAATAATTAAAAAATAATTTGACCCCTCTCCAGAGGTATTCCTCTTTCACATGTACCCAAGCGATATTGAGAAGAATAGTGTGAGTATAGCAATGCACGTATAACTAGCAGCAAAATGGCTTATTGCTGGAAAAAGGGAACCCTCCCGACTTGGAAGGAAATATGCACTGTTATTAGGCGTAATAGACCATCAGAATTAGATCATATAATACTAAACACGGATAATGAAAGGAATAAGGTTACTTATAAATGGTCACTTTGGGACCTGTATATGGCTAATGTCCCCGGAAAAGACACTGAGCAGCATCCTCATTTGACCTCTCTTTTCATCTTTATATGTTTAGAAAATATTGCAAGGAATACTCCTGTTAAAATTGTTTTATATTTTTGTTTGCATATTATTGTATTTGTTTGTCTTGTTGGTGTTTTTTTTTTTTTCTTATTTTATATTTTGTAAAAAAGCTTTTAAATAAATTATTATATAACAAAAAACACAGATTTGTCGAAAATCGAGCAGTTGAGGCATTGAAGCGGAAAATTATACAAATATCCTTACATTTTTAGCGTTTATATATAAAATTAGCACTCTTCCCAGTTAGTGTGATGCTTGGCTAGGATATTAAGCTGTGAACCAGTACTTTTCCATTTTCAAGGTTCTATGTGTGAAATGGTTAACTACATCTGAACCATGACATAGATATTTCATTTGGAGACTTGCTCACAGCTCCAGACATAGCACAAATATGTTTTTTGCCATATCCCAAGAACATAGTTTGCCCTGTGCGCAGAACATTTAAAAATTAAATATTTCTGCACATCTTGGTGACTTACAATAACATTTTTGAGTCTTGATCACGTGTGTCATAGCTTATTGGATATTATATATAATATTATATATAAATAAAATATAATTGGTTGTTAGTGGGTTGTACCATGTTAGTAGATGGGGGGGGGATGGATCAGTTCATTGTAATGTAAACAGATATAAAAAGGCTGTGTCTATGATTTTTAGTCAGATGCAACGTGGTAAGTGACTTAGTTGGTGGCCATTTTTGGATATATATTTTCTAAGACATCTTTTCTAATAAAAACAAAACTATCAAAAGGTCTCTGTTTTGTTACCATGACTGATTACTGGGTATGAGTGAGTGAGAATTTTTCTACAACACGAGCCAGCGCTAAAGGCGCTATTTGCCCTGCGAGCCTCGCAAAGCCAGCAATTAAGGCATTGAAGCACGCGAGACTTAGGCTGAAATGAGCGCCAAAGGTGCTCCAGCGAGCCTCGCGGGACGTAGGCTGCAAGCAGTTGAGGAACACGGGACTTAAATAAAAAAAAATCTGACCTCGGAATCTCTGGACCAAAAAAATCTGACCTTGTAAAAATACGTAGTTAACTGCCGAACCGCAGAAATCGAAAAAGACGAAAAACAAGAAAAACAATTAAAAATAAATTAAAACTCACACAGCACAGGGGGAGAGCCAGGAAGCCTGGGAGTGAGGTTGCAAACGATTTTGAGCGTTAGGCAATTTTCGAGTGACGAAAAATGCCAAATAAGTCAGAAAAAAAAAAGGCGAACGAAAAACGTAAAAAAAAAAATCTAAAACTGGATGAAAACAAGGCTGAGCAAAGCCAGACACACGGGACTTAGAAAATACATAACAGCAAAGACACTAACACTTACACCAACAACGCCAGGCACGCGGGACTTTGAAAATAAAAGAAACGGCAGTCCGCGCAAACCACGCTAACATTCAGCAGACACACAGAGGAGAAACACGCAGGGAAGCGACAGGGCAAAGATGCTGGAAAGAGACACATGGCATTCCAAAGCACAAAACTTGCAAGTTAATGAACCCTGCAATGAACGGCCCGTACAGTAGGCGGGAGGAAAGGTTCGCAATGAGCGCCGAAGGTGCTCAGAGAAGCAAAAGCCTCACATCGTGTGGCAAACAGCATTGCCTGGCTTACAATTTTATTGCTGTCATTTTTTTTTGACGAGCAATTCGCTATAAATTACACATTACGTATTAAAATGAACACAGTCTGCTAATCGGCTCCTAAATTAGTGGTACATGAAATATATATTTTAAAATAATTAATGTTTGTTAGTCTGAAAGAAAGAAATGTGTACCTTCACTCACATTTTTAAAAGGAAAGGAGTGAAACTCTAGTGAACATAGTGTAAAACTACTTACTATGGGCCTCATTCAAATGTGATTTGGCCAATTGACTAGGGCTCTATATAAGCACAGAGCATATTTTTTTACAGAAATGTTTAGTTAGTGATCTTCTATCCAAAATCAAGGTCTTCACTAACTAAAAACTTCTGTAAAAAATATGCTCTGTGCTTATATATTCTTATACTATACAATTATACTATTCAAATGGCCAAATCGCAATTGAATGAGGTCCTATATGTTTATTATTCCACTTCTTTAGGGGCTCTGAAGAATTTGCTAAAATTAGTTGTGAGATAATTACTTTCTCATGTTCTGTTAGAATTGCTAAAAAAAACAGCTGCACCAGTTTTGAATTTGTTATGAGGCTTTGTCAGTTATCCTTGTGGTCTCGCCAATGGGGTTTAATATCCTAAGAATAGCGTGTGACCTCACAGATTGGCAAGTGATGCAACTTGCTGCCCACTTGGCTCGGCTATTGCCAATCAGTCGGATGCAGTTTCTTAACACCTATGAATAACCATAATCCACGAAAAGGAAATAGGAAATAAAATATAACTTTTATTTATTGTCACTTGTAAAAAAATTTTATTAATCTTAATACCGCGTATAAAAGTAGCTGCTTCACCTCCCGGGGATTCCATTATTGGTTGAAGCAGTGCTTAACTAAATAGACTTTAAGAGGCCTACTGTGACTCTCTAAGGATTCCTCCTCCCTGGAAAGCTGCACTAACGGAGAGCTCCAATATCTGTCTTAGTCCCTCATAACCAACTAGTCTAGAGAACTCTACCATATACAGTGTAGTTGTAAATTAAAGCCTTACTGGCATAATATCATAGTCGTCTATAGGTAAGTTGTATATTGGCGAGGAGGTAACTGTAAAGGGCAATTGTAATAGTCTAATAACATAAGTACAATCTCACTCCAACTTCTGGAGCAGAACACACTGCTACAAACGGAGAACTATTTTCCTGATGCGCATTTCGTCAGTACTAGCTGACGTCATTATGGGTGCCCTCCTCGCTCCCCTTCGGCTCTCTATACGCTCACACTAGTGTTGTGTTATGCTTTGATTGGAGGATGGAAAAATGAATGAAAAGGCCCTCTGGCTTGCTTTTAAAGTGGGTTACTATTTAAAATCAGATTAGTTTGCTTTCTATATATGGAGAAACTATAATATTGCTTCTTGTATCTTTCTATATTCACTGAAAATATTTTTTTACGTTTCTATGGAAGCTAAAAATCTTTTCAAACCGTTTTCTTTTTAGCAACAGCACAATATGTCCAAGAGCCCATTAACAATCATAGCACTAAATTCCATAAAAAAAATGTATTCTTCTATCAACTATTACCTTAAAACAGTAGTCTGAAATTATACTTGGATGTAATTCTTTTCACAGATTGGTTAGTTATAACTAGTATCTCAACTGTGCTCAGTCACTTTCAAAACCTCAATTATCACTAGAACTTCTGCTATTAGGGTAGGGTTAGATTGTAGACACAATGTACCTGATCTGATGGATTATAATTTGGCAAATTCAGAGGGGAAATGTCATTCTGAGTCAATGAAGTCAATGAAAACTGATCAAGAAAATTGATGTGGTTGAAATAAATGCAATTTTCTCCTTGCAAGTTAATTGGCTGTTATGTATAAAATAAGCATTTCTGCTTTTGGAATAAATAGTAATGGCTAATATTGTTGAAGCTTTGATACAAAAAACAAAAATGTGACAAAAAACATATTTTTTTATATTTTCAAACTTCCATTCCTTAGTTTACATGCATCATAGTCAGTGCGGTTACACCCAGGGTCAGCGTGCTCTGTGCTTTAATACGATATCTATCAGGAAGAGGAGCTTTTCATTCGATATGACCAGAGATTCTATGAGTAAATTACTCAAAGTACAGAGAAAAGGATGGACTTTATATTGCAGTCAAAGAATGAACAAAAGTACATACAAAAAAAAATCGCTTTCACAAATGCTGAGATGAGTCGCTATAAAATGTGCAGTCTGTTGGTATTTTTTTTCCCCTAGTCCTTTCTTCTCATGTAGTCTTACCTGCTTGTTTCACTTTTGCTGCCTCTATGAAAGATAGAGATGACTGCTGGTCCCCTCAGACGTCTCCTTGTATAGAGCTGGAACGCTGCAACTTCCTTCAAATTGTCTGAAAGAAACTTATGAAACTTTCAGCACTTCCTTGCTATTTTAAACAGTGTTTAAAACATGTACCAAGGTTCTCACTGTTCCTGTTATGTCACCTTTCTTTCTGTATGTTTTGCTCTAATTTTTATATCTTCATCGTAGGTTGAGACTGAATCTCAGCAGAAGCTGGTTGTTATATCAGTGTCCCCACAATCAAGGGCATCCCTGGCTGCGAAATTTAACCTAAGTATCAATGATACTGCACGGAGACTAATTTCATTCTTCAAGCAGTTGGGTAAGCAGACACTTTTGCCTCACATCCATCATCTCTACCAGGAACGGTTTGCTACACTTACTGCTTAACAATAGTTCCCAATCCTTCCTACATAAAGATGTCTGTGATTTAAGGTGCCCACAGCCAGAGTGCATGTTTTATACCCTAGGCATCTGCCAGGGTTGCCAGTCCTGGTGATAGATGCCAAGTTACTATTTCATTACAAGTCTGTCAGGGTTTATGGAGACCTATGTCACAATTATAAAAATATTTATAATTGATCTATGATGAATTTTTTAATTTTTGCTGTTTTATATACCACAGATTGGTCTGCAGTTTAACATTATATTTAGCTTCACACCGGCTCGTTACTTTGTTTCCCAATCCAGGAGTTCACCAAGTTTTTGACACTACTTTCTCAAGGAACTTCAGCCTGTTAGAAAGTCAGCAAGAATTCATAGAGCGCTTTAGAAAACAGAAGGAGGATAAGAAAGCTCTTCCTATGCTGGCCTCTGCCTGCCCAGGTAAATAAAAAATCAATTAAGATGATTGAGTAAACACAAGATTGGTGATGAGAACTACTAATGATGGGAAGAAAGGCCCAACTACTTTACATTCTGACACTGCATTCTATTTTCTTGGGCTCCAACTTCTATATGCAGATTAGATTATTTGATTAATTCTGGACCATATAGATATTTTGTATTTTATTTGACTTTTTTGTTTTCATAGGAATAGGGAATGTTTATTTTTATTTTTTTTGTATTCTTCCTTCCTGTAATGAAGCAGATAGTGATTGTATTCCCAAATTTTCTTCATGCTTTTCTAAGAGTGTGTCATTTGTTCATCCCCTTCTGGGTCGCTATCTTGTCGTGATGATGGGCATTGTGTACTTCAATGAAGCTGTGAGCTATACCATGTAGGGTCACCCATGATGGACAGGTCATGGCAGAGAGGTCAGAAAAATTGTGGTACACTGGAGAAGAAACTAGCAACCCACGCCAGTATCTTTGCCATGAAGACCTTATGGATAAGCACAACCAGCCACAATATGTGACTGGCGTGCTGTGGTCCATAGGGTCACAGAGTCAAACACAAATGAATGATTAAACAGATTTCTTCATAAAATAAATAATACTAACTTAATATTTATAGCATACTTTTTTGAAGAACTTAGTTTGTTTTCAGAATAACAAAAATTGCCATTAATATCAAATAGAGCATTTAATTGTTTAGTTTTGTGTTCAGATTTATTTTGTTTTTTTGTTTTATTATAATGACCCTTAGAGGCTTAGTCTCCCTGAGGGTGATAGGGCACTCCAAACGTGGACCCCTTGCTCACTGTACCTTAGGGAGAGCAGCTGCACCTCCCTGACGAGGGGCTCAATTAAGGCCGAAACGTACATCTGGGGTTTGCTGTTTTTCCTGTCAAAGTAGAATTGCCTGGTATTTAGGGGCTGGATACGTCTGTTGAATGAGACCAGACTGATATACTACAGTATATATCTCCCTGTGAAGAGCACAAGTGGCTAAAAGAGTGCGGTACCCAGAGTTTGGGTACCGCTAAATTAATTAGCATTGACAGCCAAAGTCTGTCTGCCAAAGTTGATATAAATAATGAATGCCCTATTAACCAGTGAAAGAGTGAATACAATAATTTCAATATTCATATAATGGTGTTAATTTTTTTCCCTTGTAATTTTCCCTTCTTAGGGTATTATGATCTAAAATGATAAATTGTGAATAAGTTTCATTCTTCTCTTGTACCACAAGATGTCACTAGCACTTAGTTTTATTTTCTCAGTACTAATTATTTTATTTGTGACTTCAAGGTGGTAGAATTTAATAAATAACATATTAGTGCCCGATGCTCATATATGTCATCCTAAACTTAAGCAAACCAAATAGTATATCACTATAAGCAGTATATGATTATTACAGAAGCAGTTATAATTCCAAACTAAAGGACACCAAACTGTAATATGGTTAATTCTGAAATCTGAATTTAAATTAATTGTTATTTTATGACTGGAATTAAATGGAAGTGCAGCTCACAGTACAATCACACCCCAGGCCAACCAGCAGTGTTAATCTACTAGACACAAGCATAGGTTGCTAAATTAAGCTTTTCCCTGAATATTGTGATCCTTATCTTTTATCACTAAAGCAACTAAATTAATAAGAAATGTTTGATCAAGTTAGTCTGAGTTGTGAACTCAGACTCCTAGTGAGTTACTTAACGTGTATTTGCTTAGCTAGTGTTAGTATTAAAACATTTATTTTAAATAAATCACAAGCTTGTTGATATCCAAAGACACACAGCCCCTGTCATTTTGTATTTAGTATCACTTTAGCGTACACTATAACATAGTTAGTCAGCAAGGTGTTTTTATTGTCTTCTTTCAGGGTGGATTTGTTATGCAGAGAAAACCCACGGCAGTTTTATCATTCCCTACATCAGCAGCACAAAGTCTCCTCAACAAGTGATGGGATCCTTAGTCAAGAGCTACTTTGCACAGGAGAAAGTGAGGAGACATTTGCATATCTGCTTTTATCCTACTATATGCTGACACTGTTGCCTTATTTATTTTCTTGTATTCCAATGACAGAACCTAAAGCCCAACCAGATCTACCATGTGACTGTGATGCCCTGTTATGACAAGAAGCTGGAAGCCTCCAGACCTGACTTCTTCAACCAGGAATATGAGACACGAGATGTAGACTGTGTGATTACAACTGGTGAGTCTCTGCTGTATCTTGTTGTAATGTATACAGTGGAAGCTCTATATTCATCCATCCCTATATATATATATATATATATATATATATATATATATATATATATATATATATATATATATATATATATATATATATATATATATATCAAATCCAATATTAGTCGTATTTTATAGGCAAAGAATGCTAATATTTCTCCCAAAAATCCAATATTAGTCACAATAAAAAATAAAAACATTGGACAAGTTCTTTGCTAAACCGAGTGCTGGTGAATTGTTGGGAAGGAGACAAAAAAATACATTGGTCAGCAGAATAGGTGTTACCTAATGTTTATTGGAAGGTGACTCCCCTTGTAAACAATTATTCCTTTGCTCGTCTTTAGCTTCTGCCATCATCACGCCTCAGGAAATGGAAAGTTCTGGTTACATTTTTATTTCTGTATCCAGTTCAGGGCTGGGAATGAATTATTCCAATTTTAGTCAATTCCTATGGGAAAAATGGATTATGTATTCATCAGATTCAGTATCCGTCCATCCAACAGGAATAGATTAATAATGAATATAGATGTTCCACTGTATTGAAATTCTGTTTGTTTTTACTATTCATATACGGGATCTCTCTTACAGGGGAAGTGTTGAAAATGCTGGAACAAGAGGGAATCTCTTTGTCTGATGTGGACCCGTCTCCTCTGGACTCCCTGTAAGTGTACTGTGTTTGTCTGTGTGTACAAATCTTTTAATGTAAAACACACAAGTTACCTCTTTCATAGTTGTCTCTTATTCATAATGTTATACCCCACTATAAAACCAATCACATGTAGGTATAGTTAGTAATCGTGAGTGTTCTTTTAGTTAAATTAGCATAACATTCATAATTGTTGTAGCCAATCGGAGTCCGCTGCAATGTCTGGTAATTCAGTCTGTATCAAAGCATCGTTGGATGCATAGTCTTTTGTTCCCACCACAAGGAAACCGCTCAGGTAATGCTACTCTAGGTTTCTGCACTGTGCTTCTGTTGGCTTGGAAGTTGGTATAGGGTTAAAAACATACTTGAATGCAGTGTTTCTATTGGTTAGTACCTGGTGCACCTCTGGGGGTGTGGAAACATTTTTTTATATACAATACATCTGTATGTGTAAAGTATGAATCAATGCAATGTGTGTTTCTGATATAAGCCATATGTGTTAGATTAGAAAAAGTTAAAAACGGAGAAACTTCCATATACCTTTTAATAATTCAATGTAAATGTTGTAATATGTTTTCGCCTGAGCAGAATATGTAAACATGGGGAATGAGCTGCATTGTATATGCTGTGTCTTTGCACAGGTTCAGCTCTGTGGCAGAAGAGGAAGCCACTGGACATCAAGGTGGAGGCTCAGGTGGATATCTAGAGCACATTTTCAAACATGCTGCAAAGGAGCTTTTTGGCATTCATGTGGACAAAATAACATACAAGCCTTTAAAGTAAGATATATTACACATCCGTGCAGATCTCCTTTTCGTGTTACACATCTGCAGTATGTTCATATTATACAGGATTTGCCTCATTGCAACTGATAAACAAATAACTTGCTCCGGTGCTCGGCAGAGCTATTTCTGTAACATGATGGCATATGGCTCACGTGTGTTATTTCACAAGATCTGGAATAATTTTGTGTGTTTATATGTCCATTCTGTATATGCTAGTAATGAACTTTCAAAGCTTCTCATGGCATAAAATAGTTCAAATATTTACTCTACTCTACCCAAGAGATGTATGCCTGTAGATGACCAGAAGGGGGCAGTGGTGCTTAACATTTCATTAGAAAAGTTTTTTGCATTTCTCTGACAGCCTTTTTAAGGCCAGTATGAACAAGTACTGGTATAAAAGATTTGCATCCTCTCTCTTTATTTTTGTACCAAAATTTTAAGAGTACGTTTAAGTTGTTTTAAAATTTGCCAAGTAGATTTTTATTATAGTTCGGGAGCCATAATATATTCTTTAGAGGTATCCCTTATAATAGCCTCTTCCAGCATCCCCACCCCCCCTCCCATATATACATTTATCCAAGGTGTCCTGAATGATTTTTAAATAATTGTTTGGTATACTGCCTGGTATCGATTTTAAACAGAAGTCATGTTCGGGATTATACTCATGTTAGTAGCTGCAATTCTAGCTCACCAGGATAGGTTTAAAGATCTCCAATTGCACAAAATGGGTCTAACTTGCTTCATGACCTCATTTAAGTTAACTTTTTAAGGATGTCTTCCCTTTAAATGAAAGTTTTATACCCAGATGAACAATATATTCCGACTTCCAATTAAAGGTAAATAGTTTTCCAATTTTTTTTTTACTTCAGGCTTTATGCCTCTTATTAGGGTGTCAGATTCTGATTTATTGATCTTAAAATATGATAGTCTACCAAACTCTTCCAATATTTCCTGTAGTTTAGGACATGCCACCTCAGGATTGGTCATAGTTATGACTATATCGTCCGCAAATCCCATAAATTTAAATTCCTCCTGATCTATAATTACTCCCTCAATTTCCCTACACTCTTATATATGTTGCCAGTGGCTCCATAAAGAGAATGAATATTAATGGAGATAATGGGCATCCCTGGCGGGTACCATTTCCTATTTTGATCTTATTTGACTCAGTCAGGACTCGCAATAAAGGCTGTGGAGTTTGAATATAAAGCTTTTACTGACTTTGAGGCAAACTGTAAAAATTCCCAGCTGACCCTATCGAAGGCCTTTTTTGCATCCAAAGACAGGGCCAATAAGGGAACATCATAGTCCTCTACATAATTCAAAATATCAATCATTCGTCTGGAGTTGTCAGAGGCTTGACGGCCCGGAATAAATCCTGTTTGATCCCAATGGATCAGCTTGTTAATTATAGTTTTCAATCCATTCGCCAGTATCTTTGCATAGATTTTAAGGTCTAAGTTGATCAATGAAATAGGACGGTAGCTCCTACAGTCGTCCGGATTTTTCCCCTCTTTCAAGATGTTAACTATTTTTGTCTCTGACATCTCCGGAGGAAGATTCCCTGTTTGTTTTATCTCATTAAATACACTACATAAATGACTATTTTTTTTTTTCAGGCATAAGTACTTTATAAAATAAAAGGTCAAATCCAACCCAAGTAATTAAGTAAGTAACATTTAGTTTTATTGAATCTTTACTAAAATGAAAAGCTTCAATAAATTCTAAATAAAGTGTCCGGACATTTGAAAGCTAAGTGACTTGTTTTGAATTGGTAAAGCTGTCCTGGACATTTTTGATAAATTACACTGTCCCTAGAGCTGGTTATACAGCGGCTGTTAGTGTTTTACTCCATCTGGATCAATTCATCCGTTTAGGAACAAGGACTTTCAAGAGGTGACTCTGGAGAAGGACGGAGATGTTCTGCTGCAGTTTGCATTGGCTTACGGCTTTCGTAACATTCAGAACCTAGTGCAGAAGCTTAAACGTGGACGTTGCCCATATCATTATGTGGAGGTCATGGCCTGTCCTTCAGGTACAGTATCATTACTAGTTATCCATAACTTCTTACTCTTCCACTGTAGGCAGTTGCAGCCACCATCAGAAGTTTTTTACTTCTTAAAACTGCTACTGAATTAATGTAGATATAGCAATTTTAGTTTGGAGTTGCAGTGCGGTTCAAACCCTCTCTGAATTTGGCACTTATGTTTGAAGCGAGTCATATATTCAGATGGCATCTAGTGCACAAGTGTGTTGTTGTTTTTTTTTGTTTGTTTATTTTCATTTATTTATTTCAATATAAATGTACATTCACATACTTTTAAACGAAGAACAGATATAAATGTATATGATAACTATGGATCGAGAAATGCAGTGATAGCCACGCATTCTGTTGCTAAACACCTTCAGTTTATCACCATAGCACAGGATAGATCACACACATGGAAGGAAATGTAATGAACAGAGAAAGTTCACACTTCAAGACTCTGCAGCAGCTTGTCTCTTCTAGGGGTTGTCTCAACACAGCTCCATTTACTTGAAACCACTCATTGAGTATCATTCCTATATCATATTCATTATCCAGTTACCTGCAGAAAGACTCTACTAGCAATAACTAAAAATGTCTACAGCTAAATCCATTCTTTTAAATGTCTTCTACATATAATTTTCAAGCCCCCATCTGATGGTGTAAATTAGTTTGGTATTGTGAGTCTTAATGATCTGCACTCACTTTATTGGTTTCAAAGCAAAGACTGATCAACAGGTAACTCCTATTAACTAATAAATCTGCATCTTTACACTAATTTTTGTTAATACAGTTATAAATTTACATGGGTCTTGTACACTTTTTTTTTATTTTTGTCCATTTTTATATATATTTTTTTTTTACCTTATGTTGGCTTGCATTAGTTTCCACGTAAACCGTTTAAGTTAAAAGATGTATGTAAATCCATATAAGTAGAGATACTTAAGTTAGCAGATGTGCTTTACACCCTCAAGTATCTCATCTCTTCCTCAGTCTCCTCTCCTGCCTCTTTCCTCTTCTCTCTTCATGTCTCATCTCTCCCTCACAGTTACTACTGTAATAAAGTATTGGCTATATAGAATTTGATGTCAGAATTTAACCTTTTGACACATTCAGTCTGACAAACTGTTCCTATAGCACAAATTGTCACAATTGGATAATTTTAAATTGTTTGCTCCCCTGCCTGTTTTGGAAAAACATGATTAAATGTATGTAGAAGTTTCCTGGATTATGAATGCATCTGACAAGTATCCATAGTGTATGCAAACATTTTCTGTTTGAAAAAATACCAAAATAAACATTATTAAACTTACCCTAAACTGCATATTTCTTCTGTTGATTTCGAAAAGGAATACGGATTAGAAATCCAAGCTAAATTAGCATAAAATTCATAATTGTTGTGGCCAATCGGTTAACTACAACATAGGATTATAGTCTTTTGTTCCCACCACTATGAAGCAGCCCAGGCATTGCTGCTCCAGGTTTCTGCACTGTGCTGCTGTTGGCTTGAAGGTTAGTATAGGGTTAAAATATACTTGAATGCAGTATTTCTATTGGTTAATATGAGGTGCAGCAACCAACATTTTAAAAAATAAATCTATATGTGTAAAATAAAGCAATGTAATGTGTGTTTCTGATATAAGCAGGATGTATTAGATTAGAAAAAGTTAAAAACGAGAAACTTCCATATACCTTTAATTTCTTCACTGCACGGCCGGTCTATCTCGCAATGAATATGTTTCTTCACTTACTCTTTTTTTGGAGATGCTGAAAGAATCGGAGTTGATCAGACTTATCCTTTTTGTTTAGGTTGCTTAAATGGTGGCGGTCAGCTAAAAGCAGAAGGTGAGCCCAGCAAGGATTTACTTCAAAGAGTGGAGCAGCTCTATGACACGGTGACGACCGAGCCACCAGAGGGAAACCACCAGGTTACACAGTTGTATGAACAGTGGCTGGGAGGCAGCAAATCTGTGACCACACAGCAGGCGCTGCACACGCAGTACCACGCGGTGGAGAAAATAAACAGTGGCCTAACCATTAAATGGTGACATCATACAGTATAGACCGCTCCATACTTCTGGCATTACTTCCAAATTTAGATTTATCAATGTATTTATTTTGAGGGAAGTACCCCTGAATTCTTACTATTCATGGCTGATATTTAATATGTTTAATGCACTTCCTGATAAATAAGCACCGAAACATTTAGTGACATTATTTCCTGACCTAAAACTTCACTGTACAATAAACTGATTTAGCTCCGCAACTGCGAGTCTCCAGAGAAGCCTGCCCAGATCTGTCCTGTGTATTTGATCCACCATTTTCACCATATCCACTTTTCTTTATCCATACTTTCAAATTAGCCTCAGTAGCCAAAAATACATTTTATGCAATATATTAATTATGCTTGATTTATATGTAAATGAGTAATGTAT
Organism: Discoglossus pictus; assembly: GCA_027410445.1. Lineage (NCBI taxonomy): Eukaryota > Metazoa > Chordata > Amphibia > Anura > Alytidae > Discoglossus > Discoglossus pictus. The sequence continues at coordinate 36,931,474 of CM050172.1, read as the reverse complement.
TAAGATTTTCCATTATTGTGTTGGCGTGAAAGATTTCATATCTATTGTAGAGTATGTCTCTAAGGGCCATTATTTATTTCAAATATTAAAGCACTTAGTAGGTAACCAACATAAATAATTATTTTTACAAGAAAATAAAGAAGTACTTTTTAAACAGCGGAGTGGGAACAGTGTTTTACAACTCTCATTACACAGGGTTGATAATTCTCAGAAAATCAAAAAAACAACAAAGTTGGCATGTTATTTTGAATGGTAGAGAACAAACATGTCCTCTCCATGCTGTTGAGAGGGGGTGCCTTCCAAGCTCTTTAGACTACTCTACGTTTCATTTTTCATAAATTTACTTTTTAAAACCTATCCAACCTCCATAATTTTCAAGTAGGACAGGGGTTGGCAAGTTCGGTCCTGGAAAGCTCCACACAGGCCAGTATTTGAGGATGTCCTTTCTGTGCACAGGTGAATCAATCAGAATGACTGAAGAAGCGATTGACACACCTGTATGCAGCAGGGATATCATCAAATCCTGGCCTGAGTGGCTCTTCAGGACTGAACCCTGAAGTAGGTCAATGGTCAACTTTTTTAGTTTGTTGTCTTTGGCACTTACATATTTGTTTTTCCCCATGATCTTTAGACTTGTGCGTCTGCTTCTTTAATACACGTCACTTTGGTGGTAGAGGGTAATTCCAGATTTCCCTGCAGTTACTCAGTGCAGGACAGCCCGTGGTAGCACCCTCTGCCACAACCATTTGTAGAAGATCGAAGGCGCTGTAGCCTCAGAGCAAGAGACAACTAGCTATATTTAATGGATGCTTTCTTATAAAAGTTCAACTTTTGTAACCACAATAAATTATATGTTCTTATGATCTTTACTATTTAAGGTATAAATCTGATTCATTACAGTGCCTCATGCAATATTTTTGTTTGCCTTTTATATTAAAGCGCCAATACTTTTATGTACACAGTTTCCTATAGAGATCAAATATTACTAATTTCAGATGCTGCCCATTTCATCCATGTCCATCAAATTCTACAGAATATGTACTTTAAATTGGATGTGGTCCGGAGCCTTAAAGGACCAGTGTACTGCATTTACAAGTAAAGCTCATATGTTTGTTGGGCAGAGACTAAAACAGTACACAGTTTAAAAAAATAAATATATATATATATATACACATACACACACACACACAACCTTGGATGTACATTAAAGCTGTGTAATACAGCATGCATAAGCTTAAAGGAAGCCATGTTTGATAATGGCTAGGATTGAAGAGCGAGGCATTTGTGGGCACATTTGTGTGTCCCAGCTCAGCTTCCCAGAATGCAGTGTAATAACTGTTTACTTGGAATTCTGAGCTGGAAGCAGGTTTTTTAACTTGCTTTAGACATTCAAATGTGATCACAGATGTACTTTTTTTATTTAATATATATATCTCCAAGTACTTTAATTCCTGCCCTGTCTGTTTTTTTAAAGAAATTAGTCTTCAAAGACATTAACCGTGTAATTCTGCCTAAGGGGAGGACCTGACCTGGAGAAGTTTAAGAATGTCTGACCTGCATCTCTTGCCTTAACCTAATTCCTACCACTCTGTGGAATGTGTGTGTATCAGGGAGCTTTTAGACATGACCTTTTATTGCACCTGTACAGCTTTATTTGAATCATGTAAATAAAAATAATTATTTTTCAACCAGTATTCCAGCATTTTCTGTGATTTATTTCTGAAAATAATGATCCAGTTACCTAGACAATTCATCTTATCTGTGCTAAAGGTACATGTAATCCTTACCTCCAAATGGAATCTGCAAAAGGAAGGTTACTGATTTTCCATTAAGCAGAACCTGCAGAGTTTGGGGCTTGCCTGGTGTATTTCATTGATAAGCAGTAAATAAATAATAAAATAAATGCCATGTGTTTAAATGTTCAGTCGTGCCTAACTCTCTGTGACCCTATGGACTGCAGCATGCCAGGCACTTCTACGGTTATGTCTCTGTGCTTATCCATAAGGTTTTTATGGCAAAGATACTGGAGTGGGTTGCCAAATATTTCTCCAGAGGACCATGATTAGTCTGCCTCGCGCTATGACCTGCCCATCTTGGGTGACCCTACATGGTGTAACTCGCAGCTTCATTGAGGTACACAAGCCCCTTCACTACGACAAGGTTACGATCCAGAAGGGGGAAACCATGTAGGAGTATTTTTCCCCCACTAAGGAGGGGGCTTACAGTGTCCTAATATGATCACAATTTCTGTGAATACAGGAAGAAAGTAGAAAAGCAAATATAAGTTGTAAAAGACAAAAACTCCTGTGCAGTTTTTTGCCAGCAGGGATATGGTTAAATTTAGATCCTTTTATGGGAGTTATTTGCATCTCAAATAAATACTCCCCCCTCCCCCTCCCAGCATTGCATTAATTACTACATACATTATATATAACATGTTGGCTCCTCAGGATCCCAAGGTTCAGCCCCTGCAGAACAAGCTTAATATACAGACATGGACTTTTTCTTGCTTAAAAAAAAATGAATTAAAATGCATCAGTGTTTTGGCATGAATATTTTATTCTTTAAAGTAATTTTAACAATTCTGTAAAGTATTTTTTTTTTATTTTAATTAAAATATCAGTTACGGCTCTAGACCTTTAGTGGTTCATGTTATGAACAGAAGGGCCCACTGGACTGTTTGGGTTTAATCTGTTATATGTGTGGTTTAGAAGGTACTAACAACTTGCTTAACAGTTATATCATGGGTGTAATGCATACATGTAGTTATATCATGGATTTAATAAGTGCATATAGTACTGTCATTGATTAACATTAAAATACTGTTTCTGTATTAGAAGTAGGATAGTAGGCAGTCATATCTGCGATATATAAAGGGTTAAGGAATTCTAAAGAATTTATATGGCTTTGAGAGGCAGCCACGCACAAATCCTCTGGCTTTAGTTTTGAAGGGGAAGTTTAGTTTTATAACCCTGTAAGTTGAGATCTGGCAAGTAAGATATGGGGGATGTATCACGGGATAGACATTTCCCAGGTGGTGAGAGTGTACCAAGCTATTGCCCACAAGAGGAGGGGTAAGGCATGTGGGGGGAGTGAAATCTTTCTGTGTTTTATATATCTCTGTAACAATAAAGAAGTGCCAGTCTGATTTTGGACACACTAAACAAAGGTAGTGTCAGAGTCTGCTTGTACTAATCACAGGTACATGGTGTGTGATTCTGAGATCCTAGGAAAAGGGGTCTGATGGTGCCTGCCTCTTCAGAAATAATGCCGTCATCTGAAGTGTCTGCTGCTGTCGATCTAAACAAATAGTTGCGACCCATAGAGACCGAGAGAATTGGGGTGAGCTTAGTCCCCCAAATCTGTCGGGCATATCAGTTTATAATTTACTTTATTATGTATGTCAAACCGAAAAACATTTGTATTCCCAATTTAAGGAATCAAAAAGACTCATTTATGAGTGACAGATTTATACAGCATTAATCTAGCAAGATAATATCACTAATATTTTTATTCTTCCTTTAAAAAAACAGTAGATCACTAGGTATTTTTGTTTTATATAAGTTTTTTATCTAGCTTAATAAATAATTTTCTTCTTATTGTAACTATCATATCCAATTCACACTTCACTTACTTTTAAGAAGCCCCCAGACAAACAGATTCTCACCTTCTGGCCCCTACAGCCATGCCCATATGGGAGAGGCATCACGCTACCAGTGTCATGTTGTTGTATGTAAAATGTCAGCTGTCATGGAGAACAGGAAGAAAAGGGGGGATGTTCTGTGGAGGCTTCTTAGTAATAAGTGAATTGTAAATTTGATTTACAATTATATATGTAACCTGGTTATAACATTAATACAAAAAAACAAAACAATATATGGACATTGAATTATTGCAACGGGCCTTGAAGATTCCTCTAGAAATTATTACAGATAGAACTTAATAGTTTTTAGGTAATTACATTTCTAGTTTCAGAAAATAATTGCATACTTAATTTGGTAACCTATAGGTTAAAGCAGAAAAAAAAAAACCCACAATGACAAGTGACGATATCTTATTGTTAGGACATTTGTTCATTCCCAGTTATACAAATCTATATTTAATAGTGCAAGGAAAGATAACCTAATTTTGCTGAAAATTACAATAGTATAAAATTATAGATATAGCAAGTGTGCAAAGCAGCTAAAGTGCAATGTGAAGCCAAGTCATTTTTATATGGTCTTATCCATAATTTGAGACATTTTTATCCACTTTCAGATTGTTTTCTTTGTATTATTCAACCATCACCGTGGGTTTATTTTTGGATGTATCACTGGATTTGTTTAAATAATGCAAAAAACAACCATCTGTGCATCAGCAATTACTGGAGACCGTTCACACTGTAGTTTCTGCTCTAATAGTAGATAAAGAAGCACCAATATTACCAATAGGTTTGATACAGGCTGTTCAGGCATCAAATGTAGTTAAATGGAGACAGAAAAGGTCCCGATTGTGTTATCAATTTAAAATATTGGTCAATGCAATGTAAGATTTTATGTGCTGTCATTTTGTTCACAGGTCCCCTGCTTCTCGCTGTTATTTCTCCCTTCTAGCTGTTCTCACCAGTTAAGGTTTTGTCCAGGGGTCTTCAACCTTTTAATACCTTTTGCTCACTTTTGATGGTAACATTTTCTTACTGCCCACCAGTGCCGCAGTAACTAAATGTACCCTCTCTCATTCCCGGTCACATAAATCATATGACCCTAGCTATGTATCACCCTGTACTTACTAGATAGCTAGGGACAGCAGTCAGGACCGGATCACTATCTAGTAAATGCGGGGTGATACATAGCGAGGGACAGAAGTCCGGACTGGATCACTATCTTGTAAGTACAGGGCGATACATAGCTAGGGACAGCAGTCAGGACCTGGTCACTATCTAGTAAGTACAGGGCGATATATAGCTAGGGACAGCAGTCAGGACCGGATCACTATCTAGTAAGTACAGGGCGATACATAGGTAGGGACAGCAGTCAGGACCGGATCACTATCTAGTAAGTACAGGGCAATACATAGCTAGGGACAGCAGTCAGGACCGGATCACTATCTAGTAAGTACAGGGTGATACATAGGTAGGGACAGCAGTCAGGACCGGATCACTATCTAGTAAGTACAGGGCGATACATAGCTAGGGACAGCAGTCAGGACTGGCTCACTATGTATCGCCCTGTACTTACTAGATAGTGATCCAGTCCTGACTGCTGTCCCTTGGCTCTCTCACCGGCTCTCCAACCAGCCAAGGATGATGCTGCGGGTCTCCAGAGTGTGCTGTCACTTTCAGCGATGCCACCTATCTATTACCCTGCCACCCACATGAAAGCTGTCCCTAGCTACATATCGTCCTGTACTTACTAGATAGGGATTTGCTCCTGACTGCTGTCCCTAGCTGTGTATCACCCTGTACTTACTAGATAGTGATCCGCTCCTGACTGCTGTCCTTAGCTATGTATCGCCCTGTACATACTAGATAGTGATCCGGACCTGACTGCTGTCCCTAGCTATGTATCGCCCTGTACTTACTAGATAGTGATCCGGTCCTGACTGCTGTCCCTAGCTATGTATCCCCCTGTACTTACTAGATAGTGACCCAGTCCTGACTGCTGTCCCTAGCTATGTATCGCCCTGTACTTACTAGATAGTGATCCGGTCCTGACTGCTGTCCTTAGCTATGTATCGCCCTGCACTTACTAGATAGTGACCCGGTCCTGACTGCTGTCCCTAGCTATGTATCGCCCTGTACTTACTAGATAGTGACCCAGTCCTGACTGCTGTCCCTAGCTATGTATCACCCCACGTACTTACTAGATAGTGATCTGGTCCTGACTGCTGTCCCTAGCTATATATCGCCCTGTACTTACTAGATAGTGACCCGGTCCTGACTGCTGTCCCTAGCTATGTATTGCCCTGTACTTACTAGATAGTGATCCAGTCCTGACTGCTGTCCCTAGCTATGTATCGCCCTGTACTTACTAGATAGTGATCCGGTCCTGACTGCTGTCCCTAGCTATGTATCACCATGCACTTACTAGATAGTGATCCGGTCCTGACTGCTGTCCCTAGCTATGTATTGCCCTGTACTTACTAGATAGTGATCCGGTCCTGACTGCTGTCCCTAGCTGTGTATCACCCTGTACTTACCAGATATTGATTCGGTCCTGACTGCTGTCCCTAGCTATGTATCGCCCTGTACTTACTAGATAGTGATCCGGTCCTGACTGCTGTCTCTAGCTATGTATCGCCCTGTACTTACTAGATAGTAATCCGGTCCTGACTGCTGTCCCTAGCTATGTATCGCCCTGTACTTACTAGATAGTGATCCGGTCCTGACTGCTGTCTCTAGCTATGTATCGCCCTGTACTTACTAGATAGTGATCCGGTCCTGACTGCTGTCCCTAGGCTCTCTCACCCGCTCTCCAACCAACCAAGGATGATGCTGCGGGTCTCCAGAGTGTGCTGTCACTCGTCAGCGATGCCACCTATCTATTACCCTGCCACCCACATGAAAGCTTGAATCGCCCACTAGTGGGCGGTAGGGATCAGTTTGACCACCACTGGTATAGGGGATAGTTGCACAGTCAAGATTAGCAAGATTATAACCATCTGCAATGCGACAGACAATCTAAGCACGTGTGATCCCCAAACAGAGGCAGGGGGTGGACCTCTGGACAATTGCAGCATTTACAATTCTACATTGCCTGTAAGTTTAATGCCACTAAATAATAATAACTTATTTATGAAAAGAAACAATGGAATCTTATGTGTCCCTAAAAGGAAATCAGTCATAATAAAATGCCAGTGCAATCTTTACCTCTATGTGATAATAGCAATTCTGTACATAGATATTTTTGCAGCAACTTTGGGCCACATTCACACATATCAGTATTCTCAGAGCTTTTGTATTCTTATGCTTTTCCAAGGAGTTTGTTTCTTAACCCTAACGCCTGAAGTGATCTCCAATTGAAGGTGACACTTAGCAATATAGCCCCTCCCTGGCTTTTCCAATTTCCCACCTCACCAGATGAGGGTTGTACAGACAGCAATGGCAGCATCTCCTCTGGCCAATGTAATGTGAGCCATTATTTTTCATGCATATAATCAGAGCTTGGATTTCACACAAGTTGTGCAGCAAAGATGGCAGCCACACTACATGGTTACCAAACAGAATGAAATAACAAGTAATGCTGATGTTACTGCAGCCTCGTCCCCTTCAGATATAAAGGATCTCAAACTCCCCCCCCCATGACGCATTTCCTAATACTTGGTACTATTTTTGGGGAGGCGATGACTGACTCAGTAGACGCAACTGAAAAGCGAGGATTGCCGGGATTGGCAGTTGATTCTTAGGCTTTTTAAATTCATCCTTTTCCTTCCGCAAAACTCTCATGACCTCCACTGGGTCTGTTTTACCAGTGAATTTCTTCACAGCCTCTTCCCTGTAATACAATCACAAATGACTATGGACATAAGAACTTTACATCTTTCTTCACTTTATATATATTATACAGTCAAAAAAAAAAAAAAAAAAAAAAAATATATATATATAACACAATAGAACATCAGCTTCTACACTCAACAGCTGTAGATTAGACAAAGGTCATCACACTTTGGACCATGTGCACTATAAGGTGTAAACCCTGGTGTCACAAGCAAGTTATGAGTCTAAAACATTGCCGCCACTGGGATGTTAAAGGTATGTATATTCCTGACCACTAACAGTTTTCTGTGAATAAGGAATGTTAATTGGTGTCACAGCACACAAAAAATATATATAAACTACACAGATGATTGTGAGAAAGAAAGTGATATCAAAGATAGGAGGAAATGAATAGGGTACCCTTGGGTTTTTATAGCTTTTTTTTTTTCTTGCATTGGGGATTGTCTAGAACAGCGGTTTCCAGATCCCTCCTACCAGACCATCCATGGTTTCGGTGTAATACTCTGAATACAGATGAGGCATTTAGAGTCTGTGGAATGCCAAATGTTCCTCCTATGTTCTGTGTGGTGGTTCCTGAGGAGAGGTTTGGGAACCGCTTCTCTAAATGCTGATAGCGTTACCATATCACATACAGTATCTCACAAAAGTAAGTACACCCCTCACGTTTTTGTAAATATTTTATTATATATTTTCGTGTGACAACACTGAAGAAATGACACTCTGCTACAATGTAAAGTAGTAAGTGTACAGCCTGTATAACAGTGTAAATTTGCTGTCCCCTCAAAATAACTCAACACACAGCCATTAATGTCTAAACCGTTGGCAACAAAAGTGAGTACACATCTAAGTGGAAATGTCCAAATTGAGCCCAAAGTGTCAATATTTTGTGTGGCCACCATTATTTTCCAGCACTGCCTGAGTCCTCTTGAGTCCTCTTCCACTCCACCATAATGACATCACAGAGCTGGTGGATGTTAGAGACCTTGCACTCCCCCACCTTCCGTTTGCGGATGCCCCACAGATGCTCAATAGGGTTTAGGTTTGGAGCCATGCTCCATCACCTTTACCTTCTATTTCTTTAGCAAGGCAGTGGGCGTCTTGGAGGTGTGTTTGGAGTCGTTATGTTGGATTACTGCCCAAAGGGAGGGGATCATGCTCTGCTTCAGTATGTCACAGTAGATGTTGGCATTCATGGTTCCTTCAATGAACTGTAGCTTCCCAGTGCCGGCAGCACTCATGAAGGCCCAGACCATGACACGCCCACCACCATGCTTGACTGTAGGAAAGACACACTTGTCTTTGTACTCCTCACCTGGTTTGCGCCACACACGCTTGACACCATCTGAACCAAATACGTTTATCTTGACCTCATCAGACCCCAGGACATGGTCCTAGTAATCCATGTCCTTAGTCTGCTTGTCTTTAGCAAGCTGTTTGAGGGCTTACTTGTGCATCATCTTTAGAAGAGGCTTCCTGCTGGTACTACGCCATGCAGACCAATTTGATGCAATGTGCGGCTTATAATCTGAGCACGGTCAGGCTGACCCGCCACCCCTTCAACCTCTGCAGCAATGCTGGCAGCACTCATATGTCTATTTACCAAAGACAACCTCATGATATGATGCTGAGCATGTGCACTCAACTTCTTTGGTAGACCATGTCGAGGCCTGTTCTGAGGAGAACCTGTCTTGTGACACCGCTGTATGGTCTTGCCCACCGTGCTGCAGCTCAGTTTCAGGGTCTTGGTAATCTTCTTATAGCCTAGGCCATCTTTATGTAGTTAACAGTTCTTTTTTTCAGATCCTCAGAGAGTTCTTTGCCATGAGGTGCCATGCTGAACTTCCAGTGACCTGTATGAGAAAGTGTGAGAGCGATAACACCAAATTTAAACAGACCTTCACCATTCACTTAACGTGTCACATAACACCGGGGTGGGAAAATGGCTAATTGGGCCCAATTTGGACATTTCCACTTAGGTCTGCACTCACTTTTTTTTGCCACCGGTTTAGACATTAATGGCTGTGTGTTGAGTTATTTTGAGGGGACAGCAAATTTACACTGTTATACAGGCCGTACACTTACTACTTTACATTGTAGCAGAGCGTCATTTCTTCAGTGTTGTCACATGAAAATATATAATAAAATATTTACAAAAATGAGACGGGTGTACTCACTTTTGTGAGATACTGTATGTGCTCTACCAATAACTAATCTGTATGACTTTCTTGTGTTTTTACCCATGATCTTTTCTAATATATTTTTTTCCTACTAGTATATCCATTTATAATAAACATATTCCTTTATCAAGTTCTGGGTCTGAGCTCTTAAGAACCTCATGTTACAGATAGAGATGATTTATACTGTATAAGAAGTTATATTTTCTCTTGTGACCAAGCTATGGTTTTGTATGACTTTTATAGTTTTGGCTGATGGGATTGTCTTGGTGGTGGCAGAGTTATATGGAAGATTTTTGGGTGCAGATGACCATTAAAGCATTTTTTTATAATGGTCAAAGGCAACAGATAGATTGGATAATCAATAACCATTTCACCCATACAAAGCAATCACCTGTAGGGTCTCAGCTGCAAGTGGATAACTCCTGAAGAACCTCCCTAGAGTCATGTTATTAAACGGGGAGAATTTTTTAAGATGTGACATCTTCAAGCTTCACATATTAGTCCTTGTGGCTCATCATCACAACCTGATGAATCAGAGACAACCTGCACGTTACCACTCACCTTACCCTCATGAACGGGTTGTAACAAAACTCTTCCTCAAGACTAGATGGGACTGTAGGGATATCATCATCATCTCGAGCCTGTGAAGCAGAAAATCAACTCATAAACTGATTGATCTCATTGTTATTAAGGAAATCAAAGTTAGTTACTGACTCACTAAAATGGCATGTTATAGGATCACTGTAGTCTGGGAAACAAAACTGCTAACCCTGCTCATGTAGAAATGTAAACATCCCTTTTGCACATGCACACTTCAGTATAATATCATGGATGCCTCTAGGAGGCATATTTTTCCCACAATTGAAATCTAGCTTTATGACCTTTTCCCTGATTAATCATACCCTTAATCAAGCTCCGATGTTTCAAGCCTATATTTTTATTTCCATTACACAGTGGTTCCCTACATTTCCATCTAACTCACCTTTGCCCAAGCAAGCTTCTCCTTCACATGTTCATTATCTGGTTCTACTTTTAGTGCAAACTTGAGGTTCCTCACAGTGTGTTCATGGCCACAAAATATCTTCTGTAGACAGGAAGACCATAAAGGAAAACTCTTTTATAGCAATTGAATAATATATAAAAAAAGTCAATTAAGTGCGAGATACAAAATATGCATATTTAGACTACAATGACATTTACATATCTCTTCTGCAACATTGTTAGTAGCATTACAAATTATAATCCCTGAGGAAGACTAAGGATGAAACGCGTCGGTTATTTTATCTTCATTGCATGCCCATGTTGTATGTTATTGTGAGCACACGTTTTATGTGTGTACAATAAATGTTTTCATATTACCGCACCATTTTTCTTTTTTGCTACCTGCTCGCTTTTCTGAATCAGCGTTGGATGATGATGCGTCTTGGTCCTCTCTCTTGGATTCCAAAGATTTAGATAGAGCACTATCTTCCCTTTTAATATTTTTGGTTTTGTGTTTTTTTTCCTTTCTTCTTAAGAGCTGTTCAATTTATTTTTTATACAAATTATGCCTTCTGTACATTGGTCTTATTTCTTCTTCCAATCTTACAGACCCCTTCAGGATTGCGATTCTGTTTTATACCCTCCTTCATTTTCTAGTATCATTACCAATCTAATTCTAATTGCTTGTACTTCTGGGTCGCTACCTTGTCATGGTGAAGGGGCTTGTGTACTTCAATGAAGCTGTGACCTATACCATATAAGGTCACCCATAATGGGCAGGTCATAGTAGAGAGGTCAAATAAATTGCAGTTCACTGGAGAAGGAACTGGCAACCCATTCCAGTATCTTTGCCAAGAAAACCTTATGGATAAGCCACAACCTGAGAGATGGTGTGCTGTGGTCCATAAGGTCACAGAGAGTCAGACACAACTGAACGACTAAACAACAGCTTCTCTCTTCTCCTGTTAATCTGCTATTTCTTCCCATCCACCTACCCTCATCTTATGTTGTGTAGTAGATAAAATTGTTCATTGTTCTCGGCATGACCACCAGAGTGGCAATATAAGTAGAATTATTTTTCTTTAAAGGACCACTAAAGATCAGGAAAAACTTCACATGTTTGTGAAGTGTGCAGCAAACTTAATATATTAAAAGCTGTGTTGATCAGGCATTTCCAGCAACTCTGCTAGTGCGTAGAAGCTGCCATGAAAGCCATGGGAAGAATTACAGAGCAAGACAGGGAGGACTTGCAAGTATATATGCAAACTGCCTCTACTGAGCCTATGGGAGGGAGGAAAAAGGTTTCCAGTCCTGACAACTCTGTATCCACCATTCAGTCAACAAACCCCCTCACTCCTCCTTTTACTCTTGAATAGATAATACAAATTATCAGAAGACACCCACTCTGTCTTCAAGCCAGCAGGACGTGTGGAAGACACTTACATGGCTTCTTTCAGGAACAATCAGTGTCTACTAAAATAAAGATTTTATCTAAAAACGCTTTTATGCTTATGTTACAAAGATCTGATGTTTTTCTCGATCCCAGTGATCCTTTTAAGACTGGTAGGATGCCAAGACAAGCAAATTCTGGCTCCCCTTAAGATTTGAATCTCTCTCCCTGGGCCTTATTGTCACATAAATAAATCTAACACTTCTGGCACCTAAAATGTGTGAAATTAAGTGTTTGGAGATATTGCGCTCCAATAAACCCGATAAATGAATACTGCCGTGACGTACCGTTTCCTTTGGGAGGGATCCAAGGGTTTCTATCAGGTTCTTGTACATATTATCTGCTGTTCCTTCAAAGAACCTGCCGCAGCCTCCAACAAACAGAGTGTCACCTGTGTAAGGAAAAGACATTGTAAAGTAACAGTTGTACACTCAACCACATTACCTGGAGGGCCACGCACAGGCCTGGATTTGAGGATTTCCTTCCAGTGCACGAGTAAGTCAACCAAAAGCAATAGTCTTCACATTCAATCATTTAAAAAAAAAAAAAAAACAACATTAGACTTACTTTCAAATAACTGACTGTTTGGCTGCTGCTGATCGTTAAGGTCAAAGGTGGAGGCAGCTTTGCCAAGCAGGTAGCTGCTAAGTTTTCAGGCACAAGCGTATGCACAACACAATGGTCTCCATTAGAGTAATTTGAACAAACAAAAATAGAGGTGGTCAGTCAGGGTGGGTTATCATGTCCATAGAACTAACCTAATAAGGTTGACTACTTCCCCCTACCCAACTGTATGAGGGTGGAGACAAACAGCTCAATTGGAGGCCGATGCTATAATCTAAGTTAAATGTTGAATATTGTTATTATAGATCATTAGATATTGATTTTATTAATAATTAGCACATAATTAATGATAACCCTATAGTGTTATTTTAGAATATCAGGGGAAGGTAAGACATGACCGCAATTACCTGAGAATAAAGCGGGGGCATCTGGACAACCGTCCTCCCACATGAAGAAGCACATGTGGCCAGTGGTGTGGCACGGAGTGAAAAGGCATCTCACGTTAATAGCTCCGAACTGCAGAGACAAAGAGGTAATCACAAGCAGGGCCAGCTACCATCGATGCTAAGGGGTAGAAGAATAAAATGGGCATTGAATGGATAGTTTGGGACTGGTATCATTATGAAAATAAAGAATAACTTAAATAGTTACAACAACAATAGGTCAAACATAATTAAAAAGTACATAAAAATTTATTTTAATAGTAAAAGGCCCCTGTCACCCCAAATTCAAATTGGTTTTCGTTAGGTTATTCTTAAAAAGCATGGAAAATTACTATAAGTTGTGTTATCCATTTTCTTCTAGATTGAATCAATCCTGGGAATTTCCATGTTCTTTCTGCATTTATATGCAAATAAGGGGCTCATCTATGTTAATTATCCACTTTGATGTGATAATTAACATTACAGTCTGCTTGTCTTTTTCTGTAGTGGCCAAAATATAGACCCCCAATGCTATAAGGCAGTTCAATCCCTCTCACACCCTTATCAAGTACTCTGAGCAGCACATTAGCACACTGAACCGCCAAATCAATTCTAAATATTTCAGAAATTATTTACTGTAGAGGAAAGATGCTAATACAATGTATGGCCAGATTTTAATGACCTTTAAAAATAAATCAACTTCACTTTGCGGTAAAAGAGTCCCTTTAACATGTATTTCTCTGAAGACAACAGTATCTACAGTCCATTGCAACCAGGGAAGTTTACATGTGATTTGGTACCCAATATTTCAAAGGCCCGGGTCGTTCAAGAAAAATAAAAAGACACTTGTTTTTGAAGTGCAGTATGTATGAAAGTATATAAAAACAGTTTTGGCTTTCATTTTTTCCATCTGCTTCTACTTTATACATAATATAATAGCTGGCACTTATTGGTCTTTCTCAAAAAAAAAAAAAAAAAAAATTATATATATACATATATATATATATATATATATATATATATATATATATATATATATATATATATATATATATATTTATATATATATATATATATATATATATATATATATATATATATATATATATAGGGAGTGCAGAATTAGTAGGCAAGTTGTATTTTTGAGGATTAATTTTATTATTGAACAACAACCATGTTCTCAATGAACCCAAAAAACTCATTAATATCAAAGCTGAATATTTTTGGAAGTAGTTTTTAGTTTTAGCTATTTTAGGGGGATATCTGTGTGTGCAGGTGACTATTACTGTGCATAATTATTAGGCAACTTAACAAATACAAATATATACCCATTTCAATTCTTTATTTTTACCAGTGAAACCAATATAACATCTCAACATTCACAAATATACATTTCTGACATTCAAAAACAAAACAAATCAGTGACCAATATAGCCACCTTTCTTTGCAAGGACACTCAAGAGCCTGCCATCCATGGATTCTGTCAGTGTTTTGATCTGTTCACCATCAACATTGCGTGCAGCAGCAACCACAGCCTCCCAGACACTGTTCAGAGAGGTGTACTGTTTTCCCACCTTGTAAATCTCACATTTGATGATGGACCACAGGTTCTCAATGGGGTTCAGATCAGGTGAACAAGGAGGCCATGTCATTAGATTTTCTTCTTTTATACCCTTTCTTGCCAGCCACGCTGTGGAGTACTTGGACGCGTGTGATGGAGCATTGTCCTGCATGAAAATCATGTTTTTCTTGAAGGATGCAGACTTCTTCCTGTACCACTGCTTGAAGAAGGTGTCTTCCAGGAACTGGCAGTAGGACTGGGAGTTGAGCTTGACTCCATCCTCAACCCGAAAAGGCCCCACAAGCTCATCTTTGATGATACCAGCCCAAACCAGTACTCCACCTCCACCTTGCTGGCGTCTGAGTCGGACTGGAGCTCTCTGCCCTTTACCAATCCAGCCACGGGCCCATCCATCTGGCCCATCAAGACTCACTCTCATTTCATCAGTCCATAAAGCCTTAGAAAAATCAGTCTTGAGATATTTCTTGGCCCAGTCTTGACGTTTCAGCTTGTGTGTCTTGTTCAGTGGTGGTCGTC
This sequence comes from Discoglossus pictus, assembly GCA_027410445.1. NCBI lineage: Eukaryota > Metazoa > Chordata > Amphibia > Anura > Alytidae > Discoglossus > Discoglossus pictus. The sequence continues at coordinate 36,916,308 of CM050172.1, read as the reverse complement.
TTTTAGCCTTTCTTACCTTGGCCATGTCTCTGAGTATTGCACACCTTGTGCTTTTGGGCACTCCAGTGATGTTGCAGCTCTGAAATATGGCCAAACTGGTGGCAAGTGGCATCGTGGCAGCTGCACGCTTGACTTTTCTCAGTTCATGGGCAGTTATTTTGCGCCTTGGTTTTTCCACACGCTTCTTGTGACCCTGTTGACTATTTTTAATGAAACGCTTGATTGTTCGATGATCACGCTTCAGAAGCTTTGCAATTTTAAGAGTGCTGCATCCCTCTGCAAGATATCTCACTATTTTTGACTTTTCTGAGCCTGTCAAGTCCTTCTTTTGACCCATTTTGGCAAAGGAAAGGAAGTTGCCTAATAATTATGCACACCTGATATAGGGTGTTGATGTCATTAGACCACACCCCTTCTCATTATATTTCAGAAATTATTTACTGTAAAGGAAAGATGCTAGTACAATGTATGGCCAGATTTTAATGACCTTTAAAAATAAATCAAGTACTTTGCGGTAAGAGAGTCCCTTTAACATGTATTTCTCTGAAGACAACAGTATCTACAGTCCATTGCAACCAGGGAAGTTTACATGTGATTTGGTACCCAATATTTCAAAGGCCCGGGTCGTTCAAGAAAAATAAAAAGACACTTGTTTGTGAAGTGCAGTATGTATGAAAGTATATAAAAACAGTTTTGGCTTTCATTTTTTCCATGTGCTTCTACTTTATATATAATATAATAGCTGGCACTTATTGGTCTTTCTCAAAAAAAAAAAAAAAATAAAATTATATATATACACATATATATATATATATATATATATATATATATATATATATATATATATAGGGAGTGCAGAATTAGTAGGCAAGTTGTATTTTTGAGGATTAATTTTATTATTGAACAACAACCATGTTCTCAATGAACCCAAAAAACTCATTAATATCAAAGCTGAATATTTTTGGAAGTAGTTTTTAGTTTTAGCTATTTTAGGGGGATATCTGTGTGTGCAGGTGACTATTACTGTGCATAATTATAAAAATTTTTTTATATATATATATATATATATATATATATATATATATATATATATATATATATATAATAGATAGATGATGTGATGGATACAACCTAATAATTAATTGAATGTGAATATATGTCCAGAGATTTGTATCTGCAGCTTCTTCCACACCAACTTTACCTTCAGTTCTTGGTTGTGCTCCACTCTGTCAGTCAGGCCTCCGATCCGATCATCAGCTCCAAAGATCTGCAAATCAGGACACTGCTGGATGAGATCCACATTCCCCCTGGAATGATCCCTGCAGGAAATGATACCATTACATAGCACACCAGTCAGCTCTATCATGCTGAGCAGTCAGAATCACATGGAGAAGCTGTAGAAACATTCACATCTTATTTTCTTTATAGCTTTGCATTTTTCTACTTCATCTTAGAGCTTTTATTACTTCCCAGCATATTAGTTTCTATCAGTTTACTGTATATAACATATTTCATTTTTATGTTATCAACAGCTCTGCATCTCTCCTCTTTCTATTTAAAATTAGAATAACCTGTGTTGTATGGTACAGTATCAGTAGATATACAGTCTGAGACTAGATACATTTCCTGGGGCGACTGGCCTGATCAGTGGTAAAAGTATACTTGTTTACAAAACCGATTTTTACTATTGTGAATGGGCTAGAGCAGGGGTACTAAATGTCACCTTTTATGTATATACCATATTTTTCCATGTAGAAGACGACCCCTATTTCTGGAGCCCAAAATTAATAAATAAGAAAATATGCAAATGTGTATTTTATAACTTCTGATTGTGCTACACATATATCTAAGGGCACATTCTGTCATGATTTTCACTGATTTCCATCCCAGCTCAAGATCCCTGTGACCACACACAAGGATATTGAGCTGGAATGGAAATCTGTGAAAATCATGACAGAAAGTAACCTTAAATATATGTGTTATAAAAAACATATTTCTATGGACACAAGCACTGTATTAATTACCAATGCATTTCCAATACGTGTGATCTTTTCTCCTGCCTTAAAACTGTGACACAGCACCATCTAGTGGCCAGATGCAGCATTACAGTACCAGACCAGGGTATGTAATTGCAACATTGTGTGTAGAAGACGATCCCCCTATTTCAAACTTTTAAAAAAATGGTAAAAAATACGGTCTTATACATGGAAATATACAGTAATCAACATTTGGACTAATGGTGAATCTGGATTGGAAATCCTGAGACTACAACATAGTGTATTACAGGGGTAGGCAATGTGATCCAGATCAGAATTTCAGGATTTCCCTGCCATGAACAGACAATTTACTCACTAACACATTCTGATAGACTCATCATAACCTGTGTTTACTACTCTAGTACTGACTTTGCAAATGAATATATTAGCATAATTCATATATTTAACACTATTGCTCTGTATCATGGTGCATTCTGGCTGCAATAAATTACATAAACATCTGGAATAATGTACAATATGATACCATAGTAGTGTGGTTAGCTTTTCTGCACTTTTCTCATTTGCCTTATGGGCTAAATTGTTTCTGCTGGAGGGATGGCGAATGGAGGGATGGCGAATGGAGGGATGGCGAATGGAGGGATGGCGAATGGAGGGATGGCGAATGGAGGGATGGCGAGTAACACAGACAAAGGCTTTGCTAAGAGCAATGTAAAAAAAAGGAAACAAAGATTGTTCTAGATTAGCAACAATAAATAAAATATAGATAATAAATAATAATAATAATAATAATAATAAATAATAATAATAATAAATAAATAATAGGTGTGCCTAATGAGTGGACAGTCTACACTGGCTGTACTCACAGATGGTGATGAGTAGTGAGGATCGCTTTCAGATTTACACCTTCCTTCCGTACAATCTCTAGCAACTAGAAGAGAAAATAGATATTACACTCCAGCCTTGTCATTGCTTTGCTTGCCCAAATGCCATATCTGTTTGCCAACAGGTCAGGAAGCACACAGTGCAGAGCTGCTCATTTTCTTCTTCACCAATGAGAGTGTAAATTATTATAAAGGATATTAAGACCTGTTAACATTATTTGGAATAGGGCTAGAGAAATGGGGGATGTGCTAAGGGAGAGACTGACTATGAGAAACGGAGAGTGGGAAGAAGAGAGAGTGATGACTAGTGGAGGAGCTAGTAAATGGGGGGCGCCTGGTGCACAGACATTTGGGGGCCCCCTTCCAAAGTAGGTGTGACAGTCAATAAGAAGCCAAAAATATATAAAGGGTCAGACAACCCCTAGACTGATCAGACTAAAAAAAAAGGGACCTGCCACTCTGCCGTAATCAAATGAAATAAAATGACTAAAAAAGTTCTAATAGAAGATTTGCACTATTGGATAGAGGGTTTTTTTTTTTTTTTTAAAGTTGATGGTGAATTCATGGAGTTATGACCAATTGAAGTCAGGCTATGTCACAGTGTTGCCTCTGCCTGAATGAGTAATGAGCTCTGTATCACAGGTTACATAATGGATATTAATTGGAATCAGGTGAAGTATTGAATCAGGCATGTAACGACCTCATTATATTCTAGCAATCAGTGTAGCAATTTATCAGATAGCTCAGTAGGTGATAGTGCAGTCCCTGGTGCTAAAGATCAAATTCCCACATATTCTTTACCAATTAAAAATTAGTTAACGGTCTTCGTTTTTTTTATTGAATAATTATGTGAGCTACTTATTTATAAAATATATATTGCCCAGCTTCCCAGAATGCAGTGCAATCACTGTATTTCACGGAATTCTGAGCAGGAAACAAGTGTTTTAAATGTGAACACAAATGTACTACTAATATATATATATAAATAAAATATAATTTTAAAATCACTAATTCCCATTATTATTCAATATATATAGTTCAAATAATGAAATCAGTTTAAACATACTTTTTAAAATCAGTGTGTTGGTCTAATTTAAAGTGTGTTTCATAAAATGTTTTCATTGGTAAGTCATTAGTTCTAAATCAATGCTTTCCACTTGTTTTTCTAAAGTGAGCAATGTATTTATGAACACACACATATGAGATTATATATATATATATATATATATATATATATATATATATATATATATATATATAGTTGTTTAGTCGCGTCAGACTCTCCGTGACTCTATGGACCACAGCACGACAGTTGCATTTCACAGTCACTGCCCCTCTGAGCTCCATCAAGTTCAGGTTCATGGCTTCAGTGACCTCATCTATCCATCTCCGCCTCTGTGGTCCCCTTCTTCTTGTGCCTTCAATCTTTCCTAGCTTCAGAGTCCTGAAGTACTGGTTCATTGGATCTTCTTGCAATCCAATGGACTCGAAGCAGTCTCCTTCAACACCACAATGCAAAGGAGACAATTCTCCGGTGCTCAGACTTCTTTATGGTCCAGCTCTCACATCCGTATGTTACTACTGGGAATACCAGAGATCTAACTAAGCGGACCTTTGTTGATAGTTTAATATCTGTACTTTTTACTAGCTTGTCCAAGCTTGTCATAGCTTTCCTCCCCAGAAGCAAATGTTTTTTAATTTCATGACTACAGTCACCATCTGCAGAGATCCAAGGAAAATAAAATCTGTCACTGCCTCCACTTCTTCCCCATCTATTTGCAATCTGTCTTAAAGATTTTTTCATTGGTAAGTTATAGGTTCGATTTCCCCTGCCTTCTATTTGTTTTTTTTACTAATTTACTTCTGTATCTATCTGTATGTCTATCATCAATATAGATACATACATAAGTAAATGAGATATAAAAAAAAAAAGGTAGGGGATATCGAACCTATAAATTACCAATGAAAAAAAGCTTTAAGACAGATTGCTTACCGCTTCACCACCACACTCTGCTCTCAAGTGTGATGTAAATCTATAATACAATGTGTAACAGTCACAGGCTCCAGCCTTATCATTTTTGCAGGTTCTTGTGGGACGACTTCAAGGGCTAAACTAAAATGACAATATCTAGGTGAATTTTTTTACCAATTTTAACATTTTCCACGTGATTTCCATCCTCTAGCTGATGGTGCAGAGAACACTTGGTTTTTTAAGAATCCTTTTTTTTTACCATGGCCCTTTAAATATAAATATAGTGGTATAAAATACATTGAGGTTCCTTACAATAAAAGAACAATTACAACTTCTACGTATATATTAAATTTGATTAAGCACAAAATTATACAAGATTTAATATCATTTGAAGAGAAGTATATGGAAATGTGACCTGCTGGCTGGTGGCTAAAGTTGTTCGGCACCTAAATTACTTTTCTAATCCTCCAAATCTGGAAATTCACATATAATGAACTAAAAGAAAATGCTTTCAAAACCCCCAAAAATGAAATTAATCATTTTTACCTTTTTTGCAACAGAAGCATCCACGGCAATAGCATCTTTAGTACTTTCTTCTATCACCAAATACATATAATTGTCATCCAAGACTGAAATCACTTTCACCTTCATTGTCCATTAATATGTGATCGAAGTTTCTGGATGGAGGAAGAAAGAAAGAATAATATTATAGTCATTTATATAAATTATATTATTTATACATAGCACAAGCAGGGATGCCTTCCCAATACACACCGCAGTCAGTATAAGGTTTACATATAAATATGTGGATATTTTTCCTGCACATGCACCTCAAATGTTACTTATTTGTCAAATAAAAGTGAATTTTCAGTATTTTTCTACAATTTTCATCAGTGTCTCTACTGGGGTTTGCTAAAGTAAGTTCTGCAATGTAATTAATAGTGAGAATTAGATTCTTTAAGCTATTTTTATATGAAGGTTTTAACTATATGACTTTATAATTTTTAAGATTTACATATTACACTAAGGTCACACCCTCAGGGTCTTCACAATACTAGCGTTTCATGCTGCTGCAAGCAGACACTGACATGTATGTTTGGGCAGCATGAGACACTGGCAGAGTGAACCCTCTCCCCTGTAGGTGTGGCCTTAGTTCATTGTGAAAAATGGCACCCTGCATGACATTGACCAGGAAAAAAGGGGGAGGTTCCAGATGGTAAACATCTGAGGACTTATTTGTGTAAATTGTAAATGGCAATTATATTGAGGAACATAAAATGAAGTCACCCAGTGAAAACATTTATATACATATATAATATGGGTTCCAGTGGTTAGGATGCTGTGCTTTCACCACTGCAACCTGGGTTTGATTCCCATCAGGGAAACAAGAGGTTACACCACCCTGAAACTATGCAGGGTTGGTCCTGTTTAGTACTTTGATGGGAGACCACCTAGGAATACCAGGAGCTGTATGATGTGCCTCACTGGAGAAGGAACTGGCAACCCACTCCAGTATCTCTGCCGTAATTACTAAGAGGATCAGCATGGGGAGTTACGGTCCATGAGGTCACTGAGAGTCGGACATGACTGAACCACGCAAACACACATCATTATGTAAAACATATAAAATTGCCTAAATAATCCCTTTAATCCAATCTTGACAGATAAAACTAGAAATAAACAGAACTGTTCAGGATAAGCAATAGTGATAACTGCAAAGCTTTATTTTCCATTACTGCTCTTACTCAGAGTTTAAAGGTCACCCCACTGCTGTTATCTGCCTTTCTCGATTCCTATGTGCAAAGGTAAAATAACAGAAAGGACCCTGACCTCATAGATACTGCTCTGCACCATCATGTACAGCAGTCACAATCAAGAAGAAAATATATTAAAACATTACATTTGAAGTCCCTTCCACAGTATTATTATTGTTTTTTTTATCTGAAGTGTTAGCTTTTACAGCACTCGAACCGTTTAGTTATCTTGAGTGGACAGAAGTCGGATGCTCTGCCGGATATATTGAGTTTAATAGGACAAACTGGTTATGGTGGGACCATAAATTACAAGCTCTGTGGAGGAAAATTGTAAAAGCTTCTTTTTGTACTTATATTAGATGTATGGAACAGTTTAATTTATTTTTATAGCTGTGTATTGTTGTTGCTGCATCGTTCAGTCGTGTCCGAGTCTTCATGACCACATGAACTGCAACACACCAGGGACATCCTTGTCCATTTCTAGACATTTACTAGCAAGAATAGCCTGTTACCATATAAAGCAAGATTGTGCTCTCCAAGCTTGTATCACTGAAAGAGTCTACATTGTGTGCTGTAGCAAGGAGAATGTATTGCCATTTGCAGGGTGCTTGTGATTTTTGGCTCTTGCAGCACCTGCTAAATGTAGGAAGCACCACACTGCCATTAGTTAGGGCTATTTGGGTATTAAAGGACCACTGTAATGCCCAGCCAACACGCTTAAGGTGTTATGTTCTGAGTCCTTTATATTCCCTGCAGTGGATGTGTTTTTACATGAGTAGTTAGACTGATATTTCCGGTCTTGTGATGTGGAGCCCTCTTGTTTCTGCACCTCTTACCTGTAGCTTTGGATAAACTGCACACAAGCTGTCATGTGACTGTGTGTCCTCACGTGACCTTCTAATAATCACGTGCCATACGCTACCCCTGGATACTGTATAATCTTTATGTGTCGGTGAGTTCTCTCCGAGGTAACCATCAGGGGGTAAACCCCTCTGACTCGGCGTACAGTGAATGTACCTGACACCTTGATTAAGGTAGGCAGCAGCTTATTGGAGAAGCGAGCAAACGCCTCTAGATTGTGATTGGCTACATCCAACCCAACCCTCTTCCTCCATGCGTTGAACATGTATAAACTGTTTATGACGTTACATCCGCCATGTTTAGAGAGGGCAAATGTCAACATTATTATACACACTTTAATTTTATGTAGACAACGCCCTCCAGTCATTCATTTGTATTTGTTCCTTACATGGTTCAATTACTCTGTCTATACATAACTACTAATTTTAACCAAATTCTCATTTAGAAGAGGTAGATGCCCTGATCAGTAATGGCCGCGGTGCGCTGAACCTCGGCTGACGCCTCCAGAGCTCGTTCTGGATTGGTTACTGTGGTGCCTACGTCACATTGGTTGGCAGGTGTCTGTTAATTCGCGCCGTGGTTGGCAGCTGTGGGATCTTGGCGTTGATTGGCTGTTCTATCCAGAGTGAGCAGGTAAAAGCCGCTATGTGCGTTGGCCCCGCCTATTACTCTGAGAGGAGTTCCTGTTGTGCAGTTTGTAGCCAACCCCTCAGGATGATGCTATTTGGGTGCAGTAGGAGGCTGTGGTGCGCACTGTCCTTCCTGGGAGCTGCGGCTGGCTACAGAGTCGGTATGTGGCTGCATAGTGTACGAACTGTAATGGGGTATCAGGCAGTGCACATACTGTAATAACTCCTTGTATCCACCCACATATCTGCACATACAACTCACAAGGTGTAGGACTTGCATAACTGCACTATTATAATGTTCTTACATTCTCCCCTCAGTCTGTCCATGAGCAGTAAACTTCTATAGACTTTCTTATTAACATAACAAATGTAGGATATCTCAGGGATCATTTACTATATAGAAAACTGGCTCGTGCAATGTATGGCTGTTTTTTTTAAAATGAAACCAACTTGTTTGGGTTATCTGTCATCAGAGTGATGCAATATAGGGCATTGTTTGCATGTGAAAAAAACATTCCTATGGAAGGGTGCACTCAAATAGGATGACCCTCCCAAATAAGGAATAGAGCAAAGTTGACATTCGTCAAAGAATGGAGATGTGTATGTATGTATTACTCAAAAAGCAGTCAATGTGTATGCAGCACATCTTGTAAAACATTTTATTTTTATTAACTAAAAATCCCTCTAATGATAACGTTGACACCTCCCCCCCCCCCCCCCCCCCCCGTTATACACTACATATCCCAGGCTGCTTTGCAGCACAAAAAGGAACCCAAGTATCCAATAAACTGGCCAAAAAAATCATTTTACATTTTTTATGCTAGCTAAGCCTGTGTCTGGAGGGTGTTAACCCTGATTTGCAATTTTTAGAAATTACAAGATTTTGCTGACTTCAATGTAAGTGTTTAAATGCTTATTTTGGCATTTTTTTCATGCAAAAAGTTTGCATACACTACTAATTCTCTATCAGATGCATTCATAATTCAGCAAAGTTACAAATCTCTTTAAGCATTTACTGCAGACAGACTTGTCTTTAATTCTTAATCCACTTTATCCAGCGCTTTCTCCAATTCTATTATAAGAACTCCCACAATGATATAGAATCATTATGATTAAGGGATCACTGTGGTCAATTTTCTTCTGTTGTATCTCAAGTAATTACATTTGATAATGTGAAATTAATTTCTGACAGAAGAAAATACAACATTTATATTTTTTATTATTTATCTTTATTTATTTTTATTATTTGTATTTATTTGTATTATTTTTTAATATTTATTTTTATTTATTATGCACATTTTACTAGAGGATTCTATTTCTATTTCTCATTTGATTCAGTCTTTTGGGACGTTGTGTCCTTGTAAACTAATGAGCTTTCCATCACTGCTAATGAGGGATTTGTCAAGGGGTTGGTGGGTCTGCATCACTTGTGCAAATGGCTATTCAATGTAGGCTGTACTATAATACTTTGGAACTAAAGTTCACTTGAAGCAATTTTGCAAAGTAAAATAGCAGTTGTACTAGGAAGGTGCAAAAAGTGCAGAGATTTGTCTGTAGAATATTCAGAGGAGAAACTAGTTCTAAAAGGACTCTTGAAATTGGACCCTTAGATTATATTCTTAGTCTTTCATTCATTTTATGCTTTACTGGAGGCTGCCATTGTTTTCCTAATTTGATTTGTCACCAGAGCAAGACCTTAGTTACAGATAAGAACTGAATCAAGCTCTCTACAATAAAGTAGAATTATAGGACCACTGCAGTTCAAGAAAAGGTGCTTGGTATGCATGGCACAGATACTGGAGTGGTTTGCCAGTTCCTTCTCCAGTGGGTCACAGTGTACGGTACATCTCCTGGTATTCCTAGTTGGTCTCCCATCAAAGTACTGACCAGGCTCAACACTACTTTGCTTCAGGGTGGTGTGACCTCTTGGTTCCCTGACTGGAATCAAACCCAGGTCGCAGTGATGAAAGAAACACATCCTAACCACTGGACCCCCAGGGAACCCAAAGCTCTCTTTACCATTGTAGTATTGTTACTTTAGGTAAAACAACTTGGGAATGATGCAATTCAATTCAGAAAAGGTATTCTTAGAGCATTAAAAACTTTATAGATGTTGATTTATCTATCTTTTTTTTCTAAAGTGAGTCAATCCTGGGAAATTCCATGTTGTAGTTCTGTTTTTATATGCATATTGGCTGCTTTGGTGTGCTAATTAGAAATGCAGTCTGTGTCTCTGTAGTGGCTAAATTAAAGACCCCCAATGTTATCAGACATTTAGATCTCTTATCAAGCATTTAGAGCTGCACATTAGCATACCAGAGCCACAACATAAACTCTAAATATTTCAGAACTAATTAACTATAGTGAACAATAAACTATATAGATTTATAGTCAGTTTGTAGTGCTTTTTTAGATTGCTACCTTGTTGCGTTGTAGGGGCTTGTCTATCTCAATGAAGCTGTGCACTATGCCATGTAGGGTCACCAAAGATGGGCAGGTCATAGCAGAGAGGTCAGACACATCATGATCCACTGGAGAAGGAACTGGCAACCCACTCCAGTATTTTTGCCATGAGAACTTTATGGATGAACACAATCTGACACAAGATGTGACTTGCATGCTGTGGTCCATAAGCTCACGTGGAGTCGGACATGACTGAACAACACAATGAAATGAACATCATGTTGGGGTGACTGTCTCTAAGGTTTTCTTCTGACAGTCAGGTGAGGCTGGTGCAGCCATCATCTCTCCAGTGTTCAATAACTGGATCAGTGATGTCATTCACCCTAATGGACTTCACATGAGCCCTGTTGTAAAAATAATCTTGCATGTGTGTTTTTTAATCTATTTATCATTTGTTGCACTCATTTTGGAATATTTTCACTCTGCACTATTGAAGAGTACATTTATCCTGAGATCATTAATTTGGGGATATTGACATTTAAAAGGTTGAAGATTTTACTTTGCCCATATGGCATACATTACGAGTGCATGCTGCATAGGTTGGATCTCTATCTCCATTATTAGACATATTGGAGGATGTACCATGCAGATAAGGTCTCCATTCAGTTTTTACAAAGGTCTGCACAATAACGTTGATCTTACAACCTGAGTAAATGGAAGTGCACCTTCCAATAGGATCATCCTCCCAAATAAGAAATAAAGCAGAGGGATAGACCTTGAATAATTGTGTGTGTATATAATGCATAATACATTAATTTATTAGCTTTTTAGCTTTTTAACGCTTTTCCTGTTATAGTGAATATTATATATGGGATTTCGGTGAACCTCTCTACAGGACCCTAAAGACCTAACAGGCCAGGTGCTGTAATCATGCTTTAGTCATTATACATATGGATACAGAAGGACTAGAGGGCTCTGCTGTCACAATAGTTTAAACAGGTTAAGGGTATTGGACAAAAGGGAGGGGATTGCTCGTTGGTTGGCCCGTATGGCCGTAGGATCCCTACACATGCAGTGTGGTGGTCTGGTGTGGCATTACAACTTCGGCATGAGGAGTGGGTGTCTGGAGGCACCAGCCGGAGGTGTTCTATTTTGATGGATAGCAGATATTAGGGAACACACAGTGGCTTTTCTGAATAGATGGGGGTCCTATCCTGTTTTGCTGGCACAGTGGCAGTGAGCCATATCGTAGTCAAGGCTTAGGGCAACGGTTGGGGTGAGTGTTAGGCTAACATAAGCTTAGAACCTCTCTTGTTAATTGGCAGCACTGCAAAATATCTGCAGTGCCATCTAGCGCTTGGAGGCTGTACTGCAGCAGCAGATCTGTCCTGACACCATAACAGGATAGATCTTAGATGGGTTTTCAGAGTAACGCTGTCAGTAGGGCAGTGGTAAAGAATGCCACATGACCGGGGCAGTACAATAAGTCTTGTAGTCAACATGATGAGGTGAGTGGGCAGTAAGTGGAGTATTAGATCTGATATGCACAAGGGTGATGAGTTTTGTATAGGTGACAATGTAGTGCTCATTACAGTAGTCTTTTAAAGACTGACTACTTTATTGTGCAAACTATTAAGACTGCCATACCAGATCAGTTTGGCGCAGGGCACTGGGTTGACCCTCAGTTTAGCACATTGTGCCTATAAAAATAATCACCAATTGGTATAATTTCTCACTGAGACTGTCTAATAAACCTGATTTACTCCTTGGGTATCTGCTCACGCATTCTCAATTTCAAAAGGCAGACGGGTAAAATAGTTTAGTGTAACGTTGCTGTACAATACACTATCTTAATAACACTCAATCTTTTTATCTATAGTTTTAAAATGCCATATATGAAACATTTACTTTTTTTAATGCGCAAGAAATCTGACTGCCAGCAATGACTAGGCAATTTTAAGACTTTGCTGATTTACCAAACTAATATTGTTGGGTAAAATAAATTAATAAGTAACTAGAGTTCCCTCTGAGCCAGTGAACGCCTTCTGTTGTGATTGGCTTGTCGTGGTTTAGTTACTTGGATTGGTATTTGGCTTTTGCTCTCCATATCTGTTATGAACATGAATTCTTTTGAAAGTTTCATTTATTTTTTAGTAAGGCAAGAGCAGTAACTCAAGAATAGAAAATAAAACAAAGTACATTTTATACAAATTAATCGTGCTACTATTCAAAATCTTGCTTTTCCTTTGAGATGCCCCTTTTTTACCAGTGTTGACAACTTGGTTACGGAGGTTGGAAGTGTTTGGGTTACTTAGAAGTTAATAAATGTTAATGTTCCCCTATTAAATTCCCTCAACGTGTAAAACTGTAGCCTGCAAGACTTCCGGCTATTAAATTGGCCCTTAAGTCAGCACGCTAATGACTTGCGGGGTAAGGGCGAAAAAACCCTACGGTATGACGAAATCCTAACTCTGTGGCCGCAAATCCTTTGGTCTGTTAAGCTTATAACTGTTATGTTCGTAAATTGCTAAAAATCTAACGTAGTTCAACCCCTTAACACACAAATGGAGCCAAAAAGCCTACAGTACTAGAGAGGGACCCTCAAGGGGGTTAAAGTCCTATTCGTAGCACTGTAAAATGCCAACATACACACAATAGTACTTATAATTAAAGGGAAAGTGATGTTCAATTAATAGCACCACATTCTCAAGCTCGCAAATATGCAATATAAAATACTTGAATGTTTATTTTCCCTGTTATATCTATCCCAGCAATCAATGTGTTAATACATATAATGGAACTCGCCTGGACTTATATTTCCTGATTTATTAATATTGCATTATTTCTGGAATGCGGGTCTGATCACAACTCTTAATTGAAGCGTGTAAGGGATTTAAATCTTACCTCCATTTTTCAATGACGTAAGGACTCATCTGCCATTGGCTCCATCTAAACCCGTAACTACAGGTTTGACTAAATGTTCACGTCCGCACTTCCAACGTGAGCAAGAATGGTTTACGGGCTTGCGTCTATGGCCCATAACTAGCAGCATGGTTCAATCTAATAGCTCGAACGCAGCAGAATTTCAAGCCCGCAGCCTTTGCGGGCTTGCCGATGCTGCTACGGGCTTCAGATTTAATAGGGCTGTATTGTGTTTTTTTTTTTGTTTGTTTTTTCATTTTGTGTGTGTGGGCTGAATGTATTATTGCATTGAAGACATGAGTATTGTAACTTATGGTGTACTCCAGGACCTGATGTAATGTGCCTATAAACTCAGTGAGTCATGCTGTACAGCAAACTCCCATCTAGTCTCTGGTTAAATAACATGAGTCATACGGAAGCAAACATGGAAGAGTTTTATAACTATTATAAAGCTTCTAGATAAAGTTTTACTTGCATACACTACTTTTATTTTGCTTGGCCTACTTTATGGTGCACATTGGGTTTTAGTGACTTTATGCCCTATAACCCCATTATACAAGAGCTCTGACTGCAGCTGGATTATAATATGCCCGTGACGGCCCAGGCTTTACAAGTGCTGAGTCAGAGCAGAAAATGTGCTGACCCCATGGTAGGGCGCGGCTCTGCCAAATATGTCGTACTTTGTATATACAGTTTTTATCTTGTCTCCAGTTCTGCTTGTACTTTTTTCAGTAATAAAAAATATTTCATAATTTATATCTTTTTTTTTTTTTTCATTACAGTATTTGATAACTGGTCAGTGTAGCCAAATAAAGGTCTTGGCGCACAAAACATTCAGAAGTAGAACTGATCTTGGGCACATGCCCTCTGCCAGCCAATGATATCTATAGACATGCGTGCTCTTTTCCTTTTTTTCAGTGATGTTTAAACAAGTTTGAAAAAAAGTGCTATTTTAAATGGTTGAAAAAATATGTTCATGTCATTTTTAATCTTTATATTTTAAACGTTTCTGTTATATTTTCAGAGCAGTGGTAAACTACACAGGCCTCTTAGTCGGCAATACAGAGTTTATTATAACTCTCTAAAACTAGCAAATAAAACCCAATGTATTCCTAAATATTTCTCATCTATAGTTTTATTACCAATTCCTGTACTGGCTTTTACCATTTTTTGCTTTGGGTAAAATAAAAAGGTTGGGAGGCCCATCACTGGTCTACAGCCTCCATGCTCTTACATTGTATGCTCCTATAGTGCTGTAATTACCATGGTATATCCCTGCCATTTTGTGTATTTGGTGGTCAGACTGCTTTGGGTATTGCCTCTCAATACATTACAATATGGTACCCAAGTGAGCTTGCACAGCCTTCAGATGCAGGTGTAAGAATGTGTGGGAGCAGTTTACCAAAACCAATACCAGTGTAGGGAGTTATACCAAAACTCTCACCCAATAAGGTCCTTTTGGCTTGTTGTCTAGGATCTTGCCCGGTCAAGTCTTCAAGTGGTAGGACTAGACTAAAGGTTTCTCTTATCAGCTGATTGAACTCCATACATTTCTGTTTCAGGCACTGCTTATTTAGGAGCCAGTGTCATTGAAAATAAATCTGAGTCGGATTTCCGAAAAAAGAAACTGGTTGTTCAGTCCAACATGAAGATTGAGCTTCTCCCAGCACTTACAGATAACTACATGTACCTTCTCATTGATGAGGACACCAAAGAAGCAGCCATAGTGGACCCTGTGCAACCTCAAAAGGTAAAGGACCAATTGTCAAATGCAAACAAACCTACATTTACACATGCTCTCCCAAACTGTAAATGTTCAAATGTGATCAACACAAGCTTTTATTAACTTGTATGTGTTGTAGTGCCATGCCATTACTTTCTGCACCTCAGGACCATTTTTAATCTTTTTTTTAGGGGCAGTTTGGTTTCTTGCCAGTTTAGCATGTGTGATGGGTGCAAGCTTGGCATTATCACCACCATTATGATACCTAGTAATAGAGGGAAGTAAAATAAACAAAGTGGAGAAAGATTAGATGATGTCTATCAGAACTATGGCCATTTTACACTCCACATCAGAGCTTAGTATAAACCTCGATGTATAT
This sequence comes from Discoglossus pictus, assembly GCA_027410445.1. Taxonomy (NCBI): domain Eukaryota; kingdom Metazoa; phylum Chordata; class Amphibia; order Anura; family Alytidae; genus Discoglossus; species Discoglossus pictus. The sequence goes on along the minus strand of CM050172.1, from coordinate 36,900,787 downwards.
AACTTCATAAGAAACGTTTTTTCCTTTGGCAAGTCCTGATCCTCCATAACAGTGATGGCAAGAGCCTGAAACTTCAAACCACTACCATTAGTCAATCATGGGCACATCTTCAGTTTAAATTACTCTAATTTGTGCACGGATTTGAATAAAGTTTCGTTTTTTGTGTAGTTATCACCCTGTTCAAAATGTTCAGTATCTGAGGTGGACCTCCACATATTCCCAGAGCAAAAATTATGTTCTAAACGGAGCATTGAAGGCCAAAAGTTATTGGATTTACTTAATGGTAAACTCAAATTTCTCAGCTAACCTACCTGTGTTTAATGATGTGTAATGATATTCTCTTCCATGCCCACACTATGGCCAATAGGAATGTTGTCTCTGCAGTTATTTTTGACTATTAATATAGGCTGAATGCTACCAGTCACAAACATCTAACTTGCCACTTAAGGCACCACTGTACAATGGGGGAAATGTGAGTGACTAAGACTAGTTAAGCAGGAAAAATGTTTAATGGTAAGGGTCTTTTATGCCTCTGCAGGTCTAAGTTGAGTGCGTTGGCGGTATATGTACATTCTTGGGGTGCTATTGCTGCGTCCTTTGAAAGTCCTGCTTCTGGGTCAGGGAGGGGTGTTGTCAATATCAATCTTATCCAGTAATAAAACCCTTTGGCATTTTGCCTATTCCCTACTCCCTCACCCCTACTTCCACAAATAACTATATACAGGCTCCGATCATCTTGCCCTTAGTATGTGGTATAACTTCAATATATAGATTCCTATACTCAAACAATTCTGATTATTTTTTTCTCTTACTAAAATTTTGTAGAAGTGGATTGGTTTCCTTCAAGCTTCTTAAAGACTACAGTTTTCAGTATGCTACCGGTTTGCAAGCTCCCTCTTAAAAATAAAATAAACCAGTAGTCTCCATGTTTGTGTATCCAACACCATGCTTTCGGTTTAGTCACACAATCCAGCTGTAATTGGATTCAGTAAAATTAATCATATTTTTTCTTCCCTATGATAGGTTGTTGATGCAGTCAAGAAACACGGAGTGAAACTGACGAGTGTCCTCACAACCCATCACCACTGGTAGTCACATTTGTCTTTTGTGTTCATATCAAATTAATAAGGGGGTTAACTTTCGCATACAAAATAAGTATCCACTTTTTTAAAAATATTTAAAAGGACACCAGCTTAAAATGTATTATAGGTTTACTGCATACAACTTTTCTACACTTGTAGTTTCCAATTGATAAATGCACATAAACTTAAATTGGGTAAAGCTGCAGAATTTGTACAGAGTGCAACTTGGATACATTCACATTCTAATCTATTTCTTGTCACTTGGACAATTTACTATCCTGATGTAAAAAATTGACTTATGGAATTTATTTTGCATATCTGGGAGAAATTTGCAAAGTAGACTGCAATAATTGTAAACGTGCTACCAGATCCAAACTGTATCCTTGTTGATTGTTTGTCATGAGCATCTTGGTATCTTCTCCAGGGATCATGCAGGAGGAAACGAGAAACTTGTGAAGATGGTGCCTGAGTTAAAGGTGTATGGTGGTGACAGCAGAGTTGGAGCATTAAACCAGAGAGTGTCCCACCTAACTACTTTCCAGGTAAAGGCTTTACATGTATAGAATGTGTTTTATATAGTATTTGATTACATGACCAGACAAAATGATAATCTTTTTATCTCACTATTTGATGTTGGCACATAATGTGCATGTCAGGCTTGTTTATAATGAATATAAAAGTTCTCTACGTATTAGTACGGATGTTTGAAGCTAGACAACTGCCTTAAGAACCACTTGGTGCCAATTTGACTCCTAAAAGTTAAAACTATAGTGTTTAGATGCAAACCAGAAACTCCCTCATTGGGCACTGACAATCTAGATACATCTGTGCTGCCTTGAAGGTACTTAAATGGAATATCCATGTATAGATGGCAGCTCCATTACTAGTCATTCAATGAGGCTGCCTAGTAGGCACAACATATTATCATAGGTGACTGTCCCCTGCACCAGTGATGCTTCGTGTTGGGTTAAATGAGTTGACCTGCATGCTCTGCTCATTAAGCTTAGCGCTATGGAATGTTATATTATACATAAAGCAGGATGATGATCATAATAAACCTTGATTTAGGTGGCAGGGTTAGACTTGCTTCTAAACTACCTTATTACCAGTGATGAGCCCTCTGATTTCAGAGTATCTTCCTACCTTTTGTATTGTGAATATTTTATCTGCCGCAGATTAAAATATCAGCTCTCCTTTCCCATATGTTGTAGGTTGGATCTCTTCATGTAAAATGCCTCTTTACACCCTGCCACACCTCGGGGCACATCTGCTACTTTGTGACTAAACCTGGCAGCTCTGAGCCCCCTGCCGTGTTCACAGGTGAGATTGTGTTAAACGCACGTCGGGTCTGCCCATCTGTTGTACTGCTTCTGTATTGTTAGGCTTGTGAAAGTTATCTAACATAGCACTTATATTAGGCCTGTTCACTTAAAAATGATTTTTTTTGACAATTTTAGATTATGATGATGTATTAAAATATTGAAGTATCCAAATGGGTTTAATTGACTTCCGGTAGCTCTAATACTTATATTCTGCCCTATAGGGAACCAGGTTATCTTTTATTTATCCTAAAACAAAATAAATGATGGTAGAGGGTTTCACTCGAGTTTTTATAACATACACATCCCTTTCCTGATGCTTCTGGGATTAGTAGTTAGTCCTGCTTAGTGGATATTGCCAGATATCTTATGTCTGGACTGTCATGAGACGTACAATATATAGCCAGGCATTCATGCTATTTATAAAAGACTTGACATGTCCACCAGTTGTGATACATTACGCCATATGTCTAAAGGTTGAACTTAAATGTCCTAGGAATGCTAAGGCTCTCCAACGCTACATACTTTAGTACATCTGGCCTACTATATATTAAATGCATTGCATGTTTATTTGGGCTCTGATTAAATATTTTAGTGTGCATCTAGTCCAATGTATGATTAGTGTCTAAAACCCATTTACCAGTGCTGTTTTATGTGATTAAAAGATACCTCCATAATGTAAGTAATAGACTAACAGTGATGTCATGCGTTATCTCCCTACAGGTGACACCCTATTTGTTTCAGGGTGTGGGAAGTTCTTTGAAGGATCAGCAGAGGAAATGTATAAAGCTTTGATTGAAATATTAGGACGTCTTCCTCCAGAAACTGTAAGTTCTGCAGTCTCCTTCCAATGGAGGTAGGAATGTCTTCTATGGCTAGCATTTGGGGTTGCATTTTGATATTATCTGCCACTATAATGGTAAAACTCTTACTTTTGGCTGCACCCCACCTTCTAGCATATGTCTAATTTCTGTTCTTTCAGAAAGAAGTTCTCCTTAATCTTTAGCGTTCCCATTTTTAGCAATGAGCAGGGAGAAAGGAAACATTCAAGTTTTTATTTAACACTTATTTTTTAAAGTTTTCTTACTATAAACATGTAATCTTGTGTTAAACAAATGTAAAATCTGTACTAATGTTTTTTACTGAAACTGTCACATTGGGTAATAATGGAAATGGCTGTGGGTTAAATACTGGTATATTATGTCTAGGCACCAATAGTCTGACCTATAAGGTCACTAACACCTGTTGTTGTCTCATAGAGAGTTTATTGTGGACACGAATATACAATCAACAACTTAAAGTTTGCTCGTCACGTTGAACCAAACAATGAATGTATCAAACGGAAGCTGTCTTGGGCCAAGGTAACCATTGTCCATAAGTGTCTTGCAAATGTTGCATGTTTTCTTAAGTGATTTAAAATAAATTGTCCATTATAAATTTTGCTTGATAAATGAAAGGCTGATTTAAACACATCTAAATATATTTTGTCAATTATCAACTATTAATCTATATACAATGTGGGAAAATAAACTAAAGTCTTTATTAATAAGGGATAACAACGGCGATATTCTTAAACAATTGATATAAAAAATCCTGGATTGGAAAAAAGGAAATATAAAAAAGGCTGGTTGATGTGTGAACATATAACCACTTGATGGTAATGTAACCTCTAAATAGAGGGGTTCATGAAATCACACCTAACAGTATTGCAGAGGAAAAAATGAATAGCTTGGCCAATTGAATGCTTAGCCAATCTTGAATATAGATTAGTCTTAAAGTCTATATTAGAAAAAGCTAAAATGGAGAAGATTATTGATGAGCAAACATATGTTTCTTCTACCAAAATTCCCTTGCATCTCAACTTTTTATGCACTTTTTATGCACTACCAAAAGTGCACAAACAGTGCCTATCCCTGGGAGGCCTATAGTATCAGGAACAGGAAACCTCTCCTCCAATGCCAGTATTTTTGTGGATCACTAACTACGTGACTTAGTACAGAATTTGCCCTCTTATGTACAAGATACCAATGATATATTAAAACAGCTTGAGCATTTAATAGTGCCAAAAGATACGTGGTTAGCAACCATTGACGTTGAAGCACTCTACAGTAGCATACCTCATAATCTTGGTATTGAGGCAGCTAAACAATTTCTGAGCACGAAAAGCACCAATTTTGAAAAATTTAACCACTTTATTATCCAACTCTTAGAGTATGTCTTGAAATATAATTTTTTTCTGTTCAATGACAAATGGTTCCCCCAGACAAAGGGGATCGCAATGGGCACCCCATGTGCCCCTAGCTATGCAAACCTTTTCTTAGGTTGCTGGGAGAAAAAGATCTTCTCAGAACCAAACATTGAGCATCTCACTATACATGCAATGATTTGGCGTCGCTATATAGACGATATCTTTGTGATTTGGGATGGAACAAAACTAGAATTCGAAACCCTTATGGACTCATTGAACAAGAATGAGATGGGTTTGAGATTCACACATGAAATTCACAGAACAGAGATGGTTTTTAGACTTACTAATCCAAAAAGATGATGAAGGTAACATCTCAACTACCACATTCAGAAAAGAGACAGCTGCAAATACGTTGCTATCGTGGGACAGTCAACATTTTGACCCCCTGAAAAAAGGTATCCCTAAGGGGCAATACCTAAGAATTAGGAGGAATGGCAGCTCAGATGTTAAATTCAAAATTGAGGCAGATAAATTTAAACCAAGATTTTTAGAAAGAGGATACTCAAATCCCTTAAAGCTTTTCAATATGCATTGGGCTGCAACAGAACAGAGTTACTGAACAAACCACACAGGACAAATACCCAAACATCAGATAATACATATCCAAGATGTATTTTGACTTATGGCTACGAGTCTGCTTCAATCAAAGACATTATATCTAACCATTGGCATCTATTAAGAAGTGACAATGATTTGGTAGATATAATTCCACAAAAAATACCAATTCTTTATCGTAGGGGAAAAAATCTGAAAGACACATTAGTGCATAGTTTCTTTAAAGAGAGAAAACAAAATAAGACATGGCTCAATCCCCCACTAGGATGCTTTAGGTGTGGGAATTGTAAATTTTGTAGATATATCAAACCCACAAAAATATATGAACATCCGCCCAATGGGGCAAGATATGTTCTAAAGGACTTTTCAAATTGCTGCACTACAAGTGTAGTTTATGTGGCCACATGTTTGTGTAAAAAAATCTATGTAGGGAAAACCCGGCGCCAACTACGAAGACGCATTGGTGAACACATATATTCTAATAAGAAAGATCTTGACACCCCTATAGCACGCCATATCAAAATCTTTCATGGCGGCAATAGTGAAGTTCTCACATTCACAGCCCTTGAGAAAGTTTATCAAGGCCCCAGACAGGGAGACCTAGATAAAAAAAACTCCTTCAACATGAAACAAAATGGATTTATAAATTAAGTGTTATCTCCAGAGGGTTTAAATGAAGGTTTCACATTTTTACCCTTCATTTAAATGGATATTTATTAGTACTAGATATAATATCTATTAAGTAGGAACTACTTAATCTGCATGGCTCACGTGTGATTACAATTATCTTGTACAAGCAGGATGCTTGTCTTCACTGATAGGTTGCACTATCCTTCTACAATTGGCATGTAGATGGTATTTAACAATGTTATGTACCACTTATTCACAATATTAACATTATAGTTGTTCACCACTGGATTATGACTGTTTACACAGTCACTATAAACCCTTACTCCCTTTTCCCCTCCCTTTTCATTATTTTATACTTAGGGAGCACCCTATTGGTGATCTATCACCCCCTTTTAGCTTTTCATATGCACCACACCTTATAACCCTTATATAACAGATTTGTATTTGTCTGTTTCAATGCACCTTTTTGATTTCCACCCTGGATATTCAGGTTACATACATATTTATGCCAATTCATAGATCCCCCTTTTCTTCAGTATTTATATTCGTTTTTTCATGCAGTTAATATATGTAGTCATCACCTTTCTTAATCCATTGTCCCTTTTTTCCATCTTATTCCTCTTAGCTTGGAGTTCCCTACTCCATGTTGTACAGGGACTATCTATTTGCTACTATCGCCATTCAATTATACCCTTTATTATCCATGCTTATTTTTATTAAGTTTTCTTCATCTTTATGCATCATAGCGCTATGATCGCTTTCTAATTGCAGTGCGCAAGTCCGCTCAGTGCCAATTGGTTGCTGTAGTAACGGCAACGTTTAAAAAGAGGGCTAGATGGCTCAGCAGACTCTACCTTGACGAAGACGTCTGACGTCGAAACGCGTCGGCCTTTGATGACGTGGCATGCCTTGCAACTAAGGGCACGCCAGCGTCTTCTCTACTAACAGTATTGTATTTTAATATTTAGAGGTTGTATGCTTACCCTCCCTGTCAGTTTCCATATGAGTGAATGTTGTTGCCTGGATATCAGTTAAATTGAGCGCGCAATAGACTGTGCTTATAGCAATAGCTTGCCTGCTGGCTTCCATTTACTCTGTGTACTGTTTCCATATTATGGTAAACTCTGGAATGGAGTATGGGCAAAACAGAAGCTAAATCTTTTTAAAAGAAGCCTTGTGGGGACATTATTATATATATATACATATATATATATATACTTGAGTCCTATTAAGATTAATTACTTAAGTACTCCTAAGTCTTCTTTGTGCATCTTTTAAAACCTGTGCCCTGACCAAAAAACAGATAAACATGGTCTAAATAGATCTTAGCAAACCATTAAGAGATATATTTTAAGGACAGATCATTCCAGGCTATTAATACTGTGAACCCCAGAGGGTCACTGATATCCTATATATCCAGAATCACTACATGTATTTATGTGTATCATAGATTGCTGACAATTGCACAGACAGGATTAATTCAATTGGCTAAGCTATTCATTTTTTCCTCTGCAATACTGTTAGGTGTGATTTCATGAACCCCTCTATTTAGAAGTTACATTACCATCAAGTGGTTATATGTTCACACATCAACCAGCCTTTTTTATATTTCCTTTTTTCCAATCCAGGATTTTTTATATAAATTGTTTTTAAGAATATCGCCGTTGTTATCCCTTATTAATAAAGACTTTAGTTTATTTTCCCACATTGTATATAGATTATTAACCAATGGGTAGTAAATACCTTGGGAACCTAGCATTCCTATTAGACCTAGAATTATCAACTATTATATTATATGCTGCTGCCACAAGAGCCCCTTTATAGATGGGAGGAGATTTTTAATGTATGCCACTTTGTGACATTCCTTATTGCAAGTGCCTCCCGCAGAAATCCATATTTTCCAGGGCCAATCCCCTCTATAAAGCTGAATCTAAACATTTAAAGGGATCTGGACAGCTTCTAGATTTGACGTGGTATGTCATTAAGAAGAAATTGAAAGCTAATGGTTCCTGTTTGGATCTGCAGACACTGTAGGGATGAATGCTGAGTAGTTTTCTAGTCTATCAGGGAACAGGTCTCAAAACAAGCTGCTGAGACTGTTCCTGGTAGGCTAGGACACTGCACATCCAGCCCTACAGAGTCTGCATAAATGCTTTGCATCTTAAAGTACATACATGTAAATAGGAATATTACAGACCTATTAAAACCCAGGGGACCTTCCCTATCCTTTACACTGCTGTTCACAGTAAACTATAATTTCATAAAATGATATATGCTTATCAGATGTAATCTCTTTAAAAGAGCACAGTGTAATTACAGGGCTGCAGAGGTCTTCTCATGAGAGAATCTTACTGCCCAAAATCCCAGCATGCACCCCTGTAAGTGGTTCTTGGGGCAGTTGTAACAGAGCTTGTCCAACCCTCAGTTAAAAATGTTACCAATTCAGCCATTTACATTCACCAGAAGGGCCTAGCGTTGTCCCCCAGCCCCCCATGCATAACTTCCAACATATCATGCATGCCTCCAGGGTCCAGCAGAGGACCAAGATGTATTTAATCATAAACTATCTTTGGAAACAGATTCTGACTACACATAATTAAACAGGGAGACTGTCAAAAATTATTTTCATTGTACTCTTACAGATCCCTGTGCCATTTCTCAATAACAGAACACATCTTTGCGTCATTTCCCCTCTATAGTCTTGACCAAAAGTACTGCATCAAAGCTATAACCCAACATGTCTACTTTTTTATGTTTGACATCTATATTAAGCTCATTACTTTGTCTTGCAGGAGACTTACAACAGAGGGGAACCCACCATACCTTCCACTATTGCAGAGGAGTTTACATATAACCCGTTCATGAGAGTGAGGTAGGTGTCACCTATGCGGGCGGAGAGGGATCCTATGCAGTCTGTGTCCATGTGGTCTGCTCAGGACAGCCCATGTCTCTCAGGTTAAACTATATCATTTGTCAGGAAATAAGTATCCACTGCACGTCAAGGTTGTCATGGATCCAACCTGCCACCCCCTACCCCTGAGCTTGTTCTGGTTCTATGTATTTGCATCTATTGACTTTAGATCCATGCATCCCAAACTTTCTTGGGTTTTGTCCACGTGGAAAACTTAAGCTTACAAGGTCTTGATGGACCACTTGGATACTGCTGAGGGTCTTCATGGACCACCTAATCTGTATTCCCACTACAACAATTATAATGCACTGTACTGTTGGAATAAAGTACATCTATACTGCTTTTTTATTCTCTTAATTTTGTAATTCTAGTTGTACCCTGACCTAGTTTATGAAATTCTGCTTTAGATAACTACTTTTGGTTCGGAAATCTTCTATAGTGATTAAAATCCACAACTGCAGTTTAAGGCTTATAGTATCAAGGATCACAAATATGTAATGTAACATATATGTATTGATCATTTTTATGATTTGTGTCCCATCTATAAAAGGGAGAAGTCTGTGCAGCAGCACGCCAAGGAAGACAACCCCATCTCTACAATGGCTTTTATCCGCAAAGAGAAGGATTTCTTCAAGGTGCCAAAAGATTGAATCCAAAAACGCAGTATATTATGTTTTGTTTTTCTCTTGCTTTATTTTTGTTAATCTGATCTTTTCTAGCATATTTTTTCCCTTTTTCTATTCTGTCCCTCCCTTTGGATAACATAATGCACTTTGCTTTTGCTTTACAAAACCTACAATTTAGATGCAAGTGTCTCCTTAACAGTATAACCTGCGTTTATATAAACGTGCATGGTTACATTGAACTGTTACCGACGTAAATTAAAATCTAATTTATTAGTTGTTGGACTATATATAATGGTGTGTACATGCATTCTCAGTATTTCACATGTCTTTACCACCAGTAATTGGTATTTGATTAACTGTAATCCATATTCTTTCTGCAAAAATCAATCCTTTGAAAGTGTTTGTAAGAACCTACTCTAATGTCTTAAGGAATGTATGAAGCGGGCTAACCTCTGCTTTATTGGAGATCTATTTACTGGTGGAGCACTCCGTCTGCTCTCAAGACCAATATTAAGGGGCTTTGATTTTTTTTTTTTTTTTCGGTTGGTGAAAACACCAAATATGCCTTTTACTTGCAACCTCACTCAAAGTGTGGTATTTTGAGGTATATTTGCTGTTCTTTCCAGTTCTGTGGTTTGGCTGTTAAATTCGTAATTTAGTGCAGCCCCACAACTGCGGCACTTATTGCAAGCCCTGCAACTGCATGCCTTGCTTTGCGGGGCCTGCAATTTTTTACCATGGCGTGACCGATTTTTAATCTGCAATTACCACAACTATATATGTGATACCTAGTAAAATCAGGAACCTTCCATATGCCTTAAGATTTGTAAATGGCATTTCCTCAAATTGGTTTTGGTCACATTAGAACTAAAGGAGCAGCACAAACACTTGTATTGTAAAATTGTATCTCCCAGCGTATTGTTACAGAAACTTAAGACTACAGTTATTCAAATATTCATTACATTTATTGGCCAAAGTCATAAATATTGAAGGATTCTCTATAAAAATATTGCTTTAAGGATCTGTGCACGGCATTATATCAGACTGGGCATACGTTGCCTACTGATCAATCCCAGGTACCATTTGTTACATTTTCATAAATCAAACATTGATTTGTTTTAAATTATTGTATTCTCATACCAGCGGCATATTCATACTGTCAGGTTTGTGCTTTTAATTTTTACTTGAATGTATAGAAATCTTGAGGCATCACCAGCTAGGTGAGACGCACCGAATACAACCACTTACGGCACCTTACCTGTTGTAGACACCATGTAGTCCTAGACTAGCCTCATATGCATGGCTACTCCATAGGCTATTTCACTACAAGCCAAATCTACTAGTTACTTCTTGAATTCAGGTGGTGGTTTAATATTATGTATTGAGGTTCAGCAGTGGTTATAGTCTTAGCCTTGATGTTCCTATATACTTCAGTATGGCCATTTAAAACTAGGCAGACATTAGGTACTTTTTTTTTAAAGGCTGCCAAGTATCCCTATGGCAGTTGTGCTTCCACAATAGTATAAATGCGTCTTAAGTATATTTGATGCTGTATAAACAGAAAAATATATTGAAATATTAATATATTGCAATGTAAGTAGCTGTCATAGTAGTCTTGTCTCACTACACCCAGGAAGACTTCTGGGCCACATAGTTTAAAGTTCCCCATACACTGCAATAGTTTAATTGGCTACTATAGTGCTATAATTGTAAGATAAGTACATTAAAAATATGTAATTGTTGAAATAAGGCAGAAAATGTTTTGCCTTCTTAAATACGGCATTGCATTGGTGTAGCAGCCATGCCACCTTAATGCTCCTAGCTCAGACTGAAGCGATTGGCAAGAGTGGTACTGCATCTTTAAATGCCTTGCATACACAAGCACTTTAATCAATGCTGCAGTGCATCTAAAGATGCAACCACAACCAGCATAGTTTAATGCCGACCCTTTCTGTTTGAGTCACACATAAATATGGGAGTGGTATAGTTCATGGTTCTCAAACCTCTCCTCAGGATCCACCAGACAGGCCATGATTTAGACTAAAACACTGAATACAGGTGAAGCAATTTGAGGCGTCGCAGCCTGTTTGACTCCTAGTCGCCTCACTAGTGGCCTGTCTGGGTCTTAGGTTTGGGAACCACTGGTATAGATGGATACATGGAGAATCCCTAGAGTTGAAATTTCACCATACTGTTTAAAGATAGGCAGTAATGTACTTTATCTTTCAAATACTTTGTAAACAATCTTTGTAAAATGTGTAGTGCTCCTTTAAATGTGCTTGTACATATCATGACTAGAGGGTTTCATTTCACCTTTCGTGGCATAGAACTGAATTGGGATATCACTGCATTCATTAGTGTCTGTAATGTGATGTGCAATGTACTTAAGCATCTGCTATGGATACAGAGTCAATTACTTATTTTTACACCCATTAAATCAGCAGAAAGGAAATGAATGACGTGTAATAGTTATTTGTGGTGGGTTTTCATGTGTATATAAAAAAAAATACTCTGCTTTAATAAGATTGTGAATGTGTATGTTTTGCAATAAACACTTCAGAGTATCCGTGTGTTATTTTGTCTACAATAAATCCTTACAGAATCGCCATAAATGGTAAATCCACTTGGTAGCATCTATGAAATCTGTAAATTACAGCATTAATGTTGTTCAATCAAACCCCTTACAATTACTAATCTTTTCTTTACTCTAACAAATCAAAACCAAGGTCTGCAACTTTATAATCCCAGCACAAATGTTTGGCAAACTCAATCGGAGTGAGATTTTCTATCAATTAATTTATACAATTCAACCATCATATAAGTGTCAGACCGTATACTGTTATGGAGGTCTTAACTTTCAATACTAAAGTTGACTGGCGCATCTTGGATCCAAATAACATCTTTATTCATTGCAGTTGAAAGACTGCCTCTGCCATGCTTCTTGTTCATAGCACTAAACAGAACAAATAGGCTTCAGGCCTACTAGTATTCAAAGCAAAATAGCCACTGACCCTTCTATTAAAATGTAATCTAAAAAATGTGAAGTTGGTCCCGCAAACTGAGGTGGTCCTTAGATAGCAAAAGACCAGAAGAAAGCTATGCTATTATATGGACTAATGTGAGACAACAGACTAAATTCATAACATGAAACCCTATTTAAATGCATAGCTGTAACAGCACTCAAGACAACAGACCTAGTCCCAAATTGTTGATGTCCAATTACAGAACGGTCCCCATAGTGCAGCTTAGTATTACAGCCATATGATCAGTACTGTACTATATTTGTCTGCAGAGCCATAGGTTGCAGACCCCTTCACTAAAACCAATTTTAGGGCATGTTGGTCCAGCTCCTGTCCTTGAGCGCCACCAACTCTGTTTTTATGATATCTTGAACCCACTAGTCAATCAATGCCTCAAACTGACTCAGGTACTTTGAGTCTAGAGTTAAGACTGTTCAGTTAATGCTTGCGTCCCATCAAGAGACATAACCTTTCTGGATCAGTACCTTGTTATGCTGAAGGGGCTTGTGTACTTCAATGATGCTGTGAGCTATACCATGTAGGGTCACCTAAGATGGGCAGGTCATAGCAGAGGTCAGACACATTGCAGTCCACTGGAGAAGGAACTGGCAATGCATTCCAGTATCTATCCCAAGAGAACCATATGGATAAGCACAACCAGAAACAGACCAATGTGCCTGGCATGCTGTGTCCATATGGTCAGAGAGTCGTACACGCCTGAACAATTTTACCATTGCAAGACCCAGTTTTCACTATTTCACTCAGTCTTGAGATTTTGTTTGCCCTGTGCTCTGGGTAGGGGAGATGGCATTCATGAAATCCTCCCACGTTGAACATCTACACTTAACTCTTTATGTAATCTTATGCTTATGTTTGATTTAGATTATGTAGTGTTTTGGTATAAGCAAACTTGTATGTATAATCCTGCTTCACTATGACTCACTTTTTGCAGACTTCAGCTTCTCGACTTTAATCAGAAGTTCCTGTGACCTTCAACGTCTGAACCACTCCAATAAACTTCAAGACGTGTGCTAGTTCCAGACCGGAGCATCTATTATGCAATAAAGTAACATTGTGTACCGTATACCAGTCTGTGACCATGTTGTATATTTAACACGCTTTGTTTTATACACATATATATTTATTTGATTAAAAATAAAAAAATCCACACCCTCAGAGCTGCTTACATAGGCACCTGGTACCTACCAATAGAAATACTGCATTTAAGTATATTTATTTAACCCTAATACTAACCTTCAAGCCAACAGCAGCACAGTGCAGAAATCCATAAAGCAATGTCTGCGCTCCTCCTTGCTTCCTCATGAAGGTTAAAAAAAAAAAAAAAAAAAAGACTCCACATCCCATGATACTTTGCTGCATAAACTGACCCAGGTATTGAAATAATGTGATAGCTGCCAAAATGAATTATGAATTTTATGCTAATTTAGCTAAGGTTCTTTTAGGGGCGTGCCCTCTCAAAATCAAGGTCCAGAGCAAACAAAGACATTTTCAAATGTTAGGGTAAGTTTATTAATGTTTATTTTGGGATTTTTTCATGCAAACAATTTTTTTGCATACACTACAGATGCACTCATAATCCAGGAAACTTCTATATACCTTTAAATCAAAACTCATCATACGATCCATGCTGTATAACTATTCAGCTTTATTCCTAATACCTGTTGATGTATGATGTAAGAGCAGTCATTGTGTTTTAATTGAAGAACTAGAAGTATTTGCGAATGGCTATGATGTAAAATCAAACCTATTTCCCACTCCATCGAGCTGGCTCGCCTTTTCCTTTGCTCTATGTAACCACTAGTGTACCCTGGTGGTCCAGTGGTTAGGATTCAGTGCTCTCATCACTGCGGCCTGGGTCCGATTCCAAGTCAGGGTACCAAGAGGTTACTCCCCTCCTCAAGCCAAGCAGGGTTGGGCCTGGTCAGTACCTGGTTGGGAGATCACCTAGGAATACCACAAGCTGTATCCTGTGGCCCACTGGAGAAAGAACTGGCAACCCACTTCAGTATCTCTCTGCCATTAATTCCAAGTGGATCAGCATGATCATGGACATAAAGATGTTTCCGTGTGATACGGTCCATGAGGTTATGGAGAGTCGGAAACGACTGAACAAAACAAATACAATTTAACCACTGCTAGATATTGCCTAAATATACAAATTGTGTCAAAGAAAAATCATTTAAAGGTAAGTTATTAATGGTCAAGTAAGGAGTTTTGCCACTTCTGCTTTGCGTATCCATTAAAATAAACGCTTGTAGCTGATTTGAGGCCTTAAAGAGACATAGTAGATGTTCCAAATACATATAAATGTAAAACTTTCAGGAATAACAAATACTTTAATAACAGATCATTGAATTTCATTACCAAATCCCTGATGAAACCAGGCAGCCCCAGATGCAGGTGATATCGCTGTAGACGTTGAAGAGGCTTGTCAATAACTAAATCCATTAATCTCTTATTACTATTACTTTTCAACCAATTTTTTGTGGGTGGATCAGAAAAACAGCTCAAAATGGCAAACTTCAGTGTTGGTTTTTAAGATTGGAGAATGCATTTTTTTCTGAATAACATTCAATTGATAAAGTATGTGTAGTTTAAAATGACACAATATTTGGAATCTCTAATCACTGTAATATGTTTACTCAAGAAAGGGGGCTTAGTATAAATTTTAAGATCTATATTTTCTTTTGAAAAACAAAACTTGCTAATAATTAAAAAATAAAAATGCCTTAATATTTTTCAATTTTTTCTATGCAATTATTGTTTATTGCAAGCTTCTATTTTCTGTACTGTGCCTACTTCTTGTAGCTTTGCTCTCAAGACGGAGTCTACTTGTGATCTAATGAGCATTACATTAGGCCGAACAGGAGCACTGAAAGTTATATATGTCACATTCTAATTTGTAAATAGAGCTTCCTCCCTGTGTTGAAGCCCCCTCCCACCTTAGAAAGTAGATCACTTGAAACGGTAGCGTCATGGCGTAAAAAAAGTAGTAAAACAGGATGTTTTGTGGTTTTTTTTGTACGTTCTAAAAATTGTTGTTTATTTTCAAATGTACTAATTAAAAAGTGTGACCACCTTAAATATCAGTCTGCTCACAGCTAATGCTCAAGGTTGGATTATAGTAAGCCGAGAAATGTCGGTAATCATGGGAAGATGCTGAAGTCTTAAAATATCTGCCGAGAATTGTGTTTAAGAAGTCACAAGGCCCTGGCAAAAGAAAACGCCATTGCTTAAGTGTAATCTTTACGTCATTCAATAGTTATGTTGCAATTGTTGCAAAATCAACTTGTCATCCGGCAGATCCACAGTACACGGCCGCTTCCTTCCCGGCTAGTTCTCCAGTTCACATCCACCAATAAGTTTTCCCTAAAAACTGGCATCATCTTGCCATAATTACACTCATTCTATCGCCCTATCTCTCTACTTCCCCTGGCTTCAAAACTACACAAGCAACTTGTCTACAATCCCCTTGCTCAATTTATCTCCTCCAACTCCCTCCTTGATCCCTTCCAATCCGGCTCCCGGCCCCAACACTCCACAGAGACAGCTCTCACATAAGTCATTAACGACTTGCTCACCGCCAAGTCTAAAGATCACTTCTCTATTCTAATTCTCCTGGATCTCTCTGCTGCCTTCGACATAGTTGACCACCCTCTTCTTATCCAAATTCTCCACTCTCTTGGCATTTGCCGCACTGCTCTCTCATGGTTTACATCATACCTTGAAGATTGAACATTTAGTTTCTCCTTGTTCATCTGTTCTTTGCTTCACCCTCTCACTGTTGGTGTACCCCAGGGTTATGTCCTAGGCCACCTTCTTTTCTCCATCTATACATTCTCCCCTAATAAAAACATTTGGATTTCAGTATCATCTCTATGAAGATGACACTGAAACCTACCTCTCAGCACCTGATCTATCCCTTTCTATTCTAGCAAGTGTCCAACTGCTTCTCTAACATATCCTCCTGGACTGAACTCCTAATCTTCCCACCCTCTACCACAGCTTCCATTCCTCACATATCTCTCACTGTTGACAATGTCATCATCACTCCCACCTCCCAGGCCTGTTGTCTTTGGGCTCTACTGGATCCGGCCCTCTCTTTCATTCCTCACATACAATCAATTACAAAATCTTGACATTTTCATTTAAAAAACATCTCCAAAATATGTCACTATCTTACACAAGAAACAACTAATATTCTAATCACTCATCATAACTCGCCTCAACTACTGCAACTCTCTCTTACTGGCCTCTCTATCACCCGTCTTTCTCCACTCAAATCCATAATGAGCCCATCCATATGTAACACTAAGTGTCTGCATCACATCTCTGTCAGTCACTCCACCGGCTTCCCATAACCTTCAGAATAAAATGACCCTGACATATAAAGCCCTTAACAATAATTCACCTTTTCATATCTCATATATATGCTCTCATCTCAAAATACTCTCTTTGCACTTCTAATTTCACTCCCGCCTTCAGGACCTCTCTCGTGCTGCTCCTACTCTTTGGAACTCCTTATCTCTTCACTAGTTGGTTGGCCAATGTTCTTTGTAATTAAAGTTTTAGATCAGCTTTGTCCAATGCATGCGTGTTTGCATCTTTCAGTCGCATGCAATTTTCCATGACCTCATGGACCGTAACACACCATGCTGATTCACTTGGTATTCATGGGAGAAATGCTGGAGTGGGTTGCCAGTTCCCTCTCCAGTGGGCCATAGAATACAGCTCCCGCTATTCCTAGGTGTCTCCCATCAGACCCAACCCTGCTTGGCTGCAGGGTGGTGTGACCTCTTTGTTCCCTCACTGGAATCGAACCCAGGTTGCAGCTGTGAAAGCACCAAATCCTAACCACTGGACCACCAGGGAACCCTTCTACTGAACATAGTTGTATGTAATAATTACAAAATATGCCTTTGTTTTTTTTAGCTCTCTAAAAAGTTCTAGAGACAGTAAGAGCCCTCATGAGTACAGAAATATGTCAGAGATGGGTTCTTGAAACTAACTTTTAGCAAAAGTCAGTCATTTTGATTAATTTGTGTAGAGCAGTGGTTCCCAAAATTCTCCTAAAGACCCACTAGACAGGCCATGATTTGGGTTTAAAACTGTTTGAATACAGATGAGGCAGTTAGAGTGTTTTGAATGCTAATTGCTCCTCCTGTGTGCACCATAATCATGGCATATCTGGTGGGTCTTGAGGAGAGATTTGGGCACCATTGGTGTGGATTTACAGGGGAAGGAATTCACCAGGTGCTTGTGCACTTGGAGTAGGTCTCCAGAAGAACAGCCAACCAGAGCAGTTCTTGTACCCATGTAGCCATTCACTACTTGATGTGTAGTGACTGCTAGTACCGCAGTGGGTATATGGATACATTTATAAAACTGGTCTTCAAAAGACATACCTGAAAGTTGGAGAACACAAATATGCTGATAACCAATTGTCTTAAGGTTTGATGGCAGAACCAACACCGAGATAAAATTAGCTATTGGAAAGTTTGGCTACAGTGGAGTGTTTGCGTCACTCAGTCGTATCCAACTGTGACCTCATGGACCAAAACACACCATGCTGATCCACTTGGTATTCATAGCAGAAGTACTGGAGTGAGTGGCCAGTTTCTTCTGCCGTGGGCCACAGCATACAGCTCCTGGTATTCTTAGGTAGTCTCCCATCCAAGTACTGATTAGGCCCAACCCTGCTATGTTTCAGGGTGGTGTGACCTCTTGGTTCCCTGACTGTAATCGAACCCAGGTCACAGTGGTGAAAGCACCGAATCCTATCCACTGTACCAACAGGGAACACAGTGGAGAGCACTTACAAATGTTTACAGCGGAAAGTGGCAAAAAACATGAAGTGTAGTTCATAATGACATAATATAACAATAACTTGTTATTAGCCCTTGTGTCTGACTTTCCCTGACCCCATGGACCACAGCAAACCAGGCACATCTTGTGTCCTAGGATTCTGATTAGATAGCTCCAAATCCAAATAAACATTTTTGGTTGAAAAACACAAGCCTCCAAGGATAGCACTCTCCAACCTTGAAGTTACCTAGATATAAAGGAGGTCTAGCCATGCTGAATCTAGAAAACTATTGTTGTTGTTTTGTCTTTCATTCAAGTCCAACTCTCTGTGACCCTACGGACCCCGGCCAAAGCACACCAGGCATATATTGTGTCTGGTTGTTCTAATCTATAAGTTTTTTTTTGCAAAGATACTGGAGTGGGTTTTCAGTTCCTTCTCTAGTAGACCACAATGTGTCTGGCTTTTCTGCTATGATCTGCCCATCTTGGGTGACCCTACATGGTATAGCTCACAGCTTCATTGAAGTAAACAAGCCCCTTCACCAAGACAAGGTAGGGATCCAGAAGCGGATGTGCTGTCTTGGTCTACTCATTTAATCTTATGACAGGAAATAGCAGATCATTTAATAGATATATAGTAATAGATGTATTTATGCCATGACATGCCCCTGTAGTTTAATGTATATGGGAAAATCTATAAACTATTAAAACTCTTTTTATGGAGCATAAAAAAGAAATTGAAAACCTAAATAAGTTACTACATAATTGTAAATCTCACTGAAAGGTTTTACTGATATATTCAGGTAATAGATTAATCAATTAATAGAAGAAACATTTAAAAATAAGCTAAATAACTATCCCATCCTGGCTCTATGCCATTGAATAGAAATCATTTAGTAGATCTACCATTTTCTTTTACATAATTTCATATAGTTGCCAAATAAGAAAAATAAAACATACATTTTAGCTGAAATCTTATACATATTTAAATACAACTATATATACATGAATACATACAATATTGTATAATTGGAGTTTTGGGATATTGACTAAAAGGTTATTTTTGCCACTTGTTTGTGTTATGATATAATGTGCCTTTAAACACATTGGCCCCTATTCAATTGAGCAATTGTAAGTTACTAGAGCCCCGTAATGTAGCCCAGAAACAAATTTTCTATTTAATTGGCGTCTTTTCTCTACCCGTAAAACGATCTACCGGTTACAGGCTGATAAAATCTTAACTTTCAACCCATCTAAGCCTTTGATCTTTTAAGTCCGCAAAAGTTACAATTGCAAATCATTATTCAATTGGTACAATTCCTCAAGCCCGCAAATATTTTTACACCGGTAAATGGCAAAAAGAAGAAAATCCTACGGGTACCAGATAGGACTCGCAAGGGGGTTAAACACCTGATCGTAGCACTGTAAATGCAAATAAATAATCAATACTACACTGTAAATAACGAGGAAAGCGATGACAGACATTCGAATTAATTGCACAACAGTCTTGTAAATCTGCATTCAAAAATGATGTTTTTTACGTTTTATTTCCGTGTTATATCAATCTTGGTAATCGAGGAGTTAATACATAACTCCCACCCACATGGACTAGAACAGTATCGTCATTCATTTTTATTATTTTGTATATTACCGGATTGCGAGTCTGATCGCATATCAGACCTCTAAATGATAATTGATTGACGCGTAACCTTCATGTTTACTGAGGTCATGATGCCGGTCTCATTTACTACTTGGTTGTTTCTAAATCGGTAGTTACTGCCTTGCTTAATTGATACTTACGGGTGCATGGTTTACGGTTTAGGCTTTTGGCCAGGTAGCTGCGGGCTTGATCGATTGAATTGCTCTGTAACTGTTGCAAATTTGAATGGAGGCCTTTTTGTCTTTAAATTTAGAAACAATAAAGAGAGCAATTTGCTCTATAATTAGTAAAAACATTTAGACAATATTTAGAGAAATCCTACAAATGAATTAAGTTGATAGGCTTTTCTAAATCAAGGATATCATTCTGGACCAATGCTTTATTTCACTAATTGATCTATACCTATTAAACTACGGGATTATTACTAAGTCCTCACTGATAAATGGCACGCCTGAATTTGGAGCATTTTGTTCATCTAGACCGCGTTTAATGGTGGAGATTACATACAGTTACACAACTTATTGCCATGCATTTTATTACTACTTTAAAAAGCAACATTTTTTTGCATGTACAATACAAGGTATTTTTTAAAATCTTTAAATAGCTAATTGTTATATGCCGCAGTCAGCACTGAGTCAAAGTTCAGATTAATTATTTACCTCAAAAACAGAAATATGCTATGAAAATATCACACATGTGGCCAGCTAAAGAATGTTATCTGGCATTTGTGGGAGGGGCCCTCTCCCAATGGTTAAACGATAGGGGTAGCGATAAGAACCATGGCCGTCCAGCTATACAATGCCCTATCGGACAAGTTGAATAACGTGGCGAGGGGTAGCCTAGAAGTGCTGGGTGCTACTGGACATCCGGCCTGCTCAGAGGGCCTGATGAGTCCTTGCGTGAAAGCAAGGACTGCTGATACGCCCGGGAACAGCAGCGATAGTGGATGAAGTCGATACATGAAACGGCATTAGCGACAATAGACAAGAGGACTAGTGTAGGACTTAGGAGAAGGAGTGATGGCGGTGCTGCCTAGTGAAGGCTGATGAGGGGGTTGGCAAGTATGATGATGCCTAGCGAAGGTAAGTGCGACTATGAAAGCGGGATTGAGGTGGAGCTGAAGTGGCTTGCAAGTGTGATTGAGCCTAGCGAACGGGACTATGGTAGCGTAATTGAGGCGGTGCCTAGCGAAGGCAAGTATAGGAGGGGGCAGAGTAGACAGCGTAACGAGAGTAGACTTTTAGTAGATCTGGGCCAGAAACCGCATGAATAAAGCGTAAGTAGGCCGAAGTGCCACCTTGGACGTAGACAAGTGGCATAGACAAGTAGGTCCAGGCCCAGATCTATAGCAGGAAAGAGTAAGTAAGTCAGGATAACTTACCTTGAAGAGATATGCACAGGGGCTGAAATGCAAGAGCTGAGGATGGCAGAGAGAGGTGAATAAAAATGAACAGGCATAGTTAGATGATAGGACTGAGAAGCAAACAGCAGGACGTAGAGTCAGAATGAGCAGAGGTGGAAGCAGCTCAAGTGAGAAAAAGGCCAAAAACCGAATGAAGGAGCCACAGACAGGAGCATCAGTACACAAAGCCAAATGAGCGGAGGAGAAAACAGAAAGCGCTTATCAAGCAGCAGAGAGCCCCGCCTAAGGAAGAGGTGGGGCGAGAGAGGGACCCGAGCACAAATTCATATATATATATATATATATATATATATATTGTAGTTTAGTTGTCCAGTTGTGTCCAACACTCAGTGACCCTATGGGCTGAAGCACACCAGTCACAATTGTTATGTCTCTCTTTGTACTTGTCCATAAGACTTTCTGGGCAAAGATACTGAAGTGGGTTGCCAGTTCGTTCTCCAGTGGACCAAGATCTATCTGACCTCTCTGCTATGACCTGCCCATCTTGGGGGATCCCAAATGGTTTAGCTCACAGCTTCATTGAAGCACACAAGCCCGTTTACCGCAACAAGGTAGCAATCTAAAAGAGGTGATAGATACATACAAAGAAACACACACATATATTATTCCCTCTCTGAGTATTTATTTATATATATATATATATATATATATATATATATATACACTAGCGACTTGCCCGTCAAAAAATTACGGCAATAAAATTGTAAGGCAGGTAATGCTGTTTGCCACAGAGAGTAAGTGTTTTGGTGGTCTGAGATCCTTGTGCGCTCATTGCGAGGCTGGCGCTGAGTGCCTTTGGCGTTCATCACGTGGCTCGCAATGATTGCCTTCGGCGCTCATTGCGAGCCTGCAGCTCATTGAAGCCGACGCGGGAGCCTCCACCTCCGCAAATGCGGACCCTTGCGAAATTTGTAGGGGGTTGCAGGCGGGCGATCATCTCCACCAGCATAAGCAGCGTCTTTGGTGCTCCTTGCAAGCAAAGAGAGGGCCGCAGTTGCGGCGGGCTCGCTATGCAAGCCCGCAAGCGTTAGCAATAACCCGTATTGCTGACAACTATATATGTGATATATTCATTCATCCCAAATAAAGTAATCCGTTAATTATATTACTATATAATAATGATTTCCTTATCACAATACAATTATTATTCTTGCCTACTTTTCAAGTTTGCAATAAGAATTTTTTTTCAAAAATGTTTAACTCCAAGCAATATTTCACTACTATCACAATCATAGGAAACAAACTTTTTGGCCAGTACCATCTTGCAAGCTGGAGAGGGGGAGACTTTTCCATTGCACCAATTTCTATGTTATAACCCTTTATAAAATAAATGCTGCTGACATATTTTCTTATGCACATTGTATTACTGCTGCTGCTACAGATAATGCTGTGTAGCTGTAACCAGGCACTAGCAGAGCTGCATTCCCCTCCCTCAATGTGACTTCCCCCAGTACTACTTCCTGTTCCACCATTTGTACTGCAAGGTGAGCAGCTGAGTCTGATCATTCCCTGATTGTGTGTCATTATCACATGTTACAATGCATGTGTGTGATATGTTCAGTGCAGATCACGTGTTATATGTATGTTCTATGGATGTTTGGGGTCATTTTGTTGTACATGATTCTGTCTGTAAGGTCACAGTTGTGGCTGTGCTGTTAGACTAGGGCAGTGTGTCATTATATCACCCGCTTGTACAGTTTTTCTTCCATTCATATACAATGATAGTTACTGAAACCTGATGATTTATCACATAGTGCCCTGTTATACATAGGAGTGGGGATCTGTGCAATAACATCACACTGTGTGTGCAGTGATCAATTCACATTGTGTATAGAGGGAACTTTCTATGGAAACAGCATGTGATCACCAATCATCATTCTTACCTGTTCCTATAAAGTGACATGTGTGGGCAGGTGAGCTCCTCCAGGCTGTCACTGCTGGTGTTACATAGGAACTAGTCTTTATATTGATACTAGGAACTCATATGTGATGCTCAATGGTCAGCTCTGTCTCTCTCTGTGCCCTCTTTCTGTGTGCTCCCCCTCCCCTTTCTCTCTACCCCCTCCCCACCTCTTCTTTCTCTCTACCCCCTCCCCACCTCCCCTTTCTCTCCACCCCCTCCCCTTTCTCTCTACCCCCTCCCCTTTCTCTCTACCCCTCCCCTTTCTCTCTACCCCTCCCCTTTCTCTCTACCCCCTCCCCTTTCTCTCTACCCTCCTCCCCTTTCTCTCTACCTCCTCCCCTTTCTAAAAGATTTCAGTTTGTTTTTCAATTGAGTTGTACAGTTTATAGGTCACATTAAAGGTGGAAAACGTTCTGAAATGATTTATCTTTGTCTAATTTTTTTACAGCACAGAAACCTAACATTTTAACAGGGGTGTGTAGACTTTTTATATCCACTATATATATATATATATATATATATATATATAGGTTGTGGTAGGAGCTGAACCCATATCTACCGCTTCAAAGTCCAGGCTCTTAACTATTGGACTTTGTATCTGTGTGCGTTGTATTTTGGTGAAAAAGAACAATACATCTAACCCAGAGGCCGTATTGGAAATGTAACAGTTCCTCTCACAACCTGCACACCTAATTCTAAGGAATACCCCGGCCAGGCAGCTTATTGTGTATTCTGACAATGCAAGGTCAGGCTAGAAACAGCTTAAAACCACTAACTTCAGACACTCAATAGCAGAAAGTCTAAAAAGGAAAGCACTTGTGCACGTGTCTTTTTCTACTCTCAGATGGTGCAAAGTACATATAACTTCAGTGTCCCTTCTTATTCTTGTAGTATATGATTTATTCACATCTCCATTGAGTAATTGGAACTCTTTCTCTTACTGAAAGCGCCCGTCTTAAAGAGACATGGAAGGTTTTCTGGATTTACTTTTGTTTATTTTATTACGAAGTTCTGTTTGTTTCTGCTTAAAAGCTTACAAGTATTTTCTAACTGGTTTATCCCCCCAGCAGCTCATGAAGACAGATAACTTCTACGTACGCCAGTGGCAACATTCTGCAACATGCTACCTGAGAGAGGTCACTGACAGGCTAATTTGAAACACTGCACTTTACAGTCTGTGTATTCATGAGCTTAAGAGGGTACACATTTAATGAGTTTAGGCAGAAAACAAGGTTTTGAAGCACTTCTTAATTAAATAAAGTATATAAAAGTAAATAAATACACAGATATAGTGAAATCCACGTCCCTTTAATGAAGACAGTCCTATATTTTAATGGAATGATGTTGCCTCACCAAATATTGATGATTGTACATAAACTGAAAATCAAATTGCTTTATATATTTATGTTTTAGTATTTTAAAGGACACCAAAGTCACAATATGTGCCCTGTACCATCAGAGTGATAGAGGGAAATTGTGAAAAAAGTGTTTCCTTTTTGAAGTTGCTGCTAAATTTAACTGAGAAATAAGCTTATGAAGCTAGCAATTTTTATACTGCATTTGTGCTTCCCTGCAGTCACAGAATAATGGATGGTAGCACTGCTTAGAACAAGCTGTACATTTCCTACATGTGTTCTATATTAGTTACATTGTTCTTTTTTATCCATTGCGACACGTGTGGAGTGTAGTAATGTAGTGGTAAAATCTAGTGACTAAGGAATGGATGTTGTGGGTTTGAATCACATCACTTTTTACATTTTTTATTACCAGATAAAACAATATATGTGCAATGTAAAGTGGTGATATGAGGAAAATATTAATATTATTTAAACTAAATTAAAATATCAATGTAAAAACAAAAAAAATTGTAAGAACTGGGATTTTAACTCACAACCCACCATTGTAAGATGAATGTTTAACAAAAAGAGTAGTGGTGCTCATCTGAGAATGAACACCTAAGTAGGTTTGTCCTATAGGCCTGGTTACTTACTCAGAGAGCAACCTGTTTTAGCTCACAGGGAGAAATATCCTGTAATATATAAGTCTATAGTAATCCAGCCCCAAAATACCTGGCAATTCTACCCTGAATAGGAGAAACAGCAAACCCCAGATATACGTTTCCCCCCATTCGCAATAAGGTGAGAAAATCCAAGCACAAAGAGGTGCTAATCAGAAAACGAACAACATCTAAGTAGCTTTGCTCTGTAGGTCTGGTCACCCACTCATAGAGCACCCAGGATATTTCTCCTTGTGAAGGGCACAAGTGGCTAAAAGAGGCTGCTCTCAGAGTAGGTAACCAGACTACTTCAGGTATTGTTCGTTCTTAGATGAGCACCTCTTCTCTTTTTGAATGTTTAGAACTTCTGCACCATAATAACAAGTAAGTACACAGCTAGGAATTACTAATATCAGTATCCCGGGCCTGGTGCCTTGGGGCCTCATTCTATTATCGGTCGTAAATCAGCCGTAAGGCTGCGATTCCTTGCGGGGGTCCCGTTACCTCGCAATTCAATTAAACGGCCCCGCAAGGATCTCCTTTTACGGCCGGCCGTATATCTTGCTACCGGACATAAGCTCTGAAAACTTAAAACTCAAAAATAAATTCAAGACAGCTCTGTAAATGTTAGGGATCATATTGGGGGACATGAGGATTAAAAGTAACCCCTCTCAAGCTTGCACATCAGCCCAAACCCGAGTTCAAATTAACTGTTTATTCTCCTGCTGCGGCGTGGGCGGGTCTGAGGTGCTCCAAGCACTCTGGACTTTTTACATGGATATTTGACGTATATTAAAAAATAAATATTTTACGGATTTGAGTATGGGGGAATTTTGTGCTATTTTTGCTAACACCTAAAATCACTTTATAGTCTTCTCAAAGTGCAGGATGGCTTTATTTGGGCTATATTTCATGCTTAATTGGTGCTAGCGGGACCTCTTTCCTGCAAGTAAGCTGCGGCTCGCTTTTAGCCTTTCTGAGAGGGTTCCCGGAGCAATTGAATTGCAAATAGGATTTTCTTACGGCCGATTTCCTTGCGGCCGTTTTAGATCAAAGGATTTCCTCCGGCGCGAGCGGCCGCAAGAGATAGCAAGGCGCCGGCCGCAAGCCTGCCGGAGCCCCTGGCCGTAAAGGAATAGAATAGCCGAATAGCTTGCGGCCGGTCCTTGCGGCACCGCAACGGCTGCGGCCGCTAATAGAATGAGGCCCTTGGACATTAGTAGACAATTGGAGAAACTCAGAAGGGAGGGAGGTTTGAGTTGGGTATGTGGACATGTTATTTGTTTCTGTTTAATGTTATATACAACATTAAACCCATATTTAATAAAGTGTTCTTCTGATCAACGATTATACGTGAGAGCTGTACTTCAGGGAAACCATTTTACACTATTTTACTAAGAGATTCTCTGTACTTCCTGCGGTCCTTGAGGATAGTCATACCCATCCGATACGAGGACCTAACTGGTGGGAGTCCCAGAGCGCGCGTGTCCTGCTAATCCCATGTTATGACTGAGATGTTGATTTTTGTCTTTACATATTTTATTACATTTTGTTTTCTTGTTATGTGCAGCATTTGAACGATGGCTGAACAAATAATTATTTGCATTCCATTCAAATGAAACATAATATGGAAAACAGAGCAAATTACATAGGAAGGAAAGAAATTGGCTATGATATTAAATGAACCATTCACTAAGGCACAGTATTATTTATTGTGTATTTAATTTTTAAATGAGGGTTTGTACTAAAAGGGTATGCACTCTAAAATTGTAGTGGTAATTGGTAGTTGCAATTTTATATATATATATATATATGTTTCACAGATGGCAAGAATGTGGAGGAAGTTGCTGTGAGATTGTGCATAGTTTAGGAGTTTTGTTTGTACAATAAATAAATAAATTAGTTGAGATGAGAGGCAATAATATAATGACATTTTCATGTACACATGCATTATACATATGTTGTTTGAAAATGTGCATCTTGCTCCCAGAAAAGCTGCGTTATTAAGAGGTCTTTGGATGCAGCGATTACTTTATTTAATTTAAAAATCTGCAATTAATGACTCACAATAATCAAGTGCTTTACGTTTACACCACCTGTGCCATGCACTGTGGAAGCTCTGCAATAGGTCGCTGTAATTAAATTACTTTTTAATCAAAATGTGAGTGCAAGCACTCTGCCCAGATGACATCACTTATGATGTCTTTGCCCTATTGTGCCTATACTCCAGTATCATAAATTACAGTATTTCTGTACCAGGGTCATACAACCATTAAATGTAATAGAAAGACATTTTTTTATTACCAGTCAGAAGTCCCTCTCATTACTGGTAATTATACACTAAGTGGCAGTGATAGATGTTTTTTTAAATAACACTTACTAAAATTTACTTTAAAGAAGCTCTTATTTTGCAATTGAACATTGACAGTGGCATTTCAGTAAGTCATTGGTCATCTATATGTCCTGATAGTTCTGTTCAGTAGTGGTGTACATTTAAATATATACAAATATGGAACATGGCTAAGTACTTAAATGTCAAATTTTAATTTAAATGTGTATTTTTTTAATTGGAATAACATTCAAAATAAGTAGAAGGCAGCAATGTGGAGGATAAAAAATAATACTTCTATCCATGGCCAGATTACCCATTTGGCCAAATAGGCTTTCCACAGCTTTCCTGTGAGGAGCACCACTTTAAAAAAAAAAAAAAAAAGGTTCCTGGCTCAAAAAACTAAATACTGCAGTTCGTAGACTGTCTACTAGGGGTTAACCAACTAGAACAAAAGAGTTACAACAGGAAATTGAACTAACACGCACAAGTAAGGCAAACATGGGTCCATACATACCTCACTCGCAAGGGCTTCTCCACTTCACTGCCTAGGGGCTCCAAAAAGGTAGATCCAGCACTGCTTCTATCTATCTATGAAGATCCAGACAGTTGTGTTACAAAATTATACTGATATTGTATTATTGTTTTTACTATTTTTCAGCTTTGCCATCCTCAAGAGCAGCTGAACTACATACTGAACTTACAATGGCCTCAACTAAAAATCTAAGCAGGTTTTGGGAATGGGGTAGAAAAATTATTTGCGTTGGAAGAAATTATGCAGAACATGCCAAAGAACTTAAAAACGCCGTCCCCACGGAGCCAGTGTTGTTTCTGAAATCTCCATCTGCTTATGTGAAGGAAGGGTCTCCAGTTCTCATGCCTTACTACAGCAACAATCTTCACCATGAAGTGGAACTTGGGGTTGTTATCGGTAAACGAGGAAAGGACATAGCTCAGAGCTGTGCAATGGAGCATGTGGAGGGATATGCGTTGTGTCTGGATATGACCGCTAGAGATGTACAGGACCAGTGCAAGCAGAAAGGACTCCCCTGGACTCTAGCAAAAGCATTTGACACCTCCTGTCCTGTCAGTGACCTCATACCAAAGGAACACATACAAGACCCTCATAATGTAAAAATATGGCTCAAAGTAAATGGCCATATGAGGCAAGAAGGCAACACCTCTTCTATGATCTTCTCCATCCCGTTTCTGATCAGCTACATTAGTAAAATAATAACCCTCGAAGAAGGAGATATCATCCTGACAGGGACACCCAAAGGAGTAGCTGCTGTTAAAGAAGATGATGAGATGGTGGCTGGGATAGATGATGTAATCAGTATGAAATTTCAGATTAAAAAACAATCCTAATGGAAGTAAACTGACAAATCGAGTTAGTGTCTTATATAAATGTTTTGACTGAATTTATTTTACCCTTCTCCATTTATTTATGATATAAAATGTACTTAAGTTTCTTATCTTCGGGTTACGTTCCCCTTTTCTTCCCGTTCTCTCTTTTGAGAGCTGCCATCTTGCATAGCTGTGACATAAGGCCACACACACAGGACAAGGTCTTCCCACTACCACTGCCTCATGCCACTATCAAACAGGGGCCTGCTGTGCGTAAGAGCAGTATGAGACACTGGTGGTGTTTAGTCCCACTCCTGTGGATAGACATTAGGTCACAGCTTAGATAAGAATCTGTTACTCTTGTGGCTTCTTAGATGTAAGCCAAGTGTACATTTTACATAATAATTACACTGAGGAGGATAATATTAATTAACACAGTTAAAACATTGATATACAATAAAAAGGTTTGTCTGAAGAGGTCCTTTAAATTAGTATCCAGTATTAATATCTTCTGATTAAATGCCACATATTGGATATATTTTGTTTTATTAATTTCACCTAATTATGAGCCATATTTAATTGAGATCCGGTAGCCTGTAAGTGAGGTCGCAAGCTAATTTGCTATTCAATTGGCCTTTTTGCGGGCTCTGATCGGCTTCCGAGTTACGGGCTTGAAAAAATGGCGATGGTTAAACTCTTAAATTACCGCCTCCAGAAGCCTTTGATCTTTCACGGCCGCAAAGCTAAAATCGCAAATTTATATTCAATTGCGCAATTTCCCCAAGGTATAGTGGTTTCACACCCGTAAACGGCAAATGAAGGAGAAAATCCTATGGGCCTCATTCTATTATCGGCCGCAGCCGTTGCGGGGCCGCAAGGACCGGCCGCAAGCTATTCGGCTATTCTATTCCCTTACGGCCGGGGATTCCGGCAGGCTTGCGGCCGGTGCCTTGCTATCTCTTGCGGCCGATCGCGCCGGAGGAAAGCCTTTGATCTAAAACGGCCGCAAGAGATTTGCAATTCAATTGCTCCGGGAAACCTCTCTGCAAGGCTAAAAGCGAGCCGCAGTTACTTGCAGGAAAAAGGTCTCGCTAGCACCAATTAAGCACATAAAATAGCTCAAATAAAGCCATCCTGCACTTTGAGAAGACTATAAAGGGATTTTAGGTGTTAGAAAAAATAGCACATAATTATCCTGTACTCAAATCCGTAAAATATTTTATTTTTAATATCCGTAAAATATCCATGTAAAAAGTCCAGAGTGCTTGGAGCACCTCAGACACACCCCCGCCGCAGCCGGCAAATAAACAGTTAATTTGAACTCGGATTTGGGCTGATGTGCAAGCTTGAGAGTGGGTTCCTTTTAATCCTCATGTCCCCCAATATGATCCCTAGCATTTACAGAGCTGTACAGCGCAGGCTTGAATTTATTTTTCAGTTTTTATATTTCACAGCTTACGGCCGGTTCCAAGATATGCGGCCGGCCGTAAAAGGAGATCCTTGCGGGGCCGTATAATAGAATCGCGAGTTAACTGAACCCTTGCAAGGAATCGCAGCCTTACGGCCGATTTACGGCCGATAATAGAATGAGGCCCTATGAGTGCTTGAGAGGACCCAAAAGGGGGTTAAACACCTATTCGGAGCACTGTAAATGCAAATAAAAAATCACTACTGCACTGTAAATAACGGGGAAAGCGATGACAGACATTAGAATTGCACAACTGTCTCAAGCTTGCAAATCGGCTGGAAATATATTTTATTTTAATGTTTCATCGATCTCGGGAATCAATGAGTTAATACATATCAGGACACCCACATGGACTAGAACAGTATTGGCATTCATTTTCGAAATTCTTTATTTTTTGCTTTTGCGAGTCTGATCGCACATCGGACCCCGAACCTCATTGATTGACACGTAACCTCCATGTTTTACTGCCGTAATAATGCCAGTCTCATTTTCTATTGGCTGATTCGAAATGGGAGGTTACGGGCTTGCTTAATTGATCATGTTCCCGCCCTGAACTGCTACGAGCCAGTGCATGGTTTACGGTTTCGGCTTTGGGACAGTAACTTGCGGGCTTGAGCAATTGAATAGCATCGCAATCGGAACATGAGTCTGCAACACATCCGCAGACATACGGCCTACAATGATTGAGTTGCAGGCTTCCAATTGAATATGGCTCTTGGTTTTTATATTCTAATTTATAATAGAAAATTATAAAATTACAAGCAGTGATGGTGGTTGGCCACAAGGTGGCATAGGTGATATATTCTGGAATCTGCGTCTGGTTATACTTCATGCAAACCCGCCTAACATCTGTGATGGAGTCAGATAGATACCATTCATCCAGAGAGATCCGGGTGGGTTTGATAAATATGCATGTTGTTAACCAACTCTGTGACAGATCACATTGCTCTGGAAAAAGTATCTGCAAGTTAATTTAAAAGGAATGTCAATTTAAATCTGAAGATAAAAATACATTTCCTCTGAGCAACAGAATCTACGGGAAACTGTTTTAACCATTAGATGTTATTTGTACTCCACAAGATCTCCAAAACTGCTTCTGTGGAAAACAATTAACAGTAACATTGTACCCTAAAGTGGACCTTTCAAGACTCCAAAACAAAGCCATCTCGGAACTTCCTTTTCAAGGTTTTCCCAAAGCTTAATATTATTGTAAATATTGTTCTCAGGGAATCTGAGGTCAAACAAAGAGGAAATTGGTGTTCCCAGAGCACCGTCTGGGAAATACTGATGCAGACGAGTATCTAGTCGAGTATCTGGGTATTGTACAATGCAATTCTTTACGTATTTAATTATAAAATAAATTTACAGGGCCACTTATTTCAACAAAATTTTGACCACATCACAATAAAGATCTCCAGTTTGGACCACAAAACAGTAAAGTTCTACATGTTGAAATACCTTTTGAATTTTTGAAATATGTGCATTTTTCACTGAGAAATCAAATCAAATAAAATCTGTGTTTACATGTATAATAGACCACGCACTTGCTTTTGTATTACTGCAGCCAATCAGGTTGCAGGGGGGTGTGCCCAGTCAAGTCACTGGTAAGATTGCTTACATTTCCAGTTTGAAGGGAAAAGATCTTGCAATTTTTGTAGTTTCTTAAGGCAGAAAATGCAGGTTCTTGCCTCTGTCGAAATTAAACATTGGCAGAGCAGTGCTTTGCTCGGTTTGGGTGCTGTCCTTGTAGAGATCAAATGAAAAAAAATAACCCTTAACAAATCTATCTGTGCAGCCATGGACTTCTGAACTCACCTAAACAGATCAGCTATGGGTTGACTGGTCAGTAAAGTCCTGAGTCCAGGGAAACACTGCTATCAATCACTGTCTTCCCTATAGACATTCACCAAAGTCACAAGTGATGGACTTGGCTGTTATTACTCATGCAACAGCCAGCAGACAGGATACACTTCGTATGGGATCAGAGATGTAAAACTTTATATTTTGTAATCTTATTAGTGTAATTAAAAATAAAATAGATACTTTTAACATATAATCGTTTGTACTATGAATAGCACTTACAGTGAGGTAAATGGCCCTTTAAGTTCAAAAGTATGTACAGGTTCAATAAGTAAATATATTATATAGAAGGATGTTTACTACTTTATCTATTGTGCATGGAGATATTTCCAAATGGCATTCATCATTGATAATAAGCGTTGTGATATCTATACCATTGTGTCTCTGAGAAATATCTTTAAACCCAATCTATATAATTCAATATGATTTAACAGTCGATTTAGAAAAGGGATGAAAAAATAAGTATATATAGGAGGATGATTTAAAAATCACAAGACTGAAGGGTACACAAGCACTTCCATAATTATACACGTAGATTCAATACAAATTATCTTCTTATTCTAAATATCTCCCAAAGCTTTGAGAATTGATTGACTAAATACATTATTGTATTTTAATAACTTCCTCTATGAACTATTCCCACTTTAATTTGAAAAGTATAATTATTTTCTTTATATCCCCTTCCCTGTCAAACAAATCTAATACTACCGTCTATTCAAGGTGTTAAAAACTTCTGAAATCTTAGGTGTTTCTCTAAAAATCAATTTTCTCATTATTTTTTGTTTGCTTTTATAATCAGAGTTTTAAAAATATCCAGTCTTTACATTGAATGCTATCTATTCCTCTAAAAATTATTAATTAATGGAGGATTCAATTGAATGTTCATATTTTTTTTTAACCAAGCTTCCATTTTATTCCAAAACTTGCTAATTGCTTCGCAGGATCAAAAGAAATGCATATATGAAGGATTTCAAATTTTATGTTGTAACACTCATACTATTTTTTTTAATTTACGCCAGACTTTAAGAAGATAATAACTCTCATGAATAATTTTTAAATGTTGTTCAAAATAAGTTATGGATAGATTATATTTTTTGCTGAACACTATGTACCTCATTCAATTGCGATTTAACCAATATATAAGCACAGAGCATATTTTTTGACAGAAGTTTTTAGTTAGTGAACTTCTATCCAAAAGCAAGGTCTTCACTAACTAGCCCGTAGCTCGCAGACCCTTCTAATTTAATAGCAACGTAACTCTGCCAAATTTCAAGCTTGCAGACGTTACGTGCTTCATGTTGAACTTAAGAGGCTGGAATTTAATAGGGCTGTTGGTCCTTTGTTTAATCACATATAATAGTTGTCAGACTACGAATTGTTTACCCTCGCGAAGCGAAAGGCTGCATTTGCGGAGGTGGAGGTTCCAAGGCGCCACACAAGCAGTGACAAACACACACACACAAGCAGCACTTTAACAAAATAGATCTAACACGCAATCACTAAATACGGACTTACACACAAAAATACGAACCGCGGGACTTAGAATGCAAAATTTACGGACTTAGCCTAAAAAAATACGAGACGCGGGACTTAGAAAAAAAAAACATTACAACCTCCCAAAAATACGACCTTAACGGCCGAACCGCGTACACCTGAAAACATTAAAAACACAATCAATAAAACACAAAAAAGACATAAAAAGCTTACCCACAGCAAGTGGGGTGGGGGAACCAAGGACCTCTGAAAGTGAAGTTACACCTCAATTTAAATCCAAATTCCCGAGTTTAGACGCACGAAAATCCCCTAAGCAAGAGAAAAAATGGCCGCTGAAAAAAACGAAAACGAGGCTACAGGACCCTAAACACGCAAAACACCACCAAGCACAGACTGATTTTCAAAAAAGCTGTACGAGGTACAAGATACACTTTTAGCAAGGACGCTAAATCATACACAGCCGCGTACCACAAACACATTAGCCGCCATTTTACGACACTAACTAACACAATGCAGAAGTACACAGCTAGTCTTAACGGCTTCCCCTCGCGCACGCAGCCTATTTACACTACACACTGCACACATTGCTGACACTTACACATCAGCTCAACAACACTGCAGACCTACATTGTATGCTGCAGGAACATCAAACACAGATTGTCAGCTCTTCAGCACAATGCTTCCTGCATATATTACTTCCAAATAGGTAAAGTATATTCATTTATTAATTATTTAATTAGCATACAAAAATACATATATACAAAAAAAAACACTCTCGCAATAAACACAAAAGCCAATAACTGCGCGCCTCACAACGACGGCAAGTCGCTAGTCTTATAAGATTTGACATAATCTTTGATGCTCTGCCCAAATCGCCCAAATTTTGTCTGCAAAAATAAATCTAAATGTGTTGTAAGACATGATTACTAACATTTTTCTTTGCATTTTTGAGTTTTAAATAATTGTCTGTAGTGCATTTTGTTTTTGATTTAATATAAGATTCTATGAGCTCTTTATTTAGAGTTACTATTTATTTTCTTTATGTTTTTTTTTTCTTGCAATACTATAGGTAATATCCTCTCCTCTAGCCAGAGGTTTATATGTCTCCAAAATAACTGCAATGTGTTTTTGTGAAAACTTTCATTAATACAATAATTTTACCAGTTTTGTTTTTTAATAATTCAAAGAAAGCTAAAGCTTTCAAATGAGCTGGTGCATGATCTGTAATAATAATATTATTAATTTTCAATCATATCTAATAAATGTGATGAAATTTAAACAAAATCAACACGTGTAAAAGATTAGTAAGATTTGGAAAAACATATACAATCTTTGTGTAAAATATTCAATAGTCTCCAAATATCAATCAATCTTAAATTGTATTTAGTTGGAGGGCGGAGACTTTCGATAGCTGCAATCCCATATCGTAGAGCGACAAAGGGTCTTGTGCCAAGTGTGACACAGCAGCTACTTAGCCTGTGAGAGAGGCGCATATAGTGGGCACCTGATAGAGGAGCATATAGTGGCCAAGTTGACCAAATTGGGACCAGTAGCCTACATTGGCGGAAGGAGAACAGAGTGCCCTTGGTGAACAGGTGCAGCACATGGTAGAAGAAGAACATCGGAGCACCATGTGTGGGATGTGTAAGCTTCTCTGAGGGAGAACCAGGAGCATTAAGTTACAGCTAAACCTGAGTCTCATCATGTGTGGGATAATACTTTTTAAAAAAATGCTTTTGAGAGACTATGCAAAGGTTTTAAAACCACTTGTGGGTGGTGTTTGGCACACGTTACTTTTCCAATTTACGACAGTGCCCTGATTTGCGAATGATCCATAAAATCTTATTAGCATAGGGTTTGGGTGTAAAAGTGTCAGGGAGTAACTCATAATTTATTTTCAGTGTAAAACTCAATAGATAATTTTGCCTTGCTTTTTGTCTGTGTCGTGAAGTTCACTCGTAGTAGTGACCCGTAGCAGTTTGCTCACATTGTTTTAGGGATGGGGGATTAACATAGCTAGGTAAGATTTACTCAGAAGTTAGGGCATTCGTAAGTGCTTTTTCAGGGATTAGCATTGTAACGGATCTAC
Organism: Discoglossus pictus; assembly: GCA_027410445.1. Classification (NCBI taxonomy): domain Eukaryota; kingdom Metazoa; phylum Chordata; class Amphibia; order Anura; family Alytidae; genus Discoglossus; species Discoglossus pictus. The sequence continues at coordinate 36,865,001 of CM050172.1, read as the reverse complement.
TGGCACCCCGACCGGGTACCTCCGTTGATAGACGCGTCCTAGTTTGCGTCGAGGCCTACAAGCACCGCACCGGACACCAAAACCACCACAGACTCCAAGGATAGTACATCAGGAACAAGGGTTCAGTAGTTACAGCTCAAGGGAGTATGCAAACGCATAGCAATCCCCAGTATGATATAGCGATCCCCTCAAATAACGAGACAAGGCTACGTTTTGAAGGGTCAAGAAGAACTATCTTTTAATGACAGGGAATCTCCTTTTATGCAATGGTGCCCTCTGAAGGGCTACACCCACATAATTATCACAACAGCCAATTATATACATGGTTCAACCCCCACGTCTCCTCCCCTCAGATAACAGGTAACACAATTAAAACAGACACAATTTTAACCACATTCTGGATGTACCCCAAATACAGGGGGTACACCTTTAAGTCCCGCACCATTCAATATCTCTCACCCAGGGGAACAACATATACAAAAATGGCATGAATCAGACCAGGGGTTCAAAAGTTAGTAAAAGTATGTTTTTACACATAACACACAGACATTGCACATATCCCCCATACAATACACATATAGGACAATAGGTGAGTCACACCTCCCTGGCAACTTGGATACAATCAGACATTAATTAGATCATTCTTCTTTGTTCTTATCAGAGAATGAAAACACTTTGGAAAATGCAAGGATCCTTTACAACTTTCTTATCTCTTGAATCTCTGTAACAGGATTATCTATTAGCCTAGGTCTGCAAAAGTCTGGCTAATATTCTGAGCCAATATATTCTGTAGAACATCAACCAACATATATATAGTAGGATCATATTTTAACCATAATAATCATAAAACAGTTTAAAACAGTGATGGGTTCCGCTACACACCTCCCCCGTGACCATAAGCCGGCATACACGGTCTGATCCCAACGGATCGGCCTGGGGATGTCCGGACAAAAGTATTTGTTGGTCAATTCTCTAGTTTGACAACCCATCAGCATTACTGCAATTCACATTTACTCACATTTCCCATATCCCCAGATAGCTGGGATCTGAGCGCACAAAACCACCGAATAGCGCTCAGATCCTCTTCACACAGTTCAATTGCCATGTAGCTAAAGTCTTTCCCATAGTCTTTCATTATATGAATGGGCTTCATGGCACAGTTATCTGGGGTATCATGGTTCACACAGGGCAAGTACAGAATGACCCCCCTGTATGTAAAGGGCCAGAATGAGTGACTTACACTCTGGTATGGCCGAACACTGGTTCCAAAGGGCAATATCTACCAGGGCCATAGTCGCAGGGCAGGAGGCTGGCAAACAGTCCTCTCCAAGCCAAAGTGGCGAAGGGCACTTTGTCACACATCTCTCCTTTGGGGGGAAGTCTAAACAGGTACCTGGATATTTTGCTGTGGTGATGGGGCAACACGCTGAGGGGACTTGAGGGGCAGAGGCCAGCGGCACTCTGCCCTGATGCCAGCTCTTCTGCTGGTATAACCTGCAGGACATCCTGCTCTGTACAAGGGACAAAGGGAGGGCAGAGCCCGACTGCACTCTGCCCCGCTGTCAGCTCTTCTGCTGGGGTACTTGGGACATATTCCGGCTCAGTAGCCAGGGAAACGTGGGGGTCAGTGGGGTTTAACATTTCCTCTGTTAACCCTGGGGCCACATTAGAAGTTAGCTGGGGAGGGGAATTTGTACTTACCCCCTCCTCCGGTTGTCCCAGTGACGGTAGTTGGGGATCTGGACAAGCTGTGGGCGCAGAGACCACGGTCCCATCTGCGCTGTCTAGGAGATTGGTGTCTCCCTGGGTTAGGGTAAACTGTCGCTGGGGGGGAAGGACGACACCTTCTGCCCCCTGTGTTTCACACTGCCGCTGGGGGGGAAGGACGACACCTTCTGCCCCCTGGGGTTCACACTGCCGCTGGGAAGGAAGGACGACACCTTCTGCCCCCTGGGGTTCACACTGCCGCTGGGGGGGAAGGACGACACCTTCTGCCCCCTGGGGTTCACACTGCCGCTGAGGGGGAAGGACGACACCTTCTGCCCCCTGGGGTTCACACTGCCGCTGGGAAGGAAGGACGACACCTTCTGCCCCCTGGGGTTCACACTGCCGCTGGGGGGGAAGGACGACACCTTCTGCCCCCTGGGGTTCACACTGCCGCTGAGGGGGAAGGACGACACCTTCTTCCCCCTGGGGTTCACACTGCCGCTGGGGAGGAAGGATGGCCCCTTCTGCTCCCTGGGGTACACACTGCCGCTGGGGGGGAAGGACGACACCTTCGGCCCCCTGGGGTACACACTGTCGCTGGGGAGGAAGAACGACACCTTCAGCTCCCTGGGGTACACACTGCCGCTGGGGAGGAAGGACGACACCTTCGGCCCCCTGGGGTACACACTGCTGCTGGGGAGGAAGGACGACACCTTCAGCTCCCTGGGGTACACACTGCCGCTGGGGAGGAAGGACGACACCTTCGGCTCCCTGGGGAACACACTGCCGCTGGGGAGGAAGGACGACACCTTCTGCCCCCTGGGGTTCACACTGCCGCTGGGGAGGAAGGACGGCCCCTTCTGCTCCCTGGGGTACACACTGCCGCTGGGGGGGAAGGCCGACACCTTCAGCTCCCTGGGGTACACACTGCCGCTGGGGAGGAAGGACGACACCTTCGGCTCCCTGGGGAACACACTGCCGCTGGGGAGGAAGGACAACACCTTCTGCCCCCTGGGGTTCACACTGCTGCTGGGGGGGAAGGACGACACCTTCTGCCCCCTGGGGTTCACACTGCCGCTGGAGGGGAAGGACGACACCTTCTGCCCTCTGTAGGGCCGGTAGAGAGACCTCGGTCCCATCTCTACCTGGCATCTGGAGGTCATCCCAGGACCAGTCAATGAAGTCTGGTTCTGCTTGTCGAGTAGGTTGGGGCTGCACAAGGCTGAGCAGGTGTTGGTAGTCCTGCTCCAGCTCCCACTCTCTCGTTACCAGGTGGGTCATGTCTTTGCTCACCTCGCCTTCGTCATCCCAGACATACATGCCCATCCGGTAGTCGTAGATGTCCCAAAACCTAGACCCCTCCGTGCTGCCAAGATCAATATCGTCCTCCAAGGCATCCCATAATAAACCCGGGCCATCATAATCATCCCCCTCCGGTAAGTCGTGTTCAGACGTCCAGGGGGTAAGTCGAACGGTATGCCACCAGAGGGCCTGGTATGCGTTGTCTAGCCAGAGCTCTCGCCATACCAGGGTTTCTAGTCTTGTCACCCACTCATCCAGGGGCTGCTCTCCCAATAGATACATCCGCATCGCCACACGCTTCTGTAGCCGCTGCTCATCACTGGGGAGACTCTCACCTCGCCGCCATTGGGCATCTTCCAGGGCATCATACCAGAGTTCCTTTCTGTCTGCATCCCTGTAGTCCGCGGCCTCCTCCTCATCCTCATCATGGAACGCTGTCCGAAAACTAGCCGGTTCCATCCTGCTGTAGCCAGGGGCGCTGTACGGATACTAGCGTTGCCCTCAATTTGTAACTCCAAACGTTACCGGTGTCTCCGTGCTGCTTTTCCTCTTACTAGGACGCCATCCCACCACTGCCAGCCAATGTAACGGATCTAATGGCACCCCGACCGGGTACCTCCGTTGATAGACGCGTCCTAGTTTGCGTCGAGGCCTACAAGCACCGCACCGGACACCAAAACCACCACAGACTCCAAGGATAGTACATCAGGAACAAGGGTTCAGTAGTTACAGCTCAAGGGAGTATGCAAACGCATAGCAATCCCCAGTATGATATAGCGATCCCCTCAAATAACGAGACAAGGCTACGTTTTGAAGGGTCAAGAAGAACTATCTTTTAATGACAGGGAATCTCCTTTTATGCAATGGTGCCCTCTGAAGGGCTACACCCACATAATTATCACAACAGCCAATTATATACATGGTTCAACCCCCACGTCTCCTCCCCTCAGATAACAGGTAACACAATTAAAACAGACACAATTTTAACCACATTCTGGATGTACCCCAAATACAGGGGGTACACCTTTAAGTCCCGCACCATTCAATATCTCTCACCCAGGGGAACAACATATACAAAAATGGCATGAATCAGACCAGGGGTTCAAAAGTTAGTAAAAGTATGTTTTTACACATAACACACAGACATTGCACATATCCCCCATACAATACACATATAGGACAATAGGTGAGTCACACCTCCCTGGCAACTTGGATACAATCAGACATTAATTAGATCATTCTTCTTTGTTCTTATCAGAGAATGAAAACACTTTGGAAAATGCAAGGATCCTTTACAACTTTCTTATCTCTTGAATCTCTGTAACAGGATTATCTATTAGCCTAGGTCTGCAAAAGTCTGGCTAATATTCTGAGCCAATATATTCTGTAGAACATCAACCAACATATATATAGTAGGATCATATTTTAACCATAATAATCATAAAACAGTTTAAAACAGTGATGGGTTCCGCTACAAGCATAGGGCCCAATATTAGGCTTTTGAAGGAACATTGCAGTTTCCTTATGTTATAATTTAATTGTCTCCAACTCCATACAAGTAAGCCTCAAAAAATACATTTGACTCTAAATTGGAATCATAACAGCAGTGTGATAGCAATGTTAGGCTTTTGTGGTTCTCTTTGTTGTAATTTACAGCCTTATTAAATTGCGATTTGGCCAATTGAAAAGGGCTCTATATAAGCACAGAGCAAATATTTTTTACTGAATTTTTTAGTTAGTAAAGATCTTGCATTTGGATAGAAGATCACTAACTACAAACATCTGTAGAAAATATGTTCTGTGCTTATATAGAGCCCTATTTAATTGGCCGAATAGCAATTTAATAAGCCTGTTAATTGCCTATCTTGGAAAGTGGGATTTAAATGTGAAGGAAATATGTTAATTTTAATATGCCTTTCATTTCTCATCAAAATCACTAGATAGTTAGTTCAAATATAAGTTCACATGAACTAACTCGAGCCAACTTAAACTGCAAATAAATGAAAACATGTATTATATGCCGGCTTAAAACAACCAGCATTGCTGTATAACTGACATTAGCAGGAGCTAAGAGGGGCTAAACTGGTCTTTCCAGAAACAGCAGATCCCCTGCAGACCTGATGGGTTGAGATCAAACTGCTTTACAATTAATATCATTGCGCAACCATATTAAATAACTGAATTAGAGTCTGCCTAAATTGCAAATAAATAGAAATCTGTAGCATGTAATAGTGATTTAAAAGAATCAGCATTGCTGTATAATTGATACCTGTAGGAACTGAGAGGGGTAATATTGGCCTCCATAGAAACAGCTTTTCTACAGATTCCCTATAGACTTCCTGGGTTGAAGTTAAATTCAGGACTAAAATATTATATAAGTAAATCTTAGAATGGAAACATAATAATCTTGATTTATTTCCTGCTACTTTACAAAAAACTTACGAAATAAAATGTAACCTTTAATAGTATACATTAAAAATATATCTGAATAATTAAAGCGCTAATAATCATATAAAACTCAAAACGAGCAAACATCAAAATAGCAGAATTCCAGACAGGGGCAATAAATACTTAACTGGCTAGGACCTCAAGGGATACCTCCTACCTGGAAGGCAACCCTGGAGGCATACCACAACATCTGGATATATATGCCCTAATTCATTAGAACTTAGAAAGATGCTTTCCAGATAGGTTACATAGTAATTTAGGTTGAAAAAAGACTTTAGTCCATCAAGTTCAACCTTTTAGATCTCCTCTGATCTGCAATACGCATATTTATTGTTAATTGATCTAGAGGAAGGCAAACAGAAAAAAAAAACCCCAGTGAAATTTTGCCAATTGTCTCAACAGGGAAAAAAATTAAATTCCTTCCTGACCCCAGATACTGGCGATCGAATTCATCCGTGGATCAACACTCCCTCTCTATTTATCCAGGATAGCCCTTAATACCCTTTTTATTTAAAAAAATATCCAATCCCTTTTTAAAGTTATCTATCGAATCCGCTGTCACCACCTCCTTTGGTAGAGAATTCCACAGAATAACCACCCTTACTCTGAAGAACCCTTTTCTTTCTTTAAGGTGAAATCTTTTTACTTCTAATCTCAAAGGATGGCCTCTTGTCAGTTGAAAACCTCTTGGTACAAAAAGTTATCTTGACAAAGCCTTGTGACCCTGGATATATTTATATAAGTGTAGCGGAGAGGCAATATTCCCCAGGTTATCTCCGCTTATAATCCCAGTGAGGCTCAGGAACAAGTAAATGGTAAATCCACAGGCAAGGTTTCCAACAGGTAAAATCATAGCAATATACCAACCGCAATCCCAATAACTGGACGACACACAGTTTCAGGAGCAGAACTATATCTTTCTAACCAGGGGTTCAAAAGTTAGTAAAAGTATGTTTTTCACACAACACACAGACATGTCACATATCCCCCACACAATACACATATAGGACAATAGGTGAGTCACACCTCCCTGAGGCAACTTGATATAATCAGACATTAATTAGATCATTCTTCTTTGTTCTTATCAGAGAATGAAAACACTTTGGAAAATGCAAGGATCCTTTACAACTTTCTTATCTCTTGAGTCTCTGTAATAGGATTATCTATTAGCCTAGGTCTGCAAAAGTCTGGCTAATATTCTGCAGAGCATAAACCCAACATACATTTCTTTTAACACAAGTACAACATACAGTTATGCGAATGCAGCTTATTCACAGTAAATTGCAGGACAGCCCAGTGCCATCCGCTACACTGCTCCCCCTTGCCCACAAGCCGGCATACACAGTCTGATCCACCACGGATCGGCTTGGGGATGTCCGGGGACTCACGGATCATTTTTCCAGGTCAGTTTGTCTTGACAACCCGTCGGCATTCCCATTCTGTTTACCCGGGCGGTACTGGATATTAAAGTCAAAAGGCTGCAGCGCCAAACTCCAGCGCAGCAGCCTGGCATTGTCCCCAGCCACCCGGTTTAGCCATACCAGCGGGTTGTGATCTGTGAGTAATGAAAAGGGCTGTCCATATAAATACGGCTGCAGTTTCTTTAAGGCCCACACCACAGCCAGGCATTCCTTCTCGATGGCGGCGTAGCTTACTTCTCGAGGTAACAGCTTGCGACTGATGTAAGCCACGGGATGTTCTCCGCCATCGGCCCCGACTTGGCTCAGTACTGCTCCCAATCCGAACACAGAAGCGTCTGAACCTCCGGGAGTTTGTTGTAGTCCTGGGTGCGGGCCTGTTGTCGGGTGACCACAGGGTAAGCTTCTCCTGTGGTGGGGGTCTGGGGCTCAAAAGCAGACGTGAGCCTCCCCAGATCGTTCCCCAATAAAACCTCCGCTGGTAACTGCGGCATCAACCCCACCTCCACATGCCCTGCCCCCGCTCCCCAATGCAAATGAACCCTTGCAGTGGGTAGCCGGTATACTGCTCCCCCGGCTACCCTGACGACCACAGTCTTGTTAAGTTTAGCCTGGTCTGAAACCAGGTGACTTTTTACCAAGGTGATGGTAGCCCCTGAGTCTCGCAGCCCTTGGACCGCTTTACCCTCCAGGTATACAGTCTGCCTGTGATGCTGCCGATTATCAGCATTGGCCTGGACTGGATCTGCCTCGTGCAGCACCTCCCATTGTTCCTCGGTTGTAATGGGAACAGCTGAACCATATGGCGTGGCTACTATGTCCTGATAGTGGTGGGCTGCGGCTGCTCTCGGTGGTGGTGGTGGGCCTGGACGTATCCAGGTGGACCGGTCTCGCAGCTGGGGACATTCCCTTTTATAGTGTCCCCATTTCTGGCAGTGGTGACAGGGGCCAGAAGCGGGCTGGAGAAAACGTGGCTGTGCAGCGGGCGGTGGTGGTGGTGGCAGTGTTCTTGGTGGGGCTGGGGTGTAGCTGGTTCCCCCAAAGGTTTTAAAAGGAGTATCTGGTGTTACAGGTTTTTGCTGCCTGCGTGCATCTAGGTACTCATCTGCCTTCCTGGCAGCTTTGGTGAGGGAGGTAGGGTTTCGGTCTCTTACCCACTCTTGTACCTCGCCAGTTACTCCCTCATAAAACTGCTCCAACAGCATCATCTGTATCACATCCTCCATGGACCGTGCCTTGCTCGCTTGTACCCACCCAAGTGCTGCCCTTTGTAGCCTGCATGCCCATTCTGCGTGTGAGTCTTTTTCCACCTTCTTTAAGTCCCTGAATCTCCGCCGGTATGCTTCTGGTGTTATAGCATACCTGGCCAGAATAATTTCCTTTACTTTGTTATAGTTCCTTATTTCCTCATTAGGTACAGTACGATATGCCTCGGCTGCCCTCCCCGTTAGCCTTCCTGCCAAAATCGGTACCCAGTCCTCTGTGCTGATTCTATGCAGGGCACACAGTCTTTCAAAATCCTGCAGGAAAGCGTCTATATCTTCCTCTGCCTCCACATACGTTTTAAAAGCCTGGTATGGTATCTTAGGCTTACCTTCTTGTGGCATATTTATTGCAGAGCTGCGTTCTGGGGCTGTTTGTTTCCTCAACATAAATTCCTGGACTTCTGTCATGGTCCTTGAAATAATTTCTGTTGAAGGTTGTTCCCCATAAAAAGACAGCCGAAATTGTACCTGCCTCCGGAACTCCACTTGTTCCGAATTTTCTCCTGAATCCCCCTGTTCGGGAACCGAATCTCCGTCCATTCGGTACTCCTCCATCAGCTCAGTAATGAGTACCGCTTTCTTCTTATTGCTGGCTTGTATACCCCTTGCCTCCAGGAGGTCTTTTAGCGTGGAGCGTTTTTAGTGTGGCAAAATCAATCTCCATCCGTACTCCATTTATGCTTGTTCCTCTGTGAGTCTGGATCCCAGCGCTGCCAACCAATGTAGCGGAGAGGCAATATTCCCCAGGTTATCTCCGCTTATAATCCCAGTGAGGCTCAGGAACAAGTAAATGGTAAATCCACAGGCAAGGTTTCCAACAGGTAAAATCATAGCAATATACCAACCGCAATCCCAATAACTGGACGACACACAGTTTCAGGAGCAGAACTATATCTTTAATGACAGGGAATCTCCTTTTATGCCATGGTGCCCTTTGAAGGGCTACACCCACATAATTATCACAGCCAATTATATACATGGTTCAACCCCCACGTCTCCTCCCCTCAGATAACAGGTAACACAATTAAAACAGACCCAATTTTAACCACATTCTGGATGTACCCCAAATACAGGGGGTACACCTTTAATTCCCGCACCATTCAATAGCTCTCACCCAGGGGAACAACATATACAAAAATGGCATGAATCAGACCAGGGGTTCAAAAGTTAGTAAAAGTATGTTTTTCACACAACACACAGACATGTCACATATCCCCCACACAATACACATATAGGACAATAGGTGAGTCACACCTCCCTGAGGCAACTTGATATAATCAGACATTAATTAGATCATTCTTCTTTGTTCTTATCAGAGAATGAAAACACTTTGGAAAATGCAAGGATCCTTTACAACTTTCTTATCTCTTGAGTCTCTGTAATAGGATTATCTATTAGCCTAGGTCTGCAAAAGTCTGGCTAATATTCTGCAGAGCATAAACCCAACATACATTTCTTTTAACACAAGTACAACATACAGTTATGCGAATGCAGCTTATTCACAGTAAATTGCAGGACAGCCCAGTGCCATCCGCTACAATAAGGTAATCATATCCCCTCTTAGAAGCCTTTTTTTCTAGAGTAAATAAGTTTAATTTTGTTAGTCTTTCTTCATAACTTAGCTCCTCCATTCCCTTTATTAGCTTTGTTGCCATTCTCTGTACATTTTACAGCTCTAAAATGTCCTTTTTATGTAGTGGTGCCCAAAATTGTACTCCATATTCCAAATGAGGGCGTACTAGGGATTTGTATAGTGGGAGAATTATATTTGCTCCCCTTGCTTCTATACCTTCTTAATACATGCTAATATTTTACTTGCCTTTGCAGATGCTGCTTAACATTGAGCACAGTTCCCTAGTGGTTGTCCACAAGTACTCCCAAATCCCTTTCAATATCTGATACCCCTAAATCTGCTCCATTAAGATTATAAATTGCATGGCTATTTTTCCTTCCCAGGTGCATAACTTTACATTTATTTGTATTAAATCTCATCTGCCACTAAGATGCCTATTCCTCTAATTTATGCAAATCCCTTTGGAGGGAAAGTACATTGTTTTCTGATTTAATTACCTTGCACAACTTTGTGTCATCAGCAAAAATGGAGACACCACACTCCAATCCCACTTCCACGTCATTAATAAATATGTTAAAAAGGAGGGGACTAATACCGAGCCCTGAGGAACCCCACTTACCACATTAGTCCAATCGGAGTATGTTCCATTTACAGCAACCCTTTGCTTCCTGTCTTTTAGCAAGCTCTCAATCCATAAGCAAATATTTATGGCAATTCCTGTATCCCTTAGTTTGCACAATAGTCTACCACTGTATCAAAGACATTTGCAAAATCCAAATTGACTATATCCACTGAGTTGCCTTGATCCAAGTACCTACCAACCTCCTCATAGAAACTAATTAGGTTTGTTTGATATGACCTATCCTTCATAAAACCCTGTTGGCTCCTACTTATAATCCTGTTTGAATAGACATATTCTTGTATATTATCCCTTATTAACCATTCTAAAAGCTTTCCCGCTACCTATCTGAGACTCACTGGTCTATAATTCCCGCATTTGCTCTTGCTCCCTTCTTAAATATAGGTATCACCTCTGCCTTTCTTAAGTCATCTGGTAGAGACCCTGTGTTGAGTGAATCCTGGAAAATTTGTTATAATGGTTTTGCTATTACCGGACCCAGTTCCCTCAGTACTCGTGGATGTATTCCATCAGGACCCGGGGCTTTATTTACATTGATTTTTTCCTACCTCTTTTGGATTTCTTCCTGCGTTAACCAGTTATTTGGTGAGTAGTCCCATTATGTTGCGGTGACCCAACCACTGGTACCTCCCTTGTGTATACAGAAGAAAAGAAAATATTTAGCTCATCTGCCTTTTCCTGGTCACTAATTATCAGATGTCCTGTGTCACATTGTAATGTTCCTATAGCTTCCTTCCTCGCCTTCTTCCCATGAATGTATTTACAAAATATTTTAGGGTTAGTCTTACTCTCCTTTGCAACTAACTTTTCATTTTCTATTTTAGCCAGTCTAGTAGCCCTTTTGCAAGCCTTGTTGATTTCCTTGTACTCACGTAAAGCAGTCTCTGTCCCCTCTTGTTTGTATAATTTAAATGCTTGTTTTTTACTCCTCATCTCCATCTTTAATTCATTGCTAAGCCACATGGGTTGTGATTTACTCCTTCTACATTTATGCCCACATGGTATATGGTGATCAGTATGTATATTTAGTAACGATTCGAACGTTGCACATTTGTGTTCAGTGTTTTTACCTATCAGTTCTCTGTCCCAGTCTATACTTTGTATTGCTGCTCTTAGACCGTTAAAATCTGCCCTTTTAAAATTAAGAGTTTTTGTTGGCCCCTTACAGTCATGTTTTTTTAATTCAAATGAGACTGTGTTGTGATCACTGTTTCCCAAAGGTTGCCCTATTTCCACATTAGATACTATATCAATATTATTTGTGATAACTTAATCCAAGATAGCTTCATTTCTAGTAGGCTCTAGTATAACCTGGGCCAGATAATGACCCCTGAGTGTACTCAAGAACCTGCTCCCCTTAGCTGCTGGTCTCATTTATCCAGTTTATTTCAGGGTAGTTAAAATCTCCCATTATTAGAACTTGCCCATGCTTAGCTGCATTTCCAATCTGTAACATTAATCGTATTTTCTCACTTTCAATTATATTTTGGGGTTTATAGAATACTCATACTAAAATTCTTTTAGTATTTGCTCCTCCGCTATTTAACTCTACCCACAAACATTCAACATTACTGCTAGTTCCATCATAAATATCTTCTCTGACTATAGGCTTAAATTCCGGCTTAACATACAGACAAAACTCTCCTCTTTTACCATTGTCCCTATCTTTCCTAAATAGGTTATAACCATCCAGATTAACAGTCCAGTCATGAGATTCATCCCGCCACGTTTCAGTAATGCCTATTAAATCCCATTTCTTAGTAACTGTTAATAACTCTAGCTCTCCTATTTTTCCTGGCAAGCTTCTGGCATTAACAAGCATACACCTTATGTTATGAGTCTGTAGTTCTGAAGTGCCTGCCACTGTACTTGAGTTACTTAGCAATATCTCCCTATTGACTGTACTCCTCCCCCCCATCTCCTCCCCTATGACTAGTTATTACGTTCCTTACCCCTCTACACTTTGTACCCCATTACTTCTATCTCGCCCCTCCCCCACAACTACTAGTTTAAAAACTCCCCCAGCTGTTCTATCACCCTATCCCCTAGGACAAAAGCTCCCTCATCATTAAGGTGCAATCCATCCCTGCTATACAGATTGTACCCAAGTGAGAAGTCAGCCCAGTGCTCTAAAAACCCAAACCCCTCCTTAGTGCACCACATATTTAGCCACGCATTAACCTCCCTTTGCTCCTTCTGTCTCCCTGGGCTAGCATGTGGCACTGGTAGTATCTCAGAAAATACTACCTTGGAGGTCCTTGCCTTCAGCTTATTACCTAGTTCTCTAAAATCATTCTTTAGGACACTCCATCTTCCACTAACTTTGTCATTGGTAAGAATATGTACCAAGACTGCAAGTTCATTTCCAGCCCCTCCCAATAATTTATCTACCCAATCCACAACATACCAAAACCGAGCACCCGGGAGACAGCAAACTGTTCGATTGCTGGGATCTGGGTGACAAACCACCCTGTCTACCTTCCTTATAATAGAGTCCCCAACCACCAAAACCTGTCTGTTGCTCTGCCTATTCTCCCCTCCCTCTCCTGCAGTAGAACTGTTCTCCTGGCTGTTAGAGGAAACAGCTCTATCTGTCATTGTCATTCCTGAAGGGACATCCCCAGCAGTTTCACTAGATATGGCAAATCTGTTGGTGCTTGCCAACTCAGAACTGGCCTCCCTCCTGCTCCTGTTCCCCCTGCTTTCCCTGGTAACTGTAACCCAGCTACCTCCCTGGACATCCTCATTAGCCCAGCTCCACCCTCCATGCTAGGCCCAGCTAAACTGTGCTCCCTTTCCAGTGAAATATCAGTAAGTGCTGAAATTCTCCTCTCCAGATCTCCAATTTGAGTTTCCAGAGAGGCAACATGCTCACACCTCTCACAGAGGTATAGACACTGGATCATCTGTTCCAGTAGTGCATACATATGACAGGATGTACACTCAGTGAGGTTGCCACTAGACTGACTCATAATTACAGTAGGTAAAACATTTTTTATAAAGCACTCCCTCCTTATATTTAAGCTCCTACACTTATACTAGAACGACCCTTATGCTAGAAGTGTTCGCACCTTCCCCTGTATTTATTAGTTTCTTACTACTCACCTGCCCACTAATCACTGCACAAGTACACAACACACTTACTGTTCAGGAGAAATCATAGAACAGATGCAAGCAGACCACAAAAAGTCACACGCTGATATAGCTTTACACAGGCAAAAGCACACACACTCTCAAGCTGCCACTAATCACTGCACAAGTACACAACACACTTACTGTTCAGGAGAAATCACAGAACAGATGCAAAAAGTATATTTTGTATCTGTATTCTCTATGTCAGATCTCAGTTATCACTATACCATTACATACATGGTATTCATATGAAGTATCAGTTTGCATAATTAGAGCTGTCAGTCATACAGTTTGACTGCGTGTGGCTATGATTTAATCTTTACTAATAACTACCCTTAAAGCCTTTTTTGAAACAATAACTTCATATTTGCTCTCTTACATTAGATATTGGCTCTTTTCCCACAATGATGAATATCATTTTTTCTCAGTTTTACTTTTTCAGTTCTTTTTAGCTTTGCTTTGGTTTTATATACATGCCATCTTACATATCATATACTGTATATACTGTGTACTTATATCCAACATTTTCATACATAATCTGGTTCACATACTTCAATCAAACACACACCTGCGTTACGTTAACGCCCCTAACACGTGTTTCTCCATCATCAGACATCTTTGACAAAAAATATAGCATCCAGATAACTCCAGCACTTTTTAAAGCATCACGGCAAGAGATAAATATGACTCTGAACCAAATGGCAATAGTTACAGTAAAAGCCCAGGCCCATATGGCGTCTAATACTGTAACATGTGTGATGAATATTTGTTCACAAATTGTAGACAGTTTCCAGATCTAGTGGAATGACAAACCTTCTTATCTCACATGTTGAGAGCTTACATAGACTTAATGTACAAGCAAGGTGGAGACAATAAATATCAAAATAGCACCCATCCAAACTTTAGGAAAGAGACTAAAAACCCACTTTATTCTCATAGAGAAGTGGTCTTTGTCTCCTCTAGGAAAGTTAGGGACAACACTCTGAAGTTACTCACCCTCATTTCCATAGCAGGATGAAAACATTAACAGCTCTGATCCTGTTGATGGACGCTGGAAAAGCTTTGGACAGGATACAATGATAGTTCTTACACATCTAAGTAAAGGAAATCTTAATGAAGTCTACCACTCTGCAACATCATGTTGAGCAGTTACAGTGATATAGAAAAAGTGGAAAACATTTAAATTTTAAGCGCCTTTCATTATTTTATAATTGGTTTTAAATTCTGTAGTGTTACCTTTTACAGCATGCAAACTGTTACTTAACCTGAGTCTTAGCACAAGTCATCTATATATATTTCGAAAAATAAGGGTATCGAGGGTATCTGTAGCCATGAAGAAACCCTCAAACTCCTATAAACAATAATAAAACAAAATAAACAACAAAATGAGTTACAAAAGAGAGAATCATATGAAACATTGTAAAATAGCAAAACCCCATTTGTTAAGCCCTGTATTCTGGTGATAAGAAAGTAAATCTTTTCTTCTTGTTTTTTCTTTTTTTTTAAATTTCTTTTGAGTATCTGCAAACCCCTACTGGATCACTAACTTGCAGCGGTCAGGGGGCTTGTATACTTCACTGAAGCTGTGAGATATACCATGTAGTTTCATTCAAGATGGGCAGGTGATAGTAGAGAGATCAGACAAACCATGGGCAAATGTCAAAGGAACTTGCAACCCGCTTCAGTATCTTTTCCAAGATAACCTTAAGGATGAGTACAACCGTAGATATAATAATACAACACAAGAGGATGAGTCCCTCAGGTCAGAAGGTGCCTATCACATTAATGGGGAAGAGCAGAGAGTGAGTATGAGAACAAACAGAAGTGGTCATGACGTGGTTGGGCCAAAACCAAGAGGACAACCAGCTGCGGATGTGCCTGGAGGGGAAAGGAAAGTCCAATGCTACAAATAACAGTTCAGCATAGGAACCTGGAATATTAGAACAAATGCAATCTGGACATAGACAACCATAAAATAAAAGAGTAAACATTGATATCCTGGGAATTAGTGAACTCAAATGGACTGCAATGAGACATTTCATATCAGACAACCACCAGATCTTCTACTGTGGTCAAGAATCCCCCGGAAGAAATGGAGTAACCTTCATAATCAATCAAAGGGTGGACAAAGCATTGCTCGGTTACAACCCAATAAATGAAAGATTGATTACAGAGGGTACCTTTAGCCATGAAACCATGAAGAAAAACATAAATATCTAAACACAATAATACAAAAATAAACATAAGAAATAAGAGAGAATAACATGAAACTGTAAAATGCCCAAAACCCATTTATTAAGTTAAGCGTGTTTCTGGTGTTAAAGATGAAAACCCTTTCACTGTAAATGTTTTCTTCTCCTAGTGTTTTTGAAATTTCCTCTGAGTATCTACACACAAATTAACACATAGTATACAGATACATAAACATAATTACAGTGCAGACTGGTAAAGCCAGTACTGACATCACAGCTCTATTAGAACCCATGACATCACGAGGGATAAACAAGGTGATCACAAGCTCACATCAGTTGTATTCATTCAAATTGTCTCTGACCGTTGGCAGCCGAGCAGCGCACTGTATTTCCCTGGAGATTTCCATACTTGTGATTCGGATACATCTGACATATTATAATTTTGTATTAGCATATTATATTGAAAGCGTTACATTTTATCAGTTATATTTAATTTATCATTGTTTTTTAACTAGTAAAAAGTTATTTAATTGCCTAATATTTAGTTTTAGTATATACATTTCAGTCAGTAACTTTTTTTTTATAAAATCTGTAATATTTCATTGAATTTCTGATCTATTTTCTTTGTCCCTTTTTCTACTTCCTTTTTTTTGTTGTTGAGTTTTTGAGTTAAATTCCAGGTTTAACAAGAGATCCTTGTCTTGGATCCTTGTCTGGATTCAAACCCAGGATGCTGATGTGAAAGCACCTGCATCCTAACCACTGGGCCACCAGGGAACCCTTCTTAGTATGCACCTATGTTATAAAGGGGATCTCATGTCAGGTTTATCCTGTCCTATCACAGAGCAGCACACGAGTCTCCAGAAGATCCAGTTGCCAAGAGAAGAAGAAACGTTTGTGGGATCCCTCTGAGGGAATGTGAAGTCCGGCTCTGTCGGTGGATTATTGTGAAATCATCTGAAACACAGGCTTTTTATCATCTTCTTGGTAAGAGACTCTGATTTATGTTTTTAATGCTCACATTGTAAGATTTATGGTGATTTTTAGATTCAAACATTTTTTAATCAGTGCATCAAGGGTTAGAAATGTACTATTAATACATATGAAAGAAAGCTTCATAGCATTATCAGGACTTCCCTGGACAAATTCTGATTTGGGAATATCAGTGGCAGCCAATCACTGGGGAGAGGATTAAATACATATATAACTCATTTATAACAAAAGCACATTTAGGTGTTATAAACAGGATATTGAGTTAAACTGATATTTCAGTGGCAGATACAGTAGCTAAAACTAAGACAGGATGAACTTATATTTGTGAACAGAAAGATGTACAAAGTACGTCAGTGAGAGAAAGTCATAGAGAGCAACTTAAAAAAAAATATGTTTTGGACCTAAGAAACTATTTTTTTGTATATTTATAATGAGAAACAGATATGAAGACTATTGTATTAAATAATACTATAACAAACATGGCTCCAGTTTGTATTACCTCTCTTGTTCTTTCCTGTAGAAGATGATGTAATTCGGGCATTCCTAGCTATGGACAGCTGTATGAAGATCTCAGATAAGGTATTTCTTGTACATGTCTTTGGCAGATGATGGGGTCCCCTAAAAACCCCTGTTTAGGGTAAGATATATAATATCTGGATTTCCTATTTGTTATTAATCACGACAGAATGGAAGCAAGAAACAAATAGTAAGTATGAGCTGGAGTTATTTCCATGATGATGATCTTTCATGATTGTGTTAGGCCTGGAGAATAGCAGATCACAATTGATTTTTTATTACTATAATAAATATTAGAAGGATTAATACTGATTATCTATAAGAAGACCCAGTATTTAGTATGCAATGAAAAATGAAGCAATATTTTACAGCTGATGTCAGTAATAACCTGGTCCCTTGAATTATCTAAGTTAGTATTGCTCATGATTTATAGACTGAGGTGTCTGCCATTTTTAGGCTCCCTACCTTTGTTAAGGCTAATTCTATGCAGACAAAGTCTAAGTTGACCTATTGTGTCTGGGGTCACCCAAGACCTTTGTTTCAAGCTATTAACACAGTCTTATTTTCTTTTAGTATCTCATAGCTATGGTAGAAGTATATTTCAGACGCGCCTGTCTTTCTATGGAGGAGTTCAACAGGATTAATTTCTTCTTGGCCTTGTAAGTAAATTCTCCTCATATGCATAAAGAAATTGATAAAAGAACATGAACATTTTTCTACACAATATTCTTCAGTCACAAGTGGTGGAAAATAAATGTGAGAGTCAAAAGGCAACTTTCTCAGGTTCTGATATATAATATTATAATATAATATTTATTTGTTATTTTAAGGTTTCTTGCTAACAACATGGAGGAGGATGAGCCCTTCCATCACCAAATTTATCCCTGGGCTCTGGGATGCATGTGGTATCAGCACATCAAGAAGTTCCAGAAGATGCGGGAGATGTTCCTGAAGAAGATCAACTTCCGGGCACTTGTAGACAGAGCCACATGTGAGCAGGTTTGTAAGGAGAATTGTTTTATCATCTGGACTAAGTTTCTCAAAGTCTTGTAAAATGTCAGTGTTTTTCTTTATTTATAGGCCATACAGTTGAATAACAACACATTTATTAATCATCCTTTACCAAACTATAAATGTGCATAATTTATTTGTGAACCACTCACCATATTTTGAGGTCTATATCATTCTTGTGAATTTACTGGTTTTTATCATATAGTGTTAGACAGAGGTCCAAATTCCTGAAATGTGGTACTTTAAAGCTTTATTCACATAATTCTTTCTTTTTAGATCATGGGAGAGGGCCCAAACCACTGGGCCTGGAGACGAGAGAGAAAGGAGCATCATGGCTGGGCCATTAGGAGCTATCTACGCAGTGAGGAGGAATTCTTCCTCCGAGGCCCGGGAGACACTCCTCCATCGTGTCCCCTGTGTAATATTCCAACACATGAAGCCAACTCCTCCCAGGAATGTCAGCCAATGAGGTGGAAGGTTGTTGGGAGCGTTGTTGTTCCTAATATGGAACAATGTAAAGGAGAGCAAGTGAAATGCTTTATTTAAAAGATAAATCATGACTTTTAATGCATAGTGTAAAGGAGAGGTAAGAGAAGGGTGACATCAAACATTTTTTTAAGTTTAGGAGGGTAGCAGCTTTCATAAAAATATTAATATTAGAGCTAATTTGGAAGTATAGGTTTGAGGTCTTTTCCAGAATTTTGTAAAATAACTATTTTAAAGAAGGAATGGTAGGTGTAATTGACTACAAGCAGAGTAAACAATTCAAAAATGCCTAAATTATACTTAAAACTATTGTGGGGGTTTATAAAGTCTACTTTTTCTAGCTTTATTAAATGTGTTGATCAATGGGGCCTAATGGTTCATATCTGCTGTCACAATCTACAGTAAGTTTATATGTGTTATGTATCAGGGGTTCTGTAGGCCACCAAATGTTATCTAACTGTGGAGAAGTTCATGTGAATGACTCTGATTCCTTTATTTTCATTTATTCTTTATAGCAGCCAATGAAGAGTAACATCGGATATTTGGCCAAATTAAAATCTGGAGATTAATAAATATCCTAAAACCGGCAGCTGCTTCTCCTGCACTTTCTCTACCTTGTTCCTGGGCCTGTTGATAACATACTTGGAATTTCCTCTCACTTCCATCACGTCTCCAAAGCCACAGTAGTGGACATTACCATCTACACAGTCCTCACAAGATAACATCATTGTGGACCTCCCATATCAGCAACAATTGTCATGGACAGGATCGCTGGAAAAACTCCAACTTCGTGTAAAAGAATTGAATGCAGAAGACCACAATTTGAAGCTGACGTATCTTCGACATAAAGACATAAAGACTGTGTTACTTTTTTAGATTAAAAGGTACAAAGAAAGGAATATAATGAACTACCATTTAGTTTGCCCAGAGGAGGGTTGTGCAGCAGCCATGGCTCCTCACAGGTTTCCTCCACTGGGGGTTTTTCCTGTCCTGAGTGCTGCTGTACACTATTGGTTTTCCTTATTGTATTTTTTCCTGTAAGTTAGTTTTATGTCATTAAACCAAGCTTTATTGTTTAAAATAATTACACATTTGACACATAGTTTGTATAGTATGTTGATTGATATTTTATATATTGTAATAAACTATATATGTCTTGCACTGTCATTACTGTGTATGTGTACTTATTGCAGATGCTTATATTAGAATTATTAAGCAATGCAAGGTTACAAAATATTTAACTGTATTTCCTTATTTGTATGTATTTTATTGTTATTTTTTCTTTTTTGAGACAGGTGAGGGTTTAAGCTCTCAGGTAATTTGTATGACAGTTGTTAGATTTTCACGTGTTAATCTGATATCTTTATACAGTAATGCAGGGAGTGTAGTGATAAGCCTTAGCTCTTTATCATTGAGGTATTGGGATGTATGAAGAACAATTGAATTTAAGATAGCGAATACTTTTACATCAAGCCAACTGTTTTAATATGTCCAAGTGATAAGTGCATATTTTATATCTACTACCTTTAACATAATGTAAGTCACACTGCGCTTTGTTGGTACCATATCCTGTTATATGGACACATGAAAATGTATTAATCTAATGGAATGGAAGGTGGTCTCAAGCACCGGCTGTATTGGAATCACAGTGGTAAGCAAGTGATTAGGGCCAGATTGTGATCATCTATATTATGAGTATATCTAGCTAAATTAAATGCTTCTAAAAAGGTATATAGGCAGAATATCATCTCAAACCTTCCACAGAAAGGAGAATGGTAAAATGAATATGTAAGACAGGGATATACATGCATTTTTAGAGTCAATTCTATATTTTGATAACTGATTGTGACATGGAGGGTTCCAGTTTAGTCGGCTAGTCTGTCTGTAGCTTGGGAGAAAGGTTATTCAATGGGATCTTATTCTGCCTTTTAATTGGGCTATTTGAAGAAGCTTCTTAATCCTTATACAAACACAAAATGTCATCATCGTTAAAATCAAAATTTAATGCAATACAGTGCTGCCTGGTGAAGATTTTGACTACTGGGGAGGAAGACTATAGAGACTCCCTATATCACAATACTTTTACTGACCTCCCACCAAAACACTACACACATACAATCTGTGAGCCTCATTCAATTGAGCTTTTGCTCGATCCGGTAGCCCGTAAGTGAGGTCGCAAGTTATTTTGCTATTCAATTGCAGTCTTTTTGTGGGCTCCAAATGGGTTACAAGTAGTGATGTCGCAAACATAAAATTTTCGGTTCGCGAATCACGAACGCGAACCGCCGCAAATGTTCGCGAACCGGCGAACATCGGCGAACCGCCATAGACTTCAATGGG
Organism: Discoglossus pictus; assembly: GCA_027410445.1. Taxonomy (NCBI): domain Eukaryota; kingdom Metazoa; phylum Chordata; class Amphibia; order Anura; family Alytidae; genus Discoglossus; species Discoglossus pictus. The sequence continues at coordinate 36,843,978 of CM050172.1, read as the reverse complement.
CAGGCAAATTTTAAAACCCACAGGCACTCTTTCTGGCCACAATAGTGATGGGAAAGTTGTTTCAACGGGACTAACACCTGGACTATGGCATGCCGGAGGGGGATCCATGGCAAAACTCCCATGGAAAATTACATAGTTGATGCAGAGTCTGGTTTTAAGCCATAAAGGGCATAAATTACCTAACATTCCTAAATTGTTTGGAATAACGTGCTTTAAAACATCAGGTATGATGTTGTATCGATCAGGTAGTGTAAGGGTTAGGCCCGCTTCACAGTGACAGACCAAACTCCCCGTTTAAGGCACCGCAAACAACCACAAACAGTCCATTTGCACAACCGCAAACTCCCCATTTGCACAAGGTTGTATAGCAAGCTAGCCATGTCCCGTTCCTTGTCCTCACTGATGTCATTGAAGGTCTCTTCCTCCACCCAGCCACGTACAACACCAAGGGTCCCCGAAAGGTGACAACAAGCCCCCTGGGACGCCTGCTGTGTTTGGTCTTCCACCTCCTCAAAGCCACCTTCCTCCTCTGACTCCTTTTCTTCAGACTCCTCTCACTGCATTGCCTCTCTCTGCATTATTATAAGGTGTGTTAAGTAGTACTACTCTTATCAGTTTAAAACCTGTTACAGCACATATCAGGGGGCGTGTATAAGGCCTGGATTTTTAGAACCGGGAGATGGAAAAAGATGCTTTGTTGGTCTATCACTTCAATTTTGGGGCACGGCACGTGCAGTCAAAGGTGCCACCAGATACAAGTGGCGTGTTTGTAAGTACTACTCTTATCAGTTTAATACTTGTTACGTCACCTATCAGGGGGCGTGTATAAGGCCTGGATTTTTAGAACCAGGAGATGGAAAAAAATGCTTTGTTGGTCGTATCACTTCAATTTTGGGGCACGGCACGTGCAGTCAAAGGTGCCACCAGATAGGAGTGGTGTGTTTGTAAGTACTACTCTTATCAGTTTAATACTTGTTACGTCACCTATCAGGGGGCGTGTATAAGGCCTGGATTTTTAGAACCAGGAGATGGAAAAAGATGTTTTGTTGGTCGTATCACTTCAATTTTGGGGCACGGCACGTGCAGTCAAAGGTGCCACCAGATAGGAGTGGCGTGTTTGTAAGTACTACTCTTATCAGTTTAATACTTGTTACGTCACCTATCAGGGGGCGTGTATAAGGCCTGGATTTTTAGAACCAGGAGATGGAAAAAGATGCTTTGTTGGTCGTATCACTTCAATTTTGGGGCACGGCACGTGCAGTCAAAGGTGCCACCAGATAGGAGTGGCGTGTTTGTAAGTACTACTCTTATCAGTTTAATACTTGTTACGTCACCTATCAGGGGGCGTGTATAAGGCCTGGATTTTTAGAACCAGGAGATGGAAAAAGATGTTTTGTTGGTCGTATCACTTCAATTTTGGGGCACGGCACGTGCAGTCAAAGGTGCCACCAGATAGGAGTGGCGTGTTTGTAAGTACTACTCTTATCAGTTTAATACTTGTTACGTCACCTATCAGGGAGCGTGTATAAGGCCTGGATTTTTAGAACCAGGAGATGGAAAAAGATGCTTTGTTGGTCGTATCACTTTAATTTTGGGGCACGGCACGTGCAGTCAAAGGTGCCACCAGATGGGAGTGGCGTGTTTGTAAGTACTACTCTTATCAGTTTAATACTTGTTACGTCACCTATCAGGGGGCGTGTATAAGGCCTGGATTTTTAGAACCAGGAGATGGAAAAAGATGCTTTGTTGGTCGTATCACTTCAATTTTGGGGCACTTTGTGACATTAGCTTCTTACGCTCAAACATGTCCTTTACAGGCACCTGACTATGGGCAGATGAGCAGGAACTGCTCAAGGCGAGAGACGGAGTGGCGGATGGTTGAGAGGGGGCAAGGAGGACAGCAGTGGTTGATGTGGCTTATGATGCTGCTCCAGGAGGAGGATGGCGGCTTTGAGTTTGTGTGCTGCTTGTACTCATGTGTTGGTCTGGAGTCACCCAAACATTAGGTCTCAACCTGTAGAGGATAAGGGAACCAGGCTACTCTAGACCTCATTCATCATTACAGGTTTTGACAGATCGGTACTATGCGTGCAAGCTACTGTGACAACAGATATGAGTGGCACTGTGCACTTGCAGAAGTTGGTAGAGTAGACGCTGTAGGTCTGACACACACGCTTGCAGACAACTAACTGCTATGCAATCTATTACAGTACAATTTTTTTTGTTTGTTTTAAATGTACACTACTGTTACACCACATATGAGTGGTGTGTTAAGTAGTACTACTCCTATCAGTTTAATCCCTGTTATGTGCCTTTTTGGGGGGTTTGGTTGTTGAAGCCACAGTGCAGCACCAGAGGCCAGAAAAATTAGGCATTTACACATGCCTGAAAAATTAGGTATTGTTGATCTTGCAGCGAGCAGAGAAGAAGGTAGGCCTGATTCAACGCCCCATCCCTGCATATACACACTCAGAGATTGAGGGGGCGACCCTTACAAGGCCACGGGCCGGAGATATAAAGGGGGGCCATCCCAAATAAGCACACAAGCGGGGACAAAGGTAGTGAAGGGGACATAGAGGCCCATGGACTGACGGTCGCCATCTTGGCAGGAAAAGGGCCCAGCAATTAAGCCAAACTGAACCAGCACAGGCAGCTACTTGAGTCAAACGCTGTACAATTACACCTTAATAAAGCTGAAACATGCAGCAGCAGGGATTCTAAACGGCCACACGGGGACAAGGAGGCTAACAGCCCCCACAGTCTCTGCACCACTCTTTTTAACAGATAACCCAATGGGCTAACCAGGAACCTTGCCCACATAAAAAAACAGAATTTTATTGGAGGAATTATTAGTGTCTTTACCCCCCAAGAGAGGACATAATATACGGTATCTTTAGACTACCTGATGGCCAAACCTCCTTTAGCCCCAATGCTATCCAAGAAACATTTCAAAACTTTATCTGGCTGGGGGTCTATAGAGTGACATTAGTACTGACCTTTATATGACTGGGGGTCTATAGAGGGACATTAGTACTGACCTTTATATGACTGGGGGTCTATAGAGGGACATTAGTACTGACCTTTATATGACTGGGGGTCTATAGAGGGACATTAGTACTAACCTTTATATGACTGGGGGTCTATAGAGGGACATTAGTACTGACCTTTATATGACTGGGGGTCTATAGAGGGACATTAGTACTGACCTTTATCTGACTGGGTGTCTATAGAGGGACATTAGTACTGACCTTTATCTGACTGGGTGTCTATAGAGGGACATTAGTACTGACCTTTATCTGACTGGGTGTCTATAGAGTGACATTAGTACTGACCTTTATATGACTGGGGGTCTATAGAGGGACATTAGTACTGACCTTTATATGACTGGGGGTCTATAGAGGGACATTAGTACTGACCTTTATCTGACTGGGTGTCTATAGAGGGACATTAGTACTGACCTTTATCTGACTGGGTGTCTATAGAGTGACATTAGTACTGACCTTTATATGACTGGGGGTCTATAGAGCGACATTAGTACTGACCTTTATCTGACTGGGTGTCTATAGAGGTACATTACTAATGACCTTTATCTGACTGGGTGTCTATAGAGGGACATTAGTACTGACCTTTATCTGACTGGGGGTCTATGGAGGGACATTAGTACTGACCTTTATATGACTGGGGGTCTATAGGTGACATTAGTACTGACCTTTATCTGACTTGGTGTCTATAGAGGGACATTAGTGATGACCTTTATCTGACTGGGGGTCTATAGAGGGACATTTGTACTGACCTTTATCTGACTGGGGGTCTATAGAGGGACATTAGTACTGACCTTAATCTGTCTGGGGGTCTATAGGTGACATTAGTCCTGACCTTCTGCTGCAGTATTATTACTCCCAGTACTCCCAGGCTTGCTACTATTAGATATAATAACCTCAGTTTTTTTTCCTTATCTGTTGGTAACATCAAAATATGATTATTAAATATTTCATATTTGTTTGTTTTTTCTCCCAAAGTGAACCCCTTTGTGTGTGTCCCTCAGATGTGGCATTTCCGCTCTGCGTATGTTGGATTTGCACCGCTCAAAAAGTATGAAAAGAGATCCCCCCCCCCCCCCCCTTGAAGCCCATTAATGACATCATCAGTAAATTGTATGTAACAGATTCCTGTGTTTAGGGTTTATGACGACCCAATACTGCGATCATATCATTTATGACAAAAATCCGTATTTGTCGTATTATTCAGACGCGCGTGCATCTTTGTGTTACATTTCCTGATACTTTTATTATCTTGATCTTTATATATTTACTAGCGACTTGCCCGTCAAAAAATGGCGGCAATAAGATTGTAAGGCAGGTAATGGTGTTTGGACGAGATATTCATTTTGTTGGCGGTCGGAGATCCTTCTGCGCTCATTGCGAGGCTGTGGGTTGTATTTTTTTTCTGATAGCCGCTTTTGCTGTTATTCTTTGGTCGGCGGTGATGTGTTTTTTGCGCTTTTTGCAAGGCTTTGTGTGCTATGAGCAGCGTTGGCGCTCGTTGTGAGGCGCGCAGTGAATGGCTTTTATTTTTAATGTGGTAATCCACACTCAGAGATTGAGGGGGCGACCCTTACAAGGCCACGGGCCGGAGATATAAAGGGAGGCCATCCCAAATAAGCACACAAGCGGGGACAAAGGTAGTGAAGGGGACATAGAGGCCCATGGACTGACGGTCGCCATCTTGGCAGGAAAAGGGCCCAGCAATTAAGCCAAACTGAACCAGCACAGGCAGCTACTTGAGTCAAACGCTGTACAATTACACCTTAATAAAGCTGAAACATGCAGCAGCAGGGATTCTAAACGGCCACACGGGGACAAGGAGGCTAACAGCCCCCACAGTCTCTGCACCACTCTTTTTAACAGATAACCCAATGGGCTAACCAGGAACCTTGCCCACATAAAAAAACAGAATTTTATTGGAGGAATTATTAGTGTCTTTACCCCCCAAGAGAGGACATAATATACGGTATCTTTAGACTACCTGATGGCCAAACCTCCTTTAGCCCCAATGCTATCCAAGAAACATTTCAAAACTTTATCTGGCTGGGGGTCTATAGAGTGACATTAGTACTGACCTTTATATGACTGGGGGTCTATAGAGGGACATTAGTACTGACCTTTATATGACTGGGGGTCTATAGAGGGACATTAGTACTGACCTTTATATGACTGGGGGTCTATAGAGGGACATTAGTACTGACCTTTATATGACTGGGGGTCTATAGAGGGACATTAGTACTGACCTTTATATGACTGGGGGTCTATAGAGGGACATTAGTACTGACCTTTATCTGACTGGGTGTCTATAGAGGGACATTAGTACTGACCTTTATCTGACTGGGTGTCTATAGAGGGACATTAGTACTGACCTTTATCTGACTGGGTGTCTATAGAGTGACATTAGTACTGACCTTTATATGACTGGGGGTCTATAGAGGGACATTAGTACTGACCTTTATATGACTGGGGGTCTATAGAGGGACATTAGTACTGACCTTTATCTGACTGGGTGTCTATAGAGGGACATTAGTACTGACCTTTATCTGACTGGGTGTCTATAGAGTGACATTAGTACTGACCTTTATATGACTGGGGGTCTATAGAGCGACATTAGTACTGACCTTTATCTGACTGGGTGTCTATAGAGGTACATTACTAATGACCTTTATCTGACTGGGTGTCTATAGAGGGACATTAGTACTGACCTTTATCTGACTGGGGGTCTATGGAGGGACATTAGTACTGACCTTTATATGACTGGGGGTCTATAGGTGACATTAGTACTGACCTTTATCTGACTTGGTGTCTATAGAGGGACATTAGTGATGACCTTTATCTGACTGGGGGTCTATAGAGGGACATTTGTACTGACCTTTATCTGACTGGGGGTCTATAGAGGGACATTAGTACTGACCTTTATCTGTCTGGGGGTCTATAGGTGACATTAGTCCTGACCTTCTGCTGCAGTATTATTACTCCCAGTACTCCCAGGCTTGCTACTATTAGATATAATAACCTCAGTTTTTTTTCCTTATCTGTTGGTAACATCAAAATATGATTATTAAATATTTCATATTTGTTTGTTTTTTCTCCCAAAGTGAACCCCTTTGTGTGTGTCCCTCAGATGTGGCATTTCCGCTCTGCGTATGTTGGATTTGCACCGCTCAAAAAGTATGAAAAGAGATCCCCCCCCCCCCCTTGAAGCCCATTAATGACATCATCAGTAAATTGTATGTAACAGATTCCTGTGTTTAGGGTTTATGACGACCCAATACTGCGATCATATCATTTATGACAAAAATCCGTATTTGTCGTATTATTCAGACGCGCGTGCATCTTTGTGTTACATTTCCTGATACTTTTATTATCTTGATCTTTATATATTTACTAGCGACTTGCCCGTCAAAAAATGGCGGCAATAAGATTGTAAGGCAGGTAATGGTGTTTGGACGAGATATTCATTTTGTTGGCGGTCGGAGATCCTTCTGCGCTCATTGCGAGGCTGTGGGTTGTATTTTTTTTCTGATAGCCGCTTTTGCTGTTATTCTTTGGTCGGCGGTGATGTGTTTTTTGCGCTTTTTGCAAGGCTTTGTGTGCTATGAGCAGCGTTGGCGCTCGTTGTGAGGCGCGCAGTGAATGGCTTTTATTTTTAATGTGGTAATCCACACTCAGAGATTGAGGGGGCGACCCTTACAAGGCCACGGGCCGGAGATATAAAGGGGGGCCATCCCAAATAAGCACACAAGCGGGGACAAAGGTAGTGAAGGGGACATAGAGGCCCATGGACTGACGATCGCCATCTTGGCAGGAAAAGGGCCCAGCAATTAAGCCAAACTGACCCAGCACAGGCAGCTACTTGAGTCAAACGTTGTACAATTACACCTTAATAAAGCTGAAACATGCAGCAGCAGGGATTCTAAACGGCCACACGGGGACAAGGAGGTTAACAGCCCCCACAGTCTCTGCACCACTCTTTTTAACAGATAACCCAATGGGCTAACCAGGGACCTTGCCCACATAAAAAAACAGAATTTTATTGGAGGAATTATTAGTGTCTTTACCCCCCAAGAGAGGACATAATATACAGTATCTTTAGACTACCTGATGGCCAAACCTCCTTTAGCCCCAATGCTATCCAAGAAACATTTCAAAACTTTATCTGGCTGGGGGTCTATAGAGTGACATTAGTACTGACCTTTATATGACTGGGGGTCTATAGAGGGACATTAGTACTGACCTTTATATGACTGGGGGTCTATAGAGGGACATTATTACTGACCTTTATATGACTGGGGGTCTATAGAGGGACATTAGTACTGACCTTTATATGACTGGGGGTCTATAGAGGGACATTAGTACTGACCTTTATGTGACTGGGGGTCTATAGAGGGACATTAGTACTGACCTTTATCTGACTGGGTGTCTATAGAGGGACATTAGTACTGACCTTTATCTGACTGGGTGTCTATAGAGGGACATTAGTACTGACCTTTATCTGACTGGGTGTCTATAGAGTGACATTAGTACTGACCTTTATATGACTGGGGGTCTATAGAGGGACATTAGTACTGACCTTTATATGACTGGGGGTCTATAGAGGGACATTAGTACTGACCTTTATCTGACTGGGTGTCTATAGAGGGACATTAGTACTGACCTTTATCTGACTGGGTGTCTATAGAGTGACATTAGTACTGACCTTTTTATGACTGGGGGTCTATAGAGCGACATTAGTACTGACCTTTATCTGACTGGGTGTCTATAGAGGTACATTAGTAATGACCTTTATCTGACTGGGTGTCTATAGAGGGACATTAGTACTGACCTTTATCTGACTGGGGGTCTATGGAGGGACATTAGTACTGACCTTTATATGACTGGGGGTCTATAGGTGACATTAGTACTGACCTTTATCTGACTTGGTGTCTATAGAGGGACATTAGTGATGACCTTTATCTGACTGGGGGTCTATAGAGGGACATTTGTACTGACCTTTATCTGACTGGGGGTCTATAGAGGGACATTAGTACTGACCTTTATCTGTCTGGGGGTCTATAGGTGACATTAGTCCTGACCTTCTGCTGCAGTATTATTACTCCCAGTACTCCCAGGCTTGCTACTATTAGATATAATAACCTCAGTTTTGTTTCCTTATCTGTTGGTAACATCAAAATATGATTATTAAATATTTCATATTTGTTTGTTTTTTCTCCCAAAGTGAACCCCTTTGTGTGTGTCCCTCAGATGTGGCATTTCCGCTCTGCGTATGTTGGATTTGCACTGCTCAAAAAGTATGAAAAGAGATCCCCCCCCCCTTGAAGCCCAATAATGACATCATCAGTAAATTGTATGTAACAGATTCCTGTGTTTAGGGTTTATGACGACCCAATACTGCGATCATATCATTTATGACAAAAATCCGTATTTGTCGTATTATTCAGACGCGCGTGCATCTTTGTGTTACATTTCCTGATACTTTTATTATCTTGATCTTTATATAAAAAATGGCGGCAATAAGATTGTAAGGCAGGTAATGGTGTTTGGACGAGATATTCATTTTGTTGGCGGTCGGAGATCCTTCTGCGCTCATTGCGAGGCTGTGGGTTGTATTTTTTTTCTGATAGCCGCTTTTGCTGTTATTCTTTGGTCGGCGGTGATGTGTTTTTTGCGCTTTTTGCAAGGCTTTGTGTGCTATGAGCAGCGTTGGCGCTCGTTGTGAGGCGCGCAGTGAATGGCTTTTATTTTTAATGTGATAATCCACACTCAGAGATTGAGGGGGCGACCCTTACAAGGCCACGGGCCGGAGATATAAAGGGGGGCCATCCCAAATAAGCACACAAGCGGGGACAAAGGTAGTGAAGGGGACATAGAGGCCCATGGACTGACGGTCGCCATCTTGGCAGGAAAAGGGCCCAGCAATTAAGCCAAACTGACCCAGCACAGGCAGCTACTTGAGTCAAACGTTGTACAATTACACCTTAATAAAGCTGAAACATGCAGCAGCAGGGATTCTAAACGGCCACACGGGGACAAGGAGGTTAACAGCCCCCACAGTCTCTGCACCACTCTTTTTAACAGATAACCCAATGGGCTAACCAGGGACCTTGCCCACATAAAAAAACAGAATTTTATTGGAGGAATTATTAGTGTCTTTACCCCCCAAGAGAGGACATAATATACGGTATCTTTAGACTACCTGATGGCCAAACCTCCTTTAGCCCCAATGCTATCCAAGAAACATTTCAAAACTTTATCTGTCTGGGGGTCTATAGAGTGACATTAGTACTGACCTTTATATGACTGGGGGTCTATAGAAGGACATAAGTACTGACCTTTATATGACTGGGGGTCTATAGAGGGACATTAGTACTGACCTTTATATGACTGGGGGTCTATAGAGGGACATTAGTACTGACCTTTATATGACTGGGGGTCTATAGAGGGACATTAGTACTGACCTTTATCTGACTGGGTGTCTATAGAGGGACATTAGTACTGACCTTTATCGGACTGGGTGTCTATAGAGGGACATTAGTACTGACCTTTATCTGACTGGGTGTCTATAGAGTGACATTAGTACTGACCTTTATATGACTGGGGGTCTATAGAGGGACATTAGTACTGATCTTTATATGACTGGGGGTCTATAGAGGGACATTAGTACTGACCTTTATCTGACTGGGTGTCTATAGAGGGACATTAGTACTGACCTTTATCTGACTGGGTGTCTATAGAGTGACATTAGTACTGACCTTTATATGACTGGGGGTCTATAGAGCGACATTAGTACTGACCTTTATCTGACTGGGTGTCTATAGAGGTACATTAGTACTGACCTTTATCTGACTGGGGGTCTATGGAGGGACATTAGTACTGACCTTTATATGACTGGGGGTCTATAGGTGACATTAGTACTGACCTTTATCTGACTTGGTGTCTATAGAGGGACATTAGTAATGACCTTTATCTGACAGGGGGTCTATAGAGGGACATTTGTACTGACCTTTATCTGACTGGGGGTCTATAGAGGGACATTAGTACTGACCTTTATCTGTCTGGGGGTCTATAGGTGACATTAGTCCTGACCTTCTGCTGCAGTATTATTACTTCCAGTACTCCCAGGCTTGCTACTATTAGATATAATAACCTCAGTTTCGTTTCCTTATCTGTTGGTAACATCAAAATATGATTATTAAATATTTCATATTTGTTTGTTTTTTCTCCCAAAGTGAACCCCTTTGTGTGTGTCCCTCAGATGTGGCGTTTCCGCTCTGCGTATGTTGGATTTGCACCGCTCAAAAAGTATGAAAAGAGATCCCCCCCCCCCTTGAAGCCCATTAATGACATCATCAGTAAATTGTATGTAACAGATTCCTGTGTTTAGGGTTTATGACGACCCAATACTGCGATCATATCATTTATGACAAAAATCCGTATTTGTCGTATTATTCAGACGCGCGTGCATCTTTGTGTTACATTTCCTGATACTTTTATTATCTTGATCTTTATATATTTACTAGCGACTTGCCCGTCAAAAAATGGCGGCAATAATATTGTAAGGCAGGTAATGGTGTTTGGACGAGATATTCATTTTGTTGGAGGTCGGAGATCCTTCGGCGCTCATTGAGAGGCTGTTGGTTGTATTTTTTTTCTGATAGCCGCTTTTGCTGTTATTTTTTGGTCGGCGGTGATGTGTTTTTTGCGCTTATTGCAAGGCTTTGTGTGCTATGAGCAGCGTTGGCGCTCGTTGTGAGGCGTGCAGTGAATGGCTTTTATGTTTAATGTGATGTTTTTTTTTGTGTATATGTATTTTTGTATGCTAATGAAATAATTACTAAATGAATATACTTTACCTATTTGTAAGTAATATATGCAGGAATCATTGTGCTGAAGAGCTGACAATCTGTTTACATTTTCCTGCAGCATACAATGTAGGTTTTCAGTGCTGTGGAGCTGCTGTGTAAGTGTCAGCAATGTGCGCAGTGTGTAGTGTAAATAGGCTCTGTGCGCGAGGGGAAGCCGTTAGGGTAGCTGGGTACTTCCGCATTGTGTAAGTTAGTGTTGTAAAATGGCGGGGAATGTGTATGTGGTACGCGGGTGTGGATGATTTAGCGTCCTTGTTAATAGTGTATCTTTACCTCGTACGGCTTTTTAGGAAAATCCGTATGTGTTTCGCGTGTTTAGGGTCCTGTAGCCTCGTTTTCTTTTTTTCAACAGCCATTTTTTCTCTCACTTAGGTGATTTTCGGGTGTCTAAACTCATGAATTTGGACTTAAATGGAGGTGTAACTTCACTTGCAGAGGTCCTCGGTGCCCGCCTTGCTGTGGGTAAGCTTTTTATGTGTTTGTTGTGTGTATCTATTGTGTTTTTAATGTTTTTAAGTGCGCGCGGTTCGGGCGTTAAGGTCGTATTTTTTTGAGCTCGTAATGTTTTTTTTTCTAAGTCCCGTATTTTTGGATGGTAAGTCCGTAAATTTGATGGTGTAAGTCCCGCCTGCGGCTCATTGCAGCCGACGTGGGAGCCTTGGTGCTCCTTGCCAGCAACTCTGGCCCTCGCTTCGCAAGCCCGCAGCGTTAGCAACAACCCGCCTGCTCACAACTATATATGTGATATCTGCAACGTCTTCCCCAGTTGGCACTTGTAAATCGGCTAAGCGACAAAATAAATGGCGTCCGCAAAAAATGAAAACGGCCCCAAACCGCGCAAAACATCGCCAGCCATGTACGACTTTTACCTAGGAACAGACGAGGTACAAAATACACTATTAGAAATAATGGAAACTGCTGGCGAGCCGCGTAACACATACACAATCGCCGCCATTTTACAACACTAACTTGCAACTAATAACATTACAAACCTAAAATGGCGCGTTACACGACTATACAAGCGGTTTCCCCTCGTGCACTGCGCACATTGCTGACACTTACACCTCAGGTCACCAACAGTCCAAATGTACACTGTAAGCTGCAGGAAAATCAAAACTGATTGTTAGCTCTTCAGGATATTGATCACTGGATATATTAATTACAAATAGGTAAAGTATTTTAGTAATTAATTAATTCATTATTATTAAAAAAAATATCTATAAAAAAAATACGCTTAATAGCATAATTTACACTGCCGTTACTTTACATACATTAACGCTTCGCACTTCCTAATACATTTGTTCATTCACAATAGTTATTATCGTGCATTAATTTAATAAGTATTAATTAGTAATGGAAAATAAAAATGTAGACTTTACACTACACTAAAATGTTTTACTTTTTACTCTGCAGTTATATATCTGGATTACTGCTCATTGGCTGCCAGCGATAGCACTCTCAAAGCAATTACAAATCTAAATCACTTTATTATGCTCTGAGACCTGAATACATTTTTTAATTTACACTGCACAAAAAAATTATATATTTAACACTGTACTTATATATCTGTCTTTGCGATAAGCGCCGAAGATTGATCGTTGCAAAGCACGAAACATGAAGGACACGAGGGAAGAGGCTCACAATGAGCGCCGAAGGTCCTCAGAGTACAAAAAGCATCACATTGTGTGGCAAACAGCATTGCCATGGCTTCAAACTTTATTGCCCCGTCATTTGTGCCAGGCAAGTCGCTAGTGATATAATATAACATAATGCAATACAATATTATACAGTACACATGGGTGTTGGAACTGGGGGGGGGGGTGGTAAGGGGTAACCCCCCCCAGATTTCTTATCGTATGTATTTATGCGTATAGAAGCTAACAGGGGAGGGGAGAGGGGGAGGAAACACAGGGGAGAGGGAGAGGAAGACACAGGAGAGGGGAGAGGGGGAGGAAGACAAAGTGGAGAAGGGGAGGAAGACACAGGACAGAGGGCGGAAGAGAAACAGGGTAAGGGAGAGGTGAGGGGAAGAGACACATGGGAGGGGGGAGACACAGGAGAGAGTGGGGGGTAGAGACACAGGGGAGAGGGGGGAAGAGACTAATGGGAGGGAGTGGTGAGGAGACACCGGGGAGAGGAAAGGGGGTAAAGACACAAAGGAGGGGGGAAGAAACACAGGGGAAGGGAGAGGGGGTAGAGACACAGGGGAGAGGGAAGGGGGGGGAAGACACAGGGGAGGGGGGAAAGAAACACAGGAAGGGAGAGGGGGTAGAGACACAGGGGAGGGGGTAGTGACACAGGGAAGAGGGAAGGGGGAAAAGACACAGGGAAGAGGGAAGGGGGAAAAGACACAGGAGAGGGGGGAAAGAAACACTGGAGAAGGGAGAGGGGGTAGAGACACAGGGAAGGGTGGGAGAGACACAGGGGAGAGGGGGGGAGAGAGACACATGGGAGGGAGTGGGGTGGGAGACACAGGGGAGAGGGGGGGGAGAGACACATGGGGGGAGTGGGGGGGAGACACAGGGGACGTCTTGTGCTTTATTATTATTATTATTATTATTATTATTACTATATAATGTGTAGATGTACCGGCTGGGCATGCTCTTGTGCATTATTATTATTATTATTATTACTATATAATGTGTAGATGTACCGGCTGGGCAAGCTCTTCTACATTATTATTATTATTATTATTACTATATAATGTGTAGATGTACCGGCTGGGCATGCTCTTGTGTATTATTATTATTATTACTATATAATGTGTAGATGTACTGGCTGGGCATGCTCTTGTGCATTATTATTATTATTATTATTATTTTACTAATAATAATAATAATAATGCACAAGAGCATGCCCAGCCGGTACATCTACACATTATATAATAATAATAATAATAATAATAATAATAATAATAATAATAATAATAATAAAAATAATAATAATGCACAAGAGCATGCCCAGCTGGTACATCTACACATTATACAGTAGTAATATTAATAATAATAATAAGGCACATGAGTCCTTCAGCACTGCACTGGACACTGAATAAACTTGCCTAGCTATGGTTTTCCCTATTGATGCAGTATCACCTACACTCTCCCTCCTCTCAGCAAGACTACAAGTTAGTTATGATTCCAAAATGGCTGCTGTCCATGAGGTTAAAGGGTCTGGAAGGGAGTGTATGCTGCTGATTGGCTGGAATTTGTCTGCTGACTGTGACATGCAGGGTCAAAGTTTGCTCAATTATAAAGTATTGGGGGCGGGTCGAATATCGCATATGTTCGCAGTTCGCCGCGAACGCGAACATGCTATGTTCGCCGGGAACAGTCCGCCGGCGAACTATTCGCGACATCTCTAGTTACAAGTTACGGCCTTGAAAAAATGGCGATGGTTCAACCTGTAACTTACAGCCTCCCGAAGCCTTTGATCTTTCAAGGCCGCAAGACTTCCGATCTAGAAAATCGCACAAAGCTATTCAATTGCAGAAATAGCTCAACACCACAGCTGCAATCAAGCTTGCAAACGCCAAATGGCGGGCCGAAGCTTACGGGTTCCAAATAGGGTTTACAAAGGCAAAGGTTTTACAGACTAGTTTGTAACACTGCAAATGACAATATAAAGAAACCAATGCACTTTAATATGGGGAAAGCAATGGAAGGCTGTCAAAATCTGCTACTTCAATTGGTCCTTGTACACCTCTGATAGCAGAAGATGGACCATACACAGGAACCACGCCCAGGAGCTGTTTAAAAATAACATACATAACATTTAACAATCATACAATTCTACAAAATGAAGGTTCCACTTTTTTCCCCCTAGAACATACCTTCTTCAAATTTTAGCAGAGTTAAGGTATCTATCTCACTTTGTCCAGTTAATGTGGAAAGTTTGCTTCAAAGGGACTAACCAGGTCAAATTATATGTCAGATCCCTATTAAGGCTAATGGCATGAATTAATTATTTTGTTGTGGGAACTGAAGGTAAGTTCCAGTATTTCACCATTAGCCATTTAGCTCCCAATAGGATATGACATATCAGATATCTATCAGCGTATGGTAGGTGCTCCAGATCCATATGAAAAAGGACCAATTGTGGGCTACAAGGAATATGTTTATCGATCACTTTAGATAATAACAGACATATTTCCGCCCACATCTCGTGTATTTTCTCGCACTCCCACCAAACATGGGCTTAAGTGCCTTGTATAATACAATGTTTCCAACATAGATGTTCGCCTTTTTAGTTAATTTTTGACATTCTAACGTGAGAAAAGTGCCACTTATGCATTCATTTAAAGAACAGTTCCAGATATGCTGTGTTAAGTGCTGATTTCTTAACAATTTTTATAATTCCCCTCCAAGCAGTTTCATCTAAGTTCATTCCAAGATCTAATTCCCATCCTTTAATTCCTATACTTTTAATAAAGGCAGCTGTCTCTAATCTTACTACATTTAGAAATAATATGTGATTTTACTCCCTTAATTATTAGTTGATTTTTTTAACCCAAGGTAATTAAAGTTTGTTTCAAGCTTTCATAATTTAACCAGGTACATTTTGTGATCTCAAATTTCTTCTGCATCTCTGAAAAAGTTAAAAGGTTGTTCTTTTTATATAATTCAGAAACTAAGGTAACGCCCCTGCTTCGCAAGATGGAGAATGCTGAAGAGAGATCTTTTGTATAAAAGAGATCAATAGGTGTAGCTAATGATGGGAAGTTTGATATTTGCAATCTCTCTTTATTTTTATACCAAAATCTTAAAAGTGCATTTAATTTTTTTGGAAGATTGCCAAGCAAATATTTCATAGGGGTCTCCCTTATAAGGGCCTCTTCCAACACCAACCATCTAGTTTTATCTTGGGGGGTATTATATATTTTATACAGGGGGCATTTAGGCCTCCTTTTTCTAATTTCTTACACACAAGACTTTTCCTAATTCTGTTCCCCCTCCCCCCCCCCCCCCCATATATAAATTTGTCAAGCTTATCCTGGATGAGTTTTAGGTAGTTATTTGGTATACTACCTGGTATTGATCTCAAGCGGTAAGTAATTTTTGGAATAATGCTCATATTGATAGCAGCAATTCTAGCTGACCAAGATAAATTAAGAGATCTCCAGTTGTTTAGAATGGGTCTGATTTTCTTCATTATCTCATTTAAGTTATCTTTATAGCTGTTACTCACTTTAAATGAGAATTTTTTCCCCAAGTGAACAATATATTCAGATTTGCAATTGAAAATAAATACTTTCTCCAATATTTGTTTGGCTTCCGGCTTTATGCCTTTTATCAAAGTATCTGATTTCGATCTGTTAATCTTAAAGTAGGATAGTCTACCAAACTCCTCTAGTATTTCCTGTAATTTATGACAGGTTTTCTCCGGGTTGGTCATAGTTATAATAATATCGTCAGCGAATCCCATAAACTGAAATTCCTCCTGATCTATAATCACGCCCTCAATTTCTTTGCAGTCTCTTATATATGTCGCCAAAGGCTTCATAAATAGAATAAATAGTAATGGAGATAACAGACATCCCTGACGGGTGCCGTTACCTATTTTGAACTTGTTTGACTCAAAGTCAGGGCTCGCAACAAATGCAGTTGGATTTGTGTATAGGGCTTTTACTGACTTTGAGGCAAACTCCTCAGATCCCTATTTCAAAAGGACTGCCTGCCGAAATTCCCAATTGACCCTATCAAAGGCCTTTTCGGTGTCCAATGACAGGGTCAATATGGGAAGATCATTGTCCTTAACATAGTTCAAAATATCGATCATTCATCTGGAGTTGTTGGAGGCTTGACGGCCTGGGACGAACCCAGTTTGATCCCAGTGGATTACCTTGTTAATTATAGTTTTCAATCTATTCACTAAGATCTTCTCGCAAATTTTAACGTCCACGTTAATCTGTGAACCCCTGTACTTCTGATGAGATCAGATTGTTAATTTCATCCTGTTGATTCTATTTAGGTGGGCCTAATGAGTTATCACCAGATAACAACATTGTAACATAATAGGCTGGTGCAATAGCCTGCAGACTGGCTAATATGTTTCTTTATAACAATTCCTATAACATGAAACATAATACATAAACCAACATACATACAGTATAACAGTGTTATCATATTTTAACCATAAGCACTAAGAAATACATAACCATAATAATAAAATCAGGGTAACTCTGGCCAGTCAGGCCCAGGCTATAGTGTAAAACAGTCCAGTCAGGCCCTGGGCATGACAAAGGCATTACAATTACATGCACAACAACTCCCAACTAGCAAATATAGCAAAAAATAACATTTTCTTTTTCTCATATGTTGGAATGGTCATGTGTATGCCAATGTGAAAAGCCACGCTGCAACATGCAGAAAGCTATTAAAGACACAATACCACATTAAATTAAACAGAGGCTCTAATGTGGACCCAAAAAATACAAAGATAATCTTTTATATATATATATATATCTATATATATATATATATATATATATATATATATCTTACTCATCACATCTACATTGGGACATTAAATAGTAGCCAAATCACGCAGCCAAATGGCATATATCAATTCCAGGGGAACATGGTTGTTGACTCCCTCAGTTGTGTCCGACTGTCTGTGACCCTATGGACTGCAGCACACCTACTAATGTCTCTGTTTGTGCGTATCCACAAGGTTTGCATGCCAAAGATACTAGAGTGGGTTGCCAGTTCCTTCTCTGTGATTTATCTGATCTCTCTGCTATGACCTGCCCACCTACAGTAGCCCTACATGGTATAGCTCACAGCTTCATTCAGGTACACAAGCCCCTTTACCACCACCACCACTTAGCAATGCTGAAGGGGACGAGGGGAACATACACCACACTAATTATTATAGTTTATTTATAATGCGCCAACATATTCCGTAGCGATGTACATAAATTAGGTTCAGACAGTGATAATAATGTACTCTAACACATCAGGAAGGGCCACAAAAACACATGGTGGCTGTGCAGAGCCAACTCCCCTCCATCTCCACTACGCCCATCCTGGAAAGTCCCACACCATTGCTGATGACCATGTGCCAAGATTTATACCCATTCCCATTTGGTGACCTCCCATTATATATAGTTACATAGTTACATAGTATTTAAGGTTGAAAAAAGACCTTCAGTCCATCAAGATCTCCTCCGATCTGCAATATGCGGATTAACTATTAATTAATTAGTTGTATAAAAAAAATAAAAAAAATAAAGTCCCTCCTGATCCCAGACACCGGCGACCGAACTTCTCCCTGGATCAATACTGCCTCTCTAATTATCCATGATAACCCTGAATTCCCTTTTTAATTAGAAATAAATCCAGTCCCCTTTTAAAGCTATCTATCGAATCCGCTGTCACCACCTCCTCTGGTAGAGAATTCCACAGATTAACCACCCTTACTGTGAAGAACCCTTTTCTTTCTTTAAGGTGGAATCTTTTTACTTCTAACCTCAAGAGATGTCCTCTTGTCAGTTGAAAACCTCTTGGCACAAAAAGCTCCCTTGACAAATCTTTATATTGACCCTGGATGTATTTAGATAAGGTAATCATATCTCCTCTTAGACACCTTTTTTCTAGAGAAAATAAGTTTAATTTGGTTAGTCTTTCTTCATAACTTAGCCCCTCCATTCCCCTTATTAGTTTTGTTGCCCTCCTCTGTACCTTTTCTGACTCTAAAATGTCCTTTTTATGAAGTGGTGCCCAAAATTGTACTCCATATTCCAAATGAGGGCGTACTAGAGATTTGTATAGTGGCAGAATTATATTTGCTTCCCTGGCTTCTATACCCTTCCTAATACATGCTAATATTTTATTTGCCTTTGCAGCTGCTACTTGGGTTTGAGCAGTGTTACCTAGGTGGTTGTCCACAAGCACTCCCAAATCCCTTTCAATATCTGATACACCTAGATTTGCTCCATTAAGATTATAAATTGCATGGCTATTTTTCCTTCCCAGATGCATAACTTTACATTTATTCGTATTAAATCTCATCTGCCAATTAGATGCCCATTCCTCAATTTTATGTAAATCCCTTTGGAGGGAAAGCACATCACTATCTGATTTAATTACCTTGCACAACTTCGTGTCATCAGCGAAAATGAAGACACCACACTCCAATCCTACCTCTAAGTCATTAATAAATATGTTAAAAAGGAGAGGACCTAATACTGAACCCTGAGGAACCCCACTTACCACATTAGTCCAATCGGAGTATGTTCCATTTACAGCAACCCTTTGCTTCCTGACTTTTAGCCAGCTCTCAATCCATGAGCAGATATTTACTGCAACTCCTGTATCTCTTAGTTTGCACAATAGCCTCCCATGTGGCACTGTATCAAAAGCCTTTGCAAAATCCAAAAAGACTACCTCCACTGAGTTGCCTTGATCCAGGTTCCTACTAACCTCCTCATAGAAACTATTTAGATTTGTTTGACATGACCTATCCCTCATAAATCCATGTTGACTCCTACTTATAATCCTGTTCAAATAGACATATTCGTGTATATTATCCCTTATTAACCCTTCTAAAAGCTTCCCCACTACAGAAGTGAGGCTCACTGGTCTTTAATTCCCCTTGATTTCCTTTTGCTCCCTTTTTAAATATAGGTTTCACATCAGCTTTTCTCCAGTCATCTGGTAGAGACCCTGTGTTGAGTGAATCTTGAAAAATGAAATATAATGTTTTGGCTATTACAGAACCCAGTTCCCTTAGTACCCTTGGTTGTATTCCATCAGGACCCGGGGCTTTATTAACATTTATTTTTTCCAACCTCTTTTGGATTACTTCCTGTGTTAACCAATTATTTGGCAAAGGTAGTGTAGCCCCATTATGTTGCCATGTCCCAACCACTGGTACCTCATTTGTGTATACCGAAGAAAAGAACCTATTTAGCTCATCTGCCTTTTCTTGGTCACTAATTATCAGACGGCCTGTGTCACATTGTAATGTTCCTATAGCTTCCTTCCTCGCCTTCTTCCCATTAATATACTTAAAAAATATTTTAGGGTTAGTCTTACTCTCTTTTGCAATACATTTTTTATTTTCTATTTTAGCCAGTCTAATAGCCCTTTTGCAAGCCTTGTCGATTTCCTTGTATTCCTGTAAGGCAGTCTCTGTCCCCTATTGTTTGTATAATTTAAATGCCTGTTTTTTACTCTGTATCTTGATCTTTAAATCATTGTTAAGCCACATTGGATGGGATTTACTCCTTTTACTTTTATTCATTTATATGCCGATGTGTATGTATATTTAGTAAGGATTTAAATGTTGTCCATTTATGTTCAGTATTTTTACCTGCCAGTTCTCTGTCCCAGTCTATACTTTGTATTGCTGCCCTTAGACCGTTAAAATCTGCCCTTTTAAAATTAAGAGTTTTCGTTGGCCCCTTAAAATTTAGTTTTTTTTCAATTCAATCTCAAACGAGACTGTGTTGTGATCACTGTTTCCCAAAGGTTGCCCTATTCCAACATTTGATACTATATCAATATTATTTGTGATGAGTCAATCTAAGATAGCTTCATTTCTAGTAGGCTCTTGTACAACCTGGGCCAGATAATGATCCCTGAGTGTACTCAAGAACCTGCTCCCCTTAGATGAACTGCTGGTCTAATTTATCCAGTTTATATCAGGGTAATTAAACTCTCCCATTATTAGAACTTGACCATGCTTAGCTGCATTTTCATTCTGCAACAATAAATGTATTTCCTAACTTTCAGCTATATTTGGGGGTTTATAGCATACTCCTACTAATATTCTTTTGGAATTTGCTGCTCCGCTATTTAACTCTACCCACAAACATTCAGCTTTATCACTAGGTCCACAATAAATATCTTCTCTGACTATAGGCTTAAATTCAGGCTTAACATACAGACAAATCCCTCCTCCTCATTTAACATTGCCTCTGTCTTTCCTAAATAGGTTATAACCATCCAGATTAACAGTCCAGTCATGAGATTCATCCCACCACGTTTCAGTAATGCCTATTAAATCCCATTTTTCATTAATTGCTAATAATTCTAACTCCCATTTTTCCTGGCAAACTTCTGGCATTAGCAAGCATACACCTTATGTTATGAGTCTGTAGTTCGGAAGTGCCTGCCATTGTACTTGAATTACTTAGTACTAGCTCCCTATTGACTACTACTACTGCCCCTCCCCCCATCTCCTCCCCTATGAGTTGTTAATTCATCCCTTATACCCTCTACACTTTCTACCCCATTACTTATATCTCTTCCCTCCCCCCCACCTACTAGTTTAAAAACTCCTCCAGCCTTTCTACCATCCTATCCCCTAGTACAAAAGCTCCCTCATCATTAAGGTGCAATCCATCCCTACTGTAGAGATTGTACCGAAGTGAGAAGTCAGCCCATTACTCTAAAAACCCAAACCCCTCCTTAGTGCACCACATCTTTAGCCATGCATTAACCTCCCTAAGCTCCTTCTGCCTCCCTGGGCTAGCACGTGGTACTGGTAGTATCTCAGAAAATACTACCTTGGAGGTCTTTGCCTTCAGCTTATTACCTAGTTCTCTAAAATCATTCTTTAGGACACTCCATCTTCCACTAACTTTGTGATTGGTACCAATATGTACCAAGACCGCCGGTTCATTTCCAGCCCCTTCCAATAATTTGTCTACCCGGTCCACAACATGACGAACCCGAGCACCCTGGGATCTGGGTGACAAATCACCCTGTCTACCTTCCTAATAATCGAGTCCCCTACAACCAAAACCTGTCTGTTGCTCTGCCTATTCTGCCCTCCCTCTCCTCCAGTAGAGCCGTTCTCCCGGCTGTTAGAGGGAACAGCTGTATCTGGCATTGCCATTGCTGAATGGACATCCCCAACAGTTTCACTCAATCTGGCAAATCTGTTGGTGTTTGCCAACTCAGAACTGGCCTGCCTCCTCCTGTTCCCCCTGCTTCCCCTTGAAACTGTAACCCAGCTACCTCCCTGGACATCCTCACTAGCCCCAGCTCCGCCCTCCATGCTAGGCCCAGCTAAACTGTGCTCAGTGAGCACCAACTCCCTTTCCAGTGGAGCAATATCACTAAGTGCTGCAATTCTCCGCTCCAGATCTCCAATTTGAGCTTCCAGAGAGGCAATATGCTCACACCTCTCACAGAGGTATGGTCCCTGGATCATCTGTTCCAGTATTGCATACATATGACAGGATGTACACTGAGTGAGGTTGCCACTGGACTGACTCATAATTATTATTATTGTCTCCAAAATTTCAGTGGGAAAAATAAAGAATATAAAATAATATATTTGTATAACGTTTTCCTCCTTTGCACTATAAATCTGCCCTCCCTTTTCTTTGAAGTAAAAAAAGTGGTCAACTAAAAAAAGGCGGAGGAGGATAAAAACAACTAATCAACATGCATGAACAGAACAGTGCTAAATACTGTGACTGCAACAATATACCAATTTACCTGATTCCTATCTGCAAGCATTACTAACTATTAGCTAGGTCTCTGGATAATCAGGAATAGGGAAAAATACCCATTAGTACGGAAATGCCACAAATGTCAGCAGCCAGATTCACTGTTACTTACATCAGACCCAAGGATCTGCTCTCAGATCGATATTGAGGTCAGGATCATGGGCTGCAGTAGTGAATATATCAATGCTGGCTTGATTAACATGCCATTGTGAGACATTGCAAGTCCACCGCCATAGCGTTATTAGTCTACATTTAAGCTAACAACAATAATGTCCTAGGTGTCCGGCTATATGATAGCTTTAAGATTTTGGGAGCTACACATTAAGGAGGGGCTGTCGTTGAAGGAGTCTACCTGAGAGATACTGGAAAAATCTTACACCTTCACAATGCTTGCAGATGCAGAAGATGCCTGCATGGATCTGAATTGTATCTAAAAAGAAAAGACTAAACCTACAAAATTAGGCCTTAAAATATATAGGAACTGCAGCATCTTCACAACAGAATTCCTAAGTGACCATCACTGTCACTGCCGTGCTTCCTCCCCAGCGGCAGTGTGTATCCCAGGGAGCAGAAGGTGTTGTCCTTCCTCCCCAGCGGCAGTGTGTACCCCAGGGAGCAGAAGGTGCCGTCCTTCCTCCCCAGCGGCAGTGTGTACCCCAGGGGGCCGAAAGTGTCGTCCTTCCCTCCATAGGGCAGTGTGTATCCCAGGGAGCAGAAGGTGCCGTCCTTCCTCTCCAGCGGCAGAGTGTACCCCAGGGAGCTGAAGGTGTCGTCCTTCCTCCCCAGCGGCAGTGTGTATCCCAGGGAGCAGAAGGTGTCGTCTTTCCCCCCATAGGGCAGTGTGTATCCCAGGGAGCAGAAGGTGCCGTCCTTCCTCCCCAGCGGCAGTGTGTACCCCAGGGGGCCGAAGGTGTCGTCCCACCCCCCAGCGGCATTGTGAACCCCAGGGAGCCTGTCCAGATCCCCAACTACCCTCACTGGGACAACCGGAGGAGGGGGTAAGTACAAATTCCCCTCCCCAGCAAACTCCTAATGTGGCCCCAGGGTTAACAGAGGAAATGTTAACCCCCACTGACCCCCACCTTTCCCTGGCTACTGAGCCAGAATATGTCCCAAGTACCCCATCAGAAGAGCTGACAGCGGGGCAGAGTGCAGTCGGCCTCTGCCCTCCCTTTGTCCCTTGTACAGAGCAGGATGTCCTGCAGGTTATACCAGCAGAAGAGCTGGCATCAGGGCAGAGTGCCGCTGGCTTCTGCCCCTCAAGTCCCCTCAGCGTGTTGCCCCATCACCACAGCGAAATATCCAGGGGCCTGGTTAGACTTCCCCCCAAAGGGGAGATGTGTGACGAAGTGCCCTTCGCCACTTTTTTCTGGAGAGGACTTATTGCCAGCCTCCTGTCCTGCGACTATGGCCCTGGGACATATTGCCCTTTAAAAACAGTATTCGGCCATACCAGAGTGTATGTCACTCATTCTGGCCCTTTAAATACAGGGGGGTCATTCGGTACTTGCCCTTTGGGAGCGGTGATACCCCAGATAGCTATGCCATGGAGCCCATTCATATAATGAAAGACTATGGGAAAGACTTTAGCTACCTGGCAATTGAACTGTGTGAATAGGATCTGAGCGCTATTCGGTAGTTTTGTGCGCTCAGATCCCAGCTATCTGGGGGATATGTGAAATGTCTGTGTGTAAACGGTGACTTTAAGTATTTTAAAGTGGTTTATGTCTTTTTGCAACCATGTGCTCAATGGAGTCTGCCTCTATCCCTGGATAATTGGACTACTTTCCCCATTGTCTCCAGTACAGAGGCCTCTGTAAAACCTGTTTGTAAAATGTATTTTCCCTCTCCTTGAAATGTTTATTGCTGTGAATGCTGTATGAAGTATGCATTTGTTCCTGAAATGTGAGTAAATGTGAATTGCAGTAATGCTGATGGGTTGTCAAACTAGAGAATTGACCAACAAATACTTTTGTCCGGACATCCCCAGGCCGATCCGTTGGGATCAGACTGTGTATGCCGGCTTATGGTCACTGGGGAGGTGTGTAACGGAACCCATCACTGTTTTACCCTGTTTTATGGTTATTTAATTATTATGGTTAAAATATGATCCTACTGTTATACTGTATGTATGTTGGTTTATGCTCTGCAGAATATTAGCCCAGACTATTGCAGCCCTTGGCATAATAGATAATCCTATTACAGAGACTCCTCATAAGATAAGGAAGTCTATTGTATAAAGTGTTTTCATTATCAGACATAAGAACAAAGAAGGATAATCTAATCAATGTCTGATTGTATCAAAGTAGCCAGGAAGCCTCAGGGAGGTGTGACCACACCTGTCCCTCTATGTGTATTGTGTGGCCGACTATGGGGGATGTGTATTGCCTGTGGGAAGAGATGTGTATATATATTTCTGCACAACAAAATAAAGACAGTATTATTTGACTCCCAATTGAGTGTCGTCCA
This sequence comes from Discoglossus pictus, assembly GCA_027410445.1. NCBI lineage: Eukaryota > Metazoa > Chordata > Amphibia > Anura > Alytidae > Discoglossus > Discoglossus pictus. The sequence goes on along the minus strand of CM050172.1, from coordinate 36,819,139 downwards.
ATATGGGAGGTTGGGGATGGTGAGACTGTAGTGCTTCTTGGATATTTTACCGTATACCAGCGGAGATATTGGATTCTATATTATTTTCAAGTTAGTGTTGTAAAATGGCGTTTTTTTTTGTATGTGTTACTTGGCTCACGAGCATTTTCTGTTCGTTGTAATGGTATATTGTGTTTCTCCTACGTTCTTGTGTAACTCATACGTTCCTGTCGTTAATTTAGCGGCTCTGTCTCCTTTAGCCTCGTTTTAATTTTTTTCGCCCCCCATTTTTTATTTTGCTTAGCCGATTTTCGAGTGCTGAAACTGCTTGAATGCGACTTAAATTGGCAAGCAACCTCACTTCCAGACGTCCTGGCTGTCTACCCGTGCTGCGTGTGATGTTTGTTTTATGTTGTATAATTTTGTTGTTGTGCTTTTCGTGTTTTTCGATTTGCGCTGTTCGGCAGTTAAACTCGTAGTTTTTCAACCTCTTATTATTTTTTTCATATTTCTTGATTTTAAAAGTCATATGTCCTTTTTTCTAAATCCCAATGTCTTCATCCTGGGTTTTTGTTTTTTTCTAAGTTAAGGAGGTAAGTTTAGGGAGAAACATAGCAATGCGGTCAATGGATTTAGAAAGCAAAAAGTAAACAGACTAAAAATATTTCACCTTTATGTTTATTCGATTGTACTACTTGGCAACTTCAGGTAACCTGCTGCCCTCAGAAAATGTGCTTCCTAAAGCCGGGGCTTTTTGGGCATAGGCTAAAACACACACATAATGCACTTGGTTTATAAAGAGAAACCTAAACTGGAGTTGGAATATTGTCAGACTATAAAAAATCTTCTTTCAATAAAGATCTTCTAAAAGAAAGACCAAATCTACACAGCTCGTCTGCAGATCATCACATGAGACATGGGGAGGGAGAGAAATGGAGACACAGGGAGGGAGAGGAGGGGGAAAAGGAGACACAGGGGAGAGGGGGGGAGAAAGGAGACACAGGGAAGGGAGAGGGGGGAAGAGTGGGGCGGAGACAGAGGGGAGGAGGAGGGAGAGGGGGGATGAGACACAGGGGAGGGGGGGAAAGAGAAATAGGGGAGGGGGAAAGGAGTCATGGGAGAAAGATGGGGGAAGGAAACACAGTGGAGAGAGATGGTGGGAAGGAGACACAGGGGAGGGAGATGGGGGAAGGCAAGGAGACACAGTGGAGGGAGATGGGGGAAGGAGACACAGTGGAGGGAGATGGTGGAAGGAGACACAGTGGAGGGAGATGTGGGAAAGGAAAAACAGTGGAGGGAGATGGGGGAAGGAGACACAGTGGATAGATATGGGGAAGAAGACAGGGGAGGTAGAGGATGGAAAGAGACGCAGGGGAGGGAGTGGGGGAAAAGTGACACAGGGGATGGAGATGGGGGAAGGAGACACATGGAAGAGAGAGGGGGGAAGGAGACACAGGGAAGGGAGAGGAGGGAAGAGACACAGGGGAGGGAGAGGGGGGGAAGAGACACAGGGGAGGAAGAGGGGGATAAAAGAGACACAGAGGAGGGAGAGGAGGGTGAGACACGGAAGGGGGGAAAGAGACACAAGGGTGGGTAGAGGCTCGCAATGAGCGCAGAAGGCGCTTATTGCGAGGCCTGCCATAAGTGACAAGGTTAAGGAAATGAACGCAGTGCATGCCGCGCTGTGCAATGAGCGGCAAGGTCACTAATTGCGGGGTCTGCGATGAGCGCCTTTGACGTAAAGTAGGTTCTTAAAGTAGAGGGGGGAGAGGCTCGCAATGACCGATGAAGGCACTCATCTCGAGGCCTGCAAGTTAGATGGGGGAGAGCCTTGCATTGTGTGGCAAACAGCATTGCCAGGCTTAAAATTGTATTGCCGCCATGTTTGATGGGTAAGTCGCTAGTAACAATATAGCACAGGAGGTTGAGTCCCTCAGGTCAGAAGGTGCCTATCACATTAATGGGGAAGAGCAGAGAGTGAGTATGAGTAGCAACAGAAGTGGTAATGACGTGGTTGGGCCAAAACCAAGAGGACAACCAGCTGCAGATGTGTCTGGAGGGGAAAGGAAAGTCGAATGCTACAAATAACAGGTCAGCAGAGGAACCTGGAATATTAGAACAAATGCAATCTGGACAAAGACAACCATGAAATAAAAGAGTAAACATTGATATCCTGGAAATTAGTGAACTCAAATGGACTGGAATGAGACATTTTACATCAGACAACCACCAGATCTTCTACTGTGGTCAAGAATACCCCAGAAGAAATGGAGTAACCTTCATAATCAATCAAAGGGTGGCCAAAGCAGTGCTCGGTTACCTGTAGCCATGTAGCCATGAAGAAAAACATAAATATCTAAACACAATAATACAAAAATAAACATAAGAAATAGAGAAATTCACATGAAACTGTAAAATGCCCAAAACCCATTTTTTTAAGTTAAGCGTGTCTCTGGTGTTAAAGATGAAAACCCTTTCACTGTAAATGTTTTCTTCTCCTAGTGTTTTTGTATATACACACAAATAAACACATAGGGCCCTATTAAATTATCCCTCGTAGTTCTCTCGGTGCTCGCAAAAGGCAGTTTTTCTGCTGTTTGCAAGTACCGAATCTCTCGCAGCCTGCTTTGCGATATGACTATGAAAAAATGGCCCCCATAAGGCCTTAATTAACCCTATAACTGATGGTGGTCAATACAGACCCCCATAAGGCCTTAATTAAGCCCGTCACTCATGGTTGTCAATACAGACCCCCATAAGGCCTTAATTAACCCCGTCACTCATCTAGGTCAATACAGACCCCCATAAGGCCTTAATTTACCCTATAACTCATGGATGTCAATACAGACCCCCATAAGGCCTTAATTAACCCCGTCACACATGAAGGTCAATAAAGACCCCCATAAGGCCTTAATTTAACCCGTCACTTATGGTGGTCAATACAGACCCCCATAAGGCCTTAATAAACCCCCGTCACTCATGAAGGTCAATACAGGCCCTCATAAGGCCTTAATTAACCCTATAACTCATGGTGGTCAATACAGACCCCCATAAGGCCTTAATTAACCCTATAACTCATGGTGGTCAATACAGACCCCCATAAGGCCTTAATTAAGCCCGTCACTCATGGCGGTCAATACAGACCCCATAAGGCCTTAATTAACCCTATAACTCATGGTGGTCAATACAGACCCCCATAAGGCCTTAATTAACCCTATAACTCATGTTGGTCAATACAGACCCCCATAAGGCCTTAAATAAGCCCGTCACTTAATGGCGGTCAATACAGACCCCCATAAGGCCTTAATTAACCCCCGTCACTCATGAAGGTCAAGACAGGCCCCCATAAGGCCTTAATTAACCCTATCTCATAGTGGTCAATAAAGGCCCCCATAAGGCCTTAATTAACCCTATAACTCATGGTGGTCAATACAGACCCCCATAAGGCCTTAATTAACCCTATAACTCATGGTGGTCAATACAGACCCCTATAAGCACTTAATTAACCCCGTCACTCATGAAGGTAAATACAGACCCCCATAAGGCCTTAATTAACCTTTTAACTCATGGTGGTCAATACAGACACCCAAAAGGCCTTAATCAACCCTATAACTCATGGTGTTCAATACAGACCCCCATAAGGCCTTAATTAAGCCCGTCACTCATGGAGGTCAATACAGACCCCCATAAGGCCTTAATTAACCCTATAACTCATGGTGGTCAATACAGACCCCCATAAGGCCTTAATTAAGCCCGTCACTCATGGTGGTCAATACAGACCCCCATAAGGCCTTAATTAAGCCTGTCACTCATGAAGGTCAATACAGACCCCCAGAAGGCCTTAATTAACGCTATAACTCATGGTGGTCAGTACAGACTCCCATAAGGCCTTATTTAACCCTGTAACTCATGGTGGTCAATACAGACCCCCATAAGGCCTTAATTAACCCTATATAACTCATGGTGGTCAATACAGACCCGCATAAGCACTTAATTAATCCCGTCACTCATGAAGGTCAATGCAGACCCCCATAAGGCCTTAATTAACCCTGTCACTCATGAAGGTCAATACAGACTCTCATAAGGCCTTATTTAACGCCGTCACTCATGAAGGTCAATAGAGACCCCCATAAGGCCTTAATTAACCTATTAACTCATGGTGGTCAATACAGACCCCCATAAGGCCTTAATTAAGCCTGTCACGCATGGTGGTCAATACAGACCCCCATAAGGCCTTATTTAACCCCCGTCACTCATGAAGGTCAATACAGGCCCTCATAAGCCCTTAATTAACCCTATAACTAATGGTGGTCAATACAGACCCCCATAAGGCCTTAACCCTATAACTCATGGTGGTCAATACAGACCCCCATAAGGCCTTAATTAAGCCCATCACTCATGGCGGTCAATAGAGACCCCCATAAGGCCTTAATTAACCCCCGTCACTCATGAAGGTCAATACTGGCCCCCATAAGGCCTTAATTAACCCTATAACTCATGGTGGTCAATACAGATCCCCATAAGACCTTAATTAACCTTATAACTCATGGTTGTCAATACAGACCCCCATAAGGCCTTAATTAAGCCCGTCACTCATGGCGGTTAATACAGACCCCCATAAGCACTTAATTAATCCCGTCACAAATGAAGGTCAATGCAGACCCCCATAAGGCCTTAATTAACCCCCGTCATTCATGAAGGTCAATACAGGCCCCCATAAGGCCTTAATTAACCCCCGTCACTCATGAAGGTCAATACAGGCCCCCCTAAGGCCTTAATTAACACTATAACTCATGGTGGACAATACAGACCCCCATAAGGCCTTAATTAACCCTATAACTCATGGTGGTCAATACAGACCCCCATAAGGCCTTAATTAAGCCCGTCACTCATGGCAGTCAATACAGACCCCCATAAGCACTTAATTAATCCCGTCACTCATGAAGGTTAATGCAGACCCCTATAAGTCCTTAATTAACCCTATAACTCATGGTGGTCAATACAGACCCCCATAAGGCCTTAATTATCCCCGTCACTCATAAAGGTCAATACGGACCGCCATAAGGCCTTAATTAACCCCGTCACTCATGGTGGTCAATACAGACCCCAATAAGGGATAATTAACAATATAACTCATGGTGGTCAATACAGACCCCCATAAGGCCTTAATTAAGCCCGTCACTCATGGCAGTCAATACAGACCCCCATAAGCACTTAATTAATGCCGTCACTCATGAAGGTCAATGCAGACCCCCATAAGTCCTTAATTAACCCTATAACTCATGGTGGTCAATACAGACCCCCATAAGGCCTTAATTAACCCCATCACTCATAAAGGTCAATACAGACCCCCATAAGGCCTTAATTAAGCCCGTCACTTATGGTGGTTAATACAGACCCCCATAAGGCCTTAATTAACCCCCGTCACTCATGAAGGTCAATACAGGCCCTCAAAAGGCCTTAATTAACCCTATAACTCATGGTGGTCAATACAGACCCCCATAAGGCCTTAATTAACCCTATAACTCATGGTGGTCAATACAGACCCCCATAAGGCCTTAATTAAGCCCGTCACTCATGGCGGTCAATACAGACCCACATAAGCACTTAATTAATCCCGTCACTCATGAAGGTCAATGCAGACCCCCATAAGGCCTTAATTAACCCTCTAACTCATGGTGGTCAATACAGACCCCCATAAGGCCTTAATTAAGCCCGTCACTCATGGCGGTCAATACAGACCCCCATAAGCACTTAATTAATCCCGTCACTCATGAACGTCAATGCAGACCCCCATAAGGCCTTAATTAACCCTATAACTCATGGTGGTCAGTACAGAACCCCATAAGGCCTTAATTAACCCTATCACTCATGAAGGTCAATACAGACCCCCATAAGGCCTTATATAATGCCGTCACTCATGAAGGTCAATAGAGACCCCCATAAGGCCTTAATTAAGCCTGTCACTCATGGTGGTCAATACAGACCCCTATAAGTCCAATTTTAACCCCCGTCACTCATGAAGGTCAATACAGGCCCCCATAAGGCCTTAATTAACCCTATAACTCATGGTGGTCAATACAGACCCCCATAAGGCCTTAATTAACCCTATAACTCAGGGTGGTCAATACAGACCCCCATCAGGCCTTAATTAAGCCCGTCACTCATGGCGGTCAATAGAGACCCCCATAAGGCCTTAATTAACCCCTGTCACTCATGAAGGTCAATACAGGCCACCATAAGGCCTTAATTAACCCTATAACTCATGGTGGTCAATACAGACCCCCATAAGACCTTAATTAACCCTATAACTCATGGTGGTCAATACAGACCCCCATAAGACCTTAATTAACCCTATAACTCATGGTGGTCAATACAGACCCCCATAAGGCCTTAATTAAGCCCGTCACTCATGGCAGTTAATACAGACCCCCATAAGCACTTAATTAATCGCGTCACAAATGAAGGTCAATGCAGACCCCCATAAGGCCTTAATTAACCCCCGTCACTCATGAAGGTCAATACAGACCCCCATAAGGCCTTAATTAACCCTATAACTCATGGTGGTCAATACAGACCCCCATAAGGCCTTAATTAACCCCGTCACTCATAAAGGTCAATACAGACCCCCATAAGGCCTTAATTAAGCCCGTCACTCATGGAGGTCAATACAGACCCCCATAAGGGATAATTAACAATATAACTCATGGTGGTCAATACAGACCCCCATAAGGCCTTAATTAACTCTATAACTCATGGTGGTCAATACAGACCCCCATAAGGCCTTAAATAAGCCCGTCACTTAATGGCAGTCAATACAGACCCCCATAAGGCCTTAATTAACCCCCGTCACTCATGAAGGTCAAGACAGGCCCCCATAAGGCCTTAATTAACCCTATCTCATGGTGGTCAATAAAGGCCCCCATAAGGCCTTAATTAACCCTATAACTCATGGTGGTCAATACAGACCCCCATAAGGCCTTAATTAACCCTATAACTCATAGTGGTCAATACAGACCCCTATAAGCACTTAATTAACCCCGTCACTCATGAAGGTAAATACAGACCCCCATAAGGCCTTAATTAACCTTTTAACTCATGGTGGTCAATACAGACCCCCATAAGGCCTTAATTAACCCTATAACTCATGGTGTTCAATACAGACCCCCATAAGGCCTTAATTAAGCCCGTCACTCATGGAGGTCAATACAGACCCCCATAAGGCCTTAATTAAGCCCGTCACTCATGAAGGTCAATACAGACCCCCAGAAGGCCTTAATTAACCCTATAACTCATGGTGGTCAGTACAGACTCCCAGAAGGCCTTAATTAACCCTATAACTCATGGTGGTCAGTACAGACCCCCATAAGGCCTTAATTAAGCCCGTCACTTATGGTGGTCAATACAGACCCCCATAAGGCCTTAGTTAACCCCGTCACTCATGAAGGTCAATAGAGACCCCCATAGGGCGTTAATTAACCCCGTCACTCATGGTGGTCAATACAGGCCCCCATAAGGCCTTAATTTACCCTATAACTCATGGTGGTCAATACAGACCCCCATAAGGCCTTAATTAACCCTATAATTCATGGTGGTCAATACAGACCCCTATAAGGCCTAAATTAAGCCCGTCACTCATGGCGGTAATACAGACCCACATAAGCACTTAATTAATCCCGTCACTCATGAAGGTCAATGCAGACCCCCATAAGGCCTTAATTAACCCTCTAACTCATGGTGGTCAATACAGACCCCCATAAGGCCTTAATTAAGCCCATCACTCATGGCGGTCAATACAGACCCCCATAAGCACTTAATTAATCCCGTCACTCATGAACGTCAATGCAGACCCCCATAAGGCCTTAATTAACGCTGTCACTCATGAAGGTCAATACAGACCCCCATAGGGCGTTAATTAACTCCGTCACTCATGGTGGTCAATACAGACCCCCATAAGGCCTTAATTAACCCTATAAATCATGGTGGTCAATACAGACCCCCAGAAGGCCTTAAATAACCCCGTCACTCATGAAGGCCAATACAGACCCCCAGAAAGCCTTAATTAACCCCAGCACTCATGAAGGTCAATACAGACCCCCAGAAAGCCTTAATTAACCCTATAACTCATGGTGGTCAATACAGACCCCCATAAGGCCTTAATTAACCCTATAACTCATGGTGGTCAATACAGACCCCCATAAGGCCTAAATTAATCCCGTCACTCATGGCGGTCAATACAGACCCACATAAGCACTAAATTAATTCTGTTACTCATGAAGGTCAATGCAGACCCCCATAAGGCCTTAATTAACCCTCTAACTCATGGTGGTCAATACAGACCCCCATAAGGCCTTAATTAAGCCCGTCACTCATGATGGTCAATACAGACCCCCATAAGCACTTAATTAACCCAGTCACTCATGAAGGTCAATACAGACCCCCATAAGGCCTTAATTAACCCTATAACTCATGGTGGTCAATACAGAACCCCATAAGCACTTATTTAACCTTATAACTCATGGTGGTCAAAACAGACCCCCATAAGGCCTTAAATAACCCTATAACTCATTGTGGTCAATACAGACCCCCATAAGGACTTAATTAATCCTGTCACTCATGGTGGTCAATACAGACCCCCATAAGCACTTAATTAATCTTATAACTCATGGTGGTCAATACAGAACCCCATAAGGCCTTAATTAACTCTATAACTCATGAAGGTCAATACAGACCCCCATAAGGCCTTAATTAACCCTATAACTCATGGTGGTCAATACAGATCCCCAGAAGGCCTTAATTAACCCTATGACTCATGGTGGTCAATACAGACCCCCATAAGGCCTTAATTAACCCTATAACTCATGGTGGTCAATAAAGACCCCCATAAGGCCTTAATTAAGCCCGTCACTCATGGTGGTCAATACAGACCCCCATAAGGCCTTAATTAAACCCGTCACTTATGGTGGTTAATACAGACCCCCATAAGGCCTTAATTAACCCCCGTTACTCATGAAGGTCAATAGAGACCCCCAGAAGGCCTTAATTAACCGTATAACTCATGGTGGTCAATACAGACCCCCATAAGGCCTTAATTAACCCTATAACTCATGGTGGTCAATACAGACCCCCATAAGGCATTAATTAACCCTGTCACTCATGAAGGTCAATAGAGATCCCCATAAGGCCTTAATTAAGCCCGTCACTTATGGTGGTCAATACAGATCCCCATAAGGCCTTAATTAACGCCCATCACTCATGAAGGTCAATACAGGCCCCCATAAGGCCTTAATTAACCCTATAACTCATGGTGGTCAATACAGACCCCCATATGGCCTTAATTAACCCTATAATTCATGGTTGTCAATACAGACCCCCATAAGGCCTAAATTAAGCCCGTCACTCATGGCGGTCAATACAGACCCACATAAGCACTTAATTATTCCTGTCACTCATGAAGGTCAATGCAGACCCCCATAAGGCCTTAATTAACCCTCTAACTCATGGTGGTCAATACAGACCCCCATAAGGCCTTAATTAAGCCCATCACTCATGGCGGTCAATACAGACCCCCATAATCAATTAATTAATCCCGTCACTCATGAACGTCAATGCAGACCCCCATAAGGCCTTAATTAACCCTGTCACTCATGAAGGTCAATACAGACCCCCATAAGGCCTTAATTAACCCCGTCACTCATGGTGGTCAATACAGACCCCCATAAGGCCTTTATTAACCCTATAACTCATGGTGGTCAATACAGACCCCCATAAGGCCTTAAATAACCCCGTCACTCATGAAGGCCAATACAGACCCCCAGAAAGCCTTAATTAACCCCGGCACTCATGAAGGTCAATACAGACCCCTAGAAAGCCTTAATTAACCCTATAACTCATGGTGGTCAATACAGACCCCCATAAGGCCTTAATTAACCCTATAACTCATGGTGGTCAATATAGACCCCCATAAGGCCTTAATTAACCCTATAACTCATGGTGGTCAATACAGACCCCCATAAGGCCTAAATTAAGCCCGTCACTCATGGCGGTCAATACAGACCCACATAAGCACTTAATTAATTCCGTCACTCATGAAGGTCAATGCATTCCCCCATAAGGCCTTAATTAACCCTCTAACTCATGGTAGTCAATACAGACCCCCTTAAGGCCTTAATTAACGCCCGTCACTCATGAAGGTCAATACAGGCCCCCATAAGGTCTTAATTAACCCTATAACTCATGGTGGTCAATACAGACCCCCATAAGGCCTTAATTAACCCTATAATTCATGGTGGTCAATACAGACCCCCATAAGGCCTAAATTAAGCCCGTCACTCATGGCGGTCAATACAGACCCACATAAGCACTTAATTAACCCCGTCACTCATGAAGGTCAATACAGACCCCCATAAGGCCTTAATTAACCTTATAACTCATGGTGGTCAATACAGACCCCCATAAGGCCTTAATTAACCCTATAACTCATGGTGGTCATTACAGACCCCCATAAGCACTTAATTAACCTTATAACTCATGGTGGTCAATACAGACCCCCATAAGGCCTTAAATAACTCTATAACTCATGGTGGTCAATACAGACCCCCATAAGGACTTAATTAAGCCTGTCACTCTTGGTGGTCAATACAGACCCCCATAAGCACTTAGTTAATCTTATAACTCATGGTGGTCAATACAGACCCCCATAAGGCCTTAATTAACGCTATAACTCATGAAGGTCAATACAGACCACCATAAGGCCTTAATTAAGCCCATCACTCATAAAGGTCAATACAGACCCCCATAAGGCCTTAATTAACCCTATAACTCATGGTGGTCAATACAGACCCCCATAAGGCCTTAATTAACCCTATGACTCATGGTGGTCAATACAGACCCCTATAAGGCCTTAATTAACCCTACAACTCATTGTGGTCAGTACAGACTCCCATAAGGCCTTATTTAACCCTGTAACTCATGGTGGTCAATACAGACCCCCATAAGTCCTAAATTAACCCTATTACTCCTGGTGGTCAATACAGACCCCCGTAAGGCATTAATAACCCCGTCACTCATGAAGGTCAATAGAGACCCCCATAAGGCCTTAATTAAGCCCGTCACTTATGGTGGTCAATACAGACCCCCATAAGGCCTTAATTAACGCCTCTCACTCATGAAGGTCATTACAGGCCCCCATAAGTCCTTAATTAACCATATAACTCATGGTGGTCAATACAGACCCCCATAAGGCCTAAATTAAGCCCGTCACTCATGGCGGTCAATACAGACCCACATAAGCACTTAATTAATCCCGTCACTCATGAAGGTCAATGCAGACCCCCATAAGGCCTTAATTAACCCTCTAACTCATGGTGGTCAACACAGACCCCCATAAGGCCTTAATTAAGCCCATCATTCATGGCGGTCAATACAGACCCCCATTAGCACTTAATTAATCCCGTCACTCATGAACGTCAATGCAGACCCCCATAAGGCCTTAATTAACCCTGTCACTCATGAAGGTCAATACAGACCCCCATAAGGCCTTAATTAACCCCGTCACTCATGGTGGTCAATACAGACCCCCATAAGGCCTTAATTAACCCTATAACTCATGGTGGTCAATACAGACCCCCATAAGGCCTTAAATAACCCCGTCACTCATGAAGGCCAATACAGACCCCCAGAAAGCCTTAATTAACCCCGGCACTCATGAAGGTCAATACAGACCCCCAGAAAGCCTTAATTAACCCTATAACTCATGGTGGTCAATACAGACCCCCATAAGGCCTTAATTAACCCTATAACTCATGGTGATCAATACAGACCCCCATAAGGCCTTAATTAACCCTCTAACTCATGGTGGTCAATACAGACCCCCATAAGGCCTTAATTAAGCCCGTCACTTATGGTGGTCAATACAGACCACCATAAGCACTTAATTAACCACGTCACTCATGAAGGTCAATACAGACCCCCATAAGGCCTTAATTAACCTTATAACTCATGGTGGTCAATACAGACCCCCATAAGGCCTTAATTAACCCTATAACTCATGGTGGTGAATACAGACCCCCATAAGCACTTAATTAACCTTATAACTCCTGGTGGTCAATACAGACCCCCATAAGGCCTTAAATAACCCTATAACTCCTGGTGGTCAAAATAGACCACCATAAGGACTTAATTAAGCCTGTCACTCATGGTGGTCAATACAGACCCCCATAAGCACTTAATTAATCTTATAACTCATGGTGGTCAATACAGACCCCCATAAGACCTTAATTAACCCTATAACTCATGAAGGTCAATACAGACCCCCATAACGCCTTATTTAAGCCCATCACTCATGAAGAACAATACAGACCCCCATAAGGCCTTAATTAACCCTATAACTCATGGTGGTCAATACAGACCCCCATAAGGCCTTAATTAACCCTATGACTCATGGTGGTCAATACAGACCCCGATAAGGCCTTTATTCATCCCGTCACTCATGAAGGTCAATACAGACCCCCATAAGGGCTTAATTAAGCCCGTCACTCATGGTGGTCAATACAGACCCCCATAAGGCCTTATTTAACCCCCATTACTCATGAACGTCAATACAGGCCCCCATAAGGCCTTAATTAACCCAGTAACTCATGGCGGTCAATACAGACCCCCATAAGCACTTAATTAAGCCCGCCACTCATGGCGGTCAATACAGACCCCCATAAGCACTTAATTGATCCCGTCACTTATGAAGGTCAATGCAGACACCCATAAGGCCTTAAATAACCCCTGTCACTCATGAAGGTCAATACAGGCCCCCATAAGGCCTTAATTAACCCCCGTCACTCATGAAGGTCAATACAAGCCCCCATAAGGCCTTAATTAACCCTATAACTCATGGTGGTCAATACAGACCCCCATAAGACCTTAATTAACCTTTTAACTCATGGTGGTCAATACAGACCCCCATAAGGCCTTAATTAAGCCAGTCACTCATGGCGGTTAATACAGACCCCCATAAGCACTTAATTAATCCCGTCACTCATGAAGGTCAATGCAGACCCCCATAAGGCCTTAATTAACCCCTGTCACTCATGAAGGTCAATACAGGCCCCCATAAGGCCTTAATTAACCCTGTCACTCATGAAGGTCAATGCAGGCCCCCATAAGGCCTTAATTAACCCTATGACTCATGGTGGTCAAAACAGACCCCCATAAGGCCTTAATTAACCCTATAACTCATGGTGGTCAATACAGACCCCTATATGGCCTTAAATAACCCTATAACTCATGGTAGTCAATACAGACACCAATAAAGCCTTAATTAAGCCCATCACTCATGGTGGTCAATACAGACCCCCATAAGGCCTTAATTAACCCCGTCACTCATGAAGGTCAACACAGAACCCCATAAGGCCTTAATTAACCCTATAACTCATGGTGGTCAATACAGACCCCCACAAGGCCTTAATTAACCCTATAACTCATGGTGGTCAATACAGAACCCCATAAGCACTTAATTAACCCCGTCACTCATGAAGGTCAATACAGACCCCCATAAGGCCTTAATTAACCCTATAACTCATGGTGGTCAATACAGACCCCCATAAGGCCTTAATTAACCCAGTCACTCATGAAGGTCAATACAGACCCCCATAAGGCCTTTATTAAGCCCGTCACTCATGGTGGTCAATACAGACCCCCATAAGGCCTTAATTAACCCCGTCACTCAAGAAGGTCAATATAGACACTTATAAGGCATTAATTAACCCTATAATGCATGGTGGTCAATACAGTCCCCCATAAGGCCTTAATTAACCCTATAACTCATGGTGGTCAATACAGAACCCCATAAGCACTTAACTAACCCCGTCACTTATGAAGGTCAATACAGACCCCCATAAGGCCTTAATTAACCCTATAACTCATGGTGGTCAATACAGACCCCCATAAGGCCTTAATTAACCCTGTCACTCATGAAGGTCAATACAGACCCCCATAAGGCTCTAATTAACCCCGTCACTCATGAAGGTCAATACAGACCCCCATAAGGCCTTAATTAAGCCCATCACTCATGGTGGTCAATACAGACCCCCATAAGGCCTTATTTAACCCCCGTCACTCATGAAGGTCAATACAGGCCCCCATAAGGCCTTAATTAACCGTATATCTCATGGCGGTCAATACAGACCCCCATAAGCACTTAATTAAGTCCGTCACTCATGGCGGTTAATACATACCCCCATAAGCACTTAATTAATCCCGTCACTCATGAAGGTCAATGCAGACCCCCATAAGGCCTTAATTAACCCCCGTCACTCATGAAGGTCAATACAGGCCCCCATAAGGCCTTAATTAACCCCGTCACTCATGAAGGTCAATACAGGCCCCCATAAGGCCTTAATTAACCCTATAACTCATGGTGGTCAATACAGACCCCCTTACGGCCTTAACTAACCCTATAACTCATGGTGGTCAATACAGACCCCCATAAGGCCTTAATTAAGCCCGTCACTCATGGCGGTCAATGCAGACCCCCATAAGCACTTAATTAATCCCGTCACTCATGAAGGTCAATGCAGACACCCATAAGGCCTTAATTAACCCCAGTCACTCATGAAGGTCAATACAGGCCCCCATAAGACCTTAATTAACCCTATAACTCATGGTAGTCAATACAGACCACCATAAGACCTTAATTAACCTTTTAACTCATGGTGGTCAATACAGACCCCCATAAGGCCTTAATTAAGCCAGTCACTCATGGCGGTTAATACAGACCCCCATAAGCACTTAATTAATCCCGTCACTCATGAAGGTCAATGCAGACCCCCATAAGGCCTTAATTAACCCCTGTCACTCATGAAGGTCAATACAGGCCCCCATAAGGCCTTAATTAACCCTGTCACTCATAAATGTCAATGCAGGCCCCCATAAGGCCTTAATTAACCCTATAACTCATGGTGGTCAATACAGACCCCCATAAGGCCATAACTAACCCTATAACTCATGGTGGTCAATACAGACCCCCATAAGGCCTTAATTAAGCCCGTCACTCATGGTGGTCAATACTGACCCCCATAAGCACTTAATTAACCCTGTCACTCATGAAGGTCAATACAGAACCCCATAAGGCCTTAATTAACCCTATAACTCATGGTGGTCAATACAGACCCCTAAAGGCCTTAAATAACCTTATAACTCATGGTGGTCAATACAGACACCCATAAAGCCTTAATTAAGCCCGTCACTCATGGTGGTCAATACAGACCCCCATAAGGCCTTAATTAACCCCGTCACTCATGAAGGTCAACACAGAACCCCATAAGGCCTTAATTAACCCTATAACTCATGGTGGTCAATACAGAGCCCCATAAGGCCTTAATTAACCCTATAACTCATGGTGGTCAATACAGAACCCCATAAGCACTTAATTAACCCGTCACTCATGAAGGTCAACACAGAACCCCATAAGGCCTTAATTAACCCTATAACTCATGGTGGTCAATACAGAGCCCCATAAGGCCTTAATTAACCCTATAACTCATGGTGGTCAATACAGACCCCCATAAGGCCTTAATTAACCCTATAACTCATGGTGGTCAATACAGACCCCCATAAGGCCTTAATTAAGCCCGTCACTCATGGTGGTCAATACAGACCCCCATAAGGCCTTAATTAACCCTGTCACTCATGGTGGTCAATACAGATCCCCATAAGGCCTTAATTAACCCCGTCACTCATGAAGGTCAATACAGACCACCATAAGGCCTTAATTAACCCTATAACTCATGGTGGTCAATACAGACCCTCATAAGGCCTTAATTAAGCCCGTCACTCATGGTGGTCAATACAGACCCCCATAAGGCCTTAATTAACCCCGTCACTCATGAAGGTCAATACAGACCCCCATAAGGCCTTAATTAACCCTATAACTCATGGTGGTCAATACAGACCCCCATAAGGCCTTAATTAACCCTATAACTCATGGTGGTCAATACAGACTCCCATAAGGCCTTAATTAACCCCGTCACTCATGAAGGTCAATACAGTATAATTTCTATACTTTTAATAAAGGGAGCTGTCTCTAATCTTACTACATTTAGAAATAATATGTGATTTTACTCCCTTAATGATTAGTTCTTTTATTTTTGTTGGTGAATTCATTCCAATGATTTTATAACCCCAGGTAATTAGAGTTTGTTTCAGGCTTTCATAATTCAACCAGAAACATTTTGTGATCTCAAATTTCTTCTGCATCTTCGAAAAAAGTTAAAAGGTTGTTCTTTTGATATAATTCAGAAACTAAGGTTACGCCCCTACTTCGCAAACGGGAGAATGCTGAAGAGAGATCTTTTGTATAAAATAGATCAATCGGTGTAGCTAATGATGGGAAGTTTGATATTTGCAATCTCTCTTTATTTTTATACCAAAATCTTAAAAGTGCATTTAATTTTTTTGGAAGTTTGCCAAACAAAGTTTTATTATAATTGTGGAACCATACTAGTTTTTTCATAGGGGTCTCCCTTATAAGGGCCTCTTCCAACACCAGTCATCTAGGTTTATCTTGGGGGGTATTCCAACCTATAAGTTGGGCTGTAACAATTTTTTGATGTATATATTTTATACAGGGGGCATTTAGGCCTCCTTTTTCTAATTCCTTACACACAAGACTTTTCCTAATTCAGTTTTTTTCCCCCATATATAAATTTGTCAAGCTTATCCTGGATGAGTTTTAGGTAGTTTTTTGGTATACTACCTGGTATTGATCTCAAGCAGTAAGTAATTTTTGGAATAATTCTCATATTGATAGCATAGTTCTCCAGTTCCTCAGAATGGGTCTGATTTGCTTCATTACCTCATTTCAGTTATCATTATAGCTGTTACTCACTTTAAATGAGAATTTTATCCCCAAGTGAACAATATATTCAGATTTCTAATTGAAAATGAATAATTTCTCCAATATTTGTTTGGCTTCAGACTTTATGCCTTTTATCAAAGTATGTGATTTCGATCTGTTAATCTTAAAGTAGGATAATCTACCAAACTCCTCTAGTATTTCCTGTAATTTATGAAGATCATTAATTTCATCCTGTTGATTATATTTAGGTGGGCTTAATGGGTTATCACCAGATAACAACATTGTAACATAATAAGCTGGCGCAATAGCCTGCAGACTAGCTAATATGTTTCTTTACAACAATTCCTATAACATGAAACATAATACATAAACCAACATACATACAGTATAACAGTGTTATCATATTTTAACCATAAGCAGTAAGAAATACATGTCCATAATAATACAATCAGGGTAACTCTGGCCAGTCAGGCCCAGGCTAGAGTGTAAAACAGTCCAGTTAGGCGCTGGGCATGACAAAGGCATTACAATTACATGCACAACAACTCCCAACTATCAAATATAGCAAAAAATAACATTTTCTTTTTCTAATATGTTGTAATGGTCATGTGTATGCCAATGTGAAAAGCCACGCTGCAACATGCAGAAAGCTATTAAAGACACACTACCACATTAAATTTCAACACAAATACAGGCAAATGGCTGACATATTAACCCTTTCTCTCTCACAGAGGCTCTAATGTGGACCCTAAAAATACAAAGGTCATCTTATATATATCTCACTCATCACATCTACATTGGGACAACAAATAGTGGCCAAATCACACCGCCACATGGCATATATCAATTCCAGGGGAACATTTCACATATGGTTGTTGAACCCCTCTGTTGTGTCCTACTCTCTGTGACCCTATGGACTGCAGCACACCTACTAATGTCTCTGTTTGTGCGTATCCACAAGGTTTGCATGCCAAAGATACTAGAGTGGGTTGCCAGTTCCTTCTCTGGTGGACTGTGATTTATCTGATCTCTCTGCTATTACATGTCCACCTACAGTAGCCCTACATGGCATAGCTCACAGCTTCATTCAGATACACAAGCCTCTTTACCACCACCACCACTTAGCAATGTTGAACAGGACGAGGGGAACATACACCACACTAAAGGACCCATCAGGAAGGGCCACAAAAACACATGGAGGCTGTTTAGAGCCAACTCACCTCCAAGTCCGCTACGCCCATCCTGGAAAGTCCCACGCCATTGCTGATGACCATGTGCCAAGATTTATACCCATTACCCTTTGGTGACCTCCCATTATGTTTTGCTATTCATCAATTTACATTAGTGTGGTGTATGTTCCCCATGTCCCCTTCTGGATTGCTAAGTGGTGGTGGTGAAGGGGCTTATGTACCTGAATGAAGCTGTGAGCTACACCATGTAGGGCCAATGTAGGTGGGCACGTCATAGCAGAGAGGTCAGACAAATCACAGTCCACTAGAGTAGGAACTGGCAACCCACTCCAATATCACCTGTCATATTGTTATCAGGCCCTCAGGGGAATGTTGATACTCCCCAGTATCCCTAATTGGACTTTGCATGTGTATTAACCCTTTATTTTGATTATATATGATATATATAATGATATGGTATCTAATGCTATTATGACTATTATTATTGTTATATGTTTTTATCTATTGCATAGTAACCAGGGCCCATTAGTTTACATATGTAGGAATGGGACACAAATGTGATGTATGTGGATGTCCCATAACCTCAACCATTGAAAACACACTGACATGGTGAGAACGGTTAAACAAACCTTTATTTCATCACAGAACAAATCAAAAATGGTCAAGACTGTGCATTAATATTATGGGTGTGATGTGGGTGGATCCCGGGAGAGCAAGAGGCTTGTGGGAAAAAGGGAATACCTATAGGGGGTTAATCTCATAGTCTAGAATAAGCATGATGCATAGCACCTACCAGGGTCACATGTTGTCACTACATCACTGCAACTGGAATCTGGGGGAAGAAAGGATCATCACAAATCACCCCATTTAATTGAAGAAACCATTAATGTGCATAGCACTTACAACTTGTCTAGATATGCTCAATGAAACCGATGATTCAATCTCTGGACTGTGTAATCCAATCTAGTTTCACTCTTACAGTGTGGTGAAAAAATAAAAATCTGAAAGAAGTGGTCGACATGCATGTACAGAACAGTGCTAAATACTGTGACTGCAACAATATACCAACTTACCTGATTCCTATCTGCAAGCATTACTAACTATTAGCTAGATCTCTGGATAATCAGGAATAGGGGAAAATACCCATTAATACGGAGAGGACACAAAGGACAGCAGCCAGATTCACTGTTACTTACATCAGACCCAAGGATCTACTCTCAGACTGATATTGGCGTCAGGACCACATGCTGCACTAGTGCATATATCAATGCTTGCTTCATAAACACGCCATTGTGAGACATTGCAAGTCCACCGCCATAGCGTTATTAGTCTACATTTAAGCTAACAACAATAATGTCTTAGATATCTGGCTATATGATAGCTTTACAAATTTGGGAGCTACACATTAAGGAGGGGCTATCATAGAAGGAGTCTACCTGAGAGATACTGGGAAAATCTTCCACCTTCACAATGCTTGCAGATGCAGAAGATGCCTTCATGGACCTAAATTGTACCTAAAAAATAAATAAATAAATAAATAAACCTACAAAATTAGGCCTGAAAAAATATAGGAACTGCAGCATCTTCACAACAGCATTCCTCAGTGACCATCAATTGGTGACATGCTAAACAGGACCATATGTGAGAATCATGCACCATGTGATGGGAGGTAGCCATCGGCATACAAAATATCACCATCACATAGGCCAAGATCCAAAACTCTGTAGCCAGGCTAGATTAGGTTAACATT
Source organism: Discoglossus pictus (assembly GCA_027410445.1). Taxonomy (NCBI): domain Eukaryota; kingdom Metazoa; phylum Chordata; class Amphibia; order Anura; family Alytidae; genus Discoglossus; species Discoglossus pictus. Next base: position 36,799,371 of record CM050172.1, on the reverse strand, counting down.
GTGACCAATAGATTGTCACTGAGGAGTGCTGTTGAGAAGGCACAAACATCTGCGCAGCCTCTAGGTCCTCCTCCGCCTAGGCACAGGTCCAAATCCCCCGTGGCCGGCAACCATTTCCCTGATGGCGGTGTGGAAGCAGGTGGAGGCAAAACCCCAGGAGGCAGTGGCATCTGCAGTGGTGGAGACATGAAGAGGAAGGGCCCCTCGTGCATTTCATTTGTCCTGCTTTGCAACAATCACCTTTGGAGCTCATCGCAAAGACAGATATATAAGTACAGTGTACAAAAAAAAAATGTGAGTACAGCGAATTAATAAAGTAAAATGAATTAATAAATTAATATACTTTACCTCTTTATATGTAATATGCAACAATTAATATTCTGAAGAGCTAAAAATCTATGTGTATTTACATGCATCTGAAAATGTCCAGTTGGACTGTTGATCATCTGAGGAGAAAGTGTCAGCAATGTTGCAAGTGTGCAGTGTAAATAGGTTGTTTAGGCGGGTAAAGCATAATTTTAGACTCCTAATGTTATTATTTTCAAGTTTGTATTGTAAAATGGCATTTTTTTTGTATGTCTTCCTTGGCTCAAGAGAATTTTCCATTTGTTGTAATGGTATATTGTGTGTCTCCTACGTTCTTGTGTAACTTGTGCCTGTCATTAATTTAGCGGCTCTGTCTCCTTTAGCCTCGTTTTAATTTTTTTCGTCCGACACTTTTTCTCTCGCTTAGCCGAATTTCAAGGGCCGAAACTGCTTGAATGTGACTTAAATTGGCGTGCAACCTCACTTCCAGACGTCCTGGCTGTCCACCCGTGCTGCGTGTGATGTTTGTTTTATGTTGTATATTTTTGTTGTTGTGCTCTTCGTGTTTTCCGATTTGAGCGGTTCGGCCGTTATATTTTTTCAACCTCTTACTATTTTTTTCTAAGTTCCGCGGGTCATATTTCTTGATTTTAAAAGTCATACGTCCTTGTTGGTGTTTTGCGCGCTTCGGGGTCGTGTAGCTTCTTTTTCATTTTTTTTTGTCCCGCGGGTCGTATTTTTTTTTTTTTAAATCCCAATTTCCTCATCCCGGGTTTTTTTTTTTTCTAAGTTAAGAAGGTAAGTTTAGGGAGAAACATAGCAAAAAAAGTAGGTAGTATATTTTCTCTTAATTGGCCAATGCGGTCAATGGTTTTAGAAAGAAAAAGTAAACACAGACTAAAAATATTTAACCTTTATGTTTATTCGATGGTACTACATTGGCAACTTCAGGTAACCTGCTGCCCTCAGAAAATTTGCTGCCTAAAGCATGGCTTTTTGGGCCTAGGCTGAAACACACCCATAATGTACTTGGATTATAAAGAGAAACCTAAACTGGAGTTGGAATATTGTCAGACTATAAAAAATCTTCTTTCATTACAGATCTTCTAAAAGAAAGACCAAATCTACACAGCTTGTCTGCAGATCATCACATGAGACATGGGAGGGAGAGGAGGGAAATTAAGACATGGGGAGGGAGAGAATGGGGAAAAGGAGACACAGGGGAGGGGGCAAGAGTGGGATGGAGACACAGGGGAGGAGGAGGAAGAGGGGGGAAGAGACACAGGGGAAGGGGGAAGGAGACAGGGGAGGTAGAGGGGGGGAAAGATACACACTGGAGGGAGAGGGGAGACAGAGACCCAAGGGAGGGAGAGGGTGAAGAGACACAGTGGAGGGAGATAGGGGAAGGAGATACAGTGGAGGGAGATGGGAGGAAGGGGACACAGGGAAGGGAGATGGGAGAAGGGGACAGGGGAGGGAGAGGGGGGAAAGAGACACAAGGGAGGGAGAGGAGAAAAGAGACAGAGGGGAGGGAGAGGTGGAAAAGTGACACAGGGGATGGAGATGGGGGAAGAAGACACAGGGAAGAGAGAGGGGGGAAGGAGACACAGGGAAGGAAGTGGAGGGAAGAGACACAGGGGAGGGAGAGGAGGGGAATGGAGACATGGGGAGGGAGAGAAGGGCGAAAAAGGAGACACAGGGGAGAGGGGGGAGAAAGGAGACACAGGGGAGGGAGGGGGCAAGAGTGGGGGGGAGACACAGGGGAGGAGGAGGAAGAGGGGGGAAGAGACACAGGGGAAGGGGGAAAGAGAAATAGGGGAGGGGAAAGGAGGCAAGGGAGAAAGATGTGGGAAGGAAACACAGTGGAGAGAGATGGTGGGAAGGAGACACAGGGGAGGGAGATGGGGGATGCGAAGGAGACACAGTGGAGGGAGATGGGGGAAGGAAACACAGTGGAGAGAGATGTGGGAAAGAAAAAACAGTGGAGGGAGATAGGGGGATGGAGACACAGTGGAGAGAGATGGGGAAGAAGACACAGGGGAGGGAGATGGGGGAAGGTGACACAGGGGAGGAAGATGGGGGAAGGAGACAGGGGAGGTAGAGGGGGGGAAAGATACACACTGGAGGGAGAGGGGAGACAGAGACCCAAGGCCGCTAATTGCGGGGTCCGTGATGAGCTCCTTTGCCGTAAAGTAGGTCCGTAAAGTAAAGGGGGGAGAGGCTCGCATTGACCGCTGAAGGCGCTCATTGCGAGGCCCGCTAGTTAGATGGGGGAGGGCCTTGCATTGTGTGGCAAACAGCATTGAAAGTCTAAAAATGTTTGATGGGTAAGTCGCTAGTAACAATATAGCACAGGAGGATGAGTCCCTCAGGTCAGAAGGTGCCTATCACATTAATGGGGAAGAGCAGAGAGTGAGTATGAGTAGCAACAGAAGTGGTAATGACGTGGTTGGGCCAAAACCAAGAGGACAACTAGCTGCTGATGTGTCTGGAGGGGAAAGGATAGTCCAATGCTACAAATAACAGTTCAGCATAGGAACCTGGAATATTAGAACAAATGCAATCTGGACATAGTCAGTTATGAAATAAAAGAGTAAACATTGATATCCTGGGAATTAGTGAACTCAAATTGACTGGAATGAGACATTTCACATCAGACAACCACCAGATCTTCTACTGTGGTCAAGAATCCCCCAGAAGAAATGAAGTAACCTTCATAATCAATCAAAGGGTGGCCAAAGCAGTGCTCGGTTACAACCAAATAAATGAAACATTGATTACAGAGGGTACCTGTAGTCATGTAGCCATGAAGAAAAACATAAATATCTAAACACAATAATACAAAAATAAACATAAGAAATATGTCTAGAAAAAAATATTGTAAAATACCCAAAACCCATTTTTTACGTTAAATGTGTCTCTGGTGTTAAAAATGAAAAACCTTTCACTGTAAATGTTTTCTTCTCCTAGTGTTTTTGAAATTTCCTCTGAGTATCTACACACAAATAAACACATAGGCCCTCATTAAATTCTCTCTCGTAGTTCTCTTGGTCCTTGCAAAAGGCATTTTTTGGCTGTTTGCGAGGACCGAATCCCTCGCAGCCTGCTTTGCGAGATGACTACGAAAAATGGCCGAGAATAGGCTCCGAGAGAGCTACGGAGTCACCTTAAATCTATGAGTGATTCTCGCATCTCGGAAGAATCCCTACGGGCACAAAAAGTGCCCTCAAGGGATCCTAAAGCCTCTACGTGCTGCCTCGGAGCAGCCCGAGACAGCCGTGTGAGGCTACCCCTTGCTCCCTATACACATCCCCATGCTGCAGGGGTCCCTATGTTGTCAGCCAATGAGAATGCGCAGATGTCTTCACCCAATCACTCCGTAGGGGTGTATCCCATCGTGATTGGCTGAAGGCATCTGCACCTTGTGATTTGGTCAAATAAAGATTGACAGGTGCGTTAGCCAATCAGGGTGGGATTTTGGGGTGTATCCCATCCTGATTGGCTCACACATTGACGACTTCTGATTGGCTGAAATTGATAGACAGCTTTTTCAGCCAATCAGAAGCCGCCTTTGCCAATTTCCTTCCGGAAAAGGCTCTGGGAGTCTTATTAGCGTTGGGGAGGTCTCCAAGTGCAGACCTCTGTTAGTTTTTTTTTTTTTTTCATTTAGATTGCAGTGGTTCCAGGGCCCAGCCGGGGCTGAAGAGGAGGAGGCCGGGGACATCACGGGGATGTAATTTGAATGTATATTTAAATGTTTATATTTTTATTTTATTTTTTGTGTATATGTTGTAGTCATGTAATGTGTTTTTTTTAACAGGCACCTGAGAAGAAAAGAAGAAGGACGGAACATGCTGGAAAGGGGAGTAGAATATTTAGAATGTGCATAATGTTTATTTATTTTATGTTAATGTGTTGTACTCATTTTTTTGTTTGTTTTACCCCTAGGTTGGTGATCTGAAGGGACATCTCAAAGGTAAGTGGTTTTAATTATTTTATTTTAGCTTAGAATTAGGGTTTGTGTATGTAGTTAGGATTTTAATTATTTTATTTTAGCTTAGAATTAAAGTTTGTGTATGTAGTTAGGATGTATTGTATATTAGATAGATAGGGGGGATTTATTTGATATAGTTAGGATTTATTGTATATTAAAAAGATTGTATGTTAGATAGATAGGGGGTATTTTTTTGTATTGTATGTAATGTATTGTATGTAATGTATTGTATGTAATGTATTGTAATGTATTGTATGTATTGTATTGTATGTATTGTATTGTGTATGTCTGTCTTTCCTTTTCAGGTGTGTAAAATGTTTTTCTTCTGTAGTGGGTGGGGGGGGGGGGGGCTTGTAATGTATTTTTTTATTTTCTGTAATGTAGTTTTTTTTATTTTTGGTGAATTTGTTTTTTTTAATTTTCTGTAATGTAGTTTTTTTTATTTTTGGTGACTTAGGTTTTTTTTATTTTCTCTAATGTAGGTTTTTTTATTTTTGGTGACTTAGGATTTTTTATTTTCTGTTATGTAGGTTTTTTTATTTTTGGTGACTTAGGATTTTTTATTTTCTGTAAGGAAGGTGTGTTTTTTTGTAATTAGAGTGGTGGTGGGGGGGGTTGTTAGGGGGTAGGTAGTGTAGGTATGTAGTGTAAGTGTTAACAGATTAGAGTAAAGGGGGTTAGTTTAGATTTAATGGTTTATTGGCGGTTATAGTGTAGTGTTTGTAGTTAGTGTCATGATGGTCATTGTGGACCGTCATGGCACTTACCGGTATGTGGTTAATGTTAGGGTTTTAACAGCCCCATAAGGGTCATAATATACCCTTTTGGGACTGATGGGGCTAAATAGAGGATTATGGGGGTCTGTATTGACACCCATGAGTGACATTGTAATTAAGCTCTTATGGGGGTCTGTATTGACCCCCATGAGTTATAGAGTTAATTATTGTCTTACAATGGTCTGTTTTGACCCCCATGAGTTATAGGGTTAATTATTGGCTTATGTGGGTCTGTATTGACCCCCATGAGTTATAGGGTTAATTAAGGCCTTATGGGGGTCTGTATTGACCCCCATGAGTTATAGGGTTAATTAAGGCCTTATGGGGGTCTGTATTGAACTTCATGAGTTATAGGGTTAATTATTTGCTTATGGGGGTCTGTATTGACCCCCATGAGTTATAGGGTTAATTATTGTGCTTATGGGGGTCTGTATTAACCCCCATGAGTAACAGGGTTAATTAAGGTTTATGGGGGTCTGTATTGACCCCCATGAGTTATAGGGTTAATTATTGTGCTTATGGGGGTCTGTATTGACCCCAATGAGTTATAGGGTTAATTAAGGCCTTATGGGGTCTGTATTGACCCCCATGAGTTATAGGGTTAATTAAGGCCTTATGGGGGTCTGTATTGAACTTCATGAGTTATAGGGTTAATTATTGGCTTATGGGGGTCTGTATTGACCCCCATGAGTGACAGGGTTAATTAAGGTTTATGGGAGTCTGTATTGACCCCAATGAGTTTTAGGGTTAATTAAGTGCGTATGGGGGTCTGTATTGACCACCATGAGTTATGGGGTTAATTTTAGTTGCCTGGTGTTAATATTTTTTTAGTGTGAGTCCTTTCAGGACCTTTACGGTCCTTTAAGGACCCGCGATGCAGGAAATCAAAAAAATTAAATGCAGCGGGGTCACGATCGGTGCCGATAGGGTACCCCCGCTGCAAGGAGTTGGGGGGGGGCTGTGGGGGTCCCTATGGACCCCTGCAGCAAGGGAATAATGTGGGTACACTTCCGGGGTCCCGATGGGGACCCCCAGCATAGAGGGGGGTTAATTTTAGCTGCTGCGGCCGGGATTATTAATAGTGTGCTGTGGGCACTTTAAGGAGCAGCGGAAGGGAATTTAACATTTTTAAATGCAGTGGGGAATCCTGCTGCAAGGGGTTAATGTGGGGACACTTCGGGGGTCCCGATGGGGACCCCCAGCATAGAGGGGGATTAATTTTATTTGCCGCAGCCGGGATTGTTAATAGTGTGCCGCGGGCCCTTTAAGGAGCCGCGGTGGGGAACTTCAAAGTTTTAAATACAGCGGGGGCCGGATCTGTGCCGATCGGGGACCCGCGCTGCAAGGGGTTAACCCCCGCATAGAGGGGGGTTAATTTTAGGTCCCGGGGGGGTAGTTGGAGTACCCCCCATGGCAGGGCTTATGTGGGGACTGCCGCGGAGGTCCTGTTTAGGATCCCTGCACTAATTAATGAGGTGTGGGAGCCTGCGAGATCATCTCACAGGCTGTCACTCCTCGTGTACATTATCGCAGTGTTCATACGGACTGCCCTGCTGCGTAGCTCACACGTTGCTCGCAGCAGGGCTAATGTAATAGAGTCGTAACTTTGAGAAATTTTGCAGTACGTAGGGTTTAAGTAGAAGCCTCTTATTTACGAGGCTGGAATTTAATAAGGCTGATAGTATGCAGATACATAAACGTAATTACAGTGCAGACTGGTAAAGCCAGTAGTGACATCACAGCTCTATTAGAACCCATGACATCACGAGGGATAAACAAGGTGATCACAAGCTCAGATCAGTTGTATTCATTCAAATTGTCTCTGACCGTTGGCAGCCGAGCAGCGCACTGTATTTATCTGGAGATTTCCATACTTGTGATTCGGATACATCTGACATATTATAATTTTGTATTAGCATATTATATTGAAAGTGTTACATTTTATCAGTTATATATACCTTGACATTGTTTTTTAACTAGTACAAAGTTATTTAATTGCCTAATATTTAGTTTTAGTATTTACATTTCAGTCAGTAACTTTTTTTTTATAAAATCTGTAATATTTCATTGAATTTCTGATCTATTTTCTTTGTCCCTTTTTCTACTTCCTTTTTTTTGTTGTTGAGTTTTTGAGTTAAATTCCAGGTTTAACAAGAGAATAACAGAGATGTTACGGAGGTAAGTTTAGGGAGAAACGTAGCAAAAAAGGAGGTAGAATATTTTATCTTAAAGGTCCAATGCGGTCAATGGTTTTAGAAAGCAAAAAGTAAACACAGCCTAAAAATATTTCCCCTTTATGTTTATGCGATTGTACTACATTGGCAACTTCAGGTAACCTGCTGCCCTCAGAAAATGTGCTGCCTAAAGCCGGGCCTTTTGGGCCTAGGCTGAAACACACCCATAATGCACTTGGATTATAAAGATAAACCTAAGATGGAGTTAGAATATTGTCAGTATAATCTTCTTTCATTACAGATCGTCTAAAAGAAAGACCAAATCTACACAGCCCCAGAGAGAGGACAGGAGCGCCCACAGTCCTGGGGATAAGAGGTAGTTGGAACTAATAATATAAATGACAGGTCTGGTGTGAATTGGAGTGACCCAGTTAGGTGAATAGTAACATTGCAAATACAGACACTTTAAATTCCATATATTAAACCAAAAAGTACTGAGACAAAAGAAAATTGCAGTGCTCTGTATTCATTTCACTATAACATTTGTAGAAATAACTTTTCCACTATAGGTTCAACTGATATTAATTAGTTGTATATTTCTGAGTATGTAAAAATATAAATGGCATTGCTCAGTTGTGTCTGACTCTCTGTGACCTCATGGACAACACACCATGCTGATGCACTTGGTTTTCATGGCAGGGATACATGAGTGGGTTGCCAGTTCCTTCTCCAGTGGGCCACAGCACACAGCCCCAGTCTTTCCCAGGGGGTCTCCTATCCAAGTACTAACCAGTGTGACCCCTTGGATCCTTGTCTGGATTCAAACCCAGGATGCTGATGTGAAAGCACCTGCATCCTAACCACTGGGCCACCAGGGAACCCTTCTGAGTATGCACCTATGTTATAAAGGGGATCTCATGTCAGGTTTATCCTGTCCTATCACAGAGCAGCACACGAGTCTCCAGAAGATCCAGTTGCCAAGAGAAGAAGAAATGTTTGTGGGATCCCTCTGAGGGAATGTGAAGTCCGGCTCTGTCGGTGGATTATTGTGAAATCATCTGAAACACAGGCTTTTTATCATCTTCTTGGTAAGAGACTCTGATTTATGTTTTTAATGCTCACATTGTAAGATTTATGGTGATTTTTAGATTCAAACATTTTTTAATCAGTGCATCAAGGGTTAGAAATGTACTATTAATACATATGAAAGAAAGCTTTATAGCATTATCAGGACTTCCCTGGACAAATTCTGATTTGGGAATATCAGTGGCAGCCAATCACTGGGGAGAGGATTAAATACATATATAACTCATTTATAACAAAAGCACATTTAGGTGTTATAAACAGGATATTGAGTTAAACTGATATTTCAGTGCCAGATACAGTAGCTAAAACTAAGACAGGATGAACTTATATTTGTGAACAGAAAGATGTACAAAGTACGTCAGTGAGAGAAAGTCATAGAGAGCAACTTAAAAAAAAATATGTTTTGGACCTAAGAAACTATTTTTTTTGTATATTTATAATGAGAAACAGATATGAAGACTATTGTATTAAATAATACTATAACAAACATGGCTCCAGTATGTATTACCTCTCTTGTTCTTTCCTGTAGAAGATGATGTAATTCGGGCATTCCTAGCTATGGACAGCTGTATGAAGATCTCAGATAAGGTATTTCTTGTACATGTCTTTGGCAGATGATGGGGTCCCCTAAAAACCCCGGTTTAGGGTAAGATATATAATATCTGAATTTCCTATTTGTTATTAATCATGACAGAATGGAAGCAAGAAACAAATAGTAAGTATGAGCTGGAGTTATTTCCATGATGATGATCTTTCATGATTGTGTTAGGCATGGAGAATAGCAGATCACAATTGATTTTTTATTACTATAATAAATATTAGAAGGATTAATACTGATTATCTATAAGAAGACCCAGTATTTAGTATGCAATGAAAAATGAAGCAATATTTTACAGCTGATGTCAGTAATAACTTGGTCACTTGTATTATCTAAGTTAGTATTGCTCATGATTTATAGACTGAGGTGTCTGCCATTTTTAGGCTCCATACCTTTGTTAAGGCTAAATCTATGCAGACAAAGTCTAAGTTGACCTATTGTGTCTTTAGTCACCCTAGACCTTTGTTTCAAGCTATTAACACAGTCTTATTTTCTTTTAGTATCTCATAGCTATGGTAGAAGTATATTTCAGACGTGCCGGTCTTTCTATGGAGGAGTTCAACAGGATTAATTTCTTCTTGGCCTTGTAAGTAAATTCTCCTCATATGCATAAAGAAATTGATAAAAGAACATGAACATTTTTCTACACAATATTCTTCAGTCACAAGTGGTGGAAAATAAATGTGAGAGGCAAAAGGCAACTTGCTCAGGTTCTGATATATAATAATATAATATAATATTTATTTGTTATTTTAAGGTTTCTTGCTAACAACATGGAGGAGGATGAGCCCTTCCATCACCAAATTTATCCCTGGGCTCTGGGATGCATGTGGTATCAGAACATCAAGAAGTTCCAGAAGATGCGGGAGATGTTCCTGAAGAAGATCAACTTCCGGGCACTTGTAGACAGAGCCACATGTGAGCAGGTTTGTAAGGAGAATTGTTTTATCATCTGGACTAAGTTTCTCAAAGTCTTGTAAAATGTCAGTGTTTTTCTTTATTTATAGGCCATACAGTTGAATAACAACACATTTATTAATCATCCTTTACCAAACTATAAATGTGCATAATTTATTTATTTGTGAACCACTCACCATATTTTGAGGTCTATATCATTCTTGTGCATTTACTGTTTTTTATCATATAGTGTTAGATAGAGGTCCAAATTCCTGAAATGTGGTACTTTAAAGCTTTATTCACATAATTCTTTCTTTTTAGATCATGGGAGAGGGCCCAAACCACTGGGCCTGGAGACGAGAGAGAAAGGAGCATCATGGCTGGGCCATTAGGAGCTATCTACGCAGTGAGGAGGAATTCTTCCTCCGAGGCCCGGGAGACACTCCTCCATCGTGTTCCCTGTGTAATATTCCAACACATGAAGCCAGCTCCTCCCAGGAATGTCAGCCAATGAGGTGGAAGGTTGTTGGGAGCGTTGTTGTTCCTAATAATGGAACATATGACGAATCAAGGTATATATCCAAGCACAATATGGAACAATGTTAAGGAGAGCAAGTGAAATGCTTTATTTAAAAGATAAATCATGACTTTTAATGCATAGTGTAAATGAGAGGTAAGAGAAGGGTGACATCAAACATTTTTTTAAGTTTAGGAGGGTAGCAGCTTTCATAAAAATATTAATATTAGAGCTAATTTGGAAGTATAGGTTTGAGGTCTTTTCTAGAATTTTGTAAAATAACTATTTTAAAGAAGGAATGGTAGGTGTAATTGACTACAAGCAGAGTAAACAATTCAAAAATGCCTAAATTATACTTAAAACTATTGTGGGGGTTTATAAAGTCTACTTTTTCTAGCTTTATTAAATGTGTTGATCCATGGGGCCTAATGGTTAATATCTGCTATCACAATCTACAGTAAGTTTATATGTGTTATGTATCAGGGGTTCTGTAGGTCACCAAATGTTATCTAACTGCGGAGAAGTTCATGTGAATGACTCGGATTCCTTTATTTTCATTTATTTTTAATAGCAGCCAATGAAGAGTAACATCGGATATTTGGCCAAATTAAAATCTGGAGATTAATAAATATCCTAAAACCGGCAGCTGCTTCTCCTGCACTTTCTCTACCTTGTTCCTGGGCCTGTTGATAACATACTTGGAATTTCCTCTCACTTCCATCACGTCTCCAAAGCCACAGTAGTGGACATTACCATCTACACAGTCTTCACAAGATAACATCATTGTGGACCTCCCATATCAGCAACAATTGTCATGGACAGGATCGCTGGAAAAACTTCAACTTCGTGTAAAGAAATTGAACGCAGAAGACGACAATTTGAAGCTGACGTATCTTCGACATAAAGACATAAAGACTGTGTTACTTTTTTAGATTAAAAGGTACAAAGAAAGGAATATAATGAACTACCATTTAGTTTGCCCAGAGGAGGGTTGTGCAGCAGCCATGGCTCCTCACAGGTTTCCTCCACTGGGGGTTTTTCCTGTCCTGAGTGCTGCTGTACACTATTAGTTTTCCTTATTGTATTTTTTCCTGTAAGTTAGTTTTATGTCATTAAACCAAGCTTTATTGTTTAAAATAATTACACATTTGACACATAGTTTGTATAGTATGTTGATTGATATTTTATATATTGTAATAAACTATATATTTCTTGCACTGTCATTACTGTGTATGTGTACTTATTGCAGATGCTTATATTAGAATTATTAAGCAATGCAAGGTTACAAAATATTTAATTGTATTTCCTTATTTGTATGTATTTTATTGTTATTTTTTCTTTTTTTGAGACGGGTGAGGGTTTAAGCTCTCAGGTAATTTGTATGACAGTTGTTAGATTTCCACGTGTTAATCTCATATCTTTATACAGTAATGCAGGGAGTGTAATGATAAGCCTTAGCTCTTTATCATTGATGTGTTGGGATGTATGAAGAACAATTGGATTTGAGATAGCGAATACTTTTACACCAAACCAACTGTTTTAATATATCCAAGTGATAAGTGCATATTTTATATCTACTCCCATTAACATAATATAAGTCACACTGCGCTTTGTTGGTACCATTATACTGTTATATGGACACATGAAAATGTATTAATCTAATGGAATGGAAGGTGGTCTCAAGCACCGGCTGTATTGGAATCACAGTGGTAAGCAAGTGATTAGGGCCAGATTGTGATCATCTATATTATGAGTATATCTAACTAAATTAAATACTTCTAAAAAGGTATATAGGCAGAATATCATCTCAAAACTTCTACAGAAAGGAGAATGGTAAAATGAATATGTAAGACAGGGATATACATGCATTTTTAGAGAAAATTCTATATTTAGATAACTGATGGTATCATGGAGGGTTCCAGTTTAGTCTGCTATTCTGTCTGTAGCTTGGGAGAAAGGTTATTCAATGGGATCTTCTTCTGCCTTTTAATTGGGCTATTTGAAGAAGCTTCTTAATCCTTATACAAACACAAAATGTCATCATCGTTAAAATCAAAATTAAATGCAATACAGTGCCTGGTGAAGATTTCGACTTGTGGAGAGTTATTATTAGTAGAATATGTTTATCGATCATTTTAGATAATAACAGACATATTTCCGCCCACATCTCATTTATTTTTTTGCACTCCCACCAAACATGGGCTTCAGTGCCTCGTATACCACAATGTTTCCAACATAGATCTTCTCCTTTTGAGTTAGTTTTTGACATTCAAATGGGAGTAAAGTGCCACCTATGCATTAATTTAAAGAATAGTTCCAGATATGCTGTGTTAAGTGCTGATTTCTTAACCATTTTTATAATCCCCCTCCACGCAGTTTCAGTCCAAGATCTAATTCCCATCCTTTAATTCCTATACTTTTAATAAAGGGAGCTGTCTCTAATCTTACTACATTTAGAAATAATATGTGATTTTACTCCCTTTCGTTGGCGAATTCATTCCAATGATTTTATAACCCCAGATAATTAGAGTTTGTTTCGAGCTTTCATAATTTAACCAGGTACATTTTGTGATCTCAAATTTCTTCTGCATCTCTGAAAAAGTTAAAAGGTTGTTCTTTTTATATAATTCAGAAACTAAGGTTACGCCTCTGCTTTGCAAGAGGGAGAATGCTGAAGAGAGATCTTTTGTATAAAATAGATCAATAGGAGTAGCTAATGATGGGAAGTTTGATATTTGCAATCTCTCTTTATTTTTATACCAAAATCTTAAAAGTGCATTTAATGTTTTTGGATGTTTGCCAAACAAAGTTTTATTATAATTGGGGAACCATTGTAGATTTTTCATAGGGGTCTCCCTTATAAGGGCCTCTTCCAACACGAGCCATCTAGGTTTATCTTGGGGGGTATACCAACCTATAAGTTGTGCTGTAACAATTTTTTGATGTATATATTTTATACAGGGAGCATTTAGGCCTCCTTTTTCTAATTCCTTACACACAAGACTTTTCCTAATTCTGTTTTTCCCCCATATATAAATTTGTCAAGCTTATCCTGGATGAGTTTTAGGTAGTTATTTGGTATACTACCTGGTATTGATCTGAAGCAGTAAGTAATTTTTGGAATAATGCTCATATTGATAGCAGCAATTCTAGCTGACCAAGATAAATTAAGATATCTCCAGTTGCTCAGAAAGGGTCTGTGTGCTCTTACCCGTCCTTACCCAAATGTATGTACATGAATAACGAGTGGTGGCTTACAATAGCGCCTATCACATACATAGATTCTGCCAGCATATACTTACTTATAGCATACACTAGTGTATGTTGAATTATACCATACACCTTTACTATACTGGCTGGCATTTAACTACAGCTTTAGAGCAAGCTGCAGCCTGCCTCAAGTTTATTACTTGGAGCTAAGGACTTTCTCTACTTTGCCATTTTTTGAAAGAGGGACTCAATTAATGAATAAAGAACCTTGTTATAAATTATTTTGGTATCAACTTTGGCTATTGTGTTGCCATTATATGTCCCAAATCTTCCAATTTTGATTTTATCCCTTACAAGGGCCCTCATTCAATTGCAATTTGGCCAATTGAATAGGGCTCTAAATAAGCACATAACATATTTTTTTTACATATTTTTTTAGTTAGTAAGCATCTATCCAAAAGCAAGGTTTTAACTAACTAAAAACTTCTTTAAAAAAACGTGCTATGTGCTTATTTAGAGCCCTATTCAATTGGCCAAATTGTAATTGGATGAGGCCCAAGGTATTTATTCAATTTGGGATGTTAATAGGACTTTTTCATGGCTTGGTGCACACTCACAATTGAGCAATTTTTCTAAAAAAAGACAATGCAATACAGTGCCTGTTGAAGATTTCGACTAGTGGTGAGGAAGACTATAGAGACTCCCTATATCACAATACATTTACTAACCTCCCACCAAAGCACTACGCACATACAATCTGTGAGCCTCATTCAATTGAGCTTTTGCTCGATCCGGTAGCCCGTAAGTGAGGTCGCAAGTTATTTTGCTATTCAATTGGCGTCTTTTTGTGGGCTCCAAATGGGTTACGAGTTATGGCCTTGAAAAAATGGTGATGGTTCAACCCGTAACTTACAGCCTCCCGAAGCCTTTGATCTTTCAAGGCCGCAAGACTTCCGATCTAAAAAATCTCACAAAGCTATTCAATTGCAAAAATAGTTCAACACCACAGCCACAGTCATGCTTGCAAACGCCAAATGGCGGCCCAAAGCTTATGGGTTCCAAATAGGGTTTACAAAGGCAAAGGGTTTACAGATTAGATTGTAACGCTGCAAATGTTAATGTAAAGACACCAATGCACTTAAAATATGGGGAAAGCAATGGAAGGCTGTCACAATCTGCTACTTCAATTGGTCCTTGTACACCTCTGATAGCAGAAGATGGACCATACACAGGAACCACGCCCAGGAGCTTGCTTCAGCAGACCAGAATATAAGTAATCTCATCCTGTTGATTATATTTTGGTGGGCTGAATGAGTTTTTACCAGATAACAACATTGTAACATAATAGGCTGCCCCCTGCTTACTGGGAACCTCTGTACTTCTTTTTTTAATTTTTTTTTATTCTTCTTTTTCTTTTCAGACATATGACAAAATTGAAATAAACAAATTACATATCACTGTTTAAAATTAACATACATAACATATAACAATCATACAATCATCAAAAAGTAAGGTTCCACTTTTTTTTCCCTAGAACATAACTTCTTCAAATTTTAGCAGAGATAAGGTATCTATCCCACTTTGTCCAGTAAATGTGGGAAGTTTGCTTCAAAGGGACTAACCAGTTCAAATTATATGTCAGATCCCGATTAAGGCTAATGCCATGAAATAATTATTTTGTTGTGGGAACTGAAGGTAAGTTCCAGTATTTCACCATTAGCCATTTAGCACCTAATAGGATATGACATATCAGATTATCAGCGTATGGTAGGTGCTCCATATGAAAAAGGACCAATTGTGGGCTACAAGGAATATGTTTATCGATCACTTTAGATAATAACAGACATATTTCCGCCTACATCTTGTGTATTTTCTTGCACTCCCACCAAACATGGGCTTCAGTGCCTCGTATACCACAATGTTTCCAACATAGATCTTCCCCTTTTGAGTTCATTTTTGACATTCTAACGGGAGTAAAGTGCCACCTGTGCATTCATTTAAAGAATAGTTCCAGATATGCTGTGTTTAGTGCTAATTTCTTAACAATTTTTATAATTCCCCTCCACGCAGTTTCATCTTAGTTCATTCCATGATCTAATTCCCATCCTTTAATTCCTATACTTTTAATAAAGGGAGCTGTCTCTAATCTCACTACATTTAGAAATAATATGTGATTTTACTCCTTTAATGATTTGTTTGTTTTTTTTGTTGGCGAATTCATTCCAATTATTTTATAACCCCAGGTAATTAAAGTTTAAATAATTTAACCAGGTACATTTTGTGATCTCAATTTCTTCTGCATCTCCGAAAAAGTTAAAAGGTTGTTCTTTTGATATAATTCAGAAACTAAGGTAACGCCCCTGCTTCGCAAGATGGAGAATGCTGAAGAGAGTTCTTTTGTATAAAATAGATCAATCGGTGTAGCTAATGATGGGAAGTTTGATATTTGCAATCTCTCTTTATTTTTTTTATACCAAAATCTTAAAAGTGCATTTCATTTTTTTGGAAGTTTGCCAAACACATTTTTATTATAATTGGGGAACCATAGTAGATTTTTCATAGAGGTCTCCCTTATAAGGGCCTCTTTCAACACCAGCCATCTAGGTTTATCTTGGGGGGTATTCCAACCTCTAAGTAGAGCTGTAACATTTTTTTGATGTATATATTTTATACAGGGGGCATTTAGGCCTCCTTTTTCTAATTCCTTACACACAAGATTTTTCCTGATACTGTTTCCCCCACCATATATAAATTTGTCAAGCTTATCCTGGATGAGTTTTAGGTACCGTATTTATCGGCATATAACACGCACCGGCGTATAACACGCACCTCATTTTAAGAAGAAAATGTCAGGAAAAAAAATTCAAATAAAGAACTTTGAAGCAAAATCCTCAACCTCAACCTCCCTCCTCATCCTCCCTCCTCAATACGGTAGTTATTTGGTATACTACCTGGTATTGATCTCAAACAGTAAGTAATTTTTGGAATAATTCTCATATTGATAGCAGCAATTCTAGCTGACAAAGATAAATTAAGAAATCTCCAGTTGCTCAGAATGGGTCTGATTTGCTTCATTATCTCATTTAAGTTATCATTATAGCTGTTACTCGCTTTAAATGAGAATTTTATCCCCAAGTGAACAATATATTCAGAATGAAATTGAAATTGAATAATTTCTCCAATATTTGTTTGGCTTCAGGCTTTATGCCTTTTATCAAAGTATCTGATTTCGATCTGTTAATCTTAAAGTAGGATAATCTACCAAACTCCTCTCGTATTTCCTGTAATTTATGAAGATCATTAATTTCATCCTGTTGATTATATTTAGGTGGGCTTCATGAGTTATCACCAGATAACAACATTGTGACAGCCTGCAGACTAGCTAATATTTTTCTTTACAACAATTCCAATAACATGAAACATAATACATAAACCAACATACATACAGTACAACAGTGTAATCATATTTTAAACATAAGCGCTAAGAAATACATAACCATATTAATAAAATCAGGGTAACTCTGGCCAGTCAGGCCCAGGCTAGAGTGTAAAACAGTCTAGTCAGGCCCTGGGCATGACAAAGGCATTACAATTACATGCACAACAACTCCCAACTAGCAAATATAGCAAAAAATAAAATTTTCTTTTTCTCATATGTTGTAATGGTCATGTGTATGCCAATGTGAAAAGCCTCGCTGCAACATGCAGAAAGCTATTAAAGACACACTACCACATTAAATTTCAACACAAATACATGCACATGGGTGACATATTAACCCTTTCTCTCTCACAGAGGCTCTAATGTGGACCCTAAAATACAAAGATCATCTTATATATATATCTCACTCATCACATCTACATTGGGACAACAAATAGTAGCCAAATTACACCGCCACAGGGCATATATCAATTCCAGGGGAACATTTCACATATGGTTGTTCAGTCCCTCAGTTGTGTCCTACTCTCTGTGACCCTATGGACTGCAGCACACCTACTAATGTCTCTGTTTGTGCGTATCCACAAGGTTTGCATGCCAAAGATACTAGAGTGGGTTGCCAGTTCCTTCTCTGGTGGACTGTGATTTATCTGATCTCTCTGCTATGACCTGCCCACCTACAGTAGCCCTAAATGGTATAGCTCACAGTTTCATTCAGGTACACAAGGCCCTTTAGCACCCCCACCAAGACTTAGCAATGCTGTAGGGGACGAGGGGAACATACGCCACACTGATGTACTCTAACCCATCAGGAAGGGCCGCAAAAACACATGGAGGCTGTGCAGAGCCAACTCACCTCCATCTCCACTACGCTCATCCTGGAAAGCCGCACGATATTGCTGATGACCATGTGCCAAAATGTATACCCATTCCCATTTGGTGACCTCCCATTATGTTTTGCTATTCATCAATTTACATTAGTGTGGTGTATGTTCCCCATGTCACCTTCTGGATTGCTATGTGGTGATGGTGCAGGGGCTTATGTACCTGAATGAAGCTGTGAGCTACACCATGTAGGGCCACTATAGGTGGACACGTCATAGCAGAGAGGTCAGACAAATCACAGTCCACTAGAGTAGGAGCTGGAAACCGACTCCAATATCACCTGCCATATTGTTATCAGGCCCTCAGGGGAATGTTGATACTCCAAAGTACAGCTAATTGGACTTTGCATGTGTGTTAATCCTTTATTTTGATTATATATGATATATATATAATGATATGATATCTAATGCTATTATGACTATTATTGCTGTTATATGTATTGATCTATTGCATAGTAACTAGGGCTCATTAGTTTACATATATAGGAATGTGACACAAATGTGATGTATGTCGATGTCCCATAACCGCAACCATTGAAAACACACTGACACAGTGAGAACGGTATAACAAAGCTTTATTTCCCCACAGAGCAAATAAAAAATGGTCAAGTCTGTGCATTAATATCATGGGTGTGATGTGGGTGGATCCCAGGAGAGAAAGAGGCTTGTGGGAAAAAGGGGATACCTACAGGGGGGTAATCTCATAGTCTAGAATAAGCATGATGCATAGCACCTACCAGGGTCACATGTGGTCACTACACCACTGCAACTGGAATCTGGGAAAAAAAAGGATCATCACAAATCACTCCATTTAATTGAAGAAACCATTAATGTGCATAGCACTTATAACTTGTGATGGGAGGTAGCCAGCATACAAAATACCACCATCACATAGGCCAAGATCCAAAACACTGTAGCCAGGCTAGATTAGGTTAACATTGTGACCAATAGATTGTCACTGAGGAGTGCTGTTGAGAAGGCACAAACATCTGTGCCACTACATCCTTCTCCGCCTAGGCACATGTCTCAAATCCCCCGTGGCCGGCAACCATTTCCCTGATGGCGGTGTGGGGGTAGGGGAAGGCAACGCCCCAGGAGGCAGTGGCATCTGCAGTGGTGGAGACATGAAGAGGAGGGGCCGGGCTGCAGGTGGCTGGGGGATGCCTACGGGGTGGAGTAGGTTGGGTTGGGGACCAGAGCGCGTTGCATGGCTCCTGCTGTTACCACCTGGAATGTGCTCTGGTCCGCCCCAATCCTGAGCAGCCCTGCTAGGTAGAACTCAGTCATTAGGTGGTGCCTCCTGTCCTCCCTATTGCACCTTGCCAGGCTGCGCATTATCTCTGCATGATTGACGAACATGCCTGTGCAGCCTGGCCTGATGTTGGGGATGGATGTAGCAGGGGTGTGGCGTGGTGAGAAGCTGGTGGTGTGGAGAGAGGGTCTGGTGCCCGGCTGGATTGTGTTGCAGTATTTCAGGTGGTGTGGTTGGGCCCGGTGTTGGTGGTGGCGACCAGTCCAGCGCACTGCTGTGGGGGGAAGAAGTTGTGGATGGCTGGTGTCATCACTCCAGTGGGAGGGCCCTGGCGATATGCTCAGTCTCTGGAGGAGGGGGATAGTGGGTTTGAATCCCGGAGGTGTGGCCGGAGGGCCAGATGTTGACCCCACCAGCCATATTACATCCTCCTCCTCTGAACTAGGGCCCTTGGCTCCGCTTGTCTCCTCCTCCCCCTGCACCAGTTCCTGCTGGGCGGGGGCTTGCTTCTTCACTTCCTGCTCAGATGGAGCCGACTCCCCCGCCTCTGGCTTGCCACTGGACCCAGACCTCCTTGATGCTAAAAGAGAGAAAATAAAGGTATATGTCATCAGTATGATGAATAATATATTGTTTTGTGTGCATTCATAACTATCTGACATTTAGGCTTGAACCTGGATGATACTCTTAATTGCAACTCAGATTTGCTATCATTTGCAAGATATGATCCACTAGCGACTTGCCTGTCAAAAATCACACAAATAAAATTGTAAGGCCTGGCGATGCTGTTTACCACACAATGTAAGGCTTTTGCTCCTCTGTGGGCCTTCGGTGCTGATTGTGAGCCTCTCCCCTCATGTACTTCAATTGTCCTGCTTAGCAATGATGATCTTTGGCGCTCATTGCAAAGACAGATATATAAATACAGTGTACAAGAAAAAAAATGTGAGTACAGTGAACTAATAACGTAATATGAATTAATAAATTAATATACTTTACCTCTTTATATGTAATATGCAGCAATCAATATTCTGAAGAGCTAACAATCTATTTGTATTTTCCTGCATCTGAAAATGTCCAGTTGGACTGTTGATCATCTGAGGAGAAAGTGTCAGCAATGTGGCAAGTGTGCAGTGTAAATAGGCTGCATGCGCAACGGCAAACCATTTGTTTAGGCGGGTAAAGTATCATTTTAGAATCCTAATGTTATTATTTTCAAGTTTGTATTGTAAAATGGAATTTTTTTTGTATGTGTTACTTGGCTCAAGAGCATTTTCCGTTTGTTGTAATGGTATATTGTGTGTCTCCTACGTTCTTGTGTAACTTGTGCCTGTCATTAATTTAGCGGCTCTGTCTCCTTTAGCCTCGTTTTAATTTTTTTCGTCCGACACTTTTTCTCTCGCTTAGCCGATTTTCAAGTGCCGAAACTGCTTGAATGCAACTTAAATTGGCGTGCAACCTCACTTCCAGACGTCCTGGCTGTCCACCCGTGCTGCGTGTGATGTTTGTTTTATGTTGTATATTTTTGTTGTTGTGCTCTTCGTGTTTTTCGATTTTCGCGGCTCGGCCGTTAACCTCATATTTTTTCAACCTCTTATTATTTTTTTCTAAGTTCTGCGGGTCATATTTCTTGATTTTAAAAGTCGTACGTCCTTGTTGGTGTTTTGCACGCTTCTGGGTCGTGTAGCTTTGTTTTCATTTTTTTTGGTCCTGCGGGTCGTATTTTTTTTTTTTTTAATCCAAATTTCCTCATCCCGGGTTTTTGTTTTTTTCTAAGTTAAAGAGGTAAGTTTAGGGAGAAACATAGCAAAAAAAGTAGATAGAATATTTTCTCTTAATGGTCCAATGCGGTCAATGGTTTTAGAAAGAAAAAGTAAACACAGACTAAAAATATTTCACCTTTATGTTTATTCGATGGTACTACATTGGCAACTTCAGGTAACCTACTGCCCTCAGAAAATTTGCTGCCTAAAGCCTGGCTTTTTGGGCCTAGGCTGAAACACACCCATAATGCCCTTGGATTATAAAGAGAAACCTAAACTGGAGTTGGAATATTGTCAGACTATAAAAAATCTTCTTTCATTACAGATCTTCTAAAAGAAAGACCAAATCTACACAGCTTGTCTGCAGATCATCACATAAGACATGGGGAGGGAGAGGAGGGAAATGGAGACATGGGGAGGGAGAGAAGGGGGGAAAAGGAGACACAGGGTAGAGGGGGGGGGGAGAAAGGAGACACAGGGGAGGGGGCAAGAGTGGGGGGGGGCACACAGGGGAGAAGGAGGAAGAGGGGGGAAAAGACACAGGGGAAGGGGGAAAGAGAAATAGGGGAGGGGAAAAGGAGGCACGGGAGAAAGAAACTAATAACGTAATATGAATTAATACATTAATATACTTTACCTCTTTATATGTAATATGCAGCAATCAATATTCTGAAGAGCTAACAATCTATTTGTATTTTCCTGCATCTGAAAATGTCCAGTTGGACTGTTGATCATCTGAGGAGAAAGTGTCAGCAATGTGACAAGTGTGCAGTGTAAATAGGCTGCGTGCGCAACGGCAAACCGTTTATTTAGGCGGGTAAAGTGGAATTTTAGAATCCTAATGTTACTATTTTCAAGTTAGTGTTGTAACATGGCGTTTTTTTTGTATGTGTTACTTGGCTTGCGAGCATTTTCCGTTCGTTATAACGGTATATTGTGTATCTCATACGTTCCTCGCTAACTCGTATGTGCCTGTTGTTGATTTTCGCGGCTCTGTCTCCTTTAGCCTCGTTTTATTTTTTTTAGTTTGGCATTTTTTCTCTCGCTTAGCTGATTTTCAAGTGCTGAAACTTCTTAAATGCAACTTAAATTGGTGTGCAACCTCACTTCCAGACGTCCTGGCTGTCCCCCCGTGCTGTGTGTGGTGTTTGCTTTATGTTGTATATTTTTGTTGTCGTGCTTTTTAGTGTTTTTCGATGTGCGCGATTCGGCCATTAACCTCGTATTTTTCCTACCTGGTATTATTTTTTTCTAAGTTCCGCGGGTAGTAATTCTTGATTTTTAAAGTCGTACGTCCTTGTTGGTGTTTTGCACTCTTCATGGTCGTGTAGCCTTTTTTTATCCTCCAATTTTTCTCTTTCTTAGCTGATTTTCAAGTGGCTAAACTCCTTAAATTCGACTTTAATTTGCGTGCAACCTCACCCCCAGACGTCCTGACTGTCCCCCCGTGCTGTCTGTGATTTTTTTTTTATGTTTTTATTTTTGATTTTCAGTGTATTTCGTGTTTATGTATGTGTGTGTTTCGGCTGTTACTTCCTATTTTTGCGACGTCGTAATTATTTATTTTTTCTAAGTTCCGCGGGTTGTATTTTTTTTTTCTAAGTCCTGAATTCCTCATTCCGTTTTTTTTTTTTTTTTTTAAGTCCCATGGCTCTTTTTTTCACACTTTTTCCCCCCACTTTTTTTGGTTGTTTTTTACCAAGTTTGAGACTCCGTAGAGCCTCCACATCCGCAAATGCGGACACTCGCTTTGCGAGATCTGCATTTGCGGCCTGCAATGAGCCTTTGGCTCATTGCAGCTGACATGGGAGCCGCCACCTCCGCAAATGCGGCCCTCGCTTCAGTTCTGCAAGTTTGCAAAGCGTGAGGACAACTCGCCGTTTGACAATCTAATATGTGATTCTTTGGCTCTTGGTCTTGATCGTTCTTGTCTCCTAACGCTATCTTGATTCTGGCTGTGGTCTGTAACTGCATAGGCTGCAGCGGGCACACCAATACAAGGACTCTCTATTGGTTGATTACTGTTGTTGTGCCTAGGAATGACAGTGATTTGTCAGCTTCATGGATTTAATGACGCATCCATCTATCCCTTGTTAATTCCATGGAGCTGACATGTCAGTGTCCTTGTTGGTCATCATGTACATGTGTAGTGTGTGTGATGTATATGTGGTGTCATGTTGGTGTATGTGATATTCACCTGACATGGAGGCTGGGTCCTGCTGGGCCACCAGGCCGGAAGCTCCACCGGTGGGCATCTGTCTGGTTCTTGTCCTCCTTGGCCATCATCCTCCTCACCTTGGCTCTGATGTCGTCAAACCAGTGCTTGACAGACCTCACATCCCTTGGCGCTGTACCTACTGCTGTCACCTCAGCCGCTACCTCCTTCCATGCCTGAGCCCTAGGCCCTGACCTAACTTCCCTCCCACCTGCAAGAATCACAGGGCGGCCATAGATAGCACCGAGGAGGACCACATTCTCCCAGTGTGTGTAATTGTGGGCCCTGTGCTTACTCTTAGCCTCTTGCCCTCGCGACTGTAGATGGGGATCTTTGCCTCCCTGACCTGTACCTCCCCCGAACTATCACCCCACCTGAAATCAGGCCTCTTCTCCTCAGTCCCTCTCCTAGGTGTCCCTGCTGCTCGGGCCACCCTGCCATCACCCACCTCCTCTACACTCCTCTCCTCCTGCTCCTCCGGCACCTAATCCTCAATCTCCTACTCCTCCACCACTTCTCACCTCCTCTCCTTCACCACTCCTTACCTCCTGTTCACCACTGCTCACCTCCTGATCTCCACCACTACTCCCCAGGGCCATCTATCTCTCCTCTCTATCATCCTTGCCCTTTCGCCTCTCCTCTTCTCCTCCTGTCAAAACCCCATTTGTTAAGCCCTGCATTTTAGTGTTAAGAAAATAAATCTTTTCTTGTTTAAAAAAAATAATAATAATAATTTCATTTGAGTATCTGCACACCCCTACTGGATCACTAACTTGCAGCGCTCAGGGGACTTGTATACCTCAGTGCAGCTGTGACCTATAACTTGTAGGTTCATTCAAGATGAGCAGGCCATAGTAGAGAGGTCAGACAAACCACGGGCAAATGAAGAAGGAACTTGCAACCCTCTTCAGTATCTTTTCCAAGATATCATTATGGATAATTACAACCGTAGATATCAAATATATAGTTGTGGTCAGACCGATTTGTCGGTCGCACAATTTTAAACTATGCACATGCGCAATGAGCAAATTATCTAAGTTAGTATTACTCATGATTTATAGACTGAGGTGTCTGCCATTTTGAGGCTCCCTACCTTTGTTAAGGCTAATTCTAGGCAGACAAAGTCTAAGTTGACCTATTGTGTCTGGAGTCACCCTAGACCTTTGTTTCAAGCCATTAACACAGTCTTATTTTCTTTTAGTATCTCATAGCTATGGTAGAAGTATATTTCAGACGTGCCGGTCTTTCTATGGAGGAGTTCAACAGGATTAATTTCTTCGTGGCCTTGTAAGTAAATTCTCCTCATATGCATAAAGAAATTGATAAAAGAACATGAACATTTTTCTACACTATATTCTTCGGTCACAAATAGTGGAAAATACATGTTAGAGGCAAAAGGCAACTTGCTCAGGTTCTGATATATAATATTTATTTGTTATTTTAAGGTTTCTTGCTAACAACATGGAGGAGGATGAGCCCTTCTATCACCAAATTTATCCCTGGGCTCTGGGTTACATGTGGTATCAGCACATCAATAAGTTCCAGAAGATGCGGGAGATGTTCCTGAAGAAGATCAACTTCCGGGCACTTGTAGACAGAGCCACATGTGAGCAGGTTTGTAAGGAGAATTGTTTTATCATCTGGACTAAGTTTCTCAAAGTCTTGTAAAATGTCAGTGTTTTTCTTTATTTATAGGCCATATAGTTGAATAACAACACATTTATTAATCATCCTTTACCAAACTATAAATGTGCATAATTTATTTGTGAACCACTCACCATATTTTGAGGTCTATATCATTCTTGTGCATTTACTGTTTTTTATCATATAGTGTTAGATAGAGGTCCAAATTCCTGAAATGTGGTACTTTAAAGCTTTATTCACATAATAATTTCTTTTTAGATCATGGGAGAGGGCCCAAACCACTGGGCCTGGAGACGAGAGAGAAAGGAGCATCATGGCTGGGCCATTAGGAGCTATCTACGCAGTGAGGAGGAATTCTTCCTCCGAGGCCCGGGAGACACTCCTTCATCGTGTTCCCTGTGTAATATTCCAACACATGAAGCCAGCTCCTCCCAGGAATGTCAGCCAATGAGGTGGAAGGTTGTTGGGAGCGTTGTTGGAACATATGACGAATCAAGGTATATATCCAAGCACAATATGAAACAATGTAAAGGAGAGCAAGTGGAATGTTTTATTTAAAAGATAAATCGTGACTTTTAAATGCATAGTGTGAAGAAGAGGTAAGAGAAAGGTGACATCAAACATTTTTTGTTTTTAACTTTAGGAGGGTAGCAGCTTTCATAAAAATATGAATATTAGAGCTAATTTGAAAGTATAGGTTTGAAGTCTTTTCCAGAATTTTGTAAAATTACTATTTTAAAGAAGGAATGGTAGGTGTAATTGACTACAAGCAGATTAAACAATCCAAAAATGACTAAATTATACTTAAAACTATTGTGGGGGTTTATAAAGCCTACTTTTTCTAGCTTTATTAAATGTGTTGATCAATGGGGCCTAATGGTTCATATCTGCTGTCACAATCTACAGTAAGTTTATATGTGTTATGTATCAGGGGTTCTGTAGGTCACCAAATGTTATCTAACTGTGGAGAAGTTCATGTGAATGACTCTGATTCCTTTATTTTCATTTATTCTTTATAGCAGCCAATGAAGAGTAACATCGGATATTTGGCCAAATTAAAATCTGGAGATTAATAAATATCCTAAAACCGGCAGCTGCTTCTCCTGCACTTTCTCTACCTTGTTCCTGGGCCTGTTGATAACATACTTGGAATTTCCTCTCATTTCCATCACGTCTCCAAAGCCACAGTAGTGGACATTACCATCTACACAGTCTTCACAAGATAAAATCGTTGTGGACCTCCCATATCAGCAACAATTGTCATGGACAGGATCGGTGGAAAAACTTCAACTTCGACATAAAGACATAAAGACTGTGTTACTTTTTTAGATTAAAAGGTACAAAGACAGGAATAGATAAACTACATAGTTACATTTTATAAAGCTTATGCAAAATGTCTGTCCATGTACATAGTGTTTTACCATTTAGTTTGCCCAGAGGAGGGTTGTGCAGCAGCCATGGCTCCTCACAGGTTTCCTCCACTGGGGGTTTTTCCTGTCCTGAGTGCTGCTGTACACTATTAGTTTTCCTTATTGTATTTTCCATGTAAGTTAGTTTTAAGTAATTAAACCAAGCTTTATTGTTTAAATTTTTTTCAGATTTGACACATAGTTTGTATAGTATGCTGATTGATATTTTATATATTGTAATAAACTATATATGTCTTGCACTGTCATTACTGTGTATGTGTACTTATTGCAGATGCTTATATTAGAATTATTAAGCAATGCACAGTTACAAAATATTTAATTGTATTTCCTTATTTGTATGTATTTTATTGTTATTTTTTCTTTTTTGAGACAGGCGAGGGTTTAAGCTCTCAGGTAATTTGTATGACAGTTGTTAGATTTCTATGTGTTAATCTGATATATTTATACAGTAATGCAGGGAGTGTAATGATAAGCCTTAGCTCTTTATCATTGATATGTTGGGATGTATGAAGAACAATTGGATTTAAGATAGCGAATACTTTTACATCAAGCCAACTGTTTTAATATATCCAAGTGATAAGTGCATATTTTATATCTACTCCCATTAACATAATGTAAGTCACACTGCACTTTGTTGGTACCATATACTTTTATATGGACACATGAAAATGTATTAATCTAATGGAATGGAAGGTGGTCTCAAGCACCAGCTGTATTGGAATCACAGTGGTAAGCAAGTGATTAGGGCCAGATTGTGATCATCTATATTATGAGTATATCTAACTAAATTAAATACTTCTAAAAATGTATATAGGCAGAATATCATCTCAAACCTTCCACAGAAAGGAGAATGGTAAAATTAATATGTAAGACAGGGATATACATGCATTTTTAGAGAAAATTCTATATTTAGATAACTGATTGTGTCATGGAGGGTTCCAGTTTAGTCGGCTAGTCTGTCTGTAGCTTGGGAGAAAGGCTATTCAATGGGATCTTATTCTGCCTTTTAATTGGGCTATTTGAAGAAGCTTCTTAATCCTTATACAAACACAAAATGTCATCGTCGTTAAAATCAAAATTAAATGCAATACAGTGCCTGGTGAAGATTTCGACTTGTGGAAAGAGACTCCCTATATCACAATACTTTTACTGACCTCCCACCAAAACACTACGCACATACAATCTGTGAGCCTCATTCTATTGAGCTTTTGCTCGATCCGGTAGCTCATAAGTGAGGTCGGAAATTATTTTGCTATTCAATTGCCGTCTTTCTGTGGGCTCCAAATGGGTTACGAGTTATGGCCTTGAAAAAATGGTGATGGTTAAACCTGTAACTTACAGCCTCCCAAAGCCTTTGATCTTTCAAGGCCGCAAGACTTCAGATCTAGAAAATCGCACAAAGCTATTCAATTGCAAAAATAGCTCAACACCACAGCCGCAATCAAGCTTGCAAACGCCAAATGGCGGCCCAAAGCTTCTGGGCTCCAAATAGGGTTTACAAAGGGAAAGGTTTTACAGACTAGTTTGTAACACTGCAAATGTTAATGTAAAGACACCAATGCACTTTAAAATATGGGGAAAGCGATGGAAGACTGTCACAATCTGTTACTTCAATTGGTCCTTGTACACCTCTGATAGGTGAAGATGGACCATACACAGGAACCACGCCCAGGAGCTTGCTTCAGCACACCAGAATATAAGTAATCTCATCCTGTTGATTATATTTAGGTGCGCTGAGTGAGTTATTACCAGATAACAACATTGTAACATGCTTACTGGGAACCCCTGTACTTCTTTTTTTTAATTTTTTTTATTCTTTTTATTCTTTTCAGACATATGACAAAATTGACATAAACAAATTACATATCACTGTTTAAAAATAACATATAACAATCATCCAATCTTCAAAAATGAAGGTTCCACTTTTTCCCCCCCTAGAACATACCTTCTTCAAATTTTAGCAGAGATAAGGTATCTATCCGACTTTGTCCAGTTAATGTGGGAAGTTTGCTTCAAAGGGACTAACCAGGTCAAATTATATGTCAGATCCCGATTAAGGTTAATGGCATGAATTAATTATTTTGTTGTGGGAACTGAAGGTAAGTTCCAGTATTTCACCATTAGCCATTTAGCTCCCAATAGGATATGATATATCAGATATCTATCAGCGTATGGTAGGTGCTCCAGATCCATATGAAAAAGGACCAATTGTGGAGTACAAGGAATATGTTTATCGATCACTTTAGATAATAACAGACATATTTCCGCCCACATCTCGTTTATTTTCTTGCACTCCCACCAAACATGGGCTTCAGTGCCTCGTATACCACAATGTTTCCAACATAGATCTTCCCCTTTTGAGTTAATTTTTGACATTCTAACGGGAGTAAAGTGCCACCTATGCATTAATTTAAAGAATAGTTCCAGATATGCTGTGTTTACTGCTGATTTCTTAACCATTTTTATAATTCCCCTCCAAGCGGTTTCATCTAAGTTCATTCCAAGATCTAATTCCCATCCTTTAATTCCTATACTTTTAATAAAGGGAGCTGTCTCTAATCTTACTACATTTAGAAATAATATGTGATTTTACTCCCTTAATGATTAGTTCTTTTATTTTTGTTGGCGAATTCATTCCAATGATTTTATAACCCCAGGTAATTAGAGTTTGTTTCAGGCTTTCATAATTTAACCAGGTACATTTTGTGATCTCAAATTTCTTCTGCATCTTCGAAAAAAGTTAAAAGGTTGTTCTTTTGATATAATTCAGAAACTAAGGTAATGCCCCTGCTTCGCAAACGGGAGAATGCTGAAGAGAGATCTTTTGTATAAAATAGATCAATCGATTTAGCTAATGATGGGAAGTTTGATATTTGCAATCTCTCTTTATTTTTATACCAAAATCTTAAAAGTGCATTTCATTTTTTTGGAAGTTTGCCAAACAAAGTTTTATTATAATTGGGGAACCATAGTAGATTTTTCATAGGGGTCTCCCTTATAGGGGGCCTCTTCCAACACCAGTCTTCTAGGTTTATCTTGGGGGGTATTCCAACCTATAAGTTGGGCTGTAACAATTTTTTGATGTATATATTTTATACAGTGGGCATTTAGGCCTCCTTTTTCTAATTCCTTACACACAAGACTTTTCCTAATTCTGTTTTTCCCCCCATATATAAATTTGTCAAGCTTATCCTGGTTGAGTTTTAGGTAGTTAATTGGTATACTACCTGGTATTGATCTCAAGCAGTAAGTAATTTTTGGAATAATTCTCATATTGATAGCATAGTTCTCCAGTTCCTCAGAATGGGTCTGATTTGCTCCATTACCTCATTTCAGTTATCATTATAGCTGTTACTCACTTTAAATGAGAATTTTATCCCCAAGTGAACAATATATTCAGATTTCCAATTGAAAATTAATAATTTCTTCAATATTTGTTTGGCTTCAGACTTTATGCCTTTTATCAAAGTATCTGATTTTGATCTGTTAATCTTAAAGTAGGATAGTCTACAAAACTCCTCTAGTATTTCCTGTAATTTATGAAGATCATTAATTTCATCCTGTTGATTATATTTAGGTGGGCTTAATGGGTTATCACCAGATAACAACTTTGTAACATAATAGGCCGGTGCAATAGCCTGCAGACTAGCTAATATGTTTCTTTACAACAATTCCTATAATATGAAACATAATACATAAACCAACATACATACAGTATAACAGTGTTATCATATTTTAACCATGAGCGCTCAGAAATACATAACCATAATAATAAAATCAGGGTAACTCTGGCCAGTCAGGCCCAGGCTATAGTGTAAAACAGTCCAGTTAGGCACTGGGCATGACAAAGGCATTACAATTACATGCACAACAACTCCCAACTATCAAATATAGCAAAAAATAACATTTTCTTTTTCTAATATGTTGTAATGGTCATGTGTATGCCAATGTGAAAAGCCACGCTGCAACATGCAGAAAGCTATTAAAGAAACACTACCACATTAAATTTCAACACAAATACAGGCAAATGGCTGACATATTAACCCTTTCTCTCTCTCTCACAGAAGCTCTAATCTGGACCCTAAAAATACAAAGGTCACCTTATATATATCTCACTCATCACATCTACATTGGGACAACAAATAGTGGCCAAACCGCCACATGGCATATATCAATTCCAGGGGAACATTTTACATATGGTTGTTGAATCCCTCTGTTGTGTCCTACTCTCTGTGACCCTATGGACTGCAGCACACCTACTAATGTCTCTGTTTGTCCGTATCCACAAGGTTTGCATGCCAAAGATACTAGAGTGGGTTGCCAGTTCCTTCTCTGGTGGACTGTGATTTATCTGATCTCTCTGCTATTACCTGCCCACCTACAGTAGCCCTACATGGTATAGCTCACAGCTTCATTCAGGTACACAAGCCTCTTTACCACCACCACCACTTAGCAATGCTGAAGGGGACGAGGGGAACATACACCACACTAAAGGACCCATCAGGAAGAGCCACAAAAACACATGGAGGCTGTGCAGAGCCAACTCACCTCCATCTCTGCTACGCCCATCCTGGAAAGTCCCACGCCATTGCTGATGACCATGTGCCAAGATTTATAACTATTACCCTTTGGTGACCTCCCATTATGTTTTGCTATTCATCAGTTTACATTAGTTTGTTCCCCATGTCCCCTTCTGGATTGCTAAGTGGTGGTGGTGAAGGGGTTTATGTACCTGAATGAAGCTGAGAGCTACACCATGTAGGGCCACTGTAGGTGGGCACGTCATACCAGAGAGGTCAAACAAATCACAGTCCACTAGAGTAGGAACTGGCAACCGACTCCAATAACATTTGTCATATTTTATCAGGCCCTCAGGGGAATGTTGATACTCCACAGTATCCCTAATTGGACTTTGCATGTGTGTTAACCCTTTATTTTGATTATATATGATATATATATATATATATATAATGTTATGATATCTAATGCTATTATGACTATTATTATTGTTATATGCATTGATCTATTGCATAGTAACTTGCATAGTAACATAGTAACTTGGGCTCATTAGTTTACATATATAGGAATGTGACACAAATGTGATGTATTTGGATGTACCATAACAGCATCCATTGAAAACACACTGACACATTTAGAACGGTATAAAAAAACTTTATTTCATCACAGAGCAAATCAAAAATGGTCAAGACTGTGCATTAATATTATAGGTGTGGTGTGGGCGGATCCCGGGAGAGCAAGAGGCTTGTGGGAAAAAGGGGATACCTAAAGGGGGGTAATCTCATAGTTTTGAAAAAGCATGATGCACAGCACCTACTGCACAGTCACTACACCACTGCAACTGGAATCTTGGGAAAAAAAGGATCATCAAAATTCACCCCATTTAATTGAAGAAACCATTAATGTGCATAGCACTTACAACTTGTCTAGATCTGCTCAATGAAACAGATGATCTGACCTCTGGACTGTGTAATCCAATCCAGGTTCCCACTTACAGTGTGGTGACAAAAGAAAAATCTGAAAAAATGGTCAATCAAAAAAATGCGGAAGAGGATAAAAACAACTAATCAACATGCATGTACAGTACAGTGCTACATACTTGAACTGTAACAATATATCAACTCACCTGATTCCCATCTGCAAGCATTACTAACTATTAGCTAGGTCTCTGGATAATCAGCAATATGGAAAAATACCCATTAATACGGAGAGGACACAAAGGTCAGCAGCCAGATTCACTGTTACTTACATCAGACCCAAGGATCTGTTCTTAGATCGATATTGAGGTCAGGATCATAGGCTGCACTAGTGCATAAATTAATGCTGGCTGTCATTAACATGCCATTGTGAGACTTTGCGGTATTAGTCTAAATTTAAGCTAACAGCAATCATGTCTTAGATATCTGGCTATATGATAGCTTTAAGATTGTGGGAGCTACACATTAAGGAGGGGCTGTTATTGAAGGAGTCTACCTGAGAGATACTGGGAAAATCTTACACCTTCACAATGCTTGTAGAAGATGCCTTCATGGACCAGAATTCTGCCTGGTGTCATCACTCCGGAGGGAGGGCCCTGGCGATATGCTCAGTCTCTGGAGGAGGGGGATAGTGGGGTTGAATACCGGAAGTGTGGCCGGAGGGCCAGATGTTGACCCCACCAGTCATATTACATCCTCCTCCTCTGAACCAGGGCCCTTGGCTCCGCTTGTCTTCTCCTTCCCCTGCACCAGTTCTTGCTGGGCGGGGGCTTGCTTCTCCCCTTTTTGCTTAGTTGGAGCCGATGCCCCCGTCTCTGGCTTGCCACTGGACCCAGACCTCCTTGATGCTAAAAGAGAGAAAAGAAAGGTATATGTCATCAGTATGATGAATAATATATTGTTTTGTGTGCATTCCTAACTATCTGACATTTAGGCGTGAACCTGGATGATACTCTTTATTGCAACTCAGATTTGCTATCATTTGAAAGATATGATCTAATAGCGACTGGCCCGTCAAAAATCACGGCAATAAAATTGTAAGGCCTGGCGATGCTATTTACCACACAATGTAAATTTGCTCCTCTAAGGTCCTTCGGCGCTCATTGTGAGCCTCTCCCCTCGCGTACTTCAATTGTCCTGCTTTACAACAATCACCTTTTGCGCTCATCGCGAAGACAGATATCTAAGTACAGTGTACAACAACAAAAAATGTACAGTGAATTAATAAAGTGATATCAACTAATAAATGAATATACTTTACCTATTTATATGTAATATGCAGCAATCAATATTCTGAAGAGCTAACAATCTATTTATATTTTCCTGCATCTGAAAATGTCCAGTTGGACTGTTGATCATCTGAGGAGAAAGTGTCATCAATGTGGCAAGTGCGCAGTGTAAATAGGCTGAGTGCGCGAGGGCAAAGCGGCATTTTGGAATCCTACTGTTATTATTTTTAAGCTAGTGTTGTAAAATGACGTATTTTTTCCATGTGTTACTTGGCTCGCAAGCATTTTGCGTTCGTTGTAATGGTATATTGTGTATCTCCTACGTTCTTGTGTGCCTGTCGTTGATTTTCGCGGCTCTGTCTCCTTTAGCCTCATTTTCATTTTTTTCATCCGACATTTTTTTTCTCGCTTGATTTTCAAGTGGCGAAACTCCTTACATTCGACTTTAATTTGTGTGCAACCTCACACCCAGAATTCCTGGCTGTTCCCCTGTGCAGTGTGTGATTTTTTTTTTTTTTGTGTATTTCGTGTTCTGTTTGTACGCTTTTTTTTTTTAAATTCAATAATTTTTATTGACACACAAAAAAATTTAAGAGAAAAAGAGAAGGTTACAACCGTGTATAAATAGTGCTGGTACAATTCGAGGAAACAATACTTAGAGATAAGTACAAGGTGCACCTGCTAAGAACATAGACCTTAGTATTGGTTGCCCTGCTACTGTTTTCTATGTGTGTCACACCAACAACAGTTTTCCATTTTCAATAATAATGACAAAAAAACAAAACAAAAAAAAATAAGAAAGTCAAAAGACAATAACAAGAGTGAAGAACAACAGAAACCACAAACAAGTTTATGGTGATTATGGTTTACATATTGAAGCTAACTATGAACAGGGTTTTTAGTGTAAGGTATATAGTTTCTCCCTTCCAAGATTGTCCACCGCCCAGTATGGGGTGGGGAGGATAATTTCAGATCCTTGCAGTGTTGGAGCCAAAAGCCCCTCCAGGACCACCTTCTCGTCCCCGGCCCCCCCAGGGCCCCCACAGGTTCGATCCCCGCCAACTTACTTTTGCTCCCGGTCTCCAGCAGAGGTGCCCCGACATGCTCTCTCCAGCCACCTCTATTCCATGCCCCCCCCCAACCTCCCAGTGTCACCCTATCCTGGATCTATGCTGTAGTTGGAGGCTATCCAGGGTTCCCAGATATCCAGGAAGCTGGTGTAAGTGTCTGAAACTAGGTGGATGAGTTTCTCGTTAATCATAATAAAGTTTATTTTGTTTATGATCTCTCTTAGGTTTAGTTTAGAGTTTTTCCATTTACTGGCTATATGGTTTTTTACCGCTAAGAATATGGACTGGAGTAACCTATCCTGGAACCTGGACAGTATGGGGGGTCTTAGTCCCAAGAGACAAGTTTCGATGGAGGGGGTTATTTGGGTAAGGCAGAGTTTAGAGGCTATTTGAGTTGTCCTGGACTAGATGTCCTGGGCCTTCGGACACATCCACCATATGTGGATAAAGGTCCCCTTCTCTGCACATCCCCTGAAACAGGTGTCGGGCTCTAGAGGATTCATTTTATGTAGCCTAGCTGGGGTAATATAAGTCCTGTGGAACACTTTTAATGAAGTTTCCATCAGGCTATAATTGTAGGAGCCTTTCGCTAGTCTCTGGCTAATTTTTCCCCATTTCTTCAGATCCCATGTCTGGCCCAGGTCTTCCTCCCATTTTATCAAGGGCTTAGGCTTACTATTGCTTTGCGGGTTATTACATTTCTCGTAAATTAAGCCTAGTGTACCTTTAGATAGCGGGGCTTCCGAGCACATGCGTGTCATCCAGTTTGCTTGGGGTTGGCCTAGTGACTTCCCCAGAGTCCATATAAAGTGACTAAATTTACAAAAAACGAAGTGTTCCTTTAGGGGGAGATTAACGTTGTCTCTAAGGTATTCAAAGTTAATGAGTTGGCCCTTTTTGAACCAAGCCCCTACCCTGTCCAGCCCATTGGCGGTCCACCAGGCCACTGAGTCGCTTGAAAGATCTTTCGCAAAGAGGGGGGAAGTGGTAATCGATAGGAGCGGAGAGAGGTCGGGAGTCAGGCGCCTTTTTGAGTTCGCCCAGTCCCAGCAACCCAAGGACAGTCTAATCATGGGATTTGAGCAAGTGAGCAGCTGGCGGTGTGATTTTGGGAGCCAAACTACCGTGTCCCACCCCTGAGGATATAGCTGTTGGTTTTCTATTGCTACCCATATGGGTTGGTGTGCCTCTGAGTGCGCTTGGGGTAGAAAAGAGATTGGGGCCGCCCTATAGTAGAGTTTAAGGTGGGGACATGAAAGTCTGCAGCTATTTTTGTGCCGAAACATAGTTTCGGGATTCTGGGAGTTTTACCTCTCCATATGAACCTCATAATTTGCTTTTGTAGGTTGTCTAGGTCTTTGATGGGGACTTTAATTGGGAGTGATCTAAAATAGTACAGGATTCTGGGGAGTACGTTCATCTTGACCATGTGGATTCGGCCAGACCAGGAGATGCAGAGTTTATTCCATCTCTCTAGGTCAGCTGTTATCTCTTTGAATAGGGGCGGGTAGTTTGCCCCATACATGTCCGCGATGTTCGGGGTAATCTTTATTCCCAGAAACTTTAAATGTTTTTTGGGCCAGTGGAAGTTGAATGTGGCCCTAAGCCTCTCCCTCTCAGGTTGTGCAAGGTGGTGCCCTATAATTTCTGATTTTTCTTTGTTCACTCGCAGCCCGGAGACAGAGTGGAATTTGTCCAACTCCTCCATCAGGGCCGCCATGGACTTGAGTGGGCGGGTCAGAGTGCACAGTAGGTCGTCAGCGAAGAGGCAACATTTATACTCTCGGCCTTCTAATCTTAGAACTTGGATCGCTGGGGAGGCCCTAATACTCTGGGCTAGTGGCTCTATAGCGAGGGCGAAGAGTAGTGGGGAGAGAGGGCAATCCTGTCTGGTCCCCCTCTGTATGTCTAATAGGGAATTCTCTGGGCCAGGAAGTTTCAGGATTGCTTGTGGAGACCTTTAATATGTTTTAAGGAGGTTTAGGAAGTTCCCTCTAATACCAAATTTCTGTAGAACTGCAAATAGGTATGGCCATTCTATCGAGTCAAATGCTTTTTCGATATGTAAAGCTAAAGTGCAAAGGGGGGTCTTTGAGTGTTTGGCTAGGGGCATGATATTTAGTACTCTCCTAATATTGTCTCCCGCCTGCCTGTGGGGGATAAAGCCTGCTTGGTCCTTGTGTATTAGATTAGGTAGGCTAAGCTAGAGATCCTTGTAGCCATCAGCTTAGCTAAGATTTTGATGTCCCCGTTGAGCAGAGAGATAGACCGGTAGTTTTTAACCTCCATGGGGTCCCTCCCCGACTTGGGAAAGAAGACCAGAGTTCCGGCGGCATCTGTTCTCCCTTCAGGATAGCATTGTACATTAAAACCAAGTGGGGAGTCAGTATATCTACAAACTTTTTATAGTAAAGATTTTGAAAAGCCATCGGGCCCGGGAGATTTGCCTAGTTTGAGTGTTTTAATGGTGTCTCTGACCTCCCCCTCTGTAACCTCCGAATTAAGTAAGTCCAACTCGGAGTCTCCCAGAACAGGGAGGTCTAGTCCCCCTAGGTAGCCTTTCAG
The DNA here is from genome assembly GCA_027410445.1 of Discoglossus pictus. Classification (NCBI taxonomy): domain Eukaryota; kingdom Metazoa; phylum Chordata; class Amphibia; order Anura; family Alytidae; genus Discoglossus; species Discoglossus pictus. The sequence continues at coordinate 36,762,830 of CM050172.1, read as the reverse complement.
AGAGTCCCCAACAGCCTGTGTTTGTGAGGTGTATATCTCTTGATAGAACGTTCGGAAGATATCTTGGATCTTAGCCTGACTTTGTGATTATGCCCATTTTTGTTTTGATTTGGGTGACCCTTGCTTGCTGGAATCTAGCATTCAGCCTATTAGCCAGTAAGGGGCCCGGTTTGTTTGCCTGCGCAAAGAATTTGCTCTGGGTTTTCCTTAGGGCCTTCTCTGTTTGGGCTGACAGAATGTTGTCTAATTCTAGCCTGATCAGGTCTATCCTGCTGGCGGTTTAGGTCTGACTGCTGTTGCTGATTTAGTTTTTCTAGGGTGGCTAGTTCCCTGGTCAATCGGCCCTCCTTTTCCCTTACCTTTCTTTTATATGCCGAGGCTAGCTTTATAAAACTGCCCCTTATAAATGCTTTGTGTGTTACCCAGAACCACCCCGCTCCCGTGGAGGGGCTAGAGTTTGTGGAGACGAAGTCCCTCAAGTCTCTGGAGACCCGGGATTGACAGGAGCCTATCGTTGAGCCGCCATGAGTATGGTGCTATGAAATTGGGGGTTAGGTTCAGGCCTAGTGTGACCTGACTGTGATCCGACCAAGGGCAGGGGACTATGTCCGTAGAGATGGCTTGATCTAGTAGAGAGGCGTCAATAAAAAGGGTGTCTATACGTGAGTAGGATTTGTGTGTGGGGGAATAAAACAAATATTCCCTCTCTTGAGGGTGGAGTCCCCTCCAGGCATCTATCAATCCCAGTTTTAGGAGCAGATTCTTGATTAGCTTGATTTTGTCTGGGGGTCTGGATTCCCCCTGTTTCCTAGACCTGTCCTTATCTGGGTCTAGCACTAGATTAAAAGTCCCCGCCTATAATAACTTTGACTAAGTCCTGGGAGTCTAGTGTCTCTAGAAGAATTATGATTGCATTATGAGGGGCTACTGTAGGGGCATAGAGTGACACTAGGGTAAGCTTAGTGTTAAGCAGATTGCCCGTGATAATCACAAATTTACCCTCTTTATCTATTTTTTTGTGGGATACTTGGAAAGGAAAGTCCTTATGAATTAAGATTGCTGCGCCTGCCCTCTTGGTTTTTTGGCTAGAGGTGTGAAAGGTTGGGTAGTCTTTGTGCAAAAACGAGGGGGTCTTCCCCTGCGCAAAGTGAGTCTCCTGAAGAAAAAGGACTGCAGGCTTGTCCTTCTTGTACGTTATGAAGGCTTTCCTTTGTTTGTTGGGGGAGTTAAAGCCTCTAACATTATGCGTGATGAACGTGTAATGTGGGTTAGCCATGTGAGTGTGTGGAGGTCTGCAGGGACCCCATTTGAGCTGTTACCCCAGGTTGCTTGGTGGAGAGCCGGTCGCCAGGGATCCACGCAGGCCAGGGCAACCTCCCCCGAAGAGATGGGCGAGCCAAGTTGGAACACATGTGGGCGCCCCCGGAAGGGGCGGCGAAGAGAGAGAGTTAAATACTAAATCTTACAAAGTTGAGCTTGTATTCTCCTCTTGCAGTCAGCTGTGGTATTAGAAAATTAGCATTGGGCCTTAAACTGTGGGTTAATGGGAGTCCTGGCTTTATATATACATATAACTATCCAGGGTATCTTGGGCCTAGGCCACTCTTAGTTAAACACTGTACACTGAGGTTTACTACTTATGCTTGAGATATATACTGACTGCTGCTCCAGGAGGAACAAGAAAAAAGAAAAAAAGTGCAAACAAACGTCTATCAGTCCCAATTTAGGTGAGTCTTGACGTGCTTGGAAGGTCGGTACTGTAGTCAGGGCTCGGGGTTGGCTGAGTGTCTCTGGTCGCCCCAGGTCGGTGTGACTTTTTGGCCGTTGACCAGATTCGGGCGTCGATTCTGGAGCCAAGGCCTCCCTCTGCTGGGTCAGTCAAGTGAAGGTGGTGTAGAATTTTGGCACATTCCTCTGGAGTGTGAATCAAATAGACAGTCCCTTGATGTTGAAATGAGAGAGAGAAAGGGAAGCCCCATCTGTATGGAATCTTGCATTTGATCAAGGTAGCAAGGGCCGGTTTCATTGCTCTGCATTTCTCTAGTGTTCGTGGGGATAGGTCCATGTAGATTTGGAGAGGGGCGCCATCAGGGCCTTTGATGTTAGGTAATTTTCTTGTGGCATTCAGGATCAGGTCTCTGTTTTTTTGCCCCAGGAAGCGGACAATTATATCCTTTGGTAGTTCTTGATTTCGTGAGGCCCCAAGGGCTCTATGGGCTCGCTCAATTTCCCAGGTGTTGTCAGCCACCTCTGGTAGGATAAAGGAGATCACCGCTCTTAGATATTGCAGTAGATCGGGTACCAAGTTTGGGACCCTGCGTACCCTGATGTTGTGTCTCCTCGATCTGTTCTCTAGATTATCCAGCTTGTCGTCTAAAAGAGAAACTTTTGCCACCAGACTGTTGATTTCTGCTCTGTCTTGTTCTTCAGCTTCAATTATTTTGTCTGTGGTCTCCTCGAGGAGGTTGGTTCTCTGGACCAGTTCGAATAGGTCGTCCCTGATCTCTTTAACTAGCTGTGTTGATTGAGCCTGTAGCATCTGCCCTATGATCTCTAGTGATTTGGCTGAGAGATTCATGTCTTGAGGTGGGTTGGGATCTTCCCCTTCTGCTTCAAGTTGATCACTTTGTTCAGGAGAGGGGCTGCGGGGCTGTGAGAGGAGAGCCTCTGGTTTATGGAAGAGCTCCTGAATGCTCTTAGAAGGCACATTTTTCTTTGACTTGCCCATTTTCGCCAACTCCAGCTCTGAATGAGGATAATTTGTTTGTATGTGCAAGCTTGTAAATGAGATTATGCGTGGGGTAGATGCCGCCTCTGATTTAAGTAATTTGCAGAGCGGGGGAGAAAGCTCGTGCCAGACTTAGGTAGGAGTATTAAGGCGCCCTCAGGGTCTGTTGAGTCATGCCTGTCAAGAACCCCCTGTCTCTAAGCTTCTTGTCCCATAATGTTCATGGGGGTGTTTATAAAGGTCAAACACTCACGTGGTCTTGGTAAGCTCTCTACCTCCAGGTTAGCGGTCTGTGAGCGTATATTCGGTTGCCTCTGGCTTTCAGGCTTCTCCCTATGGGAAAATGGCTGCTTCCTTTTGGCGGGAAAGTTCCCCCCAGAGTGTTTGCCTGAGCCTTCTAGGCTCTTGGGTTACTGGCCTACTATTAGGGCCTTGGGCTGTGCTTCCCTCAGTGTGCCCCCGGGCCACCCTTCCAGGGCATCTTCAGGGCCCAGCAGGGAGAGGAGGAGGCCCCCGGCGACACCCCTGTTCCTGTGGGGAGAGTAGGCAGCCTCCCGGTCTGGGCCCAGGGCTCCGGTCCCGCCGAAGCTCCTCAGGCTTTCCGTTGGGCCTACCTCACCTCCAAACCCGCTCCGGAGGTGGGCCTGCTCAGTGTGGGGGCAGATGTGGGGTGCTGTGGGGTCTTGTGTTGCGGGACGTGTCTTCCCCCCACGCTCCTGCTTACCCCAGCCTCCTGATGTCACCGTGGGTCTCCTCCTGCCGCTCTCCTCCTTTGCCCCCCCCCCCCCCTGTTCGGTTCGGGCCTACTTCTTTTGCCGGGGAGACGGCGCCGGGAGCCACTCCCGCGGGAGGCCGGTTGGAGTGGGCCTCAACCTCACGGCTCCGCTCCCCGGCTCTCCTCTTCCTCCTTCTTCTAAGTTAGCGTTGCCCTCGTGACTTTAGGCTTTTTTATTTTCTGTAATTAGAGTGGTGGGGGTTAATAGGGGGTAGGTAGTGTAGATGTTAATAGGTTAGTGTAGAGGGTGTTTAGTAGATCTTTAATGTTTTATTGGGGGTTGTAGAGTGCAGTATAGTGTTTATACTTAGTGTCATGATGGTCCTTGAAGACCATCATGGCACTTATGTGGTTAATGTAGTGTTGTAACAGGCCCATAATGGTGTTAATATACCCTTGTATAATGGGGTTAAATAGAGGCTTATGGGGGTCTGTATTGACCCCCATGAGTGACAGTGTTAATGAAGGGCTTATGGGGGTCTGTATTGGCCCCCATGAGTGACAGGGTTAATGATGGGTTTATGGGGGTCTGTATTGACCCCCATGAGTGACAGGGTTAATGAAGGGCTTATGGGGGTCTATATTGACCCCCATGAGTGACAGGGTTAATGAGGGTTTTATGGGGGTCTGTATTGACCCCAATAATTGACAGGGTAACAGTGAATCTATTTTTTTTCTTTTCTAACGGGTCCTTTAAGGACCTTTAGGTCCTTTAAGGACCTGTAACGCGGGAATTTTGAATTTTGATTGCAGCGGGGGTCTGCGATCGCGTGCAATCGGGACCCCCACTGCGATGGTTAATGTGGGGTTAATGCAGGGCTCGGAGCTTATCTCGGATCCCCTGCGGTTAATGCGGGTTTCCGAGCCTATCTCAGGTCCCTTCTTGGGTAAGTTGTAGGTGGCTGTGCGGTCCTGGGTCTTTTAGCCTCGTTTTCATTTTTTTCGACGGCCATTTTTTCTCTCGCTTAGGGTTTTTTGTGTGTCTGAACTCGTGCATTTGGAGTTAAATGGAGGTGTAACTTCACTTTCAGAGGTCCTGGGTGCCCCCCTTGCTATGGGTAAGCTTTTTATGTAGTTTGTGTGAGTATTTTGTGTGTTTTGTATGTTTTTAGTTGCACGCGGGTCGGCGTGTGGGTGTTTGTTACGTTAAGGTTGGTTCCGAGGTTCGCAGATGGTGTGTCGTGTTGTTTGCGTTACAACGTTAATTTTGCGAGGGTCGCAGTTGCTGGCAAGGAGCGCCTTTGGCGCTCCATGCCAGCAACTGAGATCCTCGCCCACAGCCCTCGCTACTTGAGGGCCGCGGCTCGCTGCGTGAGCCCGCTAGCGTTAGCAACAACTCGTACGCTCACAACTATATATGTGATTGTTACTTTTATAAAATCTGTAATTAATTGAATTTCTCAAATATTTTATTTGTCCCTTTTTACTTCCTTTTTTTTGCGTTTTTGAGTTAAATTCTAGGTTCAACAAGAGAAATAACAGAAATGTTAAGGAGGTAAGTTTAAGGTGAAACGTAGCAAAAAAAGTAGGTAGAATATTTTATCTTAAAGGTCCAATGCGGTCAATGGTTTTAGAAAGCAAAAAGTATACACAATTTAAAAATATTTCACCTTTATGTTTATTCGATTGTACTACATTGGCAACTTCAGGTAACCTTCTGCCCTCAGAAAATGTGCTGCCTAAAGCCGGGCCTTTTGGGCCTAGGCTGAAACACACCCATAATGTACTTGGATTATAAAGAGAAACCTAAGCTGGAGTTGGAATATTGTCACACTATAATAAATCTTCTTTCATTACAGATCTCCTAAAAGAAAGACCACATCTACACAGCTCGTCTGCAGATCATCACATGAGACATGGGGAGGGAGAGGAGGGAAATGGAGACACGGGGAGGGAGAGAAGGGAGAAAGGGAGGCACAGGGGAGAAGGGGGGGAAGAAAGGAAACACAAGGGAGGGAGAGGGGGAAAAGTGGGGAGGGAGAGATACAGGGGAGGGGGGAAAGAGACACAGGGTAGGGAGAGGTGTAAAAGTGACACAGGGTTGGAGATGGGGGAAAGAGACACCGGGGACGGAGATGGGGGAAGGAGACACAGGGAAGAGAGAGCGGGAAGGAGACAATGGGAAGGGAGATGCGTAAGAGACACAGGGGAGGGAGAGGGGGTAAAAGACACAGGGGAGGAGGAAGAGGGGGTAAAAGAGACACAGGGGAGGGAGAGGAGGGAGAGACACGAGAGGGGTGGAAAGTGACACAGGGGTGGGTAGAGGCTCGCAATGAGCACAGAAGGCGCTCATTGCGAGGCTCGCCATGAGTGACAATGTTACAGAAATGCGCTCAGTGCATGCCGCGCTGTACAATGAGCGGAAAGGCCGCTGATTACGGGGTCCGCGATGAGCACTTTTGTTGTAAAATAGGTCCGGGAAAGACTTGCAATGAGCGCCGAAGTCACTCATCGCGAGGCTCGTAAGTTAGAGGGGGGAGAGCCTTGCATTCTGTGGCAAACAGCATTGACAGGTTTAAAATGTTATTGCCGTCATGTTTGATGGGTAAGTCGCTAGTAACAATATAGCACAGGAGGATGAGTCCCTCAGGTCAGAAGGTGCCTATCACATTAATGGGGAAGAGCAGAGAGTGAGTATGAGTAGCAACAGAAGTGGTAATGACGTGGTTGGGCTAAAACCAAGAGGACAACCAGCTGCTGATGTGTCTGGAGGGGAAAGGAAAGTCCAATGCTGCAAATAACAGTTCAGCACAGGAACCTGGAATATTAGAACAATTGCAATCTGGACATAGACAACAATGAAATAAAAGAGTAAACATTGATATCCTAGGAATTAGTGAACTCAAATGGACTGGAATGAGACATTTCATATCAGACAACCACCAGATCTTCTACTGTGGTCAAGAATCCCCCGGAAGAAATGGAGTAACCTTCATAATCAATCAAAGGGTGGCCAAAGCGTTGCTCGGTTACAACCAAATAAATGAAAGAGTGATTACAGAGGGTACCTGTAGCCATGAAGCCATGAAGAAAAACATAAATATCTAAACACAATAATACAAAAATAAACATAAGAAATAAGAGAGAATAACATGAAACTGTAAAATGCCCAAAACCCATTTTTTTAAGTTAAGCGTGTTTCTGGTGTTAAAGATGAAAACCCTTTCACTGTAAATGTTTTCTTCTCCTAGTGTTTTTGAAATTTCCTCTGAGTATCTACACACAAATTAACACATAGTATACAGATACATAAACATAATTACAGTGCAGACTGGTAAAGCCAGTAATGACATCACAGCTCTATTAGAACCCATGACATCACGAGGGATAAACAAGGTGATCACAAGCTCACATCAGTTGTATTCATTCAAATTGTCTCTGACCGTTGGCAGCCGAGCAACCCTGGAGATTTCCATACTTGTGATTCGGATACATCTGACATATTATAATTTTGTATTAGCATATTATATTGAAAGCGTTACATTTTATCAGTTATATTTAATTTATCATTGTTTTTTAACTAGTAAAAAGTTATTTAATTGCCTATTATTTAGTTTTAGTATATACATTTCAGTCAGTAACCTTTTGTTTATAAAATCTGTAATATTTCATTGAATTTCTGATCTATTTTCTTTGTCCCTTTTTCTACTTTATTTTTTTTTTTTGAGTTTTTGAGTTAAATTCCAGGTTCAACAAGAGAATAACAGAGATGCTAAGGAGGTAAGTTTAGGGAGAAACGTAGCAAAAAAGGAGGTAGAATATTTTATCTTTTATAATACGGTCAATGGTTTTAGAAAGCAAAAAGTAAACACAGCCTAAAAATATTTCCCCTTTATGTTTATTTGATTGTACTACATTGGCAACTTCAGGTGACCTGCTGCCCTCAGAAAATGTGCTGCCTAAAGCCGGGCCTTTTGGGCCTAGGCTGAAACACACCCATAATGCCCTTGGATTATAAAGAGAAACCTAAGCTGGAGTTGAAATATTGTCACACTATAATAAATCTTCTTTCATTACAGATCTAAAAGAAAGACCAAATCTACACAGCCCCAGAGAGAGGACAGGAGCGCCCACAGTCCTGGGGATAAGAGGTAGTTGGAACTAATAATATAAATGACAGGTCTGGTGTGAATTGGAGTGACCTAGTTAGGTGAATAGTAACATTGCAAATACAGACACTTAAAATTCCATATATTAAACCAAAAAGTACTGAGACAAAAGAAAATTGCAGTGCTCTGTATTCATTGCACTATAACATTTGTAGAAATAACTTTTCCACTATAGGCTCGAATGATATTAATTAGTTGTATATTTCTGAGTATGTAAAAATATAAATGGCATTGCTCAGTTGTGTCTGACTCTCTGTGACCTCATGGACAACACACCATGCTGATGCACTTGGTTTTCATGGCAGGGATACATGAGTGGGTTGCCAGTTCCTTCTCCAGTGGGCCACAGCACACAGCCCCAGTCTTTCCCAGGGGGTCTCCTATCCAAGTACTAACCAGTGTGACCCCTTGGATCCTTGTCTGGATTCAAACCCAGGATGCTGATGTGGAAGCACCTGCATCCTAACCACTGGGCCACCAGGGAACCCTTCTGAGTATGCACCTTTGTTATAAAGGGGATCTCATGTCAGGTTTATCCTGTCCTATCACAGAGCAGCACACAAGTCTCCAGAAGATCCAGTTGCCAAGAGAAGAAGAACCGTTTGTGGGATCCCTCTGAGGGAATGTGAAGTCCGGCTCTGTCGGTGGATTATTGTGAAATCATCTGAAACACAGGCTTTTTATCATCTTCTTGGTAAGAGACTCTGATTTATGTTTTTAATGCTCACATTGTAAGATTTATGGTGATTTTTAGATTCAAACATTTTTTAATCAGTGCATCAAGGGTTAGAAATGTACTATTAATACATTTGAAAGAAAGCTTCATAGCATTATCAGGACTTCCCTGGACAAATTCTGATTTGGGAATATGAGCGGCAGCCAATCACTGGGGAGAGGATTAAATACATATATAACTCATTTATAACAAAAGCACATTTAGGTGTTATAAACAGGATATTGAGTTAAACTGATATTTCAGTGGCAGATACAGTAGCTAAAACTAAGACAGGATGAACTTATATTTGTGAACAGAAAGATGTACAAAGTACGTCAGTGAGAGAAAGTCATAGAGAGCAACTTTAAAAAAAATATGTTTTGGACCTAAGAAACTATTTTTTTGTATATTTATAATGAGAAACAGATATGAAGACTATTGTATTAAATAATACTATAACAAACATGGCTCCAGTATGTATTACCTCTCTTGTTCTTTACTGTAGAAGATGATGTAATTCGGGCATTCCTAGCTATGGACAGCTGTATGAAGATCTCAGATAAGGTATTTCTTGTACATGTCTTTGGCAGATGATGGGGTCCCCTAAAAAACCCCTGTTTAGTGTAAGATATATATCTGAATTTCCTATTTGTTATTAATCATGACAGAATGGAAGCAAGAAACAAATAGTAAGTATGAGCTGGAGTTATTTCCATGATGATGATCTTTCATGGTTGTGTTAGGCCTGGAGAATAGCAGATCACAATTGATTTTTTATTACTATAATAAATATTAGAAGGATTAATACTGATTATCTATAAGAAGACCCAGTATTTAGTATGCAATGAAAAATGAAGCAATATTTTACAGCTGATGTCAGTAATAACCTGGTCCCTTGAATTATCTAAGTTAGTATTGCTCATGATTTATAGACTGAGGTGTCTGCCATTTTTAGGCTCCCTACCTTTGTTAAGGCTAATTCTATGCAGACAAAGTCTAAGTTGACCTATTGTGTCTGGGGTCACCCTAGACCTTTGTTTCAAGCTATTAACACAGTCTTATTTTCTTTTAGTATCTCATAGCTATGGTAGAAGTATATTTCAGACGCGCCGGTCTTTCTATGGAGGAGTTCAACAGGATTAATTTCTTCTTGGCCTTGTAAGTAAATTCTCCTCATATGCATAAAGAAATTGATAAAAGAACATGAACATTTTTCTACACAATATTCTTCAGTCACAAGTGGTGGAAAATAAATGTGAGAGTCAAAAGGCAACTTTCTCAGGTTCTGATATATAATATTATAATATAATATTTATTTGTTATTTTAAGGTTTCTTGCTAACAACATGGAGGAGGATGAGCCCTTCCATCACCAAATTTATCCCTGGGCTCTGGGATGCATGTGGTATCAGCACATCAAGAAGTTCCAGAAGATGCGGGAGATGTTCCTGAAGAAGATCAACTTCCGGGCACTTGTAGACAGAGCCACATGTGAGCAGGTTTGTAAGGAGAATTGTTTTATCATCTGGACTAAGTTTCTCAAAGTCTTGTAAAATGTCAGTGTTTTTCTTTATTTATAGGCCATACAGTTGAATAACAACACATTTATTAATCATCCTTTACCAAACTATAAATGTGCATAATTTATTTGTGAACCACTCACCATATTTTGAGGTCTATATCATTCTTGTGCATTTACTGTTTTTTATCATATAGTGTTAGATAGAGGTCCAAATTCCTGAAATGTGGTACTTTAAAGCTTTATTCACATAATTCTTTCTTTTTAGATCATGGGAGAGGGCCCAAACCACTGGGCCTGGAGACGAGAGAGAAAGGAGCATCATGGCTGGGCCATTAGGAGCTATCTACGCAGTGAGGAGGAATTCTTCCTCCGAGGCCCGGGAGACACTCCTCCATCGTGTTCCCTGTGTAATATTCCAACACATGAAGCCAGCTCCTCCCAGGAATGTCAGCCAATGAGGTGGAAGGTTGTTGGGAGCGTTGTTGTTCCTAATAATGGAACATATGACGAATCAAGGTATATATCCAAGCACAATATGGAACAATGTAAAGGAGAGCAAGTGAAATGCTTTATTTAAAAGATAAATCATGACTTTTAATGCATAGTGTAAAGGAGAGGTAAGAGAAGGGTGACATCAAACATTTTTTTAAGTTTAGGAGGGTAGCAGCTTTCATAAAAATATTAATATTAGAGCTAATTTGGAAGTATAGGTTTGAGGTCTTTTCCAGAATTTTGTAAAATAACTATTTTAAAGAAGGAATGGTAGGTGTAATTGACTACAAGCAGATTAAACAATTCAAAAATGCCTAAATTATACTTAAAACTATTGTGGGGGTTTATAAAGTCTACTTTTTCTAGCTTTATTAAATGTGTTGATCAATGGGGCCTAATGATTCATATCTGCTGTCACAATCTACAGTAAGTTTATATGTGTTATGTATCAGGGATTCTGTAGGCCACCAAATGTTATCTAACTGTGGAGAAGTTCATGGGAATGACTCTGATTCCTTTATTTTCATTTATTCTTTATAGCAGCCAATGAAGAGTAACATCGGATATTTGGCCAAATTAAAATCTGGAGATTAATAAATATCCTAAAACCGGCAGCTGCTTCTCCTGCACTTTCTCTACCTTGTTCCTGGGCCTGTTGATAACATACTTGGAATTTCCTCTCACTTCCATCACGTCTCCAAAGCCACAGTAGTGGACATTACCATCTACACAGTCCTCACAATATAACATCATTGTGGACCTCCCATATCAGCAACAATTGTCATGGACAGGATCGCTGGAAAAACTCCAACTTCGTGTAAAAGAATTGAATGCAGAAGACCACAATTTGAAGCTGACGTATCTTCGACATAAAGACATAAAGACTGTGTTACTTTTTTAGATTAAAAGGTACAAAGAAAGGAATATAATGAACTACCATTTAGTTTGCCCAGAGGAGGGTTGTGCAGCAGCCATGGCTCCTCACAGGTTTCCTCCACTGGGGGTTTTTCCTGTCCTGAGTGCTGCTGTACACTATTAGTTTTCCTTATTGTATTTTTTCCTGTAAGTTAGTTTTATGTCATTAAACCAAGCTTTATTGTTTAAAATAATTACACATTTGACACATAGTTTGTATAGTATGTTGATTGATATTTTATATATTGTAATAAACTATTTATTTCTTGCACTGTTCATTACTGTGTATGTGTACTTATTGCAGATGCTTATATTAGAATTATTAAGCAATGCAAGGTTACAAAATATTTAACTGTATTTCCTTATTTGTATGTATTTTATTGTTATTTTTTGTTTTTTGAGACAGGTGAGGGTTTAAGCTCTCAGGTAATTTGTATGACAGTTGTTAGATTTCCACGTGTTAATCTGATATCTTTATACAGTAATGCAGGGAGTGTAATGATAAGCCTTAGCTCTTTATCATTGATGTATTGGGATGTATGAAGAACAATTGGATTTCAGATAGCGAATACTTTTACATCAAGCCAACTGTTTTAATATGTCCAAGTGATAAGTGCATATTTTATATCTACTACCTTTAACATAATGTAAGTCACACTGCGCTTTGTTGGTACCATATCCTGTTATATGGACACATGAAAATGTATTAATCTAATGGCATGGAAGGTGGTCTCAAGCACCGGCTGTATTGGAATCACAGTGGTAAGCAAGGGATTAGGGCCAGATTGTGATCATCTATATTATGAGTATATCTAGCTAAATTAAATGCTTCTAAAAAGGTATATAGGCAGAATATCATCTCAAACCTTCCACAGAAAGGAGAATGGTAAAATGAATATGTAAGACAGGGATATACATGCATTTTTAGAGTCAATTCTATATTTAGATAACTGATTGTGTCATGGAGGGTTCCAGTTTAGTCGGCTAGTCTGTCTGTAGCTTGGGAGAAAGGTTATTCAATGGGATCTTATTCTGCCTTTTAATTGGGCTATTTGAAGAAGCTTCTTAATCCTTATACAAACACAAAATGTCATCATCGTTAAAATCAAAATTTAATGCAATACAGTGCTGCCTGGTGAAGATTTTGACTACTGGGGAGGAAGACTATAGAGACTCCCTATATCACAATACTTTTACTGACCTCCCACCAAAACACTACACACATACAATCTGTGAGCCTCATTCAATTGAGCTTTTGCTCGATCCGGTAGCCCGTAAGTGAGGTCGCAAGTTATTTTGCTATTCAATTGCCGTCTTTTTGTGGGCTCCAGATGGGTTACGAGTAGTGATGTCGCAAACATAAAATTTTCGGTTCGCGAATCACGAAAGCATAGACTTCAATGGGCATGCGAATTTTAAAACCCACAGGGACTCTTTCTGGCCACAATAGTGATGGGAAAGTTGTTTCAACGGGACTAACACCTGGACTGTGGCATGCCGGAGGGGGATCCATGGCAAAACTCCCATGGAAAATTACATAGTTGATGCAGAGTCTGGTTTTAAGCCATAAAGGACATAAATTACCTAACATTCCTAAATTGTTTGGAATAAGGTGCTTTAAAACATCAGGTATGATGTTGTATCGATCAGGTAGTGTAAGAGTTAGGCCCGCTTCACAGTGACAGACCAAACTCCCCGTTTAAGGCACCGCAAACAACCACAAACAGTCCATTTGCACAACCGCAAACTCCCCATTTGCACAAGGTTGGATACCAAGCTAGCCATGTCCCGTTCCTTGTCCTCACTGATGTCATTGAAGGTCTCTTCCTCCACCCAGTCACGTACAACACCAAGGGTCCCAGAAAGGTGACAACAAGCCCCCTGGGACGCCTGCTGTGTTTGGTCTTCCACCTCCTCAAAGCCACCTTCCTCCTCTGACTCCTCTTCTTCAGACTCCTCTCACTGCATTGCCTCTCTCTGCATTATTATAAGGTGTGTTAAGTAGTACTACTCTTATCAGTTTAAAACCTGTTACAGCACATATCAGGGGGCGTGTATAAGGCCTGGATTTTTAGAACCAGGAGATGGAAAAAGATGCTTTGTTGGTCGTATCACTTCAATTTTGGGGCACGGCACGTGCAGTCAAAGGTGCCACCAGATAGGAGTGGCGTGTTTGCAAGTACTACTCTTATCAGTTTAATACTTGTTACGTCACCTATCAGGGGGCGTGTATAAGGCCTGGATTTTTAGAACCAGGAGATGGAAAAAGATGCTTTGTTGGTCGTATCACTTCAATTTTGGGGCACGGCACGTGCAGTCAAAGGTGCCACCAGATAGAAGTGGCGTGTTTGTAAGTACTACTCTTATCAGTTTAATACTTGTTACGTGACCTATCAGGGGGTGTGTATAAGGCCTGGATTTTTTAGAACCAGGAGATGGAAAAAGATGCTTTGTTGGTCGTATCACTTCAATTTTGGGGCACTTTGTGACATTAGCTTCTTACGCTCAAACATGTCCTTTACAGGCACCTGACTATGGGCAGATGAGCAGGAACTGCTCATGGCGAGAGACGGAGTGGCGGATGGTTGAGAGGGGGCAAGGAGGACAGCAGTGGTTGATGTGGCTTATGATGCTGCTCCAGGAGGAGGATGGCGGCTTTGAGTTTGTGTGCTGCTTGTACTCATGTGTTGGTTTGGAGTCACCCAAACATTAGGTCTCAACCTGTAGAGGATAAGGGAACCAGGCTTCTCTAGACCTCATTCATCATTACAGGTTTTGACAGATCGGTACTATGCGTGCAAGCTACTGTGACAACAGATATGAGTGGCACTGTGCACTTGCAGAAGTTGGTAGAGTAGACGCTGTAGGTCTGACACACACGCTTGCAGACAACTAACTGCTATGCAATCTATTACAGTACAATTTTTTTTGTTTGTTTTAAATGTACACTACTGTTACACCACATATGAGTGGTGTGTTAAGTAGTACTACCCCTATCAGTTTAATCCCTGTTATGTGCCTTTTTTTGGGGTTTGGTTGTTGAAGCCACAGTGCAGCACCAGAGGCCAGAAAAATTAGGCATGTACACATGCCTGAAAAATTAGGTATTGTTGATCTTGCAGCGAGCAGAGAAGAAGGTAGGCCTGATTCAACGCCCCATCCCTGCATATCCACACTCAGAGATTGAGGGGGCGACCCTTACAAGGCCACGGGCCGGAGATATAAAGGGGGGCCATCCCAAATAAGCACACAAGCAGGAACAAAGGTAGTGAAGGGGACATAGAGGCCCATGGACTGACTGTCGCCATCTTGGCAGGAAAAGGGCCCAGCAATTAAGCCAAACTGACCCAGCACAGGCAGCTACTTGAGTCAAACGCTGTACAATTACACCTTAATAAAGCTGAAACATGCAGCAGCAGGGATTCTAAACGGCCACACGGGGACAAGGAGGCTAACAGCCCCCACAGTCTCTGCACCATCTTTTTAACAGATAACCCAATGGGCTATCCAGGGACCTTACCCACATAAAAAAAACAGAATTTTATTGGAGGAATTATTAGTGTCTTTACCCCCCAAGAGAGGACATAATATACGGTATCTTTAGACTACCTGATGGCCAAACCTCCTTTAGCCCCAATGCTATCCAAGAAACATTTCAAAACTTTATCTGACTGGGGGTCTATAGAGTGACATTAGTACTGACCTTTATATGACTGGGGGTCTATAGAGGGACATTAGTACTGACCTTTATATGACTGGGGGTCTATAGAGAGACATTAGTACTGACCTTTATCTGACTGGGGGTCTATGGAGGGACATTAGTACTGACCTTTATATGACTGGGGGTCTATAGGTGACATTAGTACTGACCTTTATCTGACTTGGTGTCTATAGAGGGACATTAGTAATGACCTTTATCTGACTGGGTGTCTATAGAGGGACATTAGTACTGACCTTTATCTGACTGGGGGTCTATAGAGGGACATTAGTACCGACCTTTATCTGTCTGGGGGTCTATAGGTGACATTAGTCCTGACCTTCTGCTGCAGTATTATTACTCCCAGTACTCCCAGGCTTGCTACTATTAGATATAATAACCTCAGTTTCGTTTCCTTATCTGTTGGTAACATCAAAATATGATTATTAAATATTTCATATTTGTTTGTTTTTTCTCCCAAAGTGAACCCCTTTGTGTGTGTCCCTCAGATGTGGCGTTTCCGCTCTGCGTATGTTGGATTTGAACCGCTCAAAAAGTATGAAAAGAGATTCCCCCCCCCTTGAAGCCCATTAATGACATCATCAGTAAATTGTATGTAACAGATTCCTGTGTTTAGGGTTTATGACCCAATACTGCGATCATATCATTTATGACAAAAACCCGTATTTGTCGTATTATTCAGACGCGCGTGCATCTTTGTGTTACATTTCCTGATACTTTTATTATCTTGATCTTTATATATTTACTAGCGACTTGCCCGTCCAAAAATGGCGGCAATAAGATTGTAAGGCAGGTAATGGTGTTTGGACGAGATATTCATTTTGTTGGCGGTCGGAGATCCTTCGGCGCTCATTGCGAGGCTGTTGGTTGTATTTTTTTTCTGATAGGCGCTTTTGCTGTTATTCTTTGGTCGGCGGTGATGTGTTTTTTGCGCTTATTGCAAGGCTTTGTGTGCTATGAGCAGCGTTGGCGCTCGTTGTGAGGCACGCAGTGAATGGCTTTTATGTTGAATGTGATAATCCACACTCAGAGATTGAGGGGGAGACCCTTATTAGGCCACGGGCCGGAGATATAAAGGGGGGCCATCCCAAATAAGAACACAAGCGGGGACAAAGGTAGTGAAGGGGACATAGAGGCCCATGGACTGACGGTCGCCATCTTGGCAGGAAAAGGGCCCAGCAATTAAGCCAAACTGACCCAGCACAGGCAGCTACTTGAGTCAAACGCTGTACAATTACACCTTAATAAAGCTGAAACATGCAGCAGCAGGGATTCTAAACGGCCACACGGGGACAAGGAGGCTAACAGCCCCCACAGTCTCTGCACCACTCTTTTTAACAGATAACCCAATGGGCTAACCAGGGACCTTGCCCACATAAAAAACAGAATTTTATTGGAGGAATTATTAGTGTCTTTACCCCCCAAGAGAGGACATAATATACGGTATCTTTAGACTACCTGATGGCCAAACCTCCTTTAGCCCCAATGCTATCCAAGAAACATTTCAAAACTTTATCTGACTGGGGGTCTATAGAGTGACATTAGTACTGACCTTTATATGACTGGGGGTCTATAGAGGGACATTAGTACTGACCTTTATATGACTGGGGGTCTATAGAGGGACATTAGTACTGACCTTTATCTGACTGGGTGTCTATAGAGGGACATTAGTACTGACCTTTATCTGACTGGGTTGTCTATAGAGGGACATTAGTACTGACCTTTATCTGACTGGGTGTCTATAGAGTGACATTAGTACTGACCTTTATATGACTGGGGGTCTATAGAGGGACATTAGTACTGACCTTTATATGACTGGGGGTCTATAGAGGGACATTAGTACTGACCTTTATATGACTGGGTGTCTATAGAGGGACATTAGTAATGACCATTATCTGACTGGGTGTCTATAGAGTGACATTAGTACTGACCTTTATATGACTGGGGGTCTATAGAGTGACATTAGTACTGACCTTTATCTGACTGGGTGTCTATAGAGGGACATTAGTAATGACCTTTATCTGACTGGGTGTCTATAGAGGGACATTAGTACTGACCTTTATCTGACTGGGGGTCTATGGAGGGACATTAGTACTGACCTTTATATGACTGGGGTCTATAGGTGACATTAGTACTGACCTTGATCTGACTTGGTGTCTATAGGGACATTAGTACTTGACCTTTATCTGACTGGGTGTCTATAGAGGGACATTAGTACTGACCTTTATCTGACTGGGTGTCTATAGAGGGACATTAGTACTGACCTTTATATGACTGGGGGTCTATAGAGGGACATTAGTACTGACCTTTATATGACTGGGGGTCTATAGAGGGACATTAGTACTGACCTTTATATGACTGGGGGTCTATAGAGAGACATTAGTACTGACCTTTATATGACTGGGGGTCTATAGAGGGACATTAGTACTGACCTTTATATGACTGGGGGTCTATAGAGGGACATTAGTACTGACCTTTATCTGTCTGGGGGTGTATAGTTTACATTAGTCCTGACCTTCTGCTGCAGTATTATTACTCCCAGTACTCCCAGGCTTGCTACTATTAGATATAATAACCTCAGTTTCGTTTCCTTATCTGTTGGTAACATCAAAATATGATTATTAAATATTTCATATTTGTTTGTTTTTTTCTCCACCAAAGTGAACCCCTTTGTGTGTGTGTCCACAGATGTGGCGTTTCCGCTCTGCGTATGTTGGATTTTGCACCGCTCAAAAAGTATAAAAAGAGATCCCCCCCCCCTTGAAGCCCATTAATGACATCATCAGGTAAATTGTATGTAACAGATTCCTGTGTTTAGGGTTTATGACCCAATACTGCGATCATATCATTTATGACAAAAATCCGTATTTGTCGTATTATTCTGACGGCGCGTGCATTCTTTGTGTTACATTTCCTGATACTTTTAGTATACATGATCTTTATATATTTACTAGCGGACTTGCCCGTCCAAAAAATGGCGGCAATATGATTGTAAGGCAGGTATGGTGTCTTGGACGAGATATTACCATTTTGTTGCAGGGGTCGGAGAATCCTTTCGGCGCTCATTGCGAGGTCTGTTGGTTGTATTTTTTTCTGATAGAGGCTTTTGCTGTTATTCTTTGGTACGGACGGGATGTGTTCTTTTTTGCGCTTATTGCAAGGCTATTGTGTGCTATGAGCAGCGTTGGCGCTCGTTGTGAGGCGCGCAGTGAATGGCTTTTATGCTTAATGTGATAATGGTTTTTTTTGTGTATATGTATTTTTGTATGCTAATGAAATAATTACTAAATGAATATACTTTACCTATTTGTAAGTAATATATGCAGGAAGCATTGTGCTGAAGAGCTGACAATCTGTTTTCATGTCCTGCAGCATACAATGTAGGTTTTCAGTGCTGTGGAGCTGCTGTGTAAGTGTCCAGCAATGTGCGCAGTGTGTAGTGTAAATAGGCTGCGTGGCGCGAGGGGAAGCCATTAGGGTAGCTGGGGTACTTCCGCATTGTGTAAGTTCGTGTTGTAAAATGGCGGGGAATGTGTATGTGGTTACGGCGTGGTGTGGATGATTTAGCGTCCTTGTTAATAGTAGTATCTTTACCTCGTACGGCTTTTTAGGAAAAATCCGTATGTGTTTCGCGTGTTGTTTAGGGTCCTGTAGCCTTAGTTTTCTTTTTTTTCAACAGCCATTTTTTCTCTCACTTAGGTGATTTTCGGGTGTCTAAACTCATGAATTTGGACTTTAAATGGAGGTGTAACTTCACTTGCAAAGGTCCCTCGGTGCCCGCCTTGCTGTGGGTAAGCTTTTTTATGTGTTTGTTGTGTGTATCTATTGTGTTTTTTAATGTTTTTAGTGCGCGCGGTTCGGGCGTTAAGGTCGTATTTTTGTAGAGCTCGTAATGTTTTTTTTTCTAAGGTCCCCGTATTTTTTGGATGGTAAGTCCGTAAATTTGATGGTTGTAAGTCCCGCCTGCGCCTCATTGCAGCCGACGTGGGAGCCTTCGGGGCTCCTTGCCAGCAACTTTGGCCCCTCGCTTCGCAAGCCCGCAGCTGTTAGCAACAAACCCGCCTGCTCACAAACTATATATGTGATATCTGCAACGTCTTCCCCAGTTGGCACTTGTAAATCGGCTAAGCGACAAAATAAATGGCGTCCGGAAAAAATGAAAACGAGGCTACACGACCCCAAACCGCGCAAAACATTGCCAGCCATGTACGACTTTTACCTAGGAACAGACAAGGTACAAAATACACTATTAGAAATAATGGAAACTGCTGGCGAGCCGCGTAACACATACACAATCGCCGCCATTTTACAACACTAACTTGCGACTAATAACATTACAAATCTAAAATGGCGCGTTACACATCTATACAAGCGGTTTCCCCTCGTGCACTGCGCACATTGCTGACACTTACACCTCAGGTCACCAACAGTCCAAAAGTACACTGTAAGCTGCAGGAAAATCAAAACTGATTGTTAGCTCTTCAGGATATTGATCACTGGATATATTAATTACAAATAGGTAAAGTATTTTAGTAATTAATTAATTAATTATTATAAAAAAAAATATCTATAAAAAAATATGCTTAATAGCATATATTACACTGCCGTTACTTTACATACATTAACGCTTCGCACTTCCTAGTACATTTGTTCATTCACAATAGTTATTATCGTGCATTCATTTAATAAGTATTAATTAGTAATGGAAAATAAAAATGTAGACTTTACACTACACTAAAATGTTTTACTTTTTACTCTGCAGTTATATATCTGGATTACTGCTCATTGGCTGCCAGCGATAGCACTCTCAAAGCAGTTACAAATCTAAATCACTTTATTATGCTCTGAGACCTGAATACATTTTTTATTTATACTGCACAAAAAAAATTATATATTTAACACTGTACTTATATATCTGTCTTTGCGATGAGCGCCGAAGATTGATCGTTGCAAAGCACGAAACATGAAGGAAACGAGGGAAGAGGCTCACAATGAGCGCCGAAGGACCTCAGAATACAAAAAGCATCACATTGTGTGGCAAACAGCATTGCCATGGCTTCAAACTTTATTGCCCCGTCATTTGTGCCAGGCAAGTCGCTAGTGATATAATATAACATAATGCAATACAATATTATACAGTACACATGGGTGTTGGAACTGGGGGGGGGAGGGGGGTAAGGGGTAACCTCCCCCCCCCCCCCAGATTTCTTATCGTATGTATTTATGCATATAGAAGCTAACAGGGGAGGGGAGAGGGGGAGGAAACACAGGGGAGAAGGATAGGAAGACACAGGAGAGGGGAGAGAGGGGGAGGAAGACACAGTGGAGAGGGGGAGGAAGACACCAGGGCAGAAGAGGGAAGAGAAACCGGGTAGGGGAGAGGTGAGGGGAAGAGACACATGGGAGGGGGGAGAGACACAGGAGAGAGTGGGGGGTAGAGACACAGGGGAGAGGGGGGAAGAGACTAATGGGAGGGAGTGGTGAGGAGACACCGGGGAGAGGAAAGGGGGTAAAGACACAAGGGAGGGGGGAAAGAAACACAGGGGAAGGGAGAGGGGGTAGAGACACAGGGGAGAGGGGAAGGGGGGAAAGACACAGGGGAGGGGGGAAAGAAACACATGAGAAGGGAGAGGGGGTAGAGACACAGGGAAGGGTGGGAGAGACACAGGGGAGAGGGGGGGAGAGAGACACATGGGAGGAAGTGGGGGGGGGGAGACACAGAGGAGAGGGGGGGGAGAGAGACACATGGGGGAGTGGGGGGGAGACACAGGGGAGGTCTTGTGCTTTATTATTATTCTTATTATTATTACTATATAATGTGTAGATGTACCGGCTGGGCATGCTCTTGTGCATTATTATTATTATTATTATTATTATTAGTATATAATGTGTAGATGTACCGGCTGGGCATGCTCTTCTACATTATTATTATTATTATTATTACTATATAATGTGTAGATGTACCGGCTGGGCATGCTCTTGTGTATTATTATTATTATTACTATATAATGTGTAGATGTACTGGCTGGGCATGCTCTTGTGCATTATTATTATTATTATTTTACTAATAATAATATATAATAATAATGCACAAGAGCATGCCCAGCCGGTACATCTACACATTATATAATATAATAATATTAATAATAATAATAATAATAATAATAATGCACAAGAGCATGCCCAGCTGGTACATCTACACTTATACAGTAGTAATATTAATAATAATAATAAGGCACAAGAGTCCTTCAGCACTGCACTGGACACTGAATAAACTTGCCTAGCTATGGTTTTCCCTATTGATGCAGTATCACCTACACTCTCCCTCCTCTCAGTAAGACTGCAAGTTAGTTATGATTCCAAAATGGCTGCTGTCCATGAGGTTAAAGGGTCTGGAAGGGAGTGTATGCTGCTGATTGGCTGGAATGTGTCTGCTGACTGTGACATGCAGGGTCAAAGTTTGCTCAATTATAAAGTATTGGGGGCGGGTCGAATTATGCTATGTTCGCCGGGAACAGTCCGCCGGCGAACTATTCGCGACATCTCTAGTTACAAGTTACGGCCTTGAAAAAATGGTGATGGTTCAACCTGTAACTTCCAGCCTCCCGAAGCCTTTGATCTTTCAATGCCGGCAAGACTTCCGATCTAGAAAAATCGCACAAAGCTATTCAATTGCAAGAAATAGCTCAACACCCACAGCTGCAATCAAGCTTGCAAACGCCAAATGGCGGGCCAAAAGCTTACGGGTTCCAAATAGGGTTTACAAAGGCAAAGGTTTTACAGACTAGTTTGTAACACTGCAAATGACAATATAAAGACACCAATGCAGCTTTAATATGGGGAAAGCAATGGAAGGCTGTCAAAAATCTGCTACTTCAATTGGTCCTGTGTACACCTCTGATAGCAGAAGATGGACCGTACACAGGACCACGCCCAGGAGCTGTTTAAAAATAACATACATAACATTTAACAATCATACAATCCTACAAAATGAAGGTTACCACTTTTTTTCCCCCTAGAACATACCTTCTTCAAATTTTAGCAGAGTTAAGGTATCTATCTCACTTTGTCCAGTTAATGTGGAAAGTTTGCTTCAAAGGGACTAACCAGGTCAAATTATATGTCAGATCCCTATTAAGGCTAATGGCATGAATTAATTATTTTGTTGTGGGAACTGAAGGTAAGTATTTCACCATTAGCCATTTAGCTCCCAATAGGATATGACATATCAGATATCTATCAGCGTATGGTAGGTGCTCCAGATCCATATGAAAAAGGACCAATTGTGGGCTACAAGGAATATGTTTATCGATCACTTTAGATAATAACAGACATATTTCCGCCTACATCTTGTGTATTTTCTCGCACTCCCACCAAACATGGGCTTAAGTGCCTTGTATACCACAATGTTTCCAACATAGATGTTCACCTTGTTAGTTAATTTTTGACATTCTAACGTGAGAAAAGTGCCACTTATGCATTTATTTAAAGAACAGTTCCAGATATGCTGTGTTAAGTGCTGATTTCTTAACAAATTTTTATAATTCCCCCTCCAAGCAGTTTCATCTAAGTTCATTCCAAGATCTACTTCCCATCCTTTAAGTCCTATACTTTTAATAAAGGGAGCTGTCTCTAATCTTACTACATTTAGAAATAATATGTGATTTTACTCCCTTAATTATTAGTTGATTTTTTAATCCAAGGTAATTAAAGTTTGTTTCAAGCTTTCATAATTTAACCAGGTATATTTTGTGATCTCAAATTTCTTCTGCATCTCTGAAAAGTTAAAAGGTTGTTCTTTTTATATAATTCAGAAACTAAGGTAACGCCCCTGCTTCGCAAGATGGAGAATGCTGAAGAGAGATCTTTTGTATAAAAGAGATCAATAGGTGTAGCTAATGATGGGAAGTTTGATATTTGCAATCTCTCTTTATTTTTATACCAAAATCTTAAAAGTGCATTTAATTTTTTGGGAAGATTGCCAAGTAAATATTTCATCGGGGTCTCCATTATAAGGGCCTCTTCCAACCACCAACCATCTAGTTTTATATTTTGGGCGTATTATATATTTTATACAGGGGGTTTTTAGGCCTCCTTTTTTTAATTTCTTACACACAAGACTTTTCCTAATTCTGTTCCCCCTCCCCCCCCCCCCCCCCCCATATATAAATTTGTCAAGCTTATCCTGGATGAGTTTTAGGTAGTTATTTGGTATACTACCTGGTATTGATCTCAAGCGGTAAGTAATTTTTGGAATAATGCTCATATTGATAGCAGCAATTCTGACCAAGATAAATTAAGAGATCTCCAGTTGCTCAGAATGGGTCTGATTTTCTTCATTAATCTCATTTAAGTTATCTTTATAGCTGTTACTCACTTTAAATGAGAATTTTTTCCCCAAGTGAACAATATATTCAGATTTCCAATTGAAAATGAATACTTTCTCCAATATTTGTTTGGCTTCCGGCTTCTATGCCTTTTATCAAAGTATCTGATTTCGATCTGTTAATCTTAAAGTAGGATAGTCTACCAAACTCCTCTAGTATTTCCGGTAATTTATGACAGGTTTTCTCCGGGTTGGTCATAGTTATAATAATATCGTCAGCGAATCCCATAAACTGAAATTCCTCCTGATCTATAATCACGCCCTCAATTTCTTTGCAGTCTATATATGTCGCCAAAGGCTTCATAAATAGGATAAATAGTAATGGAGATAACAGACATCCCTGACGGGTGCCGTTACCTCTTCTGAACTTGTTTGACTCAAAGTCAGGGCTCGCAACAAATGCAGTTGGATTTGTGTATAGGGCTTTTACTGACTTTGAGGCAAACTCCTCAGATCCCTATTTCAAAAGGACTGCCTGCAGAAATTCCCAATTGACCCTATCAAAGGCCTTTTCGGTGTCCAATGACAGGGTCAATATGGGAAGATCATTGTCCTTAACATAGTTCAAAATATCGATCATTCATCTGGAGTTGTTGGAGGCTTGACGGCCTGGGGACGAACCCAGTTTGATCCCAGTGGATTACCTTGTTAATTATAGTTTTCAATCTATTCACTAAGATCTTCTCGCAAATTTTAAAGTCCACGTTAATCTGTGAACCCCTGTACTTCTGATGAGATCAGATTGTTAATTTCATCCTGTTGATTCTATTTAGGTGGGCCTAATGAGTTATCACCAGATAACAACATTGTAACATAATAGGCTGGTGCAATAGCCTGCAGACTAGCTAATATGTTTCTTTACAACAATTCCTATAACATGAAAACATAATACATAAACCAACATACATACAGTATAACAGTGTAATCATATTTTAACCATAAGCACTAAGAATACATAACCATAATAATAAAATCAGGGTAACTCTGGCCAGTCAGGCCCAGGCTATAGTGTAAAACAGTCCAGTCAGGCCCTGGGCATGACAAAGGCATTACAATTACATGCACAACAACTCCCAACTAGCAAATATAGCAAAAAATAAAATTTTCTTTTTCTCATATGTTGGAATGGTCATGCGTATGCCAATGTGAAAAGCCATGCTGCAACATGCAGAAAGCTATTAAAGACACACTACCACATTACATTGCAACACAAATACATGCAAATGGCTGACATATAACCCTTTCTCTCTCACAGAGGCTCTAATGTGGACCCAAAAAATACAAAAGATAATCTTTTATATATATATATATATATATATATATCTTACTCATCACATCTACATTGGGGACAACAAATAGTAGCCAAATCACACCGCCACATGGCATATATAAATTCAAGGGAACATTTCACATATGGTTGTTGACTCCCTCAGTTGTGTCCGACTGTCTGTGACCCTATGGACTGCAGCACACCTACTAATGTCTCTGTTTTGTGCGTATCCACAAGGTTTGCATGCCAAAGATACTAGAGTGGGTTGCCAGTTCCTTCTCTGTGATTTATCTGATCTCTCTGCTATGACCTGCCCACCTACAGTAGCCCTACATGGTATAGCTCACAGCTTCATTCAGGTACCAAGCCCCTTTACCACCACCACCACTTAGCAATGCTGAAGGGGACGAGGGGAAACATACACCACACTAATTAATTATAGTTTATTTATAATGCGCCAACATATTCCGTAGCGATGTACATAAATTAGGTTCAGACAGTGATAATAATGTACTCTAACACATCAGGAAGGCCCACAAAAACACATGGTGGCTGTGCAGAGCCAACTCCCCTCCATCTCCACTACGCCCATCCTGGAAAGCTCCACACCATTGCTGATGACCATGTGCCAAGATTTATACCCATTCCCATTTGGTGACCTCCCATTATATATAGTTACATAGTTACATAGTATTTAAGGTTGAAAAAAAACCTTCAGTCCATCAAGATCTCCTCCGATCTGCAATATGCGGATTAACTATTAATTAATTAGTTGTATAAAAAATAAAAATAAAATAAAGTCCCTCCTGATCCCAGACACCGGCGACCGGAACTTCTCCCTGGATCAATACTGCCTCTCTAATTATCCATGATAACCCTGAATTCCCTTTTTAATTAGAAATAAATCCAGTCCCCCTTTTAAAGCTATCTATCGAATCCACTGTCACCACCTCCTCTGGTAGAGAATTCCACAGATTAACCACCCTTACTGTGAAGAACCCTTTTCTTTCTTTAAGGTGGAATCTTTTTACTTCTAACCTCAAGAGATGTCCTCTTGTCAGTTGAAAACCTCTTGGCACAAAAAGCTCCCTTGACAAATCTTTATATTGACCCTGGATGTATTTATATAAGGTAATCATATCTCCTCTTAGACGCCTTTTTTCTAGAGAAAATAAGTTTAATTTGGTTAGTCTTTCTTCATAACTTAGCCCCTCCATTCCCCTTTATTAGTTTTGTTGCCCTCCTCTGTACCTTTTTCTGACTCTAAAATGTCCTTTTTATGAAGTGGTGCCCAAAATTGTACTCCATATTCCAAATGAGGGCGTACTAGAGATTTGTATAGTGGCAGAATTATATTTGCTTCCCTGGCTTCTATACCCTTCCTAATACATGCTAATATTTTATTTGCCTTTGCAGCTGCTGCTTGGCTTTGAGCACTGTTACCTAGGTGGTTGTCCACAAGCACTCCCAAATCCCTTTCAATATCTGATACACCTAGATTTGCTCCATTAAGATTATAAATTGCATGGCTATTTTTCCTTCCCAGATGCATAACTTTACATTTATTCGTATTAAATCTCATCTGCCAATTAGATGCCCATTCCTCAATTTTATGTAAATCCATTTGGAGGGAAAGCACATCACTATCTGCTTTAATTTACCTTGCACAACTTCGTGTCATCAGCGAAAATGGAGACACCACACTCCAATCCTACCTCTAAGTCATTAATAATATGTTAAAAAGGAGAGGACCTAATACTGAACCCTGAGGAACCCCACTTACCACATTAGTCCAATCGGAGTATGTTCCATTTACAGCAACCCTTTGCTTCCTGTCTTTTAGCCAGCTCTCAATCCATGAGCAGATATTTTACTGCAACTCCTGTATCTCTTAGTTTCACAATAGCCTCCCATAGTGGCACTGTATCAAAAGCCTTTGCAAAATCCAAAAAAGACTACCTCCACTGAGTTGCCTTGATCCAGGTTCCTACTAACCTCCTCATAGAAACTATTTAGATTTGTTTGACATGACCTATCCCTCATAAATCCATGTTGACTCCTACTTATAATCCTGTTCAAATAGACATATTCGTGTATATTATCCCTTATTAACCCTTCTAAAAGCTTCCCCACTACAGAAGTGAGGCTCACTGGTCTTTAATTCCCTTGATTTCCTTTTGCTCCCTTTTTAAATATAGGTTTCACATCAGCTTTTCTCCAGTCATCTGGTAGAGACCCTGTGTTGAGTGAATCTTGAAAATGAAATAATAATGGTTTGGCTATTACAGAACCCAGTTCCCTTAGTACCCTTGGATGTATTCCATCAGGGACCCGGGGCTTTATTAACATTTATTTTTTCCAACCTCTTTTGATACTTCCCTGTGTTAACCAATTATTTGGCAAAGGTAGTGTAGCCCCATTATGTTGCCATGTCCCAACCACTGGTACCTCATTTGTGTATACCGAAGAAAAGAACCTATTAGCTCATCTGCCTTTTCTTGGTCACTAATTATCAGACGGCCTGTGTCACATTGTAATGTTCCTATAGCTTCCTTCCTCGCCTTCTTCCCATTAATATACTTAAAAAATATTTTAGGGTTAGTCTTACTCTCTTTTGCAATACATTTTTTTATTTTCTATTTTAGCCAGTCTAATAGCCCTTTTGCAAGCCTTGTCGATTTCCTTGTATTCCTGTAAGGCAGTCTCTGTCCCCTATTGTTTGTATAATTTAAATGCCTGTTTTTTACTCTGTTTCTTGATCTTTAAATCATTGTTAAGCCACGTTGGATGGGATTTACTCCTTTTACTTTTATTCACTTATATGCCGATGTGTATGTATATTTAGTAAGGATTTAAATGTTGTCCATTTATGTTCAGTATTTTTACCTGCCAGTTCTCTGTCCCAGTCTATACTTTGTATTGCTGCCCTTAGACCGTTAAAATCTGCCCTTTTAAAATTAAGAGATTTTCGTTGGCCCCTTAAAATTTAGTTTTTTTTCAATTCAATCTCAACGAGACTGTGTTGTGATCACTGTTTCCCAAAGGTTGCCCTATTCCAACATTTGATACTATATCAATATTATTTGTGATGAGTCAATCTAAGATAGCTTCATTTCTAGTAGGCTCTTGTACAACCTGGGCCAGATAATGATCCCTGAGTGTACTCAAGAACCTGCTCCCCTTAGATGAACTGCTGGTCTAATTTATCCAGTTTATATCAGGGTAATTAAACTCTCCCATTATTAGAACTTGACCATGCTTAGCTGCATTTTCATTCTGCAACAATAAATGTATTTCCTAACTTTCAGCTATATTTGGGGGTTTATAGCATACTCCTACTAATATTCTTTTGGAATTTGCTGCTCCGCTATTTAACTCTACCCACAAACATTCAGCTTTATCACTAGGTCCACAATAAATATCTTCTCTGACTATAGGCTTAAATTCAGGCTTAACATACAGACAAATCCCTCCTCCTCATTTAACATTGCCTCTGTCTTTCCTAAATAGGTTATACCATCCAGATTAACAGTCCAGTCATGAGATTCATCCCACCACGTTTCAGTAATGCCTATTAAATCCCATTTTTCATTAATTGCTAATAATTCTAACTCCCATTTTTCCTGGCAAACTTCTGGCATTAGCAAGCATACACCTTATGTTATGAGTCTGTAGTTCGGAAGTGCCTGCCATTGTACTTGAATTACTTAGTACTAGCTCCCTATTGACTACTACTACTGCCCCTCCCCCCATCTCCTCCCCTATGAGTTGTTAATTCATCCCGTATACCCTCTACACTTTCTACCCCATTACTTATATCTAGTCCCTCCCCCCCACCTACTAGTTTAAAAACTCCTCCAGCCTTTCTACCATCCTATCCCCTAGTACAAAAGCTCCCTCATCATTAAGGTGCAATCCATCCCTACTGTAGAGATTGTAACGAAGTGAGAAGTCAGCCCAATTACTCTAAAAACCCAAACCCCTCCTTAGTGCCCACATCTTTAGCCATGCATTAACCTCCCTAAGCTCCTTCTGCCTCCCTGGGCTAGCACGTGGTACTGGTAGTATCTCAGAAAAGTACTGCCTTGGAGGTCTTTAGCCTTCAGCTTATTACCTAGTTCTCTAAAATCATTCTTTAGGACACTCCATCTTCCACTAACTTTGTGATTGGTACCAATATGTACCAAGACCGCCGGTTCATTTCCAGCCCCTTCCAATAATTTGTCTACCCGGTCCACAACATGACGAACCCGAGCACCCTGGGATCTGGGTGACAAATCACCCTGTCTACCTTCCTAATAATAGAGTCCCCTACAACCAAAACCTGTCTGTTGCTCTGCCTATTCTGCCCTCCCTCTCCTCCAGTAGAGCCGTTCTCCCGGCTGTTAGAGGGAACAGCTCTATCTGGCATTGCCATTCCTGAATGGACATCCCCAACAGTTTCACTCAATCTGGCAAATCTGTTGGTGTTTGCCAACTCAGAACTGGCCTGCCTCCTCCTGTTCCCCCTGCTTCCCCTTGAAACTGTAACCCAGCTACCTCCCTGGACATCCTCACTAGCCCCAGCTCCGCCCTCCATGCTAGGCCCAGCTAAACTGTGCTCAGTGAGCACCAACCCCCTTTCCAGTGGAGCAATATCACTAAGTGCTGCAATTCTCCGCACCAGATCTCCAATTTGAGCTTCCAGAGAGGCAATATGCTCACACCTCTCACAGAGGTATGGACCCTGGATCATCTGTTCCAGTATTGCATACATATGACAGGATGTACACTGAGTGAGGTTGCCACTGGACTGACTCATAATTATTATTATTGTCTCCAAAATTTCAGTGGGAAAAATAAAGAATATAAAATAATATATTTGTATAACGTTTTCCTCCTTTGCACTATAAATCTGCCCTCCCTTTTCTTTGAAGTGAAAGAAGTGGTCAACTAAAAAAAGGCGGAGGAGGATAAAAACAACTAATCAACATGCATGAACAGAACAGTGCTAAATACTGTGACTGCAACAATATACCAATTTACCTGATTCCTATCTGCAAGCATTACTAACTATTAGCTAGGTCTCTGGATAATCAGGAATAGGGAAAAATACCCATTAGTACGGAGATGCCACCATAATGTCAGCAGCCAGATTCACTGTTACTTACATCAGACCCAAGGATCTGCTCTCAGATCGATATTGAGGTCAGGAGTCATGGGCTGCAGTAGTGAATATATCAATGCTGGCTGATTAACATGCCATTGTGAGACATTGCCAAGTCCACTGCCATAGCGTTATTAGTCTACATTTAAGCTAACAACAATAATGTCCTAGGTATCCGGCTATATGATAGCTTTAAGATCTTTGGGAGCTACACATTAAGGAGGGGCTGTCGTTGAAGGAGTCTACCTGAGAGATACTGGAAAAATCTTACACCTTCACAATGCTATGCAGATAGCAGAATATGCCTGCATGGATCTGAATTGTAATCAAAAAAGAAAAGACTATACCTACAAATTAGGCCTTAAAATATATAGGAACTTGCAGCATCTTCACAACAACGAATTCACTAAGTGACCATCAATTGGTGAAATGTTAAACAGGACCCTATGTGTCGCCACAGCGAAGAGGAATCATGCATCATGTGATGGGAGGTAGCCATCGCATACAAAATATCACCATCACATAGGCCAAGATCCAAAACTCTGTAGCCAGGCTAGATTAGGTTAACATTGTGACCAATAGATGGTCACTGAGGAGTGCTGTTGAGAAGGCACACACATTTGTGCAGACCCTAGGTCCTCCTCCGCCTAGGCACAGGTCCCAAATCCCCAGTGGCTGGCAACCATTTCCCTGATGACGGTGTGGGGGCAGGGGGAGGCAACCCCCCTGGAGGCAGTGGCATCTGCAGTGGTGGAGACATGAAGAGGAGGGGCAGGGCTGCCGGGGGATGCCTCAGCGTTGGAGTAGGTGGGGCTGGGGACCAGAGCGCGTTGCATGGCTCAGCTTTTACCGCCTGGAATCGCCCCAATCCTGAGCAGCACGGCTAGGTAGAACTCAGTCATTAGGTTGTGCCTCCTCTCCACCCCATTGTGCCTTGCCAGTCTGTGCATTATCTCTGCATGATTGACGGACATGCCTGCGCAGCATGGCCTGATGTTGGGGATGGAGACACCTGGGGAGTGGCGTGGCGAGGAGGTGTTGTTGTGGGGAGGGTCTGGTGCCCAGCTGGACGGTGTTGCAGTATTAGAGGTGGTGGGGTTGGGCCCTGTGTTGGCAGTGGCAGCCAGTCCAGCGCACTGCTGTGGGGGAGAGGAGGTGGTGGATGGCAGGTGTCATCACTCCAGAGGGAGGGCCCTGGCGATATGCTCAGTCTCTGGAGGAGGGGGATAGTGGGGTTGAATCCCGGAGGTGTGGCCGGAGGGCCAGATGTTGACCCCACCAGCCATATTACATCCTCCTCCTATGAACCAGGGCCCTTGGCTCCACTTGTCTCCTCCTCCCCCTGCACCAGTTCCTGCTGGGCGGGGGCTTGCTCCTCCACTTCCTGCTCAGATGGAGCCGACGCCCCCGCCTCTGGCTTGCCACTGGACCGAGACCTCATTGATGCTAAAATAGAGAAAAGATAGGTATATGTCATCAGTATGATGAATAAGATATTGTTTTGTGTGCATTTCTAACATCTGACATTTAGGCTTGAACCTGGATGATACTCTTAATTGCAACTCAGATTTGCTATCATTTGCAAGATATGTCCGTCAAAAATGACGGCAATAAAATTGTAAGGCATGGCGATGCTATTTACCACACAATGTAAGGCTTTTGCTCCTCTGTGGGCCTTCGGTGCTGATTGTGAGCCTCTCCCCTCGTGTATTTCATTTGTCCTGCTTTGCATCGATCACCTTTGGTGCTCATCGCAAAGACAGATATATAAGTACAGTGTACAACAACAAAAAAATGTGAGTACAGTGAATTATTAAAGTCATATGAATTAATACATTAATATACTTTACCTCTTTATATGTAATATGCAGCAATCAATATTCTGAAGAGCTAACAATCTATTTGTATTTACCTGCATCTGAAAATGTCCAGTTGGTCTGTTGATCATCTGAGGAAAAAGTGTCAGCAATGTGGCAAGTGTGCAGTGTAAATAGGTTGGTGTATTGCCTGTGGGAAGAGATGTGTATATATATTTCTGCACAACAAAATAAAGACAGTATTATTTGACTCCCAATTGAGTGTCATCCAATATGGGAGGTTGGGGATGGTGAGACTGTAGTGCTTCTTGGATATTTTACCGTATACCAGCGGAGATATTGGACTGCGTGTTCCAACTCCGTTACATTTGGTGGCAAGTGGCGGAAATATTCCCACGGTCAGAAGGACAGCTACAGGAGACACCATTCAGTGGAGTTACAAATTGAGGGCAACGCTAGTATCCGTACAGCGCCCCTGGCTACAGCAGGATAGAACCGGCTAGTTTGCGGACAGCGTTCCATGATGAGGAGGAGGAGGCGGCCGCGGACTACAGGGATGCAGACAGAAAGGAACTCATGGAGGGAGACCGGGCAGCGGCTACAGCACCTCTTACGGACAGCACACAGACTGAGTTTGGAAGAGAACTCCAAAGCAGACTGGCCTTTTTCCCAGTTACGCTTCCCACAATAACCTTGGAATGGTTAATGACAGATGTCCACGAATACATAATGGAAAAGCAGTGGGCACGGGAGCGGTCCATCTTGGGAGCTGCTAACCCACCTCCCACCATTAACCCCCCCCCCCCAGCACTGCGTCCGGGTGGTGGGAACTACCAAACCCCTCCACGGTACATCAGGTGCCACACGTGTAACCAGCAGGGCCACATGCAGAGAGACTGTCCCAGAAACAGAAACCGCTCCACGTGGAATACTCGCTCTAATTCCCCTCCCCAGCGACAGTGTGTATCCCAGGGAGCAGAAGGTGCCGTCCTTCCTCCCCAGCGACAGTGTGTATCCCAGGGAGCAGAAGGTGCCGTCCTTCCTCCCCAGCGACAGTGTGTATCCCAGGGAGCAGAAGGTGCCGTCCTTCCTCCCCAGCGACAGTGTGTATCCCAGGGAGCAGAAGGTACCGTCCTTCCTCCCCAGCGGCAGTGTGTACTCCAGGGAGCAGAAGGTGCCGTCGTTCCTCCCCAGCGACAGTGTGTATCCCAGGGAGCAGAAGGTGCCGTCCTTCCTCCCCAGCGGCAGTGTGTACCCCAGGGAGCAGAAGGTGCCGTCCTTCCTCCCCAGCGGCAGTGTGTACCCCAGGGAGCAGAAGGTGTCGTCCTTCCTCCCCAGCGACAGTGTTTACCCCAGGGAGCAGAAGGTGCCGTCCTTCCTCCCCAGCGGCAGTGTGTACCCCAGGGGGCCGAAGGTGTCGTCCTTCACCCCCAGCGGCAGTGTGTATCCCAGGGAGCAGAAGGTGCCTTGCTTCCTCCCCAGCGGCAGTGTGTACCCCAGGGAGCAGAAGGTGCCGTCCTTCCTCCCCAGCGACAGTGTGTACCCCAGGGAGCAGAAGGTGCCGTCCTTCCTCCCCAGCGGCAGTGTGTACCCCAGGGGGCCGAAAGTGTCGTCCTTCCCCCCATAGGGCAGTGTGTATCCCAGGGAGCAGAAGGTGCCGTCCTTCCTCCCCAGCGGCAGAGTGTACCCCAGGGAGCTGAAGGTGTCGTCCTTCCTCCCCAGCGGCAGTGTGTATCCCAGGGAGCAGAAGGTGTCGTCCTTCCCCCCATAGGGCAGTGTGTATCCCAGGGAGCAGAAGGTGCCGTCCTTCCTCCCCAGCGGCAGTGTGTACCCCAGGGGGCCGAAGGTGTCGTCCCCCCCCCCAGCGGCATTGTGAACCCCAGGGAGCCTGTCCAGATCCCCAACTACCCTCACTGGGACAACCGGAGGAGGGGGTAAGTACAAATTCCCCTCCCCAGCAAACTCCTAATGTGGCCCCAGGGTTAACAGAGGAAATGTTAACCCCCACTGACCCCCACCTTTCCCTGGCTACTGAGCCAGAATATGTCCCAAGTACCCCATCAGAAGAGCTGACAGCGGGGCAGAGTGCAGTCGGCCTCTGCCCTCCCTTTGTCCCTTGTACAGAGCAGGATGTCCTGCAGGTTATACCAGCAGAAGAGCTGGCATCAGGGCAGAGTGCCGCTGGCTTCTGCCCCTCAAGTCCCCTCAGCGTGTTGCCCCATCACCACAGCGAAATATCCAGGGGCCCTGGTTAGACTTCCCCCCAAAGGGGAGATGTGTGACGAAGTGCCCTTCGCCACTTTTTCCTGGAGAGGGACTTATTGCCAGCCTCCTGTCCTGCGACTATGGCCCTGGGACATTATTTGCCCTTTAAAACAGTATTCGGCCATACAGGTGTATGTCACTCATTCTGGCCCTTTAAATACAGGGGGGACATTCGGTACTTGCCCTTTGGGAGCGTTGATACCCCAGATAGCTATGCCATGGAGCCCATTTCATATAATGAAAGACTATGGGAAAGACTTTAGCTACCTGGCAATTGAACTGTGTGAATAGGATCTGAGCGCTATTCGGTAGTTTTGTGCGCTCAGATCCCAGCTATCTGGGGGATATGTGAAATGTCTGTGTGTAAACGGTGACTTTAAGTATTTTAAAGTGGTTTATGTCTTTTTGCAACCATGTGCTCAATGGAGTCTGCCTCTATCCCTGGATAATTGGTCTACTTTCCCCATTTTCTCCAGTACAGAGGCCTCTGTAAAACTGTTTGTAAAATGTATTTTCCCTCTCCTTGAAATGTTTATTGCTGTGAATGCTGTATGAAGTATGCATTTGTTCCTGAAATGTAGTAAATGTGAATTGCAGTAATGGCTGATGGGTTGTCAAACTAGAGAATTGACCAACAAATACTTTTGTTCCGGACATCCCCAGGCCGATTCGTTGGGATCAGACTGTGTATGCCGGCTTATGGTCACGGGGGATGGTGTGTAACGGAACCCATCACTGTTTTACCCTGTTTATGGTTATTTAATTATTATGGTTAAAATATGATCCTACTGTTATACTGTATGTATGTTGGTTTATGCTCTGCAGAATATTAGCCCAGACTATTGCAGCCCTTGGCATAATAGATATCCTATTACAGAGACTCCTCATAAGATAAGGAAGTCTATTGTATAAAGTGTTTTCATTATCAGACATAGAACAAAGAAGGATAATCTAAATCAATGTCTGATTGTATCAAAGTAGCCAGGAAGCCTCAGGGAGGTGTGACCACACCTGTCCCTCTATGTGTATTGTGTGGCCGCACTATGGGGGATGTGTATTGCCTGTGTGGAAGAGATTGTGTATATATATTTCTGCACAACAAAATAAAGACCGTATTATTTGACTCCCAATTGAGTGTCGTCCAATATGGGAGGTTGGGGATGGTGAGACTGTAGTGCTTCTTGGATATTTTACCGTATACAGCGGAGATATTGGATTCTATATATTTTCAAGTTAGTGTTGTAAAATGGCGTTTTTTTTTTTTTTGTATGTGTTACTTGGCTCACGAGCATTTTCTGTGCGTTGTAATGGTATATTGTCTTTCTCCTACGTTCTTGTGTAACTCATTACGTTCCCTGTCGTTAATTTAGCGGCTCTGTCTCCTTTAGCCTCGTTTTAATTTTTTTCGCCCCCCATTTTTTATTTTGCTTAGCCGATTTTCGAGCTGCTGAAACTGCTTGAATGCGACTTAAATTGGCAAGCAACCTCACTTCCAGACGTCCTGGCTGTCTACCCGTGCTGCGTGTGATGTTTGTTTTATGTTGTATAATTTTGTTGTTGTGCTTTTCGTGTTTTTCGATTTGCGCGGTTCGGCAGTTAACCTCGTAGTTTTTCAACCTCTTATTATTTTTTTCATATTTCTTGATTTTAAAAGTCATATGTCCTTTTTTCTAAATCCCAATTTCTCATCCTGGGTTTTTGTTTTTTTTCTAAGTTAAGGAGGTAAGTTTAGGGAGAAACATAGCAATGCGGTCATGGATTTAGAAAGCAAAAAGTAAACAGACTAAAAATATTTCACCTTATGTTTATTCGATTGTACTACTTGGCAACTTCAGGTAACCTGCTGCCCTCAGAAAATGTGCTTCCTAAAGCCGGGGATTTTTGGGCCTAGGCTAAAACACACACATAATGCACTTGGTTTATAAAGAGAAACCTAAACTGGAGTTGGAATATTGTCAGACTATAAAAAATCTTCTTTCAATACAGATCTTCTAAAAGAAAGACCAAATCTACACAGCTCGTCTGCAGATCATCACATGAGACATGGGGAGGGAGAGAAATGGAGACACAGGGAGGGAGAGGAGGGGGAAAAGGAGACACAGGGGAGAGGGGGGGAGAAAGGAGACACAGGGGAGGGAGAGGGGGGAAGAGTGGGGCGGAGACAGAGGGGAGGAGGAGGGAGAGGGGGGATGAGACACAGGGGAGGGGGGGAAAGAGAAATAGGGGAGGGGGAAAGGAGTCATGGGAGAAAGATGGGGGAAGGAAACACAGTGGAGAGAGATGGTGGGAAGGAGACACAGGGGAGGGAGATGGGGAAGGCAAGGAGACACAGGGGAGGGAGATGGGGGAAGGAGACACAGTGGAGGGAGATGGTGGAAGGAGACACAGTGGAGGGAGAGTGGGAAAGGAAAAACAGTGGAGGGAGATGGGGGAAGGAGACACAGTGGATAGATATGGGGAAGAAGACAGGGAGGGTAGAGGATGGAAAGAGGACGCAGGGGAGGGAGTGGGAGGAAAAGTGACACAGGGGATGGAGATGGGGGAAGGAGACACATGGAAGAGAGAGGGGGAAGGAGACACAGGGAAAGGGAGAGGAGGGAAGAGACACAGGGGAGGGAGAGGGGGGGAAGAGACACAGGGGAGAAGAGGGGGATAAAAGAGACACAGAGGAGGCGAGAGGAGGGTGAGACACGGAAGGGGGGAAAGAGACACAAGGGTGGGTAGAGGCTCGCAATGAGCGCAGAGGCGCTTATTGCGAGGCCTACCCTAAGTGACAAGGGTTAAGGAAATGAACGCAGTGCATGCCGCGCTGTGCAATGAGCGGCAAGGTCACTAATTGCGGGGTCTGCGATGAGCGCCTTTGACGTAAAGTAGGTTCTTAAAGTAGAGGGGGGAGAGGCTCACAATGACCCAAGAAGGCACTCATCTCGAGGCCTGCAAGTTAGATGGGGGAGAGCCTTGCATTGTGTGGCAAACCGCATTGCCAGGCTTAAAATTGTATTGCCGCCATGTTTGATGGGTAAGTCGCTAGTAACAATATAGCACAGGAGGATGAGTCCCTCAGGTCAGAAGGTGCCTATCACATTAATGGGGAAGAGCAGAGAGTGAGTATGAGTAGCAACAGAAGTGGTAATGACGTGGTTGGGCCAAAACCAAGAGGACAACCAGCTGCAGATGTGTCTGGAGGGGAAAGGAAAGTCGAATGCTACAAATAACAGGTCAGCAGAGGAACCTGGAATATTAGAAAAAATGCAATCTGGACAAAGACAGCCATGAAATAAAAGAGTAAACATTGATATCCTGGAAATTAGTGAACTCAAATGGACTGGAATGAGACATTTTACATCAGACAACCACCAGATCTTCTACTGTGGTCAAGAATACCCCAGAAGAAATGGAGTAACCTTCATAATCAATCAAAGGGTGGCCAAAGCAGTGCTCGGTTACCTGTAGCCATGTAGCCATGAAGAAAAACATAAATATTTAAACACAATAATACAAAAATAAACATAAGAAATAGAGAAATTCACATGAAACTGTAAAATGCCCAAAACCCATTTTTTTAAGTTAAGCGTGTCTCTGGTGTTAAAGATGAAAACCCTTTCACTGTAAATGTTTTCTTCTCCTAGTGTTTTTGTATATAAACACAAATAAACACATAGGGCCCTATTAAATTATCACTCGTAGTTCTCTCGGTGCTCGCAAAAGGCAGTTTTTCTGCTGTTTGCAAGTAGCGAATCTCTCGCAGCCTGCTTTGCGATATGACTATGAAAAAATGGACCCCATAAGGCCTTAATTAACCCTATAACTGATGGTGGTCAATACAGACCCCCATAAGGCCTTAATTAAGCCCGTCACTCATGGTTGTCAATACAGACCCCCATAAGGCCTTAATTAACCCCGTCACTCATCTAGGTCAATACAGACCCCCATAAGGCCTTAATTACCCTATAACTCATGGATGTCAATACAGACCCCCATAAGGCCTTAATTAACCCCGTCACACATGAAGGTCAATAAAGACCCCCATAAGGCCTTAATTTAACCCGTCACTTATGGTGGTCAATACAGACCCCCATAAGGCCTTAACTAACCCTCGTCACTTATGAAGGTCAATACAGGCCCTCATAAGGCCTTAATTAACCCTATAACTCATGGTGGTCAATACAGACCCCCATAAGGCCTTAATTAACCCTATAACTCATGGTGGTCAATACAGACCCCCATAAGGCCTTAATTAAGCCCGTCACTCATGGCAGTCAATACAAACCCCCATAAGCACTTAATTAATCCCTTCACTCATGAAGGTCAATGCAGACCCCCATAAATCCTTAATTAACCCTATAACTCATGGTGGTCAATACAGACCCCCATAAGGCTTTAATTAACCCCGTCACTCATAAAGGTCAATACAGACCCCCATAAGGCCTTAAAAAAGCCCTATAACTCATGGTGGTCAATACAGACCCCTATAAGCACTTAATTAACCCCGTCACTCATGAAGGTAAATACAGACCCCCATAAGGCCTTAATTAACCTTTCACTCATGTTGGTCAATACAGACCCCCATAAGGCCTTAATTAACCCTATAACTCATGGTGTTCAATACAGACCCCCATAAGGCCTTAATTAAGCCCTCACTCATGGAGGTCAATACAGACCCCCATAAGGCCTTAATTAACCCTATAACTCATGGTGGTCAATACAGACCCCCATAAGGCCTTAATTAAGCCCGTCACTCATGGTGGTCAATACAGACCCCCATAAGGCCTTAATTAAGCCTGTCACTCATGAAGGTCAATACAGACCCCCAGAAGGCCTTAATTAACGCTATAACTCATGGTGGTCAGTACAGACTCCCATAAGGCCTTATTTAACCCTGTAACTCATGGTGGTCAATACAGACCCCCATAAGGCCTTAATTAACCCTATATAACTCATGGTGGTCAATACAGATCCGCATAAGCACTTAATTAATCCCGTCACTCATGAAGGTCAATGCAGACCCCCATAAGGCCTTAATTAACCCTGTCACTCATGAAGGTCAATACAGACCCCCATAAGGCCTTATTTAACGCCGTCACTCATGAAGGTCAATAGAGACCCCCATAAGGCCTTAATTAACCTATTAACTCATGGTGGTCAATACAGACCCCCATAAGGCCTTAATTAAGCCTGTCACTCATGGTGGTCAATACAGACCCCCATAAGGCCTTATTTAACCCCCGTCACTCATGAAGGTCAATACAGGCCCTCATAAGGCCTTAATTAACGCTATAACTAATGGTGGTCAATACAGACCCCCATAAGGCCTTAATTAACCCTATAACTCATGGTGGTCAATACAGACCCCCATAAGGCCTTAATTAAGCCCGTCACTCATGGCGGTCAATAGAGACCCCCATAAGGCCTTAATTAACCCCCGTCACTCATGAAGGTCAATACAGGCCCCCATAAGGCCTTAATTAACCCTATAACTCATGGTGGTCAATACAGATCCCCATAAGACCTTAATTAACCTTATAACTCATGGTTGTCAATACAGACCCCCATAAGGCCTTAATTAAGCCCGTCACTCATGGCGGTTAATACAGACCCCCATAAGCACTTAATTATTCCCGTCACAAATGAAGGTCAATGCAGACCCCCATAAGGCCTTAATTAACCCCCGTCACTCATGAAGGTCAATACAGGCCCCCATAAGGCCTTAATTAACCCCCGTCACTCATGAAGGTCAATACAGGCCCCCATAAGGCCTTAATTAACACTATAACTCATGGTGGTCAATACAGACCCCCATAAGGCCTTAATTAAACCTATAACTCATGGTGGTCAATACAGACCCCCATAAGGCCTTAATTAAGCCCGTCACTCATGGCAGTCAATACAGACCCCCATAAGCACTTAATTAATCCCGTCACTCATAAAGGTTAATGCAGACCCCTATAAGTCCTTAATTAACCCTATAACTCATGGTGGTCAATACAGACCCCCATAAGGCCTTAATTATCCCCGTCACTCATAAAGGTCAATACGGACCGCCATAAGGCCTTAATTAACCCCGTCACTCATGGTGGTCAATACAGACCCCCATAAGGGATAATTAACAATATAACTCATGGTGGTCAATACAGACCCCATAAGGCCTTAATTAAGCCCGTCACTCATGGCAGTCAATACAGACCCCCATAAGCACTTAATTAATCCCGTCACTCATGAAGGTCAATGCAGACCCCCATAAGTCCTTAATTAACCCTATAACTCATGGTGGTCAATACAGACCCCCATAAGGCCTTAATTAACCCCGTCACTCATAAAGGTCAATACAGACCCCCATAAGGCCTTAATTAAGCCCGTCACTTATGGTGGTTAATACAGACCCCCATAAGGCCTTAA
This sequence comes from Discoglossus pictus, assembly GCA_027410445.1. NCBI lineage: Eukaryota > Metazoa > Chordata > Amphibia > Anura > Alytidae > Discoglossus > Discoglossus pictus. The sequence continues at coordinate 36,722,577 of CM050172.1, read as the reverse complement.
TTAACCCCCGTCACTCATGAAGGTCAATACAGGCCCTCCAAAGGCCTTAAATTAACCCTATAACTCATGGTGGTCAATACAGACCCCCATAAGGCCTTAATTAACCCTATAACTCATGGTGGTCAATACAGACCCCCATAAGGCCTTAATTAAGCCCGTCACTCATGGCGGTCAATACAGACCCTCATAAGGCCTTAATTAAGCCTGTCACTCATGGCGGTCAATACAGACCCCCATAAGCATTTAATTAATCCCGTCACTCATGAAGGTCAATGCAGACCCCCATAAGTCCTTAATTAACCCTATAACTAATGGTGGTCAATACAGACCCCCATAAGGCCTTAATTAACCCCGTCACTCATAAAGGTCAATACAGACCCCATAAGGCCTTAATTAAGCCCGTCACTTATGGTGGTTAATACAGACCCCAATAAGACCTTAATTAACCCCCGTCACTCATGAAGGTCAATACAGGCCCCCATAAGGCCTTATATAACCCTATAACTCATGGTGGTCATTACAGACCCCCATAAGGCCTTAATTAAGCCGTCACTCATGGTCGGTCAATACAGACCCCCATAAGCACTTAATTAATCCCGTCACTCATGAAGGTCAATGCAGACCCCCATAAGGCCTTAATTAACCCTATAACTCATGGTGGTCAATACAGACCCCCATAAGGCCTTAATTAACCCTATAACTCAGGGTGGTCAATACAGACCCCCATCAGGCCTTAATTAAGCCCGTCACTCATGGCGGTCAATAGAGACCCCCATAAGGCCTTAAATAACCCCCGTCACTCATGAAGGTCAATACAGGCCACCATAAGGCCTTAATTAACCCTATAACTCATGGTGGTCAATACAGACCCCCATAAGACCTTAATTAACCCTATAACTCATGGTGGTCAATACAGACCCCCATAAGGCCTTAATTATGCCCGTCACTCATGGCAGTTAATACAGACCCCCATAAGCACTTAATTAATCCCGTCACAAATGAAGGTCAATGCAGACCCCCATAAGGCCTTAATTAACCCCCGTCACTCATGAAGGTCAATACAGACCCCCATAAGGCCTTAATTAACCCTATAACTCATGGTGGTCAATACAGACCCCCATAAGGCCTTAATTAACCCGTCACTCATAAAGGTAATACAGACCCCCATAAGGCCTTAATTAAGCCCGTCACTCATGGTGGTAAATACAGACCCCCCATAGGGATAATTAACAATATAACTCATGGTGGTTAATACAGACCCCCATAAGGCCTTAATGAACCCCGTCACTCATGAAGGTCAATACAGACCCCATAAGGCCTTAATTAACCCTATAACTCATGGTGGTCAATCCAGACCCCCATAAGGCCTTAATTAACCCTATAACTCATGGTGGTCAATACAGACCCCCATAAGGCCTTAAATAAGCCCGTCACTTAATGGCGGTCAATACAGACCCCCATAAGGCCTTAATTAACCCCCGTCACTCATGAAGGTCAAGACAGGCCCCCATAAGGCCTTAATTAACCCTATCTCATAGTGGTCAATAAAGGCCCCCATAAGGCCTTAATTAACCCTATAACTCATGGTGGTCAATACAGACCCCCATAAGCCTTAATTAACCCTATAACTCATGGTGGTCAATACAGACCCCTATAAGCACTTAATTAACCCCGTCACTCATGAAGGTAAATACAGACCCCCATAAGGCCTTAATTAACCTTTTAACTCATGGTGGTCAATACAGACCCCCATAAGGCCTTAATTAACCCTATAACTCATGGTGTTCAATACAGACCCCCATAAGGCCTTAATTAAGCCCGTCACTCATGGAGGTCAATACAGACCCCCATAAGGCCTTAATTAAGCCTGTCACTCATGAAGGTCAATACAGACCCCCAGAAGGCCTTAATTAACCCTATAACTCATGGTGGTCAGTACAGACTCCCATAAGGCCTAATTTAAAACTGTAACTCATGGTGGTCAATACAGACCCCCATAAGGCCTTAGTTAACCCCGTCACTCATGAAGGTAAATAGAGACCCCCATAAGGCCTTAATTAAGCCCGTCACTTATGGTGGTCAATACAGACCCCCATAAGGCCTTATTTAACGCCCGTCACTCATGAAGGTCAATACAGGCCCCCATAAGGCCTTAATTTACCCTATAACTCATGGTGGTCAATACAGACCCCCATAAGGCCTTAATTAACCCTATAATTCATGGTGGTCAATACAGACCCCTACAAGGCCTAAATTAAGCCCGTCACTCATGGCGGTAATACAGACCCACATAAGCGCTTAATTAATCCCGTCACTCATGAAGGTCAATGCAGACCCCCATAAGGCCTTAATTAACCCTCTAACTCATGGTGGTCAATACAGACCCCCATAAGGCCTTAATTAAGCCCATCACTCATGGCGGTCAATACAGACCCCCATAAGCACTTAATTAATCCCGTCACTCATGAACGTCAATGCAGACCCCCATAAGGCCTTAATTAACGCTGTCACTCATGAAGGTCAATACAGACCCCCATAGGGCGTTAATTAACCCCGTCACTCATGGTGGTCAATACAGACCCCCATAAGGCCTTAATTAACCCTATAAATCATGGTGGTCAATACAGACCCCATAAGGCCTTAATTAACCCTGTCACTCATGAGGTCAATACAGACCCCCATAAGCCTTATTTAACCCCCGTCACTCATGAAGGTCAATACAGGACCCCCATAAGGCCTTAATTAACCCTATAACTAATGGTGGTCAATACAGACCCCCATAAGGCCTTAATTAACCCTATAACTCATGGTGGTCAATACAGACCCCCATAAGGCCTTAATTAAGCCCGTCACTCATGGCAGTCAATACAGACCCCCATAAGAACTTAATTAATCCCGTCACTCATGATGGTCTATGCAGACCCCCATAAGTCCTTAATTAACCCTATAACTCATGGTGGTCAATACAGACCCCCATAAGGCCGTAATTAACTCCGTCACTCATAAAGGTCAATACAGACCCCCATAAGGCCTTAATTAACCCCGTCACTCATGGTGGTCAATACAGACCCCCATAAGGGATAATTAAAAATATAACTCATGGTGGTCAATACAGACCCCCATAAGGCCTTAATTAAGCCCGTCACTCATGGCGGTCAATACAGACCCCCATAAGCACTTAATTAATCCCGTCACTCATGAAGGTCAATGCAGACCCCCATAAGTCCTTAATTAACCCTATAACTAATGGTGGTCAATACAGACCCCCATAAGGCCTTAATTAACCCCGTCACTCATAAAGGTCAATACAGACCCCCATAAGGCCTTAATTAAGCCCGTCACTTATGGTGGTTAATACAGACCCCCATAAGGCCTTAATTAACCCCCGTCACTCATGAAGGTCAATACAGGCCCTCAAAAGGCCTTAATTAACCCTATAACTCATGGTGGTCAATACAGACCCCCATAAGGCCTTAATTAAGCCCGTCACTCATGGCGGTCAATACAGACCCACATAAGCACTTAATTAATCCCGTCACTCATGAAGGTCAATGCAGACCCCCATAAGGCCTTAATTAACCCTCTAACTCATGGTGGTCAGTACAGACCCCCATAAGGCCTTAATTAAACCTATCACTCATGAAGGTCAATACAGACCCCCATAAGGCCTTATATAATGCCGTCACTCATGAAGGTCAATAGAGACCCCCATAAGGCCTTAATTAAGCCTGTCACTCATGGTGGTCAATACAGACCCCCATAAGTCCAAATTTAACCCCCGTCACTCATGAAGGTCAATACAGGCCCCCATAAGGCCTTAATTAACCCTATAACTCATGGTGGTCAATACAGACCCCCATAAGGCCTTAATTAACCCTATAACTCAGGGTGGTCAATACAGACCCCATCATCAGGCCTTAATTAAGCCGTCACTCATGGCGGTCAATAGAGACCCCCATAAGGCCTTAAATAACCCCCGTCACTCATGAAGGTCAATACAGGCCACCATAAGGCCTTAATTACCCCTATAACTCATGGTGGTCAATACAGACCCCCATAAGACCTTAATTAACCCTATAACTCATGGTGGTCAATACAGACCCCCATAAGGCCTTAATTAAGCCCGTCACTCATGGCAGTTAATACAGACCCCCATAAGCACTTAATTAATCCCGTCACAAATGAAGGTCAATGCAGACCCCCATAAGGCCTTAATTAACCCCCGTCACTCATGAAGGTCAATACAGACCCCCATAAGGCCTTAATTAACCCTATAACTCATGGTGGTCAATACAGACCCCCATAAGGCCTTAATTAACCTCGTCAATCATAAAGGTCAATACAGACCCCCATAAGGCCTTAATTAAGCCCGTCACTCATGGAGGTCAATACAGACCCCCATAAGGGATAATTAACAATATAACTCATGGTGGTCAATACAGACCCCCATAAGGCCTTAATTAACCCCGTCACTCATGAAGGTCAATACAGACCCCATAAGGCCTTAATTAACCCTATAACTCATGGTGGTCAATACAGACCCCCAAAAGGCCTTAATTAACTCTATAACTCATGGTGGTCAATACAGACCCCCATAAGGCCTTAAATAAGCCCGTCACTTAATGGCAGTCAATACAGACCCCCATAAGGCCTTAATTAACCCCCGTCACTCATGAAGGTCAAGACAGGCCCCCATAAGGCCTTAATTAACCCTATCTCATGGTGGTCAATAAAGGCCCCCATAAGGCCTTAATTAACCCTATAACTCATGGTGGTCAATACAGACCCCCATAAGGCCTTAATTAACCCTATAACTCATGGTGGTCAATACAGACCCCTATAAGCACTTAATTAACCCCGTCACTCATGAAGGTAAATACAGACCCCCATAAGGCCTTAATTAACCTTTTAACTCATGGTGGTCAATACAGACCCCCATAAGGCCTTAATTAACCCTATAACTCATGGTGTTCAATACAGACCCCCATAAGGCCTTAATTAAGCCCGTCACTCATGGAGGTCAATACAGACCCCCATAAGGCCTTAATTAAGCCCGTCACTCATGAAGGTCAATACAGACCCCCAGAAGGCCTTAATTAACCCTATAACTTATGGTGGTCAGTACAGACTCCCATAAGGCCTTATTTAAAACTGTAACTCATGGTGGTCAATACAGACCCCCATAAGGCCTTAATTAACCCTATAACTCATGGTGGTCAATACAGACCCCCATAAGGCCTTAGTTAACCCCGTCACTCATGAAGGTCAATAGAGACCCCCATAAGGCCTTAATTAAGCCCGTCACTTATGGTGGTCAATACAGACCCCCATAAGGCCTTAATTAACGCCCGTCACTCATGAAGGTCAATACAGGCCCCCATAAGGCCTTAATTTACCCTATAACCCATGGTGGTCAATACAGACCCCCATAAGGCCTTAATTAACCCTATAATTCATGGTGGTCAATACAGACCACTATAAGGCCTAAATTAAGCCCGTCACTCATGGCGGTAATACAGACCCACATAAGCACTTAATTAATCCCGTCACTCATGAAGGTCAATGCAGGCCCCCATAAGGCCTTAATTAACCCTCTAACTCATGGTGATCAATACAGACCCCCATAAGGCCTTAATTAAGCCCATCACTCATGGCGGTCAATACAGACCCGCATAAGCACTTAATTAATCCCGTCACTCATGAACGTCAATGCAGACCCCCATAAGGCCTAATTAACGCTGTCACTCATGAAGGTCAATACAGACCCCCATAAGGCGTTAATTAACCCCGTCACTCATGGTGGTCAATACAGACCCCCATAAGGCCTTAATTAACCCTATAAATCATGGTGGTCAATACAGACCCCCAGAAGGCCTTAAATAACCCCGTTACTCATGAAGGCCAATACAGACCCCCAGAAAGACTTAATTAACCCCAGCACTCATGAAGGTCAATACAGACCCCCAGAAAGCCTTAATTAACCCTATAACTCATGGTGGTCAATACAGACCCCCATAAGGCCTTAATTAACCCTATAACTCATGGTGGTCAATACAGACCCCCATAAGGCCTAAATTAAGCCCGTCACTCATGGCGGTCAATACAGACCCACATAAGCACTTAATTAATTCTGTTACTCATGAAGGTCAATGCAGACCCCCATAAGGCCTTAGTTAACCCTCTAACTCCTGGTGGTCAATACAGACCCCCATAAGGCCTTAATTAAGCCCGTCACTCATGGTGGTCAATACAGACCCCCATAAGCACTTAATTAACCCAGTCACTCATGAAGGTCAATACAGACCCCCATAAGGCCTTAAATAACCTTATAACTCATGGTGGTCAATACAGACCCCCATAAGGCCTTAATTAACCCTATAACTCATGGTGGCCAATACAGACCCCCATAAGCACTTAATTAATCTTATAACTCATGGTGGTCAATACAGACCCCCATAAGGCCTTAATTAACCCTATAACTCATGAAGGTCAATACAGACCCCCATAAGGCTTTAATTAAGCCCATCACTCATGAAGGTCAATACAGACCCCCATAAGGCCTTAATTAACCCTATAACTCATGGTGGTCAATACAGACCCCCATAAGGCCTTAATTAACCCTATGACTCATGGTGGTCAATACAGACCCCCATAAGGCCTTAATTAACCCTATAACTCATGGTGGTCAATGCAGACCCCCATAAGGCCTTAATTAAGCCCGTCACTCATGGTGGTCAATACAGACACCCATAAGGCCTTAATTAAACCCGTCACTTATGGTGGTCAATACAGGCCCCCATAAGGCCTTAATTAACCCTATAACTCATGGTGGTCAATACAGACCCCCATAAGACCTTAATTAACCTTTTAACTCATGGTGGTCAATACAGACCCCCATAAGGCCTTAATTAACCCTATAACTCATGGTGGTCAATACAGACCCCCATAAGGCATTAATTAACCCTGTCACTCATGAAGGTCAATAGAGACCCCCATAAGGCCTTAATTAAGCCCGTCACTTATGGTGGTCAATACAGATCCCCATAAGGCCTTAATTAACGCCCGTCACTCATGAAGGTCAATAAAGGCCCCCATAAGGCCTTAATTAACCCCTATAACTCATGGTGGTCAATGCAGACCCCCATAAGGCCTTAATTAACCCTATAATTCATGGTTGTCAATACAGACCCCCATAAGGCCTAAATTAAGCCCGTCACTCATGGCGGTCAATACAGACCCACATAAGCACTTAATTAATCCCGTCACTCATGAAGGTCAATGCAGACCCCCATAAGGCCTTAATAACCCTCTAACTCATGGTGGTCAATACAGACCCCCATAAGGCCTTAATTAAGCCCATCACTCATGGCGGTCAATACAGACCCCCATAATCACTTAATTAATCCCGTCACTCATGAACGTCAATGCAGACCCCCATAAGGCCTTAATTAACCCTGTCACTCATGAAGGTCAATACAGACCCCCATAAGGCCTTAATTAACCCGGTCACTCATGGTGGTCAATACAGACCCCCATAAGGCCTTAATTAACCCTATAACTCATGGTGGTCAATACAGACCCCCATAAGGCCTTAGTTAACCCCGTCACTCATGAAGGTCAATAGAGACCCCCATAAGGCCTTAATTAAGCACTTCACTTATGGTGGTCAATACAGACCCCCATAAGGCCTTAATTAACGCCCGTCACTCATGAAGGTCAATACAGGCCCCCATAAGGCCTTAATTTACCCTAAAACCCATGGTGGTCAATACAGACCCCCATAAGGCCTTAATTAACCCTATAATTCATGGTGGTCAATACAGACCCCGATAAGGCCTAAATTAAGCCCGTCACTCATGGCGGTAATACAGACCCACATAAGCACTTAATTAATCCCGTCACTCATGAAGGTCAATGCAGACCCCCATAAGGCCTTAATTAACCCTCTAACTCATGGTGGTCAATACAGACCCCCATAAGGCCTTAATTAAGCCCATCACTCATGGCGGTCAATACAGACCCCCATAAGCACTTAATTAATCCCGTCACTCATGAACGTCAATGCAGACCCCCATAAGGCCTTAATTAACCCTATAACTCATGGTGGTCAATACAGACCCCCATAAGGCCTTAATTAACCCTATAACTCATGGTGGTCAATACAGACCCCCATAAGGCCTAAATTAAGCCCGTCACTCATGGTGGTCAATACAGACCCACATAAGCACTTAATTAACCCCGTCACTCATGAAGGTCAATACAGACCCCCATAAGGCCTTAATTAACCTTATAACTCATGGTGGTCAATACAGACCCCCATAAGGCCTTAATTAACCCTATAACTCATGGTGGTCATTACAGACCCCCATAAGCACTTAATTAACCTTATAACTCATGGTGGTCAATACAGACCCCATAAGGCCTTAAATAACTCTATAACTCATGGTGGTCAATACAGACCCCCATAAGGACTTAATTAAGCCTGTCACTCATGGTGGTCAATACAGACCCCCATAAGCACTTAGTTAATCTTATAACTCATGGTGGTCAATATAGACCCCCATAAGGCCTTAATTAACGCTATAACTCATGAAGGTCAATACAGACCCCATAAGGCCTTAATTAAGCCCATCACTCATGAAGGTCAATACAGACCCCCATAAGGCCTTAATTAACCCTATAACTCATGGTGGTCAATACAGACCCCCATAAGGCCTTAATTAAGCCTATGACTCATGGTGGTCAATACAGACCCCCATAAGGCCTTAATTAACCCTATAACTCATGGTGGTCAATGCAGACCCCCATAAGGCCTTAATTAAGCCCGTCACTCATGGTGGTCAATACAGACACCCATAAGGCCTTAATTAAACCCGTCACTTATGGTGGTCAATACAGGCCCCCATAAGGCCTTAATTAACCCTATAACTCATGGTGGTCAATACAGACCCCCATAAGACCTTAATTAACCTTTTAACTCATGGTGGTCAATACAGACCCCCATAAGGCCTTAATTAACCCTATAACTCATGGTGGTCAATACAGACCCCCATAAGGCATTAATTAACCCTGTCACTCATGAAGGTCAATAGAGACCCCCATAAGGCCTTAATTAAGCCCGTCACTTATGGTGGTCAATACAGATCCCCATAAGGCCTTAATTAACGCCCGTCACTCATGAAGGTCAATAAAGGCCCCCATAAGGCCTTAATTAACCCTATAACTCATGGTGGTCAATGCAGACCCCCATAAGGCCTTAATTAACCCTATAATTCATGGTTGTCAATACAGACCCCCATAAGGCCTAAATTAAGCCCGTCACTCATGGCGGTCAATACAGACCCACATAAGCACTTAATTAATCCCGTCACTCATGAAGGTCAATGCAGACCCCCATAAGGCCTTAATAACCCTCTAACTCATGGTGGTCAATACAGACCCCCATAAGGCCTTAATTAAGCCCATCACTCATGGCGGTCAATACAGACCCCCATAATCACTTAATTAATCCCGTCACTCATGAACGTCAATGCAGACCCCCATAAGGCCTTAATTAACCCGGTCACTCATGAAGGTCAATACAGACCCCCATAAGGCCTTAATTAACCCGGTCACTCATGGTGGTCAATACAGACCCCCATAAGGCCTTAATTAACCCTATAACTCATGGTGGTCAATACAGACCCCCATAAGGCCTTAATTAACCCCGTCACTCATGAAGGCCAATACAGACCCCCAGAAAGCCTTAATTAACCCCGGCACTCATGAAGGTCAATACAGACCCCCAGAAAGCCTTAATTAACCCTATAACTCATGGTGGTCAATACAGACCCCCATAAGGCCTTAATTAACCCTATAACTCATGGTGGTCAATACAGACCCCCATAAGGCCTAAATTAAGCCCGTCACTCATGGCGGTCAATACAGACCCACATAAGCACTTAATTAATTCCGTCACTCATGAAGGTCAATGCATTCCCCCATAAGGCCTTAATTAACCCTCTAACTCATAATAGTCAATACAGACCCCCATAAGGCCTTAATTAACGCCCGTCACTCATGAAGGTCAATACAGGCCCCCATAAGGCCTTAATTAACCCTATAACTCATGGTGGTCAATACAGACCCCCATAAGGCCTTAATTAACCCTATAATTCATGGTGGTCAATACAGACCCCCATAAGGCCTAAATTAAGCCCGTCACTCATGGTGGTCAATACAGACCCACATAAGCACTTAATTAACCCCGTCACTCATGAAGGTCAATACAGACCCCCATAAGGCCTTAATTAACCTTATAACTCATGGTGGTCAATACAGACCCCCATAAGGCCTTAATTAACCCTATAACTCATGGTGGTCATTACAGACCCCCATAAGCACTTAATTAACCTTATAACTCATGGTGGTCAATACAGACCCCCATAAGGCCTTAAATAACTCTATAACTCATGGTGGTCAATACAGACCCCCATAAGGACTTAATTAAGCCTGTCACTCATGGTGGTCAATACAGACCCCCATAAGCACTTAGTTAATCTTATAACTCATGGTGGTCAATATAGACCCCCATAAGGCCTTAATTAACGCTATAACTCATGAAGGTCAATACAGACCCCCATAAGGCCTTAATTAAGCCCATCACTCATGAAGGTCAATACAGACCCCCATAAGGCCTTAATTAACCCTATAACTCATGGTGGTCAATACAGACCCCCATAAGGCCTTAATTAAGCCTATGACTCATGGTGGTCAATACAGACCCCCATAAGGCCTTAATTAACCCTATAACTCAATGTGGTCAGTACAGACTCCCATAAGGCCTTATTTAACCCTGTAACTCATGGTGGTCAATACAGACCCCCATAAGTCCTAAATTAACCCTATTACTCATGGTGGTCAATACAGACCCCCATAAGGCTTTAATAACCCCGTCACTCATGAAGGTCAATAGAGACCCCCATAAGGCCTTAATTAAGCCCGTCACTTATGGTGGTCAATACAGACCCCCATAAGGCCTTAATTAACGCCTCTCACTCATGAAGGTCAATACAGGCCCCCATAAGGCCTTAATTAACCCTATAACTCATGGTGGACAATACAGATCCCCATAAGGCCTTAATTAACCCTATAATTCATGGTGGTCAATACAGACCCCCATAAGGCCTAAATTAAGCCCGTCACTCATGGCGGTCAATACAGACCCACATAAGCACTTAATTAATCCCGTCACTCATGAAGATCAATGCAGACCCCCATAAGGCCTTAATTAACCCTCTAACTCATGGTGGTCAATACAGACCCCCATAAGGCCTTAATTAAGCCCATCATTCATGGCGGTCAATACAGACCCCCATTAGCACTTAATTAATCCCGTCACTCTATGAACGTCAATGCAGACCCCCATAAGGCCTTAATTAACCCTGTCACTCATGAAGGTCAATACAGACCCCCATAAGGCCTTAATTAACCCTATAACTCATGGTGGTCAATACAGACCCCCATAAGGCCTTAAATAACCCCGTCACTCATGAAGGCCAATACAGACCCCCAGAAAGCCTTAATTAACCCCGGCACTCATGAAGGTCAATACAGACCCCCAGAAAGCCTTAATTAACCCTATAACTCATGGTGGTCAATACAGACCCCCATAAGGCCTTAATTAACCCTATAACTCATGGTGATCAATACAGACCCCCATAAGGCCTTAATTAACCCTATAACTCATGGTGGTCAATACAGACCCCCATAAGGCCTAAATTAAGCCGTCACTCATGGCGGTCAATACAGACCCACATAAGCACTTAATTAATTCTGTCACTCATGAAGGTCAATGCATTCCCCCATAAGGCCTTAATTAACCCTCTAACTCATGGTGGTCAATACAGACCCCCATAAGGCCTTAATTAAGCCCGTCACTCATGGTAGTCAATACAGACCACCATAAGCTCTTAATTAACCCCGTCACTCATGAAGGTCAATACAGACCCCCATAAGGCCTTAATTAACCTTATAACTCATGGTGGTCAATACAGACCCCCATAAGGCCTTAATTAACCCTATAACTCATGGTGGTGAATACAGACCCCCATAAGCACTTAATTAACCTTATAACTCATGGTGGTCAAAACAGACCCCCATAAGGCCTTAATTAACCCTATAACTCATGAAGGCCAATACAGACCCCCATAACGCCTTATTTAAGCCCATCACTCATGAAGGTCAATACAGACGCCCATAAGGCCTTAATTAACCCTATAACTCATGGTGGTCAATACAGACCCCCATAAGGCCTTAATTAACCCTATGACTCATGGTGGTCAATACAGACCCCGATAAGGCCTTAATTAATCCCGTCACTCATGAAGGTAAATACAGACCCCCATAAGGGCTTAATTAAGCCCGTCACTCATGGTGGTCAATACAGACCCCCATAAGGCCTTATTTAACCCCCATCACTCATGAAGGTCAATACAGGCCCCCATAAGGCCTTAATTAACCCAGTAACTCATGGCGGTCAATACAGACCCCCATAAGCACTTAATTAAGCCCGTCACTCATGGCGGTCAATACAGACCCCCATAAGCACTTAATTGATCCCGTCACTCATGAAGGTCAATGCAGACCCCCATAAGGCCTTAAATAACCCCTGTCACTCATGAAGGTCAATACAGGCCCCCATAAGGCCTTAATTAACCCCGTCACTCACGAAGGTCAATACAGGCCCCCATAAGGCCTTAATTAACCCTATAACTCATGGTGGTCAATACAGACCCCCATAAGACCTTAATTAACCTTTTAACTCATGGTGGTCAATACAGACCCCCATAAGGCCTTAATTAAGCCAGTCACTCATGGCGGTTAATACAGACCCTCATAAGCACTTAATTAATCCCGTCACTCATGAAGGTCAATGCAGACCCCCATAAGGCCTTAATTAACCCCCGTCACTCATGAAGGTCAATACAGGCCCCCATAAGGCCTTAATTAACCCTGTCACTCATGAAGGTCAATGCAGGCCCCCATAAGGCCTTAATTAACCCTATAACTCATGGTGGTCAATACAGACCCCCTTAAGGCCTTAACTAACCCTATAACTCATGGTGGTCAATACAGAGCCCCATAAGGCCTTAATTAAGCCCGTCACTCATGGCGGTCAATACAGACCCCCAGAAGCACTTAATTAACCCTGTCACTCATGAAGGTCAAAACAGACCCCCATAAGGCCTTAATTAACCCTATAACTCATGGTGGTCAATACAGACCCCTATAAGGCCTTAAATAACCCTATAACTCATGGTAGTCAATACAGACACCAATAAAGCCTTAATTAAGCCCATCACTCATGGTGGTCAATACAGACCCCCATAAGGCCTTAATTAACCCCGTCACTCCTGAAGGTCAACACAGAACCCCATAAGGCCTTAATTAACCCTGTAACTCATGGTGGTCAATACAGACCCCCATAAGGCCTTAATTAACCCTATAACTCATGGTGGTCAATACAGAACCCCATAAGCACTTAATTAACCCCGTCACTCATGAAGGTCAATACAGACCCCCATAAGGCCTTAATTAACCCTATAACTCATGGTGGTCAATACAGACCCCCATAAGGCCTTAATTAACCCAGTCACTCATGAAGGTCAATACAGACCCCCATAAGGCCTTTATTAAGCCCGTCACTCAAGGTGGTCAATACAGACCCCCATAAGGCCTTAATTAACCCCGTCACTCAAGAAGGTCAATATAGACCCTTATAAGGCCTTAATTAACCGTATAACGCATGGTGGTCAATACAGTCCCCCATAAGGCCTTAATTAACCCTATAACTCATGGTGGTCAATACAGAACCCCATAAGCACTTAACTAACCCCGTCACTTATGAAGGTCAATACAGACCCCCATAAGGCCTTAATTAACCCTATAACTCATGGTGGTCAATACAGACCCCCATAAGGCCTTAATTAACCCTATAACTCATGGTGGTCAATACAGACCCCATAAGGCCTTAATTAACCCTGTCACTCATGAAGGTCAATACAGACCCCCATAAGGCTTATTTACCCCGTCACTCTTGAAGTCAATACAGCCCCATAAGGCCTTAATTAAGCCATCATTGGTGGTCAATACAGACCCCCATAAGGCCTTATTTAACCCCCGTCACTCATGAAGGTCAATACAGACCCCCATAAGGCCTTAATTAAGCCCGTCACTCATGTTGGTCAATACAGACCCCCATAAGGCCTTATTTAACCCCCGTCACTCATGAAGGTCAATACAGGCCCCCATAAGGCCTTAATTAACCCTATATCTCATGGCGGTCAATACAGACCCCCATAAGCACTTAATTAAGCCCGTCACTCATGGCGGTTAATACATACCCCCATAAGCACTTAATTAATCCCGTCACTCATGAAGGTCAATGCAGACCCCCATAAGGCCTTAATTAACCCCTGTCACTCATGAAGGTCAATACAGGCCCCCATAAGGCCTTAATTAACCCCCGTCACTCATGAAGGTCAATACAGGCCCCTATAAGGCCTTAATTAACCCTATAACTCATGGTGGTCAATACAGACCCCCTTAAGGCCTTAACTAACCCTATAACTCATGGTGGTCAATACAGACCCCCATAAGGCCTTAATTAAGCCCGTCACTCATGGCGGTCAATACAGACCCCCATAAGCACTTAATTAATCCCGTCACTCATGAAGGTCAATGCAGACACCAATAATGCCTTAATTAACCCCAGTCACTCATGAAGGTCAATACAGGCCCCCATAAGGCCTTAATTAACCCCCGTCACTCATGAAGGTCAATACAGGCCCCTATAAGGCCTTAATTAACCCTATAACTCATGGTGGTCAATACAGACCCCCATAAGACCTTAATTAACCTTTTAACTCATGGTGGTCAATACAGACCCCCATAAGGCCTTAATTAAGCCAGTCACTCATGGCAGTTAATACAGACCCCCATAAGCACTTAATTAATCCCGTCACTCATGAAGGTCAATGCAGACCCCCATAAGGCCTTAATTAACCCCCGTCACTCATGAAGGTCAATACAGGCCCCCATAAGGCCTTAATTAACCCTGTCACTCATAAATGTCAATGCAGGCCCCCATAAGGCCTTAATTAACCCTATAACTCATGGTGGTCAATACAGACCCCCATAAGGCCTTAACTAACCCTATAACTCATGGTGGTCAATACAGACCCCCATAAGGACTTAATTAAGCCCGTCACTCATGGTGGTCAATACTGACCCCCATAAGCACTTAATTAACCCTGTCACTCATGAAGGTCAATACAGAACCCCATAAGGCCTTAATTAACCCTATAACTCATGGTGGTCAATACAGACCCCTAAAGGCCTTAAATAACCCTATAACTCATGGTGGTCAATACAGACACCCATAAAGCCTTAATTAAGCCCGTCACTCATGAAGGTCAACACAGAACCCCATAAGGCCTTAATTAACCCTATAACTCATGGTGGTCAATACAGAGCCCCATAAGGCCTTAATTAACCCTATAACTCATGGTGGTCAATACAGAACCCCATAAGCACTTAATTAACCCGTCACTCATGAAGGTCAATACAGACCCCCATAAGGCCTTAATTAACCCTATAACTCATGGTGGTCAATACAGACCCCCATAAGGCCTTAATTAACCCAGTCACTCATGAAGGTCAATACAGACCCCCATAAGGCCTTTATTAAGCCCGTCACTCATGGTGGTCAATACAGACCCCCATAAGGCCTTAATTAACCCCGTCACTCAAGAAGGTCAATATAGACCCTTATAAGGCCTTAATTAACCCTATAACTCATGGTGGTCAATACAGTCCCCCATAAGGCCTTATATAACTCTATAACTCATTGTGGTCAATACAGAACCCCATAAGCACTTAATTAACCCCGTCACTCATGAAGGTCAATACAGACCCCCATAAGGCCTTAATTAACCCTATCACTCATGGTGGTCAATACAGACCCCCATAAGGCCTTAATTAACCCTGTCACTCATGAAGGTCAATACAGACCCCCATAAGGCCTTAATTAACCCTGTCACTCATGAAGGTCAATACAGACCCCCATAAGGCCTTAATTAAGCCCATCACTCATGGTGGTCAATACAGACCCCCATAAGGCCTTATTTAACCCCCATCACTCATGAAGGTCAATACAGACCCCCATAAGGCCTTAATTAAGCCCATCACTCATGTTGGTCAATACAGACCCCCATAAGGCCTTATTTAACCCCCGTCAATCATGAAGGTCAATACAGGCCCCCATAAGGCCTTAATTAACCCTATATCTCATGGCGGTTAATACAGACCCCCATAAGCACTTAATTAAGCCCGTCACTCATGGCGGTTAATACAGACCCCCATAAGCACTTAATTAATCCCGTCACTCATGAAGGTCAATGCAGACCCCCATAAGGCCTTAATTAACCCCCGTCACTCATGAAGGTCAATACAGGCCCCATAAGGTCTTAATTAACCCCCGTCACTCATGAAGGTCAATGCAGGCCCCCATAAGGCCTTAATTAAGCCTATAACTCATGGTGGTCAATACAGACCCCCTTAAGGCCTTAACTAACCCTATAACTCATGGTGGTCAATACAGACCCCCATAAGGCCTTAATTAAGCCCGTCACTCATGGCGGTCAATAAAGACCACCATAAGCACTGAATTATTCCCGTCACTCATGAAGGTCAATGCAGACCCCCATAAGGCCTTAATTAACCCTATAACTCATAGTGGTCAATACAGACCCCCATAAGGCCTTCATTAACCCCGTCACTCATGGTGGTCAATACAGAACCCGATAAGGCCTTAATTAAGTCCGTCACTCATGGTGGTCAACACAGACCCCCATAAGGCCTTATTTAACCTCGTCACTCATGAAGGTCAACACAGATCCCCATAAGGCCTTAATTAACCCTATAACTCATGGTGGTCAATACAGACCCCCATAAGGCCTTAATTAACCCTATAACTCATGGTGGTCAATACAGAACCCCATAAGGCCTTTATTAAGCCCGTCACTCATGGTGGTCAATACAGACCCCCATAAGGCCTTAATTAACCCCGTCACTCAAGAAGGTTAATATAGACCCTTATAAGGCCTTAATTAACCCTATAACTCATGGTGGTCAATACAGTCCCCCATATGGCCTTAATTAACCCTATAACTCATGGTGGTCAATACAGAACCCCATAAGCACTTAATTAAGCCCGTCACTCATGGTGGTCAATACAGACCCCCATAAGGCCTTAATTAACCCCGTCACTCATGGTGGTCAATACAGACCCCCATAAGGCCTTAATTAACCCCGTCACTCATGAAGGTCAATACAGACCCCCGTAAGGCCTTAATTAACCCTATAACTCATGGTGGTCAATACAGACCCTCATAAGGCCTTAATTAAGCCCGTCACTCATGGTGGTCAATACAGACCCCCATAAGGCCTTAATTAACCCCGTCACTCATGAAGGTCAATACAGACCCCCATAAGGCCTTAATTAACCCTATAACTCATGGTGGTCAATACAGACCCCCATAAGGCCTTAATTAACCCTATAACTCATGGTGGTCAATACAGACTCCCATAAGGCCTTAATTAACCCC
The DNA here is from genome assembly GCA_027410445.1 of Discoglossus pictus. NCBI lineage: Eukaryota > Metazoa > Chordata > Amphibia > Anura > Alytidae > Discoglossus > Discoglossus pictus. The sequence continues at coordinate 36,704,929 of CM050172.1, read as the reverse complement.
GTCACTCATGAAGGTCAATACAGTATAATTTCTATACTTTTAATAAAGGGAGCTGTCTCTAATCTTACTACATTTAGAAATAATATGTGATTTTACTCCCTTAATGATTAGTTCTTTTATTTTTGTTGGTGAATTCATTCCAATGATTTTATAACCCCAGGTAATTAGAGTTTGTTTCAGCCTTTCATAATTCAACCAGAAACATTTTGTGATCTCAAATTTCTTCTGCATCTTCGAAAAAAGTTAAAAGGTTGTTCTTTTGATATAATTCAGAAACTAAGGTTACGCCCCTACTTCGCAAACGGGAGAATGCTGAGAGAGATCTTTTGTATAAAATAGATCAATCGGTGTAGCTAATGATGGGAAGTTTGATATTTGCAATCTCTCTTTATTTTTATACCAAAATCTTAAAAGTGCATTTAATTTTTTTGGAAGTTTGCCAAACAAAGTTTTATTATAATTCGGGGAACCATACTAGTTTTTTCATAGGGGTCTCCTTATAAGGGCCTCTTCCAACACCAGTCATCTAGGTTTATCTTGGGGGGTATTCCAACCTATAAGTTGGGCTGTAACAATTTTTTGATGTATATATTTTATACAGGGGGCATTTAGGCCTCCTTTTCTAATTCCTTACACACAAGACTTTTCCTAATTCAGTTTTTTTCCCCCATATATAAATTTGTCAAGCTTATCCTGGATGAGTTTTAGGTAGTTTTTTGGTATACTACCTGGTATTGATCTCAAGCAAGTAAGTAATTTTTGGAATAATTCTCATATTGATAGCATAGTTCTCCAGTTCCTCAGAATGGGTCTGATTTGCTTCATTACCTCATTTCAGTTATCATTATAGCTGTTACTCACTTTAAATGAGAATTTTATCCCCAAGTGAACAATATATTCAGATTTCTAATTGAAAATGAATAATTTCTCCAATATTTGTTTTGCTTCAGACTTTATGCCTTTTATCAAAGTATGTGATTTCGATCTGTTAATCTTAAAGTAGGATAATCTACCAAACTCCTCTAGTATTTCCTGTAATTTATGAAGATCATTAATTTCATCCTGTTGATTATATTTAGGTGGGCTTAATGGGTTATCACCAGATAACAACATTGTAACATAATAAGCTGGCGCAATAGCCTGCAGACTAGCTAATATGTTTCTTTACAACAATTCCTATAACATGAAACATAATACATAAACCAACATACATACAGTATAACAGTGTTATCATATTTTAACCATAAGCAGTAAGAAATACATGTCCATAATAATACAATCAGGGTAACTCTGGCCAGTCAGGCCCAGGCTAGAGAGTAAAACAGTCCAGTTAGGCGCTGGGCATGACAAAGGCATTACAATTACATGCACAACAACTCCCAACTATCAAATATAGCAAAAAATAACATTTTCTTTTTCTAATATGTTGTAATGGTCATGTGTATGCCAATGTGAAAAGCCACGCTGCAACATGCAGAAAAGCTATTAAAGACACACTACCACATTAAATTTCAACACAAATACAGGCAAATGGCTGACATATTAACCCTTTCTCTCTCACAGAGGCTCTAATGTGGACCCTAAAAATACAAAGGTCATCTTATATATATCTCACTCATCACATCTACATTGGGACAACAAATAGTGGCCAAATCACACTGCCACATGGCATATATCAATTCCAGGGTAACATTTCACATATGGTTGTTGAATCCCTCTGTTGTGTCCTACTCTCTGTGACCCTATGGACTGCAGCACACCTACTAATGTCTCTGTTTGTGCGTATCCACAAGGTTTGCATGCCAAAGATACTAGAGTGGGTTGCCAGTTCCTTCTCTGGTGGACTGTGATTTATCTGATCTCTCTGCTATTACCTGTCCACCTACAGTAGCCCTACATGGCATAGCTCACAGCTTCATTCAGATACACAAGCCTCTTTACCACCACCACCACTTAGCAATGCTGAACGGGACGAGGGGAACATACACCACACTAAAGGACCCATCAGGAAGGGCCACAAAAAACACATGGAGGCTGTTTAGAGCCAACTCCCTCCATCTCCGCTACGCCCATCCTGGAAAGTCCCACGCCATTGCTGATGACCATGTGCCAAGATTTATACCCATTTCCCTTTGGTGACCTCCCATTATGTTTTGCTATTCATCAATTTACATTAGTGTGGTGTATGTTCCCCATGTCCCCTTCTGGATTGCTAAGTGGTGGTGGTGAAGGGGCTTATGTACCTGAATGAAGCTGTGAGCTACACCATGTAGGGCCACTGTAGGTGGGCACGTCATAGCAGAGAGGTCAGACAAATCACAGTCCACTAGAGTAGGAACTGGCAACCCACTCCAATATCACCTGTCATATTGTTATCAGGCCCTCAGGGGAATGTTGATACTCCCAGTATCCCTAATTGGACTTTGCATGTGTATTAACCCTTTATTTTGATTATATATGATATATATAATGATATGGTATCTAATGCTATTATGACTATTATTATTGTTATATGTTTTTATCTATTGCATAGTAACCAGGGCCCATTAGTTTACATATGTTGGAATGGGACACAAATGTGATGTATGTGGATGTCCCATAACCTCAACCATTGAAAACACACTGACATGGTGAGAACGGTTAAACAAACCTTTATTTCATCACAGAACAAATCAAAAATGGTCAAGACTGTGCATTAATATTATGGGTGTGATGTGGGTGGATCCCGGGAGAGCAAGAGGCTTGTGGGAAAAAGGGAATACCTACAGGGGGTTAATCTCATAGTCTAGAATAAGCATGATGCATAGCACCTACCAGGGTCACATGTTGTCACTACATCACTGCAACTGGAATCTGGGGGAAGAAAGGATCATCACAAATCACCCCATTTAATTGAAGAAACCATTAATGTGCATAGCACTTACAACTTGTCTAGATATGCTCAATGAAACCGATGATTCAATCTCTGGACTGTGTAATCCAATCTAGTTTCACTCTTACAGTGTGGTGAAAAAATAAAAATCTGAAAGAAGTGGTCGACATGCATGTACAGAACAGTGCTAAATACTGTGACTGCAACAATATACCAACTTACCTGATTCCTATCTGCAAGCATTACTAACTATTAGCTAGATCTCTGGATAATCAGGAATAGGGGAAAATACCCATTAATACGGAGAGGACACAAAGGACAGCAGCCAGATTCACTGTTACTTACATCAGACCCAAGGATCTACTCTCAGACTGATATTGGCGTCAGGACCACATGCTGCACTAGTGCATATATCAATGCTTGCTTCATAAACACGCCATTGTGAGACATTGCAAGTCCACCGCCATAGCGTTATTAGTCTACATTTAAGCTAACAACAATAATGTCTTAGATATATGGCTATATGATAGCTTTACAAATTTGGGAGCTACACATTAAGGAGGGGCTATCATAGAAGGAGTCTAGGAGTCTAGAGAGATACTGGGAAAATCTTACACCTTCACAATGCTTGCAGATGCAGAAGATGCCTTCATGGACCTAAATTGTACCTAAAAAATAAATAAATAAATAAATAAACCTACAAAATTAGGCCTGAAAAAATATAGGAACTGCAGCATCTTCACAACAGCATTCCTCAGTGACCATCAATTGGTGAAATGCTAAACAGGACCATATGTGAGAATCATGCACCATGTGATGGGAGGTAGCCATCGGCATACAAAATATCACCATCACATAGGCCAAGATCCAAAACTCTGTAGCCAGGCTAGATTAGGTTAACATTGTGACCAATAGATTGTCACTGAGGAGTGCTGTTGAGAAGGCACAAACATCTGCGCAGCCTCTAGGTCCTCCTCCGCCTAGGCACAGGTCCAAATCCCCCGTGGCCGGCAACCATTTCCCTGATGGCGGTGTGGAAGCAGGGGGAGGCAAAACCCCAGGAGGCAGTGGCATCTGCAGTGGTGGAGACATGAAGAAGAGGGGCCCCTCGTGCATTTCATTTGTCCTGCTTTGCAACAATCACCTTTGGAGCTCATCGCAAAGACAGATATATAAGTACAGTGTACAAAAAAAAATGTGAGTACAGCGAATTAATAAAGTAAAATGAATTAATAAATTAATATACTTTACCTCTTTATATGTAATATGCAACAATTAATATTCTGAAGAGCTAACAATCTATGTGTATTTACATGCATCTGAAAATGTCCAGTTGGACTGTTGATCATCTGAGGAGGAAAGTGTCAGCAATGTTGCAAGTGTGCAGTGTAAATAGGTTGTTTAGGCGGGGTAAAGCATAATTTTAGACTCCTAATGTTATTATTTTCAAGTTTGTATTGTAAAATGGCATTTTTTTGTATGTCTTTCTTGGCTCAAGAGCATTTTCCGTTTGTTGTAATGGTATATTACGTTCTTGTGTAACTTGTGCCTGTCATTAATTAAGCGGCTCTGTCTCCTTTAGCCTCGTTTTAATTTTTTTCGTCCGACACTTTTTCTCTCGCTTAGCCGAATTTCAAGTGCCGAAACTGCTTGAATGTGACTTAAATTGGCGTGCAACCTCACTTCCAGACGTCCTGGCTGTCCACCCGTGCTGCGTGTGATGTTTGTTTTATGTTGTATATTTTTGTTGTTGTGCTCTTCGTGTTTTCCGATTTGAGCGGTTCGGCCGTTATATTTTTTCAACCTCTTATTATTTTTTTCTAAGTTCCGCTGGGTCATATTTCTTGATTTTAAAAGTCATACGTCCTTGTTGGTGTTTTGCGCGCTTCGGGGTCGTGTAGCTTCTTTTTCATTTTTTTTTTGTCCCGCGGTGTCGTATTTTTTTTTAAATCTCAATTTCCTCATCCCGGGTTTTTTTTTTTCTAAGTTAAGAAGGTAAGTTTAGGGAGAAACATAGCAAAAAAAGTAGGTAGTATATTTTCTCTTAATCTTTAGAAAGAAAAAGTAAACACAGACTAAAAATATTTAACCTTTATGTTTATTCGATTGTACTACATTGGCAACTTCAGGTAACCTGCTGCCCTCAGAAAATTTGCTGCCTAAAGCCTGGCTTTTTGGGCCTAGGCTGAAACACACCCATATGTACTTGGATTATAAAGAGAAACCTAAAACTGGAGGTTGGAATATTGTCAGACTATAAAAAATCTTCTTTCATTACAGATCTTCTAAAAGAAAGACCAAATCTACACAGCTTGTCTGCAGATCATCCAAACATGAGACATGGGAGGGAGAGGAGGGAAATTAAGACATTGGGGAGGGAGAGGAAATGGGGAAAAGGGAGACACAGGGGAGAGGGGGGGAGAAAGGAGACACAGTGAAGGAGGGGGTTGGCAAAGAGTGGGTTGGGGATACAACAGGGAGGAGGTGAGGAAGAGGGGGAAGAGACACAGTGGAGAGGGGGAAGGAGTACAGGGGAGGTAGATGGGGGGAAAGAGATACACACTGGAGGAGAGGGTAACAGAGACCCAGAGGGAGGGAGAGGGGAAGAGACACATGGAGGTGAGATATTGGGAAGTATATACAGTGGAGGTGAGATGTGGAGTGAAGGGGACACAGGGAAGTGGAGAATGGGAGAAGGGGACAGGGAGGGAGAGGGGGGAAAGAGAACAAGGGAGGGAGAGGAGAAAAGAGACAGAGGGGAGGGAGAGGTGGAAAAGTGACACAGGGGATGGAGATGGGGGAAGAAGACACAGGGAAGAGAGAGGGGGGAAGGAGACACAGGGAAGGAAGAGGAGGGAAGAGACACAGGGGAGGGAGAGGAGGGGAATGGAGACATGGGGAGGGAGAGAAGGGTGAAAAAGGAGACACAGGGGAGAGGGGGGAGAAAGGAGACACAGGGGAGGGAGGGGGCAAGAGTGGGGGGGAGACACAGGGGAGGAGGAGGAAGAGGGGGGAAGAGACACAGGGGAAGGGGGAAAGAGAAATAGGGGAGGGGAAAGGAGGCAAGGGAGAAAGATGTGGGAAGGAAACACAGTGGAGAGAGATGGTGGGAAGGAGACACAGGGGAGGGAGATGGGGGATGCGAAGGAGACACAGTGGAGGGAGATGGGGGAAGGAAACACAGTGGAGAGAGATGTGGGAAAGAAAAAACAGTGGAGGGAGATAGGGGGATGGAGACACAGTGGAGAGAGATGGGGAAGAAGACACAGGGGAGGGAGATGGGGGAAGGTGACACAGGGGAGGGAGATGGGGGAAGGAGACAGGGGAGGTAGAGGGGGGAAAGATACACACTGGAGGGAGAGGGGAGACAGAGACCCAAGGCCGCTAATTGCGGGGTCCGTGATGAGCTCCTTTGCCGTAAAGTAGGTCCGTAAAGTAGAGGGGGGAGAGGCTCGCATTGACCTCTGAAGGCGCTCATTGCGAGGCCCGCTAGTTAGATGGGGGAGGGCCTTGCATTGTGTGGCAAACAGCATTGAAAGTCTAAAAATGTTTGATGGGTAAGTCGCTAGTAACAATATAGCACAGGAGGATGAGTCCCTCAGGTCAGAAGGTGCCTATCACATTAATGGGGAAGAGCAGAGAGTGAGTATGAGTAGCAACAGAAGTGGTAATGACGTGGTTGGGCCAAAACCAAGAGGACAACTAGCTGCTGATGTGTCTGGAGGGGAAAGGATAGTCCAATGCTACAAATAACAGTTCAGCATAGGAACCTGGAATATTAGAACAAATGCAATCTGGACATAGTCAGTTATGAAATAAAAGAGTAAACATTGATATCCTGGGAATTAGTGAACTCAAATTGACTGGAATGAGACATTTCACATCAGACAACCACCAGATCTTCTACTGTGGTCAAGAATCCCCCAGAAGAAATGAAGTAACCTTCATAATCAATCAAAGGGTGGCCAAAGCAGTGCTCGGTTACAACCAAATAAATGAAACATTGATTACAGAGGGTACCTGTAGTCATGTAGCCATGAAGAAAAACATAAATATCTAAACACAATAATACAAAAATAAACATAAGAAATATGTCTAGAAAAAAATATTGTAAAATACCCAAAACCCATTTTTTACGTTAAATGTGTCTCTGGTGTTAAAATGAAAAACCTTTCACTGTAAATGTTCTTCTCCTAGTGTTTTTGAAATTTCCTCTGAGTATCTACACACAAATAAACACATAGGCCCTCATTAAATTCTCTCTCGTAGTTCTCTTGGTCCTTGCAAAAGGCATTTTTTTGCTGTTTGCGAGGACCGAATCCCTCGCAGCCTGCTTTGCGAGATGACTACGAAAAATGGCCGAGAATAGGCTCCGAGAGAGCTACGGAGTCACAAGCAGCCTTAAATCTATGAGTGATTCTCGCATCTCGGAAGAATCCCTACGGGCACAAAAAGTGCCCTCAAGGGATCCTAAAGCCTCTACGTGCTGCCTCGGAGCAGCCCGAGACAGCCGTGTGAGGCTACCCCTTGCTCCCTATACACATCCCCATGCTGCAGGGGTCCCTATGTTGTCAGCCAATGAGAATGCGCAGATGTCTTCACCCAATCACTCCGTAGGGGTGTATCCCATCGTGATTGGCTGAAGGCATCTGCACCTTGTGATTTGGTCAAATAAAGATTGACAGGTGCGTTAGCCAATCAGGGTGGGATTTTGGGGTGTATCCCATCCTGATTGGCTCACACATTGACGACTTCTGATTGGCTGAAATTGATAGACAGCTTTTTCAGCCAATCAGAAGCCGCCTTTGCCAATTTCCTTCCGGAAAAGGCTCTGGGAGTCTTATTAGCGTTGGGGAGGTCTCCAAGTGCAGACCTCTGTTAGTTTTTTTTTTTTTTTCATTTAGATTGCAGTGGTTCTAGGGCCCAGCCGGGGCTGAAGAGGAGGAGGCCGGGGACATCACGGGGATGTAATTTGAATGTATATTTAAATGTTTATATTTTTATTTTATTTTTTGTGTATATGTTGTAGTCATGTAATGTGTTTTTTTTAACAGGCACCTGAGAAGAAAAGAAGAAGGACGGAACATGCTGGAAAGGTGAGTAGAATATTTAGAATGTGCATAATGTTTATTTATTTTATGTTAATGTGTTGTACTCATTTTTTTGTTTGTTTTACCCCTAGGTTGGTGATCTGAAGGGACATCTCAAAGGTAAGTGGTTTTAATTATTTTATTTTAGCTTAGAATTAGGGTTTGTGTATGTAGTTAGGATTTTAATTATTTTATTTTAGCTTATAATTAAAGTTTGTGTATGTAGTTAGGATGTATTGTATATTAGATAGATAGGGGGGATTTATTTGATATAGTTAGGATTTATTGTATATTAAAAAGATTGTATGTTAGATAGATAGGGGGTATTTTTTTGTATTGTATGTAATGTATTGTATGTAATGTATTGTATGTAATGTATTGTAATGTATTGTATGTATTGTATTGTATGTATTGTATTGTGTATGTCTGTCTTTCCTTTTCAGGTGTGTAAAATGTTTTTCTTCTGTAGTGGGTGGGGGGGGGGGGCTTGTAATGTATTTTTTTATTTTCTGTAATGTAGGTTTTTTTATTTTTGGTGAATTTGTTTTTTTTAATTTTCTGTAATGTAGTTTTTTTTATTTTTGGTGACTTAGGTTTTTTTTATTTTCTCTAATGTAGGTTTTTTTATTTTTGGTGACTTAGGATTTTTTATTTTCTGTTATGTAGGTTTTTTTATTTTTGGTGACTTAGGATTTTTTATTTTCTGTAAGGAAGGTGTGTTTTTTTTGTAATTAGAGTGGTGGTGGGGGGGGTTGTTAGGGGGTAGGTAGTGTAGGTATGTAGTGTAAGTGTTAACAGATTAGAGTAGAGGGGGTTAGTTTAGATTTAATGGTTTATTGGCGGTTATAGTGTAGTGTTTGTAGTTAGTGTCATGATGGTCCTTGTGGACCGTCATGGCACTTATGTGGTTAATGTTAGGGTTTTAACAGCCCCATAAGGGTCATAATATACCCTTTTGGGACTGATGGGGCTAAATAGAGGATTATGGGGGTCTGTATTGACACCCATGAGTGACATTGTAATTAAGCTCTTATGGGGGTCTGTATTGACCCCCATGAGTTATAGAGTTAATTATTGTCTTACAATGGTCTGTTTTGACCCCCATGAGTTATAGGGTTAATTATTGGCTTATGTGGGTCTGTATTGACCCCCATGAGTTATAGGGTTAATTAAGGCCTTATGGGGGTCTGTATTGACCCCCATGAGTTATAGGGTTAATTAAGGCCTTATGGGGGTCTGTATTGAACTTCATGAGTTATAGGGTTAATTATTTGCTTATGGGGGTCTGTATTGACCCCCATGAGTTAGAGGGTTAATTATTGTGCTTATGGGGGTCTGTATTAACCCCATGAGTAACAGGGTTAATTAAGGTTTATGGGGGTCTGTATTGACCCCCATGAGTTATAGGGTTAATTATTGTGCTTATGGGATCTGTATTGACCCCCATGAGTTATAGGTTAATTAAGGCCTTATGGGGTCTGTATTGACCCCCATGAGTTATAGGGTTAATTAAGGCCTTATGGGGGTCTGTATTGAACTTCATGAGTTATAGGGTTAATTATTGGCTTATGGGGGTCTGTATTGACCCCCATGAGTGACAGGGTTAATTAAGGTTTATGGGAGTCTGTATTGACCCCAATGAGTTTTGGGGTTAATTAAGTGCGTATGGGGGTCTGTATTGACCACCATGAGTTATGGGGTTAATTTTAGTTGCCTGGTGTTAATATTTTTTAGTGTGAGTCCTTTCAGGACCTTTACGGTCCTTTAAGGACCCGCGATGCAGGAAATCAAAAAAATTAAATGCAGCGGGGTCACGATCGGTGCCGATAGGGTACCCCCGCTGCAAGGAGTTGGGGGGGGCTGTGGGGGTCCCTATGGACCCCTGCAGCAAGGGAATAATGTGGGTACACTTCCGGGGTCCCGATGGGGACCCCCAGCATAGAGGGGGGTTAATTTTAGCTGCTGCGGCCGGGATTATTAATAGTGTGCTGTGGGCACTTTAAGGAGCAGCGGAAGGGAATTTAACATTTTTAAATGCAGTGGGGAATCCTGCTGCAAGGGGTTAATGTGGGGACACTTCGGGGGTCCCGATGGGGACCCCCAGCATAGAGGGGGATTAATTTTATTTGCCGCAGCCGGGATTGTTAATAGTGTGCCGCGGGCCCTTTAAGGAGCCGCGGTGGGGAACTTAAAAGTTTTAAATACAGCGGGGGCCGGATCTGTGCCGATCGGGGACCCCCGCTGCAAGGGGTTAACCCCCGCATAGAGGGGGGTTAATTTTAGGTCCCGGGGGGGTAGTTGGAGTACCCCCCATGGCAGGGCTTATGTGGGGACTGCCGCGGAGGTCCTGTTTAGGATCCCTGCACTAATTAATGAGGTGTGGGAGCCTGCGAGATCATCTCACAGGCTGTCACTCCTCGTGTACATTATCGCAGTGTTCATACGGACGGCCCTGCTGGTTAGCTCACACGTTGCTCGCAGCAGGGCTAATGTAATAGCGTCGTAACTTTGAGAAATTTTGCAGTACGTAGGGTTTAAGTAGAAGCCTCTTATTTACGAGGCTGGAATTTAATAAGGCTGATAGTATGCAGATACATAAACGTAATTACAGTGCAGACTGGTAAAGCCAGTAGTGACATCACAGCTCTATTAGAACCCATGACATCACGAGGGATAAACAAGGTGATCACAAGCTCAGATCAGTTGTATTCATTCAAATTGTCTCTGACCGTTGGCAGCCGAGCAGCACTGTATTTATCTGGAGATTTCCATACTTGTGATTCGGATACATCTGACATATTATAATTTTGTATTAGCATATTATATTGAAAGTGTTACATTTTATCAGTTATATATACCTTGACATTGTTTTTTAACTAGTACAAAGTTATTTAATTGCCTAATATTTAGTTTTAGTATTTACATTTCAGTCAGTAACTTTTTTTTTATAAAATCTGTAATATTTCATTGAATTTCTGATCTATTTTCTTTGTCCCTTTTTCTACTTCCTTTTTTTTTTTTTGAGTTTTTGAGTTAAATTCCAGGTTTAACAAGAGAATAACAGAGATGTTACGGAGGTAAGTTTAGGGAGAAACGTAGCAAAAAAGGAGGTAGAATATTTTATCTTAAAGGTCCAATGCGGTCAATGGTTTTAGAAAGCAAAAAGTAAACACAGCCTAAAAATATTTCCCCTTTATGTTTATTCGATTGTACTACATTGGCAACTTCAGGTAACCTGCTGCCCTCAGAAAATGTGCTGCCTAAAGCCGGGCCTTTTGGGCCTAGGCTGAAACACACCCATAATGCACTTGGATTATAAAGAAACCTAAGATGGAGTTGAATATTGTCAGTATAAATCTTCTTTCATTACAGATCGTCTAAAAGAAAGACCAAATCTACACAGCCCCAGAGAGAGGACAGGAGCGCCCACAGTCCTGGGGATGAGAGGTAGTTGGAACTAATAATATAAATGACAGGTCTGGTGTGAATTGGAGTGACCCAGTTAGGTGAATAGTAACATTGCAAATACAGACACTTTAAATTCCATATATTAAACCAAAAAGTACTGAGACAAAAGAAAATTGCAGTGCTCTGTATTCATTGCACTATAACATTTGTAGAAATAACTTTTCCACTATAGGTTCAACTGATATTAATTAGTTGTATATTTCTGAGTATGTAAAAATATAAATGGCATTGCTCAGTTGTGTCTGACTCTCTGTGACCTCATGGACAACACACCATGCTGATGCACTTGGTTTTCATGGCAGGATACATGAGTGGGTTGCCAGTTCCTTCTCCAGTGGGCCACAGCACACAGCCCCAGTCTTTCCCAGGGGGTCTCCTATCCAAGTACTAACCAGTGTGACCCCTTGGATCCTTGTCTGGATTCAAACCCAGGATGCTGATGTGAAAACACCTGCATCCTAACCACTGGGCCACCAGGGAACCCTTCTGAGTATGCACCTATGTTATAAAGGGGATCTCATGTCAGGTTTATCCTGTCCTATCACAGAGCAGCACACGAGTCTCCAGAAGATCCAGTTGCCAAGAGAAGAAGAACCGTTTGTGGGATCCCTCTGAGGGAATGTGAAGTCCGGCTCTGTCGGTGGATTATTGTGAAATCATCTGAAACACAGGCTTTTTATCATCTTCTTGGTAAGAGACTCTGATTTATGTTTTTAATGCTCACATTGTAAGATTTATGGTGATTTTTAGATTCAAACATTTTTTTAAAGTGCATCAAGGGTTAGAAATGTACTATTAATACATATGAAAGAAAGCTTTATAGCATTATCAGGACTTCCCTGGACAAATTCTGATTTGGGAATATCAGTGGCAGCCAATCACTGGGGAAGGATTAAATACATATATAACTCATTTATAACAAAAGCACATTTGGTGTTATAAACAGGATATTGAGTTAAACTGATATTTCAGTGGCAGATACAGTAGCTAAAACTAAGACAGGATGAACTTATATTTGTGAACAGAAAGATGTACAAAGTACGTCAGTGAGAGAAAGTCATAGAGAGCAACTTAAAAAAAAATATGTTTTGGACCTAAGAAACTATTTTTTTGTATATTTATAATGAGAAACAGATATGAAGACTATTGTATTAAATAATACTATAACAAACATGGCTCCAGTATGTATTACCTCTCTTGTTCTTTCCTGTAGAAGATGATGTAATTCGGGCATTCCTAGCTATGGACAGCTGTATGAAGATCTCAGATAAGGTATTTCTTGTACATGTCTTTGGCAGATGATGGGGTCCCCTAAAAACCCCTGTTTAGTGTAAGATATATATCTGAATTTCCTATTTGTTATTAATCATGACAGAATGGAAGCAAGAAACAAATAGTAAGTATGAGCTGGAGTTATTTCCATGATGATGATCTTTCATGATTGTGTTAGGCATGGAGAATAGCAGATCACAATTGATTTTTTATTACTATAATAAATATTAGAAGGATTAACTGATTATCTGTAAGAAGACCCAGTATTTAGTATGAAAAATGAAGCAATATTTTACAGCTGATGTCAGTAATAACTTGGTCACTTGTATTATCTAAGTTAGTATTGCTCATGATTTATAGACTGAGGTGTCTGCCATTTTTAGGCTCCATACCTTTGTTAAGGCTAATTCTATGCAGACAAAGTCTAAGTTGACCTATTGTGTCTTTAGTCACCCTAGACCTTTGTTTCAAGCTATTAACACAGTCTTATTTTCTTTTAGTATCTCATAGCTATGGTAGAAGTATATTTCAGACGTGCCGGTCTTTCTATGGAGGAGTTCAACAGGATTAATTTCTTCTTGGCCTTGTAAGTAAATTCTCCTCATATGCATAAAGAAATTGATAAAAGAACATGAACATTTTTCTACACAATATTCTTCAGTCACAAGTGGTGGAAAATAAATGTGAGAGGCAAAAGGCAACTTGCTCAGGTTCTGATATATAATATTATTTATTTGTTATTTTAAGGTTTCTTGCTAACAACATGGAGGAGGATGAGCCCTTCCATCACCAAATTTATCCCTGGGCTCTGGGATGCATGTGGTATCAGAACATCAAGAAGTTCCAGAAGATGCGGGAGATGTTCCTGAAGAAGATCAACTTCCGGGCACTTGTAGACAGAGCCACATGTGAGCAGGTTTGTAAGGAGAATTGTTTTATCATCTGGACTAAGTTTCTCAAAGTCTTGTAAAATGTCAGTGTTTTTCTTTATTTATAGGCCATACAGTTGAATAACAACACATTTATTAATCATCCTTTACCAAACTATAAATGTGCATAATTTATTTATTTGTGAACCACTCACCATATTTTGAGGTCTATATCATTCTTGTGCATTTACTGTTTTTTATCATATAGTGTTAGATAGAGGTCCAAATTCCTGAAATGTGGTACTTTAAAGCTTTATTCACATAATTCTTTCTTTTTAGATCATGGGAGAGGGCCCAAACCACTGGGCCTGGAGACGAGAGAGAAAGGAGCATCATGGCTGGGCCATTAGAAGCTATCTACGCAGTGAGGAGGAATTCTTCCTCCGAGGCCCGGGAGACACTCCTCCATCGTGTCCCTGTGTAATATTCCAACACATGAAGCCAGCTCCTCCCAGGAATGTCAGCCAATGAGGTGGAAGGTTGTTGGGAGCGTTGTTGTTCCTAATAATGGAACATATGAAGAATCAAGGTATATATCCAAGCACAATATGGAACAATGTAAAGGAGAGCAAGTGAAATGCTTTATTTAAAAGATAAATCATGACTTTTAATGCATAGTGTAAAGGAGAGGTAAGAGAAGGGTGACATCAAACATTTTTTTAAGTTTAGGAGGGTAGCAGCTTTCATAAAAATATTAATATTAGAGCTAATTTGGAAGTATAGGTTTGAGGTCTTTTCCAGAATTTTGTAAAATAACTATTTTAAAGAAGGAATGGTAGGTGTAATTGACTACAAGCAGAGTAAACAATTCAAAAATGCCTAAATTATACTTAAAACTATTGTGGGGGTTTATAAAGTCTACTTTTTCTAGCTTTATTAAATGTGTTGATCAATGGGGCCTAATGGTTCATATCTGCTGTCACAATCTACAGTAAGTTTATATGTGTTATGTATCAGGGATTCTGTAGGTCACCAAATGTTATCTAACTGTGGAGAAGTTCATGTGAATGACTCTGATTCCTTTATTTTCATTTATTCTTTATAGCAGCCAATGAAGAGTAACATCGGATATTTGGCCAAATTAAAATCTGGAGATTAATAAATATCCTAAAACCGGCAGCTGCTTCTCCTGCACTTTCTCTACCTTGTTCCTGGGCCTGTTGATAACATACTTGGAATTTCCTCTCACTTCCATCACGTCTCCAAAGCCACAGTAGTGGACATTACCATCTACACAGTCTTCACAAGATAACATCATTGTGGACCTCCCATATCAGCAACAATTGTCATGGACAGGATCGCTGGAAAAACTCCAACTTCGTGTAAAAGAATTGAATGCAGAAGACCACAATTTGAAGCTGACGTATCTTCGACATAAAGACATAAAGACTGTGTTACTTTTTTAGATTAAAAGGTACAAAGAAAGGAATATAATGAACTACCATTTAGTTTGCCCAGAGGAGGGTTGTGCAGCAGCCATGGCTCCTCACAGGTTTCCTCCACTGGGGGTTTTTCCTGTCCTGAGTGCTGCTGTACACTATTAGTTTTCCTTATTGTAT
Organism: Discoglossus pictus; assembly: GCA_027410445.1. Taxonomy (NCBI): domain Eukaryota; kingdom Metazoa; phylum Chordata; class Amphibia; order Anura; family Alytidae; genus Discoglossus; species Discoglossus pictus. The sequence goes on along the minus strand of CM050172.1, from coordinate 36,689,739 downwards.
TTTTTCCTGTAAGTTAGTTTTATGTCATTAAACCAAGCTTTATTGTTTAAAATAATTACACATTTGACACATAGTTTGTATAGTATGTTGATTGATATTTTATATATTGTAATAAACTATTTCTTGCACTGTTCATTACTGTGTATGTGTACTTATTGCAGATGCTTATATTAGAATTATTAAGCAATGCAAGGTTACAAAATATTTAACTGTATTTCCTTATTTGTATGTATTTTATTGTTATTTTTTCTTTTTTGAGACAGGTGAGGGTTTAAGCTCTCAGGTAATTTGTATGACAGTTGTTAGATTTCCATGTGTTAATCTGATATCTTTATACAGTAATGCAGGGAGTGTAATGATAAGCCTTAGCTCTTTATCATTGATGTATTGGGATGTATGAAGAACAATTGGATTTCAGATAGCGAATACTTTTACATCAAGCCAACTGTTTTAATATATCCAAGTGATAAGTGCATATTTTATATCTACTACCTTTAACATAATGTAAGTCACACTGCGCTTTGTTGGTACCATATCTGTTATATGGACACATGAAAATGTATTAATCTAATGGAATGGAAGGTGGTCTCAAGCACTGGCTGTATTGGAATCACAGTGGTAAGCAAGGGATTAGGGCCAGATTGTGATCATCTATATTATAAGTATATCTAACTAAAATAAATACTTCTAAAAAGGTATATAGGCAGAATATCATCTCAAACCTTCCACAGAAAGGAGAATGGTAAAATGAATATGTAAGACAGGGATATACATGCATTTTTAGAGTCAATTCTATATTTACATAACTCTGATTGTGTCATAGAGGGTTCCAGTTTAGTCGGCTAGTCTCTGTTGCTTGGGAAAAAGGTTATTCAATGGGATCTTATTCTGCCTTTTAATTGGGCTATTTGAAGAAGCTTCTTAATCCTTATACAAACACAAAATGTCATCATCGTTAAAATCAAAATTTAATGCAATACAGTGCTGCCTGGTGAAGATTTTGACTACTGGGGAGGAAGACTATAGAGACTCCCTATATCACAATACTTTTACTGACCTCCCACCAAAACACTACACACATACAATCTGTGAGCCTCATTCAATTGAGCTTTTGCTCGATCCGGTAGCCCGTAAGTGAGGTCGCAAGTTATTTTGCTATTCAATTGCCGTCTTTTTGTGGGCTCCAGATGGGTTACGAGTAGTGATGTCGCAAACATAAAATTTTCGGTTCGCGAATCACGAAAGCGAACCGGCGAACATCGGCGAACCGCCATAGACTTCAATGGGCATGCGAATTTTAAAACCCACAGGGACTCTTTCTGGCCACAATAGTGATGGGAAAGTTGTTTCAACGGGACTAACACCTGGACTGTGGCATGCCGGAGGGGGATCCATGGCAAAACTCCCATGGAAAATTACATAGTTGATGCAGAGTCTGGTTTTAAGCCATAAAGGACATAAATTACCTAACATTCCTAAATTGTTTGGAATAAGGTGCTTTAAAACATCAGGTATGATGTTGTATCGATCAGGTAGTGTAAGGGTTAGGCCCGCTTCACAGTGACAGACCAAACTCCCCGTTTAAGGCACCGCAAACAACCACAAACAGTCCATTTGCACAACCGCAAACTCCCCATTTGCACAAGGTTGGATACCAAGCTAGCCATGTCCCGTTCCTTGTCCTCACTGATGTCATTGAAGGTCTCTTCCTCCACCCAGCCACGTACAACACCAAGGGTCCCCGAAAGGTGACAACAAGCCCCCTGGGACGCCTGCTGTGTTTGGTCTTCCACCTCCTCAAAGCCACCTTCCTCCTCTGACTCCTCTTCTTCAGACTCCTCTCACTGCATTGCCTCTCTCTGCATTATTATAAGGTGTGTTAAGTAGTACTACTCTTATCAGTTTAAAACCTGTTACAGCACATATCAGGGGGCGTGTATAAGGCCTGGATTTTTAGAACCAGGAGATGGAAAAAATGCTTTGTTGGTCGTATCACTTCAATTTTGGGGCACGGCACGTGCAGTCAAAGGTGCCACCAGATAGGAGTGGCGTGTTTGTAAGTACTACTCTTATCAGTTTAATACTTGTTACGTCACCTATCAGGGGGTATAAGGCCTGGATTTTTAGAACCAGGAGATGGAAAAAGATGCTTTGTTGGTCGTATCACTTCAATTTTGGGGCACTTTGTGACATTAGCTTCTTACGCTCAAACATGTCCTTTACAGGCACCTGACTATGGGCAGATGAGCAGGAACTGCTCAAGGCGAGAGACGGAGTGGCGGATGGTTGAGAGGGGGCAAGGAGGACAGCAGTGGTTGATGTGGCTTATGATGCTGCTCCAGGAGGAGGATGGCGGCTTTGAGTTTGTGTGCTGCTTGTACTCATGTGTTGGTTTGGAGTCACCCAAACATTAGGTCTCAACCTGTAGAGGATAAGGGAACCAGGCTACTCTAGACCTCATTCATCATTACAGGTTTTGACAGATCGGTACTATGCGTGCAAGCTACTGTGACAACAGATATGAGTGGCACTGTGCACTTGCAGAAGTTGGTAGAGTAGACGCTGTAGGTCTGACACACGCTTGCAGACAACTAACTGCTATGCAATCTATTACAGTACAATTTTTTTTGTTTGTTTTAAATGTACACTACTGTTACACCACATATGAGTGGTGTGTTAAGTAGTACTACTCCTATCAGTTTAATCCCTGTTATGTGCCTTTTTTTGGGGTTTGGTTGTTGAAGCCACAGTGCAGCACCAGAGGCCAGAAAAATTAGGCATGTACACATGCCTGAAAAATTAGGTATTGTTGATCTTGCAGCGAGCAGAGAAGAAGGTAGGCCTGATTCAACGCCCCATCTCTGCATATCCACACTCAGAGATTGAGGGGGCGACCCTTACAAGGCCACGGGCCGGAGATATAAAGGGGGGCCATCCCAAATAAGCACACAAGCAGGAACAAAGGTAGTGAAGGGAACATAGAGGCCCATGGACTGACTGTCGCCATCTTGGCAGGAAAAGGGCCCAGCAATTAAGCCAAACTGACCCAGCACAGGCAGCTACTTGAGTCAAACGCTGTACAATTACACCTTAATAAAGCTGAAACATGCAGCAGCAGGGATTCTAAACGGCCACACGGGGACAAGGAGGCTAACAGCCCCCACAGTCTCTGCACCATCTTTTTAACAGATAACCCAATGGGCTATCCAGGGACCTTACCCACATAAAAAAAACAGAATTTTATTGGAGGAATTATTAGTGTCTTTACCCCCCAAGAGAGGACATAATATACGGAATCTTTAGACTACCTGATGGCCAAACCTCCTTTAGCCCCAATGCTATCCAAGAAACATTTCAAAACTTTATCTGACTGGGGGTCTATAGAGTGACATTAGTACTGACCTTTATATGACTGGGGGTCTATAGAGGGACATTAGTACTGACCTTTATATGACTGGGGGTCTATAGAGGGACATTAGTACTGACCTTTATCTGACTGGGGGTCTATAGAGGGACATTAGTACTGACCTTTATATGACTGGGGGTCTATAGAGGGACATTAGTACTGACCTTTATATGACTGGGGGTCTATAGAGGGACATTAGTACTGACCTTTATCTGACTGGGTGTCTATAGAGGGACATTAGTACTGACCTTTATCTGACTGGGGGTCTATAGAGGGACATTAGTACTGACCTTTATCTGACTGGGTGTCTATAGAGTGACATTAGTACTGACCTTTATATGACTGGGGGTCTATAGAGGGACATTAGTACTGACCTTTATATGACTGGGGGTCTATAGAGGGACATTAGTACTGACCTTTATCTTACTGGGTTTCTATAGAGGGACATTAGTACTGACCTTTATCCGACTGGGTGTCTATAGAGTGACATTAGTACTGACCTTTATATGACTGGGGGTCTATAGAGGGACATTAGTACTGACCTTTATCTGACTGGGTGTCTATAGAGGGACATTAGTAATGACCTTTATCTGACTGGGTGTCTATAGAGGGACATTAGTACTGACCTTTATATGACTGGGGGTCTATGGAGGGACATTAGTACTGACCTTTATATGACTGGGGGTCTATAGGTGACATTAGTACTGACCTTTATCTGACTTGGTGTCTATAGAGGGACATTAGTAATGACCTTTATCTGACTGGGGGTCTATAGAGGGACATTAGTACTGACCTTTATCTGACTGGGTGTCTATAGAGTGATATTAGTACTGACTTTTATATGACTGGGGGTCTATAGAGGGACATTAGTACTGACCTTTATCTGACTGGGTGTCTATAGAAGGACATTAGTAATGACCTTTATCTGACTGGGTGTCTATAGAGGGACATTTGTACTGACCTTTATCTGACTGGGGGTCTATGGAGGGACATTAGTACTGACCTTTATATGACTGGGGGTCTATAGGTGACATTAGTACTGACCTTTATCTGACTTGGTGTCTATAGAGGGACATTAGTAATGACCTTTATCTGACTGGGTGTCTATAGAGGGACATTAGTACTGACCTTTATCTGACTGGGGGTCTATAGAGGGACATTAGTACCGACCTTTATCTGTCTGGGGGTCTATAGGTGACATTAGTCCTGACCTTCTGCTGCAGTATTATTACTCCCAGTACTCCCAGGCTTGCTACTATTAGATATAATAACCTCAGTTTCGTTTCCTTATCTGTTGGTAACATCAAAATATGATTATTAAATATTTCATATTTGTTTGTTTTTTCTCCCAAAGTGAACCCCTTTGTGTGTGTCCCACAGATGTGGCGTTTCCGCTCTGCGTATGTTGGATTTGCACCGCTCAAAAAGTATGAAAAGAGATTCCCCCCCCCCCTTGAAGCCCATTAATGACATCATCAGTAAATTGTATGTAACAGATTCCTGTGTTTAGGGTTTATGACCCAATACTGCGATCATATCATTTATGACAAAAATCCGTATTTGTCGTATTATTCAGACGCGCGTGCATCTTTGTGTTACATTTCCTGATACTTTTATTATCTTGATCTTTATATATTTACGAGCGACTTGCCCGTCCAAAAATGGCGGCAATAAGATTGTAAGGCAGGTAATGGTGTTTGGACGAGATATTCATTTTGTTGGCGGTCGGAGATCCTTCGGCGCTCATTGCGAGGCTGTTGGTTGTATTTTTTTTCTGATAGGCGCTTTTGCTGTTATTCTTTGGTCGGCGGTGATGTGTTTTTTGCGCTTATTGCAAGGCTTTGTGTGCTATGAGCAGCGTTGGCGCTCGTTGTGAGGCGCGCAGTGAATGGCTTTTATGTTTAATGAGATAATCCACACTCAGAGATTGAGGGGGAGACCCTTATTAGGCCACGGGCCGGAGATATAAAGGGGGGCCATCCCAAATAAGCACACAAGCGGGGACAAAGGTAGTGAAGGGGACATAGAGGCCCATGGACTGACGGTCGCCATCTTGGCAGGAAAAGGGCCCAGCAATTAAGCCAAACTGACCCAGCACAGGCAGCTACTTGAGTCAAACGCTGTACAATTACACCTTAATAAAGCTGAAACATGCAGCAGCAGGGATTCTAAACGGCCACACGGGGACAAAGAGGCTAACAGCCCCCACAGTCTCTGCACCACTCTTTTTAACAGATAACCCAACCAGGGACACTCGTTTTAACAGATAACCCAACCAGGGACCTTGCCCACATAAAAAAACAGAATTTTATTGGAGGAATTATTAGTGTCTTTACCCCCCAAGAGAGGACATAATATATGGTATCTTTAGACTACCTGATGGCCAAACCTCCTTTAGCCCCAATGCTATCCAAGAAACATTTCAAAACTTTATCTGTCTGGGGGTCTATAGAGTGACATTAGTACTGACCTTTATATGACTGGGGGTCTATAGAGGGACATTAGTACTGACCTTTATATGACTGGGGGTCTATAGAGGGACATTAGTACTGACCTTTATCTGACTGGGTGTCTATAGAGGGACATTAGTACTGACCTTTATATGACTGGGGGTCTATAGAGGGACATTAGTACTGACCTTTATATGACTGGGGGTCTATAGAGGGACATTAGTACTGACCTTTATCTGACTGGGTGTCTATAGAGGGACATTAGTAATGACCATTATCTGACTGGGTGTCTATAGAGTGACATTAGTACTGACCTTTATATGACTGGGGGTCTATAGAGCGACATTAGTACTGACCTTTATCTGACTGGGTGTCTATAGAGGGACATTAGTAATGACCTTTATCTGACTGGGTGTCTATAGAGGGACATTAGTACTGACCTTTATCTGACTGGGGGTCTATGGAGGGACATTAGTACTGACCTTTATATGACTGGGGGTCTATAGGTGACATTAGTACTGACCTTGATCTGACTTGGTGTCTATAGAGGGACATTAGTACTGACCTTTATCTGACTGGGTGTCTATAGAGGGACATTAGTACTGACCTTTATCTGACTGGGTGTCTATAGAGGGACATTAGTACTGACCTTTATATGACTGGGGGTCTATAGAGGGACATTAGTACTGACCTTTATATGACTGGGGGTCTATAGAGAGACATTCGTACTGACCTTTATATGACTGGGGGTCTATAGAGGGACATTAGTACTGACCTTTATATGACTGGGTGTCTATAGAGTGACATTAGTACTGACTTTTATATGACTGGGGGTCTATAGAGGGACATTAGTACTGACCTTTATCTGACTGGGTGTCTATAGAAGGACATTAGTAATGACCTTTATCTGACTGGGTGTCTATAGAGGGACATTTGTACTGACCTTTATCTGACTGGGGGTCTATGGAGGGACATTAGTACTGACCTTTATATGACTGGGGGTCTATAGGTGACATTAGTACTGACCTTTATCTGACTTGGTGTCTATAGAGGGACATTAGTAATGACCTTTATCTGACTGGGTGTCTATAGAGGGACATTAGTACTGACCTTTATCTGACTGGGGGTCTATAGAGGGACATTAGTACCGACCTTTATCTGTCTGGGGGTCTATAGGTGACATTAGTCCTGACCTTCTGCTGCAGTATTATTACTCCCAGTACTCCCAGGCTTGCTACTATTAGATATAATAACCTCAGTTTCGTTTACTTATCTGTTGGTAACATCAAAATATGATTATTAAATATTTCATATTTGTTTGTTTTTTCTCCCAAAGTGAACCCCTTTGTGTGTGTCCCACAGATGTGGCGTTTCCGCTCTGCGTATGTTGGATTTGCACCGCTCAAAAAGTATGAAAAGAGATCCCCCCCCCCTTGAAGCCCATTAATGACATCATCAGTAAATTGTATGTAACAGATTCCTGTGTTTAGGGTTTATGACCCAATACTGCGATCATATCATTTATGACAAAAATCTGTATTTGTCGTATTATTCAGACGCGTGGCATCTTTGTGTTACATTTCCTGATACTTTTATTATCTTGATCTTTATATATTTACTAGCGACTTGCCCTTCAAAAAATGGCGGCAATAAGATTGTAAGGCAGGTAATGGTGTTTGGACGAGATATTCATTTTGTTGGCGGTCGGAGATCCTTCGGCGCTCATTGCGAGGCTGTTGGTTGTATTTTTCTTCTGATAGGCGCTTTTGCTGTTATTCTTTGGTCGGCGGTGATGTGTTTTTTGCGCTTATTGCAAGGCTTTGTGTGCTATGAGCAGCGTTGGCGCTCGTTGTGAGGAGCGCAGTGAATGGCTTTTATGCTTAATGTGATAATGTTTTTTTTTGTGTATATGTATTTTTGTATGCTAATGAAATAATTACTAAATGAATATACTTTACCTATTTGTAAGTAATATATGCAGGAAGCATTGTGCTGAAGAGCTGACAATCTGTTTTCATGTTCCTGCAGCATACAATGTAGGTTTTCAGTGCTGTGGAGCTGCTGTGTAAGTGTCAGCAATGTGCGCAGTGTGTAGTGTAAATAGGCTGCGTGCGCGAGGGGAAGCCATTAGGGTAGCTGGGTACTTCCGCATTGTGTAAGTTCGTGTTGTAAAATGGCGGGGAATGTGTATGTGGTACGCGGGTGTGGATGATTTAGCGTCCTTGTTAATAGTGTATCTTTACCTCGTACGGCTTTTTAGGAAAATCCGTATGTGTTTCGCGTGTTTAGGGTCCTGTAGCCTCGTTTTCTTTTTTTCAACAGCCATTTTTTCTCTCACTTAGGTGATTTTCGGGTGTCTAAACTCATGAATTTGGACTTAAATGGAGGTGTAACTTCACTTGCAAAGGTCCTCGGTGCCCGCCTTGCTGTGGGTAAGCTTTTTATGTGTTTGTTGTGTGTATCTATTGTGTTTTTAATGTTTTTAAGTGCGCGCGGTTCGGGCGTTAAGGTCGTATTTTTGTGAGCTCGTAATGTTTTTTTTTCTAAGTCCCGTATTTTTGGATGGTAAGTCCGTAAATTTGATGGTGTAAGTCCCGCCTGCGCCTCATTGCAGCCGACGTGGGAGCCTTCGGCGCTCCTTGCCAGCAACTCAGGCCCTCGCTTCGCAAGCCCGCAGCTTTAGCAACAACCCGCCTGCTCACAACTATATATGTGATATCTGCAACGTCTTCCCCAGTTGGCACTTGTAAATCGGCTAAGCGACAAAATAAATGGCGTCCGGAAAAAATGAAAACGAGGCTACACGACCCCAAACCGCGCAAAACATTGCCAGCCATGTACGACTTTTACCTAGGAACAGACGAGGTACAAAATACACTATTAGAAATAATGGAAACTGCTGGCGAGCCGCGTAACACATACACAATCGCCGCCATTTTACAACACTAACTTGCAACTAATAACATTACAAATCTAAAATGGCGCGTTACACGTCTATACAAGCGGTTTCCCCTCGTGCACTGCGCACATTGCTGACACTTACACCTCAGGTCACCAACAGTCCAAAAGTACACTGTAAGCTGCAGGAAAATCAAAACTGATTGTTAGCTCTTCAGGATATTGATCACTGGATATATTAATTACAAATAGGTAAAGTATTTTAGTAATTAATTAATTAATTATTATAAAAAAAAATATCTATAAAAAAATACGCTTAATAGCATATATTACACTGCCGTTACTTTACATACATTAACGCTTCGCACTTCCTAGTACATTTGTTCATTCACAATAGTTATTATCGTGCATTCATTTAATAAGTATTAATTAGTAATGGAAAATAAAAATGTAGACTTTACACTACACTAAGATGTTTTACTTTTTACTCTGCAGTTATATATCTGGATTACTGCTCATTGGCTGCCAGCGATAGCACTCTCAATGCAGTTACAAATCTAAATCACTTTATTATGCTCTGAGACCTGAATACATTTTTTAATTTACACTGCACAAAAAAAATTATATATTTAACACTGTACTTATATATCTGTCTTTGCGATGAGCGCCGAAGATTGATCGTTGCAAAGCACAAAACATGAAGGAAACGAGGGAAGAGGCTCACAATGAGCGCCGAAGGACCTCAGAATACAAAAAGCATCACATTGTGTGGCAAACAGCATTGCCATGGCTTCAAACTTTATTGCCCCGTCATTTGTGCCAGGCAAGTCGCTAGTGATATAATATAACATAATGCAATACAATATTATACAGTACACATGGGTGTTGGAACTGGGGGGGGGGGGGGGGGGGGTAAGGGGTAACCTCCCCCCCCCCAGATTTCTTATCGTATGTATTTATGCGTATAGAAGCTAACAGGGCAGGGGAGAGGGGGAGGAAACACAGGGGAGAAGGATAGGAAGACACAGGAGAGGGGAGAGGGGGAGGAAGACACAGTGGAGAGGGGGAGGAAGACACAGGGCAGAAGAGGGAAGAGAAACAGGGTAGGGGAGAGGTGAGGGGAAGAGACACATGGGAGGGGGGAGAGACACAGGAGAGAGTGGGGGGTAGAGACACAGGGGAGAGGGGGGAAGAGACTAATGGGAGGGAGTGGTGAGGAGACACCGGGGAGAGGAAAGGGGGTAAAGACACAAAGGAGGGGGGAAGAAACACAGGGGAAGGGAGAGGGGGTAGAGACACAGGGGAGAGGGAAGGGGGGAAAGACACAGGGGAGGGGGGAAAGAAACACATGAGAAGGGAGAGGGGGTAGAGACACAGGGAAGGGTGGGAGAGACACAGGGGAGAGGGGGGGGAGAGAGACACATGGGAGGGAGAGGGGGTGGAGACACAGGGGAGAGGGGGGGGAGAGAGACACATGGGGTAGTGGGGGGGAGACACAGGGGAGGTCTTGTGCTTTATTATTATTCTTATTATTATTACTATATAATGTGTAGATGTACCGGCTGGGCATGCTCTTGTGCATTATTATTATTATTATTATTATTATTATTAGTATATAATGTGTAGATGTACCGGCTGGGCATGCTCTTCTACATTATTATTATTATTATTATTACTATATAATGTGTAGATGTACCGGCTGGGCATGCTCTTGTGTATTATTATTATTATTACTATATAATGTGTAGATGTACTGGCTGGGCATGCTCTTGTGCATTATTATTATTATTATTTTACTACTAATAATAATAATAATAATAATGCACAAGAGCATGCCCAGCCGGTACATCTACACATTATATAATAATAATAATAATAATAATAATAATAATGCACAAGAGCATGCCCAGCTGGTACATCTACACATTATACAGTAGTAATATTAATAATAATAATAAGGCACAAGAGTCCTTCAGCACTGCACTGGACACTGAATAAACTTGCCTAGCTATGGTTTTCCCTATTGATGCAGTATCACCTACACTCTCCCTCCTCTCAGTAAGACTGCAAGTTAGTTATGATTCCAAAATGGCTGCTGTCCATGAGGTTAAAGGGTCTGGAAGGGAGTGTATGCTGCTGATTGGCTGGAATGTGTCTGCTGACTGTGACATGCAGGGTCAAAGTTTGCTCAATTATAAAGTATTGGGGGCGGGTCGAATTATGCTATGTTCGCCGGGAACAGTCCGCCGGCGAACTATTCGCGACATCTCTAGTTACAAGTTACGGCCTTGAAAAAATGGTGATGGTTCAACCTGTAACTTACAGCCTCCCGAAGCCTTTGATCTTTCAATGCCGCAAGACTTCCGATCTAGAAAATCGCACAAAGCTATTCAATTGCAGAAATAGCTCAACACCACAGCTGCAATCAAGCTTGCAAACGCCAAATGGCGGGCCAAAGCTTACGGGTTCCAAATAGGGTTTACAAAGGCAAAGGTTTTACAGACTAGTTTGTAACACTGCAAATGACAATATAAATACACCAATGCACTTTAATATGGGGAAAGCAATGGAAGGCTGTCAAAATCTGCTACTTCAATTGGTCCTTGTACACCTCTGATAGCAGAAGATGGACCGTACACAGGAACCACGCCCAGGAGCTGTTTAAAAATAACATACATAACATTTAACAATCATACAATCCTACAAAATGAAGGTTCCACTTTTTTTCCCCTAGAACATACCTTCTTCAAATTTTAGCAGAGTTAAGGTATCTATCTCACTTTGTCCAGTTAATGTGGAAAGTTTGCTTCAAAGGGACTAACCAGGTCAAATTATATGTCAGATCCCTATTAAGGCTAATGGCATGAATTAATTATTTTGTTGTGGGAACTGAAGGTAAGTTCCAGTATTTCACCATTAGCCATTTAGCTCCCAATAGGATATGACATATCAGATATCTATCAGCGTATGGTAGGTGCTCCAGATCCATATGAAAAAGGACCAATTGTGGGCTAGAAGGAATATGTTTATCGATCACTTTAGATAATAACAGACATATTTCCGCCTACATCTTGTGTATTTTCTCGCACTCCCACCAAACATGGGCTTAAGTGCCTTGTATACCACAATGTTTGCAACATAGATGTTCGCCTTGTTAGTTAATTTTTGACATTCTAACGTGAGAAAAGTGCCACTTATGCATTTATTTAAAGAACAGTTCCAGATATGCTGTGTTAAGTGCTGATTTCTTAACAATTTTTATAATTCCCCTCCAAGCAGTTTCATCTAAGTTCATTCCAAGATCTACTTCCCATCCTTTAATTCCTATACTTTTAATAAAGGGAGCTGTCTCTAATCTTACTACATTTAGAAATAATATGTGATTTTACTCCCTTAATTATTAGTTGATTTTTTAATCCAAGGTAATTAAAGTTTGTTTCAAGCTTTCATAATTTAACCAGGTACATTTTGTGATCTCAAATTTCTTCTGCATCTCTGAAAAAGTTAAAAGGTTGTTCTTTTTATATAATTCAGAAACTAAGGTAACGCCCCTGCTTCGCAAGATGGAGAATGCTGAAGAGAGATCTTTTGTATAAAAGGGATCAATAGGTGTAGCTAATGATGGGAAGTTTGATATTTGCAATCTCTCTTTATTTTTATACCAAAATCTTAAAAGTGCATTTATTTTTTTTGGATGTTTGCCAAACAAAGTTTTATTATAATTGGGGAACCATTGTAGATTTTTCATAGGGGTCTCCCTTATAAGGGCCTCTTCCAACACGAGCCATCTAGGTTTATCTTGGGGGGTATACCAACCTATAAGTTGTGCTGTAACAATTTTTTGATGTATATATTTTATACAGGGAGCATTTAGGCCTCCTTTTTCTAATTCCTTACACACAAGACTTTTCCTAATTCTGTTTTTCCCCCATATATAAATTTGTCAAGCTTATCCTGGATGAGTTTTAGGTAGTTATTTGGTATACTACCTGGTATTGATCTCAAGCGGTAAGTAATTTTTGGAATAATGCTCATATTGATAGCAGCAATTCTGACCAAGATAAATTAAGAGATCTCCAGTTGCTCAGAATGGGTCTGATTTTCTTCATTATCTCATTTAAGTTATCTTTATAGCTGTTACTCACTTTAAATGAGAATTTTTTCCCCAAGTGAACAATATATTCAGATTTCCAATTGAAAATGAATACTTTCTCCAATATTTGTTTGGCTTCCGGCTTTATGCCTTTTATCAAAGTATCTGATTTCGATCTGTTAATCTTAAAGTAGGATAGTCTACCAAACTCCTCTAGTATTTCCTGTAATTTATGACAGGTTTTCTCCGGGTTGGTCATAGTTATAATAATATCGTCAGCGAATCCCATAAACTGAAATTCCTCCTGATCTATAATCACGCCCTCAATTTCTTTGCAGTCTCTTATATATGTCGCCAAAGGCTTCATAAATAGGATAAATAGTAATGGAGATAACAGACATCCCTGACGTGTGCCGTTACCTCTTTTGAACTTGTTTGACTCAAAGTCAGGGCTCGCAACAAATGCAGTTGGATTTGTGTATAGGGCTTTTACTGACTTTGAGGCAAACTCCTCAGATCCCTATTTCAAAAGGACTGCCTGCAGAAATTCCCAATTGACCCTATCAAAGGCCTTTTCGGTGTCCAATGACAGGGTCAATATGGGAAGATCATTGTCCTTAACATAGTTCAAAATATCGATCATTCATCTGGAGTTGTTGGAGGCTTGACGGCCTGGGACGAACCCAGTTTGATCCCAGTGGATTACCTTGTTAATTATAGTTTTCAATCTATTCACTAAGATCTTCTCGCAAATTTTAACGTCCACGTTAATCTGTGAACCCCTGTACTTCTGATGAGATCAGATTGTTAATTTCATCCTGTTGATTCTATTTAGGTGGGCCTAATGAGTTATCACCAGATAACAACATTGTAACATAATAGGCTGGTGCAATAGCCTGCAGACTATCTAATATGTTTCTTTACAACAATTCCTATAACATGAAACATAATACATAAACCAACATACATACAGTATAACAGTGTAATCATATTTTAACCATAAGCACTAAGAAATACATAACCATAATAATAAAATCAGGGTAACTCTGGCCAGTCAGGCCCAGGCTATAGTGTAAAACAGTCCAGTCAGGCCCTGGGCATGACAAAGGCATTACAATTACATGCACAACAACTCCCAACTAGCAAATATATCAAAAAATAAAATTTTCTTTTTCTCATATGTTAGAATGGTCATGCGTATGCCAATGTGAAAAGCCATGCTGCTACATGCAGAAAGCTATTAAAGACACACTACCACATTACATTGCAACACAAATACATGCAAATGGCTGACATATTAACCCTTTCTCTCTCACAGAGGCTCTAATGTGGACCCAAAAAATACAAAGATAATCTTTTATATATATATATATATATATATATATATATCTTACTCATCACATCTACATTGGGACAACAAATAGTAGCCAAATCACACCGCCACATGGCATATATAAATTCCAGGGGAACATTTCACATATGGTTGTTGACTCCCTCAGTTGTGTCCGACTGTCTGTGACCCTATGGACTGCAGCACACCTACTAATGTCTCTGTTTGTGCGTATCCACAAGGTTTGCATGCCAAAGATAATAGAGTGGGTTGCCAGTTCCTTCTCTGTGATTTATCTGATCTCTCTGCTATGACCTGCCCACCTACAGTAGCCCTACATGGTATAGCTCACAGCTTCATTCAGGTACACAAGCCCCTTTACCACCACCACCACTTAGCAATGCTGAAGGGGACGAGGGGAACATACACCACACTAATTATTATAGTTTATTTATAATGCGCCAACATATTCCGTAGCGATGTACATAAATTAGGTTCAGACAGTGATAATAATGTACTCTAACACATCAGGAAGGCCCACAAAAACACATGGTGGCTGTGCAGAGCCAACTCACCTCCATCTCCATTACGCCCATCCTGGAAAGCCCCACACCATTGCTGATGACCATGTGCCAAGATTTATACCCATTCCCATTTGGTGACCTCCCATTATATATAGTTACATAGTTACATAGTATTTAAGGTTGAAAAAAAACCTTCAGTCCATCAAGATCTCCTCCGATCTGCAATATGCGGATTAACTATTAATTAATTAGTTGTATAAAAAAATAAAAGTCCCTCCTGATCCCAGACACCGGAGACCGGACTTCTCCCTGGATCAATACTGCCTCTCTAATTATCCATGATAACCCTGAATTCCCTTTTTAATTAGAAATAAATCCAGTCCCCTTTTAAAGCTATCTATCGAATCCACTGTCACCACCTCCTCTGGTAGAGAATTCCACAGATTAACCACCCTTACTGTGAAGAACCCTTTTCTTTCTTTAAGGTGGAATCTTTTTACTTCTAACCTCAAGAGATGTCCTCTTGTCAGTTGAAAACCTCTTGGCACAAAAAGCTCCCTTGACAAATCTTTATATTGACCCTGGATGTATTTATATAAGGTAATCATATCTCCTCTTAGACGCCTTTTTTCTAGAGAAAATAAGTTTAATTTGGTTAGTCTTTCTTCATAACTTAGCCCCTCCATTCCCCTTATTAGTTTTGTTGCCCTCCTCTGTACCTTTTCTGACTCTAAAATGTCCTTTTTATGAAGTGGTGCCCAAAATTGTACTCCATATTCCAAATGAGGGCGTACTAGAGATTTGTATAGTGGCAGAATTATATTTGCTTCCCTGGCTTCTATACCCTTCCTAATACATGCTAATATTTTATTTGCCTTTGCAGCTGCTGCTTGGCTTTGAGCACTGTTACCTAGGTGGTTGTCCACAAGCACTCCCAAATCCCTTTCAATATCTGATACACCTAGATTTGCTCCATTAAGATTATAAATTGCATGGCTATTTTTCCTTCCCAGATGCATAACTTTACATTTATTCGTATTAAATCTCATCTGCCAATTAGATGCCCATTCCTCAATTTTATGTAAATCCCTTTGGAGGGAAAGCACATCACTATCTGATTTAATTACCTTGCACAACTTCGTGTCATCAGCGAAAATGGAGACACCACACTCCAATCCTACCTCTAAGTCATTAATAAATATGTTAAAAAGGAGAGGACCTAATACTGAACCCTGAGGAACCCCACTTACCACATTAGTCCAATCGGAGTATGTTCCATTTACAGCAACCCTTTGCTTCCTGTCTTTTAGCCAGCTCTCAATCCATGAGCAGATATTTACTGCAACTCCTGTATCTCTTAGTTTGCACAATAGCCTCCCATGTGGCACTGTATCAAAAGCCTTTGCAAAATCCAAAAAGACTACCTCCACTGAGTTGCCTTGATCCAGGTTCCTACTAACCTCCTCATAGAAACTATTTAGATTTGTTTGACATGACCTATCCCTCATAAATCCATGTTGACTCCTACTTATAATCCTGTTCAAATAGACATATTCGTGTATATTATCCCTTATTAACCCTTCTAAAAGCTTCCCCACTACAGAAGTGAAGCTCACTGGTCTTTAATTCCCCTTGATTTCCTTTTGCTCCCTTTTTAAATATAGGTTTCACATCAGCTTTTCTCCAGTCATCTGGTAGAGACCCTGTGTTGAGTGAATCTTGAAAAATGAAATATAATGGTTTGGCTATTACAGAACCCAGTTCCCTTAGTACCCTTGGATGTATTCCATCAGGACCCGGGGCTTTATTAACATTTATTTTTTCCAACCTCTTTTGGACTACTTCCTGTGTTAACCAATTATTTGGCAAAGGTAGTGTAGCCCCATTATGTTGCCATGTCCCAACCACTGGTACCTCATTTGTGTATACCGAAGAAAAGAACCTATTTAGCTCATCTGCCTTTTCTTGGTCACTAATTATCAGACGGCCTGTGTCACATTGTAATGTTCCTATAGCTTCCTTCCTCGCCTTCTTCCCATTAATATACTTAAAAAATATTTTAGGGTTAGTCTTACTCTCTTTTGCAATACATTTTTTATTTTCTATTTTAGCCAGTCTAATAGCCCTTTTGCAAGCCTTGTCGATTTCCTTGTATTCCTGTAAGGCAGTCTCTATTGTTTGTATAATTTAAATGCCTGTTTTTTACTCTGTATCTTGATCTTTAAATCATTGTTAAGCCACATTGGATGGGATTTACTCCTTTTACTTTTATTCACTTATATGCCGATGTGTATGTATATTTAGTAAGGATTTAAATGTTGTCCATTTATGTTCAGTATTTTTACCCGCCAGTTCTCTGTCCCAGTCTATACTTTGTATTGCTGCCCTTAGACCGTTAAAATCTGCCCTTTTAAAATTAAGAGTTTTCGTTGGCCCCTTAAAATTTAGTTTTTTTTCAATTCAATCTCAAACGAGACTGTGTTGTGATCACTGTTTCCCAAAGGTTGCCCTATTCCAACATTTGATACTATATCAATATTATTTTTGATGAGTCAATCTAAGATAGCTTCATTTCTAGTAGGCTCTTGTACAACCTGGGCCAGATAATGATCCCTGAGTGTACTCAAGAACCTGCTCCCCTTAGATGAACTGCTGGTCTAATTTATCAAGTTTATATCAGGGTAATTATTAGAACTTGACCATGCTTAGCTGCATTTTCATTCTGCAACAATAAATGTATTTCCTAACTTTCAGCTATATTTGGGGGTTTATAGCATACTCCTACTAATATTCTTTTGGAATTTGCTGCTCCGCTATTTAACTCTACCCACAAACATTCAGCTTTATCACTAGGTCCACAATAAATATCTTCTCTGACTATAGGCTTAAATTCAGGCTTAACATACAGACAAATCCCTCCTCCTCATTTAACATTGCCTCTGTCTTTCCTAAATAGGTTATAACCATCCAGATTAACAGTCCAGTCATGAGATTCATCCCACCACGTTTCAGTAATGCCTATTAAATTCCATTTTTCATTAATTGCTAATAATTCTAACTCCCATTTTTCCTGGCAAACTTCTGGCATTAGCAAGCATACACCTTATGTTATGAGTCTGTAGTTCGGAAGTGCCTGCCATTGTACTTGAATTACTTAGTACTAGCTCCCTATTGACTACTACTACTGCCCCTCCCCCCATCTCCTCCCCTATGAGTTGTTAATTCATCCCTTATACCCTCTACACTTTCTACCCCATTACTTATATCTAGTCCCTCCCCCCCACCTACTAGTTTAAAAACTCCTCCAGCCTTTCTACCATCCTATCCCCTAGTACAAAAGCTCCCTCATCATTAAGGTGCAATCCATCCCTACTGTAGAGATTGTACCGAAGTGAGAAGTCAGCCCATTACTCTAAAAACCCAAACCCCTCCTTAGTGCACCACATCTTTAGCCATGCATTAACCTCCCTAAGCTCCTTCTGCCTCCCTAGCACGTGGTACTGGTAGTATCTCAGAAAATACTACCTTGGAGGTCTTTGCCTTCAGCTTATTACCTAGTTCTCTAAAATCATTCTTTAGGACACTCCATCTTCCACTAACTTTGTGATTGGTACCAATATGTACCAAGACCGCCGGTTCATTTCCAGCCCCTTCCAATAATTTGTCTACCCGGTCCACAACATGACGAACCCGAGCACCCTGGGATCTGGGTGACAAATCACCCTGTCTACCTTCCTAATAATAGAGTCCCCTACAACCAAAACCTGTCTGTTGCTCTGCCTATTCTGCCCTCCCTCTCCTCCAGTAGAGCCGTTCTCCCGGCTGTTAGAGTGAACAGCTCTATCTGGCATTGCCATTCCTGAATGGACATCCCCAACAGTTTCACTCAATCTGGCAAATCTGTTGGTATTTGCCAACTCAGAACTGGCCTGCCTCCTCCTGTTCCCCCTGCTTCCCCTTGAAACTGTAACCCAGCTACCTCCCTGGACATCCTCACTAGCCCCAGCTCCGCCCTCCATGCTAGGCCCAGCTAAACTGTGCTCAGTGAGCACCAACCCCCTTTCCAGTGGAGCAATATCACTAAGTGCTGCAATTCTCCGCTCCAGATCTCCAATTTGAGCTTCCAGAGAGGCAATATGCTCACACCTCTCACAGAGGTATGGACCCTGGATCATCTGTTCCAGTATTGCATACATATGACAGGATGTACACTGAGTGAGGTTGCCACTGGACTGACTCATAATTATTATTATTGTCTCCAAAATTTCAGTGGGAAAAATAAAGAATATAAAATAATATATTTGTATAACGTTTTCCTCCTTTGCACTATAAATCTGCCCTCCCTTTTCTTTGAAGTGAAAGAAGTGGTCAACTAAAAAAAGGCGGAGGAGGATAAAAACAACTAATCAACATGCATGAACAGAACAGTGCTAAATACTGTGACTGCAACAATATACCAATTTACCTGATTCCTATCTGCAAGCATTACTAACTATTAGCTAGGTCTCTGGATAATCAGGAATAGGGAAAAATACCCATTAGTACGGAAATGCCACAAATGTCAGCAGCCAGATTCACTGTTACTTACATCAGACCCAAGGATCTGCTCTCAGATCGATATTGAGGTCAGGATCATGGGCTGCAGTAGTGAATATATCAATGCTGGCCTGATTAACATGCCATTGTGAGACATTGCAAGTCCACCGCCATAGCGTTATTAGTCTACATTTAAGCTAACAACAATAATGTCCTAGGTATCCGGCTATATGATAGCTTTAAGATTTTGGGAGCTACACATTAAGGAGGGGCTGTCGTTGAAGGAGTCTACCTGAGAGATACTGGAAAAATCTTACACCTTCACAATGCTTGCAGATGCAGAAGATGCCTGCATGGATCTGAATTGTATCTAAAAAGAAAAGACTAAACCTACAAAATTAGGCCTTAAAATATATAGGAACTGCAGCATCTTCACAACAGAATTCCTAAGTGACCATCAATTGGTGAAATGTTAAACAGGACCCTATGTGTCCACCGAGAAGAGAATCATGCATCATGTGATGGGAGGTAGCCATCGGCATACAAAATATCACCATCACATAGGCCAAGATCCAAAACTCTGTAGCCAGGCTAGATTAGGTTAACATTGTGACCAATAGATGGTCACTGAGGAGTGCTGTTGAGAAGGCACACACATTTGTGCAGACCCTAGGTCCTCCTCCGCCTAGGCACAGGTCCCAAATCCCCAGTGGCTGGCAACCATTTCCCTGATGACGGTGTGGGGGCAGGGGGAGGCAACCCCCCTGGAGGCAGTGGCATCTGCAGTGGTGGAGACATGAAGAGGAGGGACAGGGCTGCCGGGGGATGCCTCAGGGGTGGAGTAGGTGGGGCTGGGGACCAGAGCGCGTTGCATGGCTCAGCTTTTACCGCCTGGAATCGCCCCAATCCTGAGCAGCACGGCTAGGTAGAACTCAGTCATTAGGTTGTGCCTCCTCTCCACCCCATTGTGCCTTGCCAGGCTGTGCATTATCTCTGCATGATTGACGGACATGCCTGCGCAGCATGGCCTGATGTTGGGGATGGAGACACCTGGGGAGTGGCGTGGCGAGGAGGTGTTGTTGTGGGGAGGGTCTGGTGCCCAGCTGGACGGTGTTGCAGTATTGGAGGTGGTGGGGTTGGGCCCTGTGTTGGCAGTGGCAGCCAGTCCAGCGCACTGCTGTGGGGGAGAGGAGGTGGTGGATGGCAGGTGTCATCACTCCAGAGGGAGGGCCCTGGCGATATGCTCAGTCTCTGGAGGAGGGGGATAGTGGGGTTGAATCCCGGATGTGTGGCCGGAGGGCCAGATGTTGACCCCACCAGCCATATTACATCCTCCTCCTATGAACCAGGGCCCTTGGCTCCACTTGTCTCCTCCTCCCCCTGCACCAGTTCCTGCTGGGCGGGGGCTTGCTCCTCCACTTCCTGCTCAGATGGAGCCGACGCCCCCGCCTCTGGCTTGCCACTGGACCGAGACCTCATTGATGCTAAAATAGAGAAAAGATAGGTATATGTCATCAGTATGATGAATAAGATATTGTTTTGTGTGCATTTCTAACATCTGACATTTAGGCTTGAACCTGGATGATACTCTTAATTGCAACTCAGATTTGCTATCATTTGCAAGATATGTCCGTCAAAAATGACGGCAATAAAATTGTAAGGCATGGCGATGCTATTTACCTCACAATGTAAGGCTTTTGCTCCTCTGTGGGCCTTCGGTGCTGATTGTGAGCCTCTCCCCTCGTGTATTTCATTTGTCCTGCTTTGCATCGATCACCTTTGGTGCTCATCGCAAAGACAGATATATAAGTACAGTGTACAACAACAAAAAAATGTGAGTACAGTGAATTATTAAAGTCATATGAATTAATACATTAATATACTTTACCTCTTTATATGTAATATGCAGCAATCAATATTCTGAAGAGCTAACAATCTATTTGTATTTACCTGCATCTGAAAATGTCCAGTTGGTCTGTTGATCATCTGAGGAAAAAGTGTCAGCAATGTGGCAAGTGTGCAGTGTAAATAGGTTGGTGTATTGCCTGTGGGAAGAGATGTGTATATATATTTCTGCACAACAAAATAAAGACAGTATTATTTGACTCCCAATTGAGTGTCATCCAAT
Source organism: Discoglossus pictus (assembly GCA_027410445.1). NCBI lineage: Eukaryota > Metazoa > Chordata > Amphibia > Anura > Alytidae > Discoglossus > Discoglossus pictus. The sequence continues at coordinate 36,668,374 of CM050172.1, read as the reverse complement.
ATGGGAGGTTGGGGATGGTGAGACTGTAGTGCTTCTTGGATATTTTACCGTATACCAGCGGAGATATTGGACTGCGTGTTCCAACTCCGTTACATTTGGTGGCAAGTGGCGGAAATATTCCCACGGTCAGAAGGACAGCTACAGGAGACACCATTCAGTGGAGTTACAAATTGAGGGCAACGCTAGTATCCGTACAGCGCCCCTGGCTACAGCAGGATAGAACCGGCTAGTTTGCGGACAGCGTTCCATGATGAGGAGGAGGAGGCGGCCGTGGACTACGGGGATGCAGACAGAAAGGAACTCATGGAGGGAGAACGGGCAGCGGCTACAGCACCTCTTACGGACAGCACACAGACTGAGTTTGGAAGAGAACTCCAAAGCAGACTGGCCTTTTTCCCAGTTACGCTTCCCACAATAACCTTGGAATGGTTAATGACAGATGTCCACGAATACATAATGGAAAAGCAGTGGGCACGGGAGCGGTCCATCTTGGGAGCTGCTAACCCACCTCCCACCATTAACCCCCCCCTCCCCCCCCAGCACTGCGTCCGGGTGGTGGGAACTACCAAACCCCTCCACGGTACATCAGGTGCCACACGTGTAACCAGCAGGGCCACATGCAGAGAGACTGTCCCAGAAACAGAAACCGCTAAACGTGAAATACTCGCTCTAACTCCCCACCCCAGCGACAGTGTGTATCCCAGGGAGCAGAAGGTGCCGTCCTTCCTCCCCAGCGACAGTGTGTATCCCAGGGAGCAGAAGGTGCCGTCCTTCCTCCCCAGCGACAGTGTGTATCCCAGGGAGCAGAAGGTGCCGTCCTTCCTCCCCAGCGACAGTGTGTATCCCAGGGAGCAGAAGGTACCGTCCTTCCTCCCCAGCGGCAGTGTGTACCCCAGGGAGCAGAAGGTGTCGTCCTTCCCCCCATAGGGCAGTGTGTATCCCAGGGAGCAGAAGGTGCCGTCCTTCCTCCCCAGCGGCAGTGTGTACCCCAGGGGGCCGAAGGTGTCCCCCCCCCCCCCAGCGGCATTGTGAACCCCAGGGAGCCTGTCCAGATCCCCAACTACCCTCACTGGGACAACCGGAGGAGAGGGTAAGTACAAATTCCCCTCCCCAGCAAACTCCTAATGTGGCCCCAGGGTTAACAGAGGAAATGTTAGCCCCCACTGACCCCCACCTTTCCCTGGCTACTGAGCCAGAATATGTCCCAAGTACCCCATCAGAAGAGCTGACAGCGGGGCAGAGTGCAGTCGGCCTCTGCCCTCCCTTTGTCCCTTGTACAGAGCAGGATGTCCTGCAGGTTATACCAGCAGAAGAGCTGGCATCAGGGCAGAGTGCCGCTGGCTTCTGCCCCTCAAGTCCCCTCAGCGTGTTGCCCCATCACCACAGCGAAATATCCAGGGGCCTGGTTAGACTTCCCCCCAAAGGGGAGATGTGTGACGAAGTGCCCTTCGCCACTTTTTCCTGGAGAGGACTTATTGCCAGCCTCCTGTCCTGCGACTATGGCCCTGGGACATATTGCCCTTTAAAAACAGTATTCGGCCATACCAGAGTGTATGTCACTCATTCTGGCCCTTTAAATACAGGGGGGTCATTCGGTACTTGCCCTTTGGGAGCGGTGATACCCCAGATAGCTATGCCATGGAGCCCATTCATATAATGAAAGACTATGGGAAAGACTTTAGCTACCTGGCAATTGAACTGTGTGAATAGGATCTGAGCGCTATTCGGTAGTTTTGTGCGCTCAGATCCCAGCTATCTGGGGGATATGTGAAATGTCTGTGTGTAAACGGTGACTTTAAGTATTTTAAAGTGGTTTATGTCTTTTTGCAACCATGTGCTCAATGGAGTCTGCCTCTATCCCTGGATAATTGGACTACTTTCCCCATTTTCTCCAGTACAGAGGCCTCTGTAAAACCTGTTTGTAAAATGTATTTTCCCTCTCCTTGAAATGTTTATTGCTGTGAATGCTGTATGAAGTATGCATTTGTTCCTGAAATGTGAGTAAATGTGAATTGCAGTAATGCTGATGGGTTGTCAAACTAGAGAATTGACCAACAAATACTTTTGTCCGGACATCCCCAGGCCGATCCGTTGGGATCAGACTGTGTATGCCGGCTTATGGTCACGGGGGAGGTGTGTAACGGAACCCATCACTGTTTTACCCTGTTTTATGGTTATTTAATTATTATGGTTAAAATATGATCCTACTGTTATACTGTATGTATGTTGGTTTATGCTCTGCAGAATATTAGCCCAGACTATTGCAGCCCTTGGCATAATAGATAATCCTATTACAGAGACTCCTCATAAGATAAGGAAGTCTATTGTATAAAGTGTTTTCATTATCAGACATAAGAACAAAGAAGGATAATCTAATCAATGTCTGATTGTATCAAAGTAGCCAGGAAGCCTCAGGGAGGTGTGACCACACCTGTCCCTCTATGTGTATTGTGTGGCCGACTATGGGGGATGTGTATTGCCTGTGGGAAGAGATCTGTATATATATTTCTGCACAACAGAATAAAGACAGTATTATTTGACTCCCAATTGAGTGTCGTCCAATATGGGAGGTTGGGGATGGTGAGACTGTAGTGCTTCTTGGATATTTTACCGTATACCAGCGGAGATATTGGATTCTATATTATTTTCAAGTTAGTGTTGTAAAATGGCGTTTTTTTTGTATGTGTTACTTGGCTCACGAGCATTTTCTGTTCGTTGTAATGGTATATTGTGTTTCTCCTACGTTCTTGTGTAACTCATACGTTCCTGTCGTTAATTTAGCGGCTCTGTCTCCTTTAGCCTCGTTTTAATTTTTTTCGCCCCCCATTTTTTATTTTGCTTAGCCGATTTTCGAGTGCTGAAACTGCTTGAATGCGACTTAAATTGGCAAGCAACCTCACTTCCAGACGTCCTGGCTGTCTACCCGTGCTGCGTGTGATGTTTGTTTTATGTTGTATAATTTTGTTGTTGTGCTTTTCGTGTTTTTCGATTTGCGCGGTTCGGCAGTTAACCTCGTAGTTTTTCAACCTCTTATTATTTTTTTCATATTTCTTGATTTTAAAAGTCATATGTCCTTTTTTCTAAATCCCAATTTCTTCATCCTGGGTTTTTGTTTTTTTCTAAGTTAAGGAGGTAAGTTTAGGGAGAAACATAGCAATGCGGTCAATGGATTTAGAAAGCAAAAAGTAAACAGACTAAAAATATTTCACCTTTATGTTTATTCGATTGTACTACTTGGCAACTTCAGGTAACCTGCTGCCCTCAGAAAATGTGCTTCCTAAAGCCGGGGCTTTTTGGGCCTAGGCTAAAACACACACATAATGCACTTGGTTTATAAAGAGAAACCTAAACTGGAGTTGGAATATTGTCAGACTATAAAAAATCTTCTTTCAATACAGATCTTCTAAAAGAAAGACCAAATCTACACAGCTCGTCTGCAGATCATCACATGAGACATGGGGAGGGAGAGAAATGGAGACACAGGGAGGGAGAGGAGGGGGAGAAAGGAGACACAGGGGAGGGAGAGGGGGGAAGAGTGGGGCGGAGACAGAGGGGAGGAGGAGGGAGAGGGGGGATGAGACACAGGGGAGGGGGGGAAAGAGAAATAGGGGAGGGGGAAAGGAGTCATGGGAGAAAGATGGGGGAAGGAAACACAGTGGAGAGAGATGGTGGGAAGGAGACACAGGGGAGGGAGATGGGGGAAGGCAAGGAGACACAGTGGAGGGAGATGGGGGAAGGAGACACAGTGGAGGGAGATGGTGGAAGGAGACACAGTGGAGGGAGATGTGGGAAAGGAAAAACAGTGGAGGGAGATGGGGGAAGGAGACACAGTGGATAGATATGGGGAAGAAGACAGGGGAGGTAGAGGATGGAAAGAGACGCAGGGGAGGGAGTGGGGGAAAAGTGACACAGGGGATGGAGATGGGGGAAGGAGACACATGGAAGAGAGAGGGGGGAAGGAGACACAGGGAAGGGAGAGGAGGGAAGAGACACAGGGGAGGGAGAGGGGGGGAAGAGACACAGGGGAGGAAGAGGGGGATAAAAGAGACACAGAGGAGGGAGAGGAGGGTGAGACACGGAAGGGGGGAAAGAGACACAAGGGTGGGTAGAGGCTCGCAATGAGCGCAGAAGGCGCTTATTGCGAGGCCTGCCATAAGTGACAAGGTTAAGGAAATGAACGCAGTGCATGCCGCGCTGTGCAATGAGCGGCAAGGTCACTAATTGCGGGGTCTGCGATGAGCGCCTTTGATGTAAAGTAGGTTCTTAAAGTAGAGGGGGGAGAGGCTCGCAATGACCGATGAAGGCACTCATCTCGAGGCCTGCAAGTTAGATGGGGGAGAGCCTTGCATTGTGTGGCAAACAGCATTGCCAGGCTTAAAATTGTATTGCCGCCATGTTTGATGGGTAAGTCGCTAGTAACAATATAGCACAGGAGGATGAGTCCCTCAGGTCAGAAGGTGCCTATCACATTAATGGGGAAGAGCAGAGCGTGAGTATGAGTAGCAACAGAAGTGGTAATGACGTGGTTGGGCCAAAACCAAGAGGACAACCAGCTGCAGATGTGTCTGGAGGGGAAAGGAAAGTCGAATGCTACAAATAACAGGTCAGCAGAGGAACCTGGAATATTAGAACAAATGCAATCTGGACAAAGACAGCCATGAAATAAAAGAGTAAACATTGATATCCTGGAAATTAGGAAACTCAAATGGACTGGAATGAGACATTTTACATCAGACAACCACCAGATCTTCTACTGTGGTCAAGAATACCCCAGAAGAAATGGAGTAACCTTCATAATCAATCAAAGGGTGGCCAAAGCAGTGCTCGGTTACCTGTAGCCATGTAGCCATGAAGAAAAACATAAATATCTAAACACAATAATACAAAAATAAACATAAGAAATAAAGAAATTCACATGAAACTGTAAAATGCCCAAAACCCATTTTTTTAAGTTAAGCGTGTCTCTGGTGTTAAAGATGAAAACCCTTTCACTGTAAATGTTTTCTTCTCCTAGTGTTTTTGTATATACACACAAATAAACACATAGGGCCCTATTAAATTATCCCTCGTAGTTCTCTCGGTGCTCGCAAAAGGCAGTTTTTCTGCTGTTTGCAAGTACCGAATCTCTCGCAGCCTGCTTTGCGATATGACTATGAAAAAATGGCCCCCATAAGGCCTTAATTAACCCTATAACTGATGGTGGTCAATACAGACCCCCATAAGGCCTTAATTAAGCCCGTCACTCATGGTTGTCAATACAGACCCCCATAAGGCCTTAATTTAACCCGTCACTTATGGTGGTCAATACAGACCCCCATAAGGCCTTAATTAACACTATAACTCATGGTGGTCAATACAGACCCCCATAAGGCCTTAATTAACCCTATAACTCATGGTGGTCAATACAGACCCCCATAAGGCCTTAATTAAGCCCGTCACTCATGGCAGTCAATACAGACCCCCATAAGCACTTAATTAATCCCGTCACTCATGAAGGTCAATGCAGACCCCCATAAGTCCTTAATTAACCCTATAACTCATAGTGGTCAATACAGACCTCCATAAGGCCTTAATTAACCCCGTCACTCATAAAGGTCAATACAGACCCCCATAAGGCCTTAATTAAGCCCGTCACTCATGGTGGTCAATACAGACCCCCATAAGTGATAATTAACAATATAACTCATGGTGGTCAATACAGACCCCCATAATGCCTTAATTAAGCCCGTCACTCATGGCAGTCAATACAAACCCCCATAAGCACTTAATTAATCCCTTCACTCATGAAGGTCAATGCAGACCCCCATAAGTCCTTAATTAACCCTATAACTCATGGTGGTCAATACAGACCCCCATAAGGCTTTAATTAACCCCGTCACTCATAAAGGTCAATACAGACCCCCATAAGGCCTTAATTAAGCCCGTCACTTATGGCGGTCAATACAGGCCCCCATAAGCACTTAATTAGTCCCGTCACAAATGAAGGTCAATGCAGACCCTCATAAGGCCTTAATTAACCCCCGTCACTCATGAAGGTCAATACAGGCCCCCATAAGGCCTTAATTAACCCCCGTCTCTCATGAAGGTCAATACAGGCCCCCATAAGGCCTTAATTAACACTATAACTCATGGTGGTCAATACAGACCCCCATAAGGCATTAATTAACCCTATAACTCATGGTGGTCAATACAGACCCCCATAAGGCCTTAATTAAGCCCGTCACTCATGGCAGTCAATACAGACCCCCATAAGCACTTAATTAATCCCGTCACTCATGAAGGTAAATGCAGACCCCCATAAGTCCTTAATTAACCCTATAACTCATGGTGGTCAATACAAACCTCCATAAGGCCTTAATTAACCCCGTCACTCATAAAGGTCAATACAGACCCCCATAAGGCCTTAATTAAGCCCGTCACTCATGGTGGTCAATACAGACCCCCATAAGTGATAATTAACAATATAACTCATGATGGTCAATACAGACCCCCATAAGGCCTTAATTAAGCCCGTCACTCATGGCAGTCAATACAAACCCCCATAAGCACTTAATTAATCCCTTCACTCATGAAGGTCAATGCAGACCCCCATAAGTCCTTAATTAACCCTATAACTCATGGTGGTCAATACAGACCCCCATAAGGCTTTAATTAACCCCGTCACTCATAAAGGTCAATACAGACCCCCATAAGGCCTTAATTAAGCCTGTCACTTATGATGGTTAATACAGACCCCCATAAGGCCTTAATTAACCCCCGTCACTCATGAAGGTCAATACAGGCCCTCATAAGGCCTTAATTAACCCTATAACTCATGGTGGTCAATACAGACCCCTATAAGGCCTTAATTAACCCTATAACTCATGGTGGTCAATACAGACTCCCATAAGGCCTTAATTAAGCCCGTCACTCATGGCGGTCAATACAGACCCACATAAGCACTTAATTAATCCCATCACTCATGAAGGTCAATGCAGACCCCCATAAGGCCTTAATTAACCCTGTCACTCATGAAGGTCAATACAGACCCCCATAAGGCCTTAATTAAGCCCGTCACTCATGAAGGTCAATGCAGACCCCCATAAGGCCTTAATTAACCCCCGTCACTCATGAAGGTCAATACAGGCCCCCATAAGGCCTTAATTAACCCCCGTCACTCATGAAGGTCAATACAGGCCCCCATAAGGCCTTAATTAACACTATAACTCATGGTGGTCAATACAGACCCCCATAAGGCCTTAATTAACCCTATAACTCATGGTGGTCAATACAGACCCCCATAAGGCCTTAATTAAGCCCGTCACTCATGGCGGTCAATACAGACCCACATAAGCACGTAATTAATCCCGTCACTCATGAAGGTCAATGCAGACCCCATAAGGCCTTAATTAACCCTCTAACTCATGGTGGTCAATACAGACCCCCATAAGGCCTTAATTAAGCCCGTCACTCATGGCGGTCAATACAGACCCCCATAAGCACTTAATTAATCCCGTCACTCATGAACGTCAATGCAGACCCCCATAAGGCATTAATTAACCCTATAACTCATGGTGGTCAATACAGACCCCCATAAGGCCTTAATTAACCCTGTCACTCATGAAGGTCAATACCGACCCCCATAAGGCCTTATATAATGCTGTCACTCATGAAGGTCAATAGAGACCCCCATAAGGCCTTAATTAAGCCTGTCACTCATGGTGGTCAATACAGACCCCCATAAGGCCTTATTTAACCCCCGTCACTCATGAAGGTCAATACAGGCCCCCATAAGGCCTTAATTAACCCTACAAACTCATGGTGGTCAATACAGACCCCCATAAGGCCTTAATTAACCCTATAACTCATGGTGGTCAATACAGACCCCCATCAGGCCTTAATTAAGCCCGTCACTCATGGCGGTCAATAGAGACCCCCATAAGGCCTTAATTAACCCCCGTCACTCATGAAGGTCAATACAGGCCCCCATAAGGCCTTAATTAACCCTATAACTCATGGTGGTCAATACAGACCCCCATAAGACCTTAATTAACCCTATAACTCATGGTGGTCAATACAGACCCCCATAAGGCCTTAATTAAGCCCGTCACTCATGGCGGTTAATACAGACCCCCATAAGCACTTAATTAATCCAGTCACAAACCCCCATAAGGCCTTAATAAAGCCCGTCACTCATGGAGGTCAATACAGACCCCCATAAGGCCTTAATTAAGCCCGTCACTCATGGTGGTCAATACAGACCCCCATAAGGCCTTAATTAAGCCTGTCACTCATGAAGGTCAATACAGACCCCCAGAAGGCCTTAATTAACGCTATAACTCATGGTGGTCAGTACAGACTCCCATAAGGCCTTATTTAACCCTGTAACTCATGGTGGTCAATACAGACCCCCATAAGGCCTTAATTAACCCTATAACTCATGGTGGTCAATACAGACCAACATAAGCACTTAATTAATCCCGTCACTCATGAAGGTCAATGCAGACCCCCATAAGGCCTTAATTAACCCTGTCACTCATGAAGGTCAATACAGACCCCCATAAGGCCTTATTTAACGCCGTCACTCATGAAGGTCAATAGAGACCCCCATAAGGCCTTAATTAAGCTTTTAACTCATGGTGGTCAATACAGACCCCCATAAGGCCTTAATTAAGCCTGTCACTCATGGTGGTCCATACAGACCCCCATAAGGCCTTATTTAACCCCCGTCACTCATGAAGGTCAATACAGGCCCTCATAAGGCCTTAATTAACCCTATAACTAATGGTGGTCAATACAGACCCCCATAAGGCCTTAATTAACCCTATAACTCATGGTGGTCAATACAGACCCCCATAAGGCCTTAATTAAGCCCGTCACTCATGGCGGTCAATAGAGACCCCCATAAGGCCTTAATTAACCCCCGTCACTCATGAAGGTCAATACAGGCCCCCATAAGGCCTTAATTAACCCTATAACTCATGGTGGTCAATACAGATCCCCATAAGACCTTAATTAACCTTATAACTCATGGTTGTCAATACAGACCCCCATAAGGCCTTAATTAAGCCCGTCACTCATGGCGGTTAATACAGACCCCCATAAGCACTTAATTAATCCCGTCACAAATGAAGGTCAATGCAGACCCCCATAAGGCCTTAATTAACCCCCGTCACTCATGAAGGTCAATACAGGCCCCCATAAGGCCTTAATTAACCCCCGTCACTCATGAAGGTCAATACAGGCCCCCATAAGGCCTTAATTAACCCTATAACTCATGGTGGTCAATACAGACCCCCATAAGGCCTTAATTAACCCTATAACTCATGGTGGTCAATACAGACCCCCATAAGGCCTTAATTAAGCCCGTCACTCATGGCAGTCAATACAGACCCCCATAAGCACTTAATTAATCCCGTCACTCATGAAGGTCAATGCAGACCCCCATAAGTCCTTAATTAACCCTATAACTCATGGTGGTCAATACAGACCCCATAAGGCCTTAATTATCCCCGTCACTCATAAAGGTCAATACAGACCCTCATAAGGCCTTAATTAACCCCGTCACTCATGGTGGTCAATACAGACCCCCATAAGGGATAATTAACAATATAACTCATGGTGGTCAATACAGACCCCCATAAGGCCTTAATTAAGCCCGTCACTCATGGCAGTCAATACAGACCCCCATAAGCACTTAATTAATCCCGTCACTCATGAAGGTCAATGCAGACCCCCATAAGTCCTTAATTAACCCTATAACTCATGGTGGTCAATACAGACCCCCATAAGGCCTTAATTAACCCCGTCACTCATAAAGGTCAATACAGACCCCCATAAGGCCTTAATTAAGCCCGTCACTTATGGTGGTTAATACAGACCCCCATAAGGCCTTAATTAACCCCCGTCACTCATGAAGGTCAATACAGGCCCTCAAAAGGCCTTAATTAACCCTATAACTCATGGTGGTCAATACAGACCCCCATAAGGCCTTAATTAACCCTATAACTCATGGTGGTCAATACAGACCCCCATAAGGCCTTAATTAAGCCTGTCACTCATGGCGGTCAATACAGACCCACATAAGCACTTAATTAATCCCGTCACTCATGAAGGTCAATGCAGACCCCCATAAGGCCTTAATTAACCCTCTAACTCATGGTGGTCTATACAGACCCCCATAAGGCCTTAATTAAGCCCGTCAATCATGGCGGTCAATACAGACCCCCATAAGCACTTAATTAATCCCGTCACTCATGAACGTCAATGCAGACCCCCATAAGGCCTTAATTAACCCTATAACTCATGGTGGTCAGTACAGACCCCCATAAGGCCTTAATTAACCCTATCACTCATGAAGGTCAATACAGACCCCCATAAGGCCTTATATAATGCCGTCACTCATGAAGGTCAATAGAGAACCCATAAGGCCTTAATTAAGCCTGTCACTCATGGTGGTCAATACAGACCCCCATAAGTCCTTATTTAACCCCCGTCACTCATGAAGGTCAATACAGGCCCCCATAAGGCCTTAATTAACCCTATAACTCATGGTGGTCAATACAGACCCCCATAAGGCTTTAATCAACCCTATAACTCATGGTGGTCAATACAGACCCCCATCAGGCCTTAATTAAGCCCGTCACTCATGGCGGTCAATAGAGACCCCCATAAGGCCTTAATTAACCCCCGTCACTCATGAAGGTCAATACAGGCCACCATAAGGCCTTAATTAACCCTATAACTCATGGTGGTCAATACAGACCCCCTTAAGGCCTTAATTAACGCCCGTCACTCATGAAGGTCAATACAGGCCCCCATAAGGTCTTAATTAACCCTATAACTCATGGTGGTCAATACAGACCCCCATAAGGCCTTAATTAACCCTATAATTCATGGTGGTCAATACAGACCCCCATAAGGCCTAAATTAAGCCCGTCACTCATGGCGGTCAATACAGACCCACATAAGCACTTAATTAACCCCGTCACTCATGAAGGTCAATACAGACCCCCATAAGGCCTTAATTAACCCTATAACTCATGGTGGTCATTACAGACCCCCATAAGCACTTAATTAACCTTATAACTGATGGTGGTCAATACAGACCCCCATAAGGCCTTAAATAACTCTATAACTCATGGTGGTCAATACAGACCCCCATAAGGACTTAATTAAGCCTGTCAATCTTGGTGGTCAATACAGACCCCCATAAGCACTTAGTTAATCTTATAACTCATGGTGGTCAATACAGACCCCCATAAGGCCTTAATTAACGCTATAACTCATGAAGGTCAATACAGACCCCCATAAGGCCTTAATTAAGCCCGTCACTCATGAAGGTCAATACAGACCCCCATAAGGCCTTAATTAACCCTATAACTCATGGTGGTCAATACAGACCCCCATAAGGCCTTAATTAACCCTATGACTCATGGTGGTCAATACAGACCCCCATAAGGCCTTAATTAACCCCGTCACTCATGAAGGTTAATACAGACCCCCATAAGGCCTTAATTAACCCTATAACTCATGGTGGTCAATACAGACCCCCATAAGGCCTTAATTAACCCTATAACTCATGGTGGTCAATACAGACCCCCATAAGGCCTTAATTAAGCCCGTCACTCATGGTGGTCAATACAGACCCCCATAAGGCCTTAATTAACCTTGTCACTCATGGTGGTCAATACAGACCCCCATAAGGCCTTAATTAACCCCGTCACTCATGAAGGTCAATACAGACCCCCATAAGGCCTTAATTAACCCTATAACTCATGGTGGTCAATACAGACCCTCATAAGGCCTTAATTAAGCCCGTTACTCATGGTGGTCAATACAGACCCCCATAAGGCCTTAATTAACCCCGTCACTCATGAAGGTTAATACAGACCCCCATAAGGCCTTAATTAACCCTATAACTCATGGTGGTCAATACAGACCCCCATAAGGCCTTAATTAACCCTATAACTCATGGTGGTCAATACAGACTCCCATAAGGCCTTAATTAACCCCGTCACTCATGAAGGTCAATACAGTATAATTTCTATACTTTTAATAAAGGGAGCTGTCTCTAATCTTACTACATTTAGAAATAATATGTGATTTTACTCCCTTAATGATTAGTTCTTTTATTTTTGTTGGTGAATTCATTCCAATGATTTTATAACCCCAGGTAATTAGAGTTTGTTTCAGCCTTTCATAATTCAACCAGAAACATTTTGTGATCTCAAATTTCTTCTGCATCTTCGAAAAAAGTTAAAAGGTTGTTCTTTTGATATAATTCAGAAACTAAGGTTACGCCCCTACTCCTCAAACGGGAGAATGCTGAAGAGAGATCTTTTGTATAAAATAGATCAATCGGTGTAGCTAATGATGGGAAGTTTGATATTTGCAATCTCTCTTTATTTTTATACCAAAATCTTAAAAGTGCATTTAATTTTTTTGGAAGTTTGCCAAACAAAGTTTTATTATAATTGGGGAACCATACTAGTTTTTTCATAGGGGTCTCCCTTATAAGGGCCTCTTCCAACACCAGTCATCTAGGTTTATCTTGGGGGGTATTCCAACCTATAAGTTGGGCTGTAACAATTTTTTGATGTATATATTTTATACAGGGGGCATTTAGGCCTCCTTTTTCTAATTCCTTACACACAAGACTTTTCCTAATTCAGTTTTTTTCCCCCATATATAAATTTGTCAAGCTTATCCTGGATGAGTTTTAGGTAGTTTTTTGGTATACTACCTGGTATTGATCTCAAGCAGTAAGTAATTTTTGGAATAATTCTCATATTGATAGCATAGTTCTCCAGTTCCTCAGAATGGGTCTGATTTGCTTCATTACCTCATTTCAGTTATCATTATAGCTGTTACTCACTTTAAATGAGAATTTTATCACCAAGTGAACAATATATTCAGATTTCTAATTGAAAATGAATAATTTCTCCAATATTTGTTTGGCTTCAGACTTTATGCCTTTTATCAAAGTATGTGATTTCGATCTGTTAATCTTAAAGTAGGATAATCTACCAAACTCCTCTAGTATTTCCTGTAATTTATGAAGATCATTAATTTCATCCTGTTGATTATATTTAGGTGGGCTTAATGGGTTATCACCAGATAACAACATTGTAACATAATAAGCTGGCGCAATAGCCTGCAGACTAGCTAATATGTTTCTTTACAACAATTCCTATAACATGAAACATAATACATAAACCAACATACATACAGTATAACAGTGTTATCATATTTTAACCATAAGCAGTAAGAAATACATGTCCATAATAATACAATCAGGGTAACTCTGGCCAGTCAGGCCCAGGCTAGAGTGTAAAACAGTCCAGTTAGGCGCTGGGCATGACAAAGGCATTACAATTACATGCACAACAACTCCCAACTATCAAATATAGCAAAAAATAACATTTTCTTTTTCTAATATGTTGTAATGGTCATGTGTATGCCAATGTGAAAAGCCACGCTGCAACATGCAGAAAGCTATTAAAGACACACTACCACATTAAATTTCAACACAAATACAGGCAAATGGCTGACATATTAACCCTTTCTCTCTCACAGAGGCTCTAATGTGGACCCTAAAAATACAAAGGTCATCTTATATATATCTCACTCATCACATCTACATTGGGACAACAAATAGTGGCCAAATCACACCGCCACATGGCATATATCAATTCCAGGGGAACATTTCACATATGGTTGTTGAATCCCTCTGTTGTGTCCTACTCTCTGTGACCCTATGGACTGCAGCACACCTACTAATGTCTCTGTTTGTGCGTATCCACAAGGTTTGCATGCCAAAGATACTAGAGTGGGTTGCCAGTTCCTTCTCTGGTGGACTGTGATTTATCTGATCTCTCTGCTATTACCTGTCCACCTACAGTAGCCCTACATGGCATAGCTCACAGCTTCATTCAGATACACAAGCCTCTTTACCACCACCACCACTTAGCAATGCTGAACGGGACGAGGGGAACATACACCACACTAAAGGACCCATCAGGAAGGGCCACAAAAACACATGGAGGCTGTTTAGAGCCAACTCACCCCCATCTCCGCTACGCCCATCCTGGAAAGTCCCACGCCATTGCTGATGACCATGTGCCAAGATTTATACCCATTACCCTTTGGTGACCTCCCATTATGTTTTGCTATTCATCAATTTACATTAGTGTGGTGTATGTTCCCCATGTCCCCTTCTGGATTGCTAAGTGGTGGTGGTGAAGGGGCTTATGTACCTCAATGAAGCTGTGAGCTACACCATGAAGGGCCACTGTAGGTGGGCACGTCATAGCAGAGAGGTCAGACAAATCACAGTCCACTAGAGTAGGAACTGGCAACCCACTCCAATATCACCTGTCATATTGTTATCAGGCCCTCAGGGGAATGTTGATACTCCCCAGTATCCCTAATTGGACTTTGCATGTGTATTAACCCTTTATTTTGATTATATATGATATATATAATGATATGGTATCTAATGCTATTATGACTATTATTATTGTTATATGTTTTTATCTATTGCATAGTAACCAGGGCCCATTAGTTTACATATGTAGGAATGGGACACAAATGTGATGTATGTGGATGTCCCATAACCTCAACCATTGAAAACACACTGACATGGTGAGAACGGTTAAACAAACCTTTATTTCATCACAGAACAAATCAAAAATGGTCAAGACTGTGCATTAATATTATGGGTGTGATGTGGGTGGATCCCGGGAGAGCAAGAGGCTTGTGGGAAAAAGGGAATACCTACAGGGGGTTAATCTCATAGTCTAGAATAAGCATGATGCATAGCACCTACCAGGGTCACATGTTGTCACTACATCACTGCAACTGGAATCTGGGGGAAGAAAGAATCATCACAAATCACCCTATTTAATTGAAGAAACCATTAATGTGCATAGCACTTACAACTTGTCTAGATATGCTCAATGAAACCGATGATTCAATCTCTGGACTGTGTAATCCAATCTAGTTTCACTCTTACAGTGTGGTGAAAAAATAAAAATCTGAAAGAAGTGGTCGACATGCATGTACAGAACAGTGCTAAATACTGTGACTGCAACAATATACCAACTTACCTGATTCCTATCTGCAAGCATTACTAACTATTAGCTAGATCTCTGGATAATCAGGAATAGGGGAAAATACCCATTAATACGGAGAGGACACAAAGGACAGCAGCCAGATTCACTGTTACTTACATCAGACCCAAGGATCTACTCTCAGACTGATATTGGCGTCAGGACCACATGCTGCACTAGTGCATATATCAATGCTTGCTTCATAAACACGCCATTGTGAGACATTGCAAGTCCACCGCCATAGCGTTATTAGTCTACATTTAAGCTAACAACAATAATGTCTTAGATATCTGGCTATATGATAGCTTTACAAATTTGGGAGCTACACATTAAGGAGGGGCTATCATAGAAGGAGTCTACCTGAGAGATACTGGGAAAATCTTACACCTTCACAATGCTTGCAGATGCAGAAGATGCCTTCATGGACCTAAATTGTACCTAAAAAATAAATAAATAAATAAATAAACCTACAAAATTAGGCCTGAAAAAATATAGGAACTGCAGCATCTTCACAACAGCATTCCTCAGTGACCATCATTTGGTGAAATGCTAAACAGGACCATATGTGAGAATCATGCACCATGTGATGGGAGGTAGCCATCGGCATACAAAATATCACCATCACATAGGCCAAGATCCAAAACTCTGTAGCCAGGCTAGATTAGGTTAACATTGTGACCAATAGATTGTCACTGAGGAGTGCTGTTGAGAAGGCACAAACATCTGCGCAGCCTCTAGGTCCTCCTCCGCCTAGGCACAGGTCCAAATCCCCCGTGGCCGGCAACCATTTCCCTGATGGCGGTGTGGAAGCAGGTGGAGGCAAAACCCCAGGAGGCAGTGGCATCTGCAGTGGTGGAGACATGAAGAGGAAGGGCCCCTTCGTGCATTTCATTTGTCCTGCTTTGCAACAATCACCTTTGGAGCTCATCGCAAAGACAGATATATAAGTACAGTGTACAAAAAAAAAATGTGAGTACAGCGAATTAATAAAGTAAAATGAATTAATAAATTAATATACGTTACCTCTTTATATGTAATATGCAACAATTAATATTCTGAAGAGCTAACAATCTATGTGTATTTACATGCATCTGAAAATGTCCAGTTGGACTGTTGATCATCTGAGGAGAAAGTGTCAGCATTGTTGCAAGTGTGCAGTGTAAATAGGTTGTTTAGGCGGGTAAAGCATAATTTTAGACTCCTAATGTTATTATTTTCAAGTTTGTATTGTAAAATGGCATTTTTTTTGTATGTCTTCCTTGGCTCAAGAGAATTTTCCATTTGTTGTAATGGTATATTGTGTGTCTCCTACGTTCTTGTGTAACTTGTGCCTTTCATTAATTTAGCGGCTCTGTCTCCTTTAGCCTCGTTTTAATTTTTTTCGTCCGACACTTTTTCTCTCGCTTAGCCGAATTTCAAGGGCCGAAACTGCTTGAATGTGACTTAAATTGGCGTGCAACCTCACTTCCAGACGTCCTGGCTGTCCACCCGTGCTGCGTGTGATGTTTGTTTTATGTTGTATATTTTTGTTGTTGTGCTCTTCGTGTTTTCCGATTTGAGCGGTTCGGCCGTTATATTTTTTCAACCTCTTATTATTTTTTTGTAAGTTCCGCGGGTCATATTTCTTGATTTTAAAAGTCATACGTCCTTGTTGGTGTTTTGCGCGCTTCGGGGTCGTGTAGCTTCTTTTTCATTTTTTTTTGTCCCGCGGGTCGTATTTTTTTTTTTTTAAATCTCAATTTCCTCATCCCGGGTTTTTTTTTTTTCTAAGTTAAGAAGGTAAGTTTAGGGAGAAACATAGCAAAAAAAGTAGGTAGTATATTTTCTCTTAATTGGCCAATGCGGTCAATCGTTTTAGAAAGAAAAAGTAAACACAGACTAAAAATATTTAACCTTTATGTTTATTCGATGGTACTACATTGGCAACTTCAGGTAACCTGCTGCCCTCAGAAAATTTGCTGCCTAAAGCCTGGCTTTTTGGGCCTAGGCTGAAACACACCCATAATGTACTTGGATTATAAAGAGAAACCTAAACTGGAGTTGGAATATTGTCAGACTATAAAAAATCTTCTTTCATTACAGATCTTCTAAAAGAAAGACCAAATCTACACAGCTTGTCTGCAGATCATCACATGAGACATGGGAGGGAGAGGAGGGAAATTAAGACATGGGGAGGGAGAGAATGGGGAAAAGGAGACACAGGGGAGAGAGGGGAAGAAAGGAGACACAGGGGAGGGAGGGGGCAAGAGTGGGGGGGAGACACAGGGGAGGAGGAAGAGGGGGGAAGAGACACAGGGGAAGGGGGAATGAGACAGGGGAGGTAGAGGGGGGGAAAGATACACACTGGAGGGAGAGGGGAGACAGAAAGATGTGGGAAGGAAACACAGTGGAGAGAGATGGTGGGAAGGAGACACAGGGGAGGGAGATGGGGGATGCGAAGGAGACACAGTGGAGGGAGATGGGGGAAGGAAACACAGTGGAGAGAGATGTGGGAAAGAAAAAACAGTGGAGGGAGATAGGGGGATGGAGACACAGTGGAGAGAGATGGGGAAGAAGACACAGGGGAGGGAGATGGGGGAAGGTGACACAGGGGAGGAAGATGGGGGAAGGAGACAGGGGAGGTAGAGGGGGGGAAAGATACACACTGGAGGGAGAGGGGAGACAGAGACCCAAGGGAGGGAGAGGGGGGAAGAGACACAGTGGAGGGAGATAGGGGAAGGAGATACAGTGGAGGGAGATGGGAGGAAGGGGACACAGGGAAGGGAGATGGGAGAAGGGGACAGGGGAGGGAGAGGGGGGAAAGAGACACAAGGGAGGGAGAGGAGAAAAGAGACAGAGGGGAGGGAAAGGTGGAAAAGTGACACAGGGGATGGAGATGGGGGAAGAAGACACAGGGAAGAGAGAGGAGGGAAGGAGACACAGGGAAGGGAGAGGAGGGAAGAGACACAGGGGAGGGAGAGGAGGGGAAGAGACACAGGGGAGGAAGAGGAGGGTGAGACACAGGAGGGGGGTAGAAGCTTGCAATGAGCGCAGAAGGCGCTCATTGCGCGGCCTGCCATAAGTGGCAAAGTTAAGGAAATGCATGCAGTGCATGCCGCGCGGTGCAATGAGCGGCAAGGCCGCTAATTGCGGGGTCCGTGATGAGCTCCTTTGCCGTAAAGTAGGTCCGTAAAGTAGAGGGGGGAGAGGCTCGCATTGACCGCTGAAGGCGCTCATTGCGAGGCCCGCTAGTTAGATGGGGGAGGGCCTTGCATTGTGTGGCAAACAGCATTGAAAGGCTAAAAATGTTTGATGGGTAAGTCGCTAGTAACAATATAGCACAGGAGGATGAGTCCCTCAGGTCAGAAGGTGCCTATCACATTAATGGGGAAGAGCAGAGAGTGAGTATGAGTAGCAACAGAAGTGGTAATGACGTGGTTGGGCCAAAACCAAGAGGACAACTAGCTGCTGATGTGTCTGGAGGGGAAAGGATAGTCCAATGCTACAAATAACAGTTCAGCATAGGAACCTGGAATATTAGAACAAATGCAACCTGGACATAGTCAGTTATGAAATAAAAGAGTAAACATTGATATCCTGGGAATTAGTGAACTCAAATTGACTGGAATGAGACATTTCACATCAGACAACCACCAGATCTTCTACTGTGGTCAAGAATCCCCCAGAAGAAATGAAGTAACCTTCATAATCAATCAAAGGGTGGCCAAAGCAGTGCTCGGTTACAACCAAATAAATGAAACATTGATTACAGAGGGTACCTGTAGTCATGTAGCCATGAAGAAAAACATAAATATCTAAACACAATAATACAAAAATAAACATAAGAAATATGTCTAGAAAAAAATATTGTAAAATACCCAAAACCCATTTTTTACGTTAAATGTGTCTCTGGTGTTAAAGATGAAAAACCTTTCACTGTAAATGTTTACTTCTCCTAGTGTTTTTGAAATTTCCTCTGAGTATCTACACACAAATAAACACATAGGCCCTCATCAAATTCTCTCTTGTAGTTCTCTTGGTCCTTGCAAAAGGCATTTTTTTGCTGTTTGCGAGGACCGAATCCCTCGCAGCCTGCTTTGCGAGATGACTACGAAAAATGGCCGAGAATAGGCTCCGAGAGAGCTACGGAGTCACAAGCAGCCTTAAATCTATGAGTGATTCTCGCATCTCGGAAGAATCCCTACGGGCACAAAAAGTGTCCTCAAGGGATCCTAAAGCCTCTACGTGCTGCCTCGGAGCAGCCCGAGACAGCCGTGTGAGGCTACCCCTTGCTCCCTATACACATCCCCATGCTGCAGGGGTCCCTATGTTGTCAGCCAATGAGAATGCGCAGATGTCTTCACCCAATCACTCCGTAGGGGTGTATCCCATCGTGATTGGCTGAAGGCATCTGCACCTTGTGATTTGGTCAAATAAAGATTGACAGGTGCGTTAGCCAATCAGGGTGGGATTTTGGGGTGTATCCCATCCTGATTGGCTCACACATTGACGACTTCTGATTGGCTGAAATTGATAGACAGCTTTTTCAGCCAATCAGAAGCCGCCTTTGCCAATTTCCTTCCGGAAAAGGCTCTGAGAGCCTTATTAGCGTCGGGGAGGTCTCCAAGTGCAGACCTCTGTTAGTTTTTTTTTTTTTTCATTTAGATCGCAGTGGTTCCAGGGCCCAGCCGGGGCTGAAGAGGAGGAGGCCGGGGACATCACGGGGATGTAATTTGAATGTATATTTAAATGTTTATATTTTTATTTTATTTTTTGTGTATATGTTGTAGTCATGTAATGTGTTTTTTTTAACAGGCACCTGAGAAGAAAAGAAGAAGGACGGAACATGCTGGAAAGGTGAGTAGAATATTTAGAATGTGCATAATGTTTATTTATTTTATGTTAATGTGTTGTACTCATTTTTTTGTTTGTTTTACCCCTAGGCTGGTGATCTGAAGGGACATCTCAAAGGTAAGTGGTTTTAATTATTTTATTTTAGCTTAGAATTAGGGTTTGTGTATGTAGTTAGGATTTTAATTATTTTATTTTAGCTTAGAATTAAAGTTTGTGTATGTAGTTAGGATGTATTGTATATTAGATAGATAGGGGGGATTTATTTGATATAGTTAGGATTTATTGTATATTAAAAAGATTGTATGTTAGATAGATAGGGGGTATTTTTTTGTATTGTATGTAATGTATTGTATGTAATGTATTGTATGTAATGTATTGTAATGTATTGTATGTATTGTATTGTATGTATTGTATTGTGTATGTCTGTCTTTCCTTTTCAGGTGTGTAAAATGTTTTTCTTCTGTAGTGGGTGGGGGGGGGCTTGTAATGTATTTTTTTATTTTCTGTAATGTAGGTTTTTTTATTTTTGGTGAATTTGTTTTTTTTAATTTTCTGTAATGTAGTTTTTTTTATTTTTGGTGACTTAGTTTTTTTTTATTTTCTCTAATGTAGGTTTTTTTATTTTTGGTGACTTAGGATTTTTTATTTTCTGTTATGTAGGTTTTTTTATTTTTGGTGACTTAGGATTTTTTATTTTCTGTAAGGAAGGTGTGTTTTTTTTGTAATTAGAGTGGTGGTGGGGGGGGGGTTGTTAGGGGGTAGGTAGTGTAGGTATGTAGTGTAAGTGTTAACAGATTAGAGTAGAGGGGGTTAGTTTAGATTTAATGGTTTATTGGCGGTTATAGTGTAGTGTTTGTAGTTAGTGTCATGATGGTCCTTGTGGACCGTCATGGCACTTATGTGGTTAATGTTAGGGTTTTAACAGCCCCATAAGGGTCATAATATACCCTTTTGGGACTGATGGGGCTAAATAGAGGATTATGGGGGTCTGTATTGACACCCATGAGTGACATTGTAATTAAGCTCTTATGGGGGTCTGTATTGACCCCCATGAGTTATAGAGTTAATTATTGTCTTACAATGGTCTGTTTTGACCCCCATGAGTTATAGGGTTAATTATTGGCTTATGTGGGTCTGTATTGACCCCCATGAGTTATAGGGTTAATTAAGGCCTTATGGGGGTCTGTATTGACCCCCATGAGTTATAGGGTTAATTAAGGCCTTATGGGGGTCTGTATTGAACTTCATGAGTTATAGGGTTAATTATTTGCTTATGGGGGTCTGTAATGACCCCCATGAGTTATAGGGTTAATTATTGTGCTTATGGGGGTCTGTATTAACCCCCATGAGTAACAGGGTTAATTAAGGTTTATGGGGGTCTGTATTGACCCCCATGAGTTATAGGGTTAATTATTGTGCTTATGGGGGTCTGTATTGACCCCCATGAGTTATAGGGTTAATTAAGGCCTTATGGGGTCTGTATTGACCCCCATGAGTTATAGGGTTAATTAAGGCCTTATGGGGGTCTGTATTGAACTTCATGAGTTATAGGGTTAATTATTGGCTTATGGGGGTCTGTATTGACCCCCATGAGTGACAGGGGTAATTAAGGTTTATGGGAGTCTGTATTGACCCCAATGAGTTTTGGGGTTAATTAAGTGCGTATGGGGGTCTGTATTGACCACCATGAGTTATGGGGTTAATTTTAGTTGCCTGGTGTTAATATTTTTTAGTGTGAGTCCTTTCAGGACCTTTACGGTCCTTTAAGGACCCGCGATGCAGTAAATCAAAAAAATTAAATGCAGCGGGGTCACGATCGGTGCCGATAGGGTACCCCCGCTGCAAGGAGTTAATGTGGGGGGGCTGTGGGGGTCCCTATGGACCCCTGCAGCAAGGGAATAATGTGGGTACACTTCCGGGGTCCCGATGGGGACCCCGAGCATAGAGGGGGGTTAATTTTAGCTGCTGCGGCCGGGATTATTAATAGTGTGCTGTGGGCACTTTAAGGAGCAGCGGAAGGGAATTTAACATTTTTAAATGCAGTGGGGAATCCTGCTGCAAGGGGTTAATGTGGGGACACTTCGGGGGTCCCGATGGGGACCCCCAGCATAGAGGGGGATTAATTTTATTTGCCGCAGCCGGGATTGTTAATAGTGTGCCGCGGGCCCTTTAAGGAGCCGCGGTGGGGAACTTAAAAGTTTTAAATACAGCGGGGGCCGGATCTGTGCCGATCGGAGACCCCCGCTGCAAGGGGTTAACCCACCCATATAGGGGGGGGTAAATTTTAGGTCTCGGGGGGGTAGTTGGAGTACCCCCCATGGCAGGGCTTATGTGGGGACTGCCGTGGAGGTCCTGTTTAGGATCCCTGCACTAATTAATGAGGTGTGGGAGCCTGCGAGATCATCTCACAGGCTGTCACTCCTCGTGTACATTATCGCAGTGTTCATACGGACGGCCCTGCTGTGTAGCTCACACATTGCTCGCAGCAGGGCTAATGTAATAGCGTTGTAACTTTGAGAAATTTTGCAGTACGTAGGGTTTAAGTAGAAGCCTCTTATTTACGAGGCTGGAATTTAATAAGGCTGATAGTACGCAGATACATAAACGTAATTATAGTGCAGACTGGTAAAGCCAGTAGTGACATCACAGCTCTATTAGAACCCATGACATCACGAGGGATAAACAAGGTGATCACAAGCTCAGATCAGTTGTATTCATTCAAATTGTCTCTGACCGTTGGCAGCCGAGCAGCGCACTGTATTTATCTGGAGATTTCCATACTTGTGATTCGGATACATCTGACATATTATAATTTTGTATTAGCATATTATATTGAAAGTGTTACATTTTATCAGTTATATATACCTTGACATTGTTTTTTAACTAGTACAAAGTTATTTAATTGCCTAATATTTAGTTTTAGTATTTACATTTCAGTCAGTAACTTTTTTTTTATAAAATCTGTAATATTTCATTGAATTTCTGATCTATTTTCTTTGTCCCTTTTTCTACTTCCTTTTTTTTTTGAGTTTTTGAGTTAAATTCAAGGTTTAACAAGAGAGTAACAGAGATGTTACGGAGGTAAGTTTAGGTAGAAACGTAGCAAAAAAGGAGGTAGAATATTTTATCTTAAAGGTCCAATGCAGTCAATGTTTTTAGAAAGCAAAAAGTAAACACAGCCTAAAAATATTTCCCCTTTATGTTTATGCGATTGTACTACATTGGCAACTTCAGGTAACCTGCTGCCCTCAGAAAATGTGCTGCCTAAAGCCGGGCCTTTTGGGCATAGGCTGAAACACACCCATAATGCACTTGGATTATAAAGATAAACCTAAGATGGAGTTAGAATATTGTCAGTATAATCTTCTTTCATTACAGATCGTCTAAAAGAAAGACCAAATCTACACAGCCCCAGAGAGAGGACAGGAGCGCCCACAGTCCTGGGGATAAGAGGTAGTTGGAACTAATAATATAAATGACAGGGCTGGTGTGAATTGGAGTGACCTAGTTAGGTGAATAGTAACATTGCAAATACAGACACTTTAAATTCCATATATTAAACCAAAAAGTACTGAGACAAAAGAAAATTGCAGTGCTCTGTATTCATTGCACTATAACATTTGTAGAAATAACTTTTCCACTATAGGTTCAACTGATATTAATTAGTTGTATATTTCTGAGTATGTAAAAATATAAATGGCATTGCTCAGTTGTGTCTGACTCTCTGTGACCTCATGGACAACACACCATGCTGATGCACTTGGTTTTCATGGCAGGGATACATGAGTGGGTTGCCAGTTCCTTCTCCAGTGGGCCACAGCACACAGCCCCAGTCTTTCCCAGGGGGTCTCCTATCCAAGTACTAACCAGTGTGACCCCTTGGATCCTTGTCTGGATTCAAACCCAGGATGCTGATGTGAAAGCACCTGCATCCTAACCACTGGGCCACCAGGGAACCCTTCTGAGTATGCACCTATGTTATAAAGGGGATCTCATGTCAGGTTTATCCTGTCCTATCACAGAGCAGCACGCGAGTCTCCAGAAGATCCAGTTGCCAAGAGAAGAAGAACCGTTTGTGGGATCCCTCTGAGGGAATGTGAAGTCCGGCTCTGTCGGTGGATTATTGTGAAATCATCTGAAACACAGGCTTTTTATCATCTTCTTGGTAAGAGACTCTGATTTATGTTTTTAATGCTCACATTGTAAGATTTATGGTGATTTTTAGATTCAAACATTTTTTAATCAGTGCATCAAGGGTTAGAAATGTACTATTAATACATATGAAAGAAAGCTTTATAGCATTATCAGGACTTCCCTGGACAAATTCTGATTTGGGAATATCAGCGGCAGCCAATCACTGTGGAGAGGATTAAATACATATATAACTCATTTATAACAAAAGCACATTTGGGTGTTATAAACAGGATATTGAGTTAAACTGATATTTCAGTGGCAGATACAGTAGCTAAAACTAAGACAGGATGAACTTATATTTGTGAACAGAAAGATGTACAAAGTACGTCAGTGAGAGAAAGTCATAGAGAGCAACTTAAAAAAAAATATGTTTTGGACCTAAGAAACTATTTTTTTGTATATTTATAATGAGAAACAGATATGAAGACTATTGTATTAAATAATACTATAACAAACATGGCTCCAGTATGTATTACCTCTCTTGTTCTTTCCTGTAGAAGATGATGTAATTCGGGCATTCCTAGCTATGGACAGCTGTATGAAGATCTCAGATAAGGTATTTCTTGTACATGTCTTTGGCAAATGATGGGGTCCCCTAAAAACCCCTGTTTAGTGTAAGATATATATATGAATTTCCTATTTGTTATTAATCATGACAGAATGAAAGCAAGAAACAAATAGTAAGTATGAGCTGGAGTTATTTCCATGATGATGATCTTTCATGATTGTGTTAGGCATGGAGAATAGCAGATCA
Organism: Discoglossus pictus; assembly: GCA_027410445.1. NCBI lineage: Eukaryota > Metazoa > Chordata > Amphibia > Anura > Alytidae > Discoglossus > Discoglossus pictus. The sequence goes on along the minus strand of CM050172.1, from coordinate 36,643,501 downwards.
CAATTGATTTTTTATTACTATAATAAATATTAGAAGGATTAACACTGATTATCTATAAGAAGACCCAGTATTTAGAATCCAATGAAAAATGAAGCAATATTTTACAGCTGATGTCAGTAATAACCTGGTCACTTGTATTATCTAAGTTAGTATTGCTCATGATTTATAGACTGAGGTGTCTGCCATTTTTAGGCTCCATACCTTTGTTAAGGCTAAATCTATGCAGACAAAGTCTAAGTTGACCTATTGTGTCTTTAGTCACCCTAGACCTTTGTTTCAAGCTATTAACACAGTCTTATTTTCTTTTAGTATCTCATAGCTATGGTAGAAGTATATTTCATACGTGCCGGTCTTTCTATGGAGGAGTTCAACAGGATTAATTTCTTCTTGGCCTTGTAAGTAAATTCTCCTCATATGCATAAAGAAATTGATAAAAGAACATGAACATTTTTCTACACAATATTCTTCAGTCACAAGTGGTGGAAAATAAATGTGAGAGGCAAAAGGCAACTTGCTCAGGTTCTGATATATAATATTATAATATAATATTTATTTGTTATTTTAAGGTTTCTTGCTAACAACATGGAGGAGGATGAGCCCTTCCATCACCAAATTTATCCCTGGGCTCTGGGATGCATGTGGTATCAGAACATCAAGAAGTTCCAGAAGATGCGGGAGATGTTCCTGAAGAAGATCAACTTCCGGGCACTTGTAGACAGAGCCACATGTGAGCAGGTTTGTAAGGAGAATTGTTTTATCATCTGGACTAAGTTTCTCAAAGTCTTGTAAAATGTCAGTGTTTTTCTTTATTTATAGGCCATACAGTTGAATAACAACACATTTATTAATCATCCTTTACCAAACTATAAATGTGCATAATTTTTTTATTTGTGAACCACTCACCATATTTTGAGGTCTATATCATTCTTGTGCATTTACTGTTTTTTATCATATAGTGTTAGATAGAGGTCCAAATTCCTGAAATGTGGTACTTTAAAGCTTTATTCACATAATAATTTCTTTTTAGATCATGGGAGAGGGCCCAAACCACTGGGCCTGGAGACGAGAGAGAAAGGAGCATCATGGCTGGGCCATTAGGAGCTATCTACGCAGTGAGGAGGAATTCTTCCTCCGAGGCCCGGGAGACACTCCTCCATCGTGTTCCCTGTGTAATATTCCAACACATGAAGCCAGCTCCTCCCAGGAATGTCAGCCAATGAGGTGGAAGGTTGTTGGGAGCGTTGTTGTTCCTAATAATGGAACATATGACGAATCAAGGTATATATCCAAGCACAATATGGAACAATGTAAAGGAGAGCAAGTGAAATGCTTTATTTAAAAGATAAATCATGACTTTTAAATGCATAGTGTAAAGGAGAGGTAAGAGAAGGGTGACATCAAACATTTTTTTAAGTTTAGGAGGGTAGCAGCTTTCATAAAAATATTAATATTAGAGCTAATTTGGAAGTATAGGTTTGAAGTCTTTTCCAGAAGTTTGTAAAATAACTATTTTAAAGAAGGAATGGTAGGTGTAATTGACTACAAGCAGATTAAACAATCCAAAAATGCCTAAATTATACTTAAAACTATTGTGGGGGTTTATAAAGTCTACTTTTTCTAGCTTTATTAAATGTGTTGATCAATGGGGCCTAATGGTTCATATCTGCTGTCACAATCTACAGTAAGTTTATATGTGTTATGTATCAGGGGTTCTGTAGGTCACCAAATGTTATCTAACTGTGGAGAAGTTCATGTGAATGACTCTGATTCCTTTATTTTCATTTATTCTTTATAGCAGCCAATGAAGAGTAACATCGGATATTTGGCCAAATTAAAATCTGGAGATTAATAAATATCCTAAAACCGGCAGCTGCTTCTCCTGCACTTTCTCTACCTTGTTCCTGGGCCTGTTGATAACATACTTGGAATTTCCTCTCACTTCCATCACGTCTCCAAAGCCACAGTAGTGGACATTATCATCTACACAGTCCTCACAAGATAACATCATTGTGGACCTCCCATATCAGCAACAATTGTCATGGACAGGATCGCTGGAAAAACTTCAACTTCGACATAAAGACATAAAGACTGTATTACTTTTTTAGATTAAAAGGTACAAAGAAAGGAATATAATGAACTACCATTTAGTTTGCCCAGAGGAGGGTTGTGCAGCAGCCATGGCTCCTCACAGGTTTCCTCCACTGGGGGTTTTTCCTGTCCTGAGTGCTGCTGTACACTATTAGTTTTCCTTATTGTATTTTTTTCTGTAAGTTAGTTTATGTCATTAAACCAAGCTTTATTGTTTAAAATAATTACACATTTGACACATAGTTTGTATAGTATGTTGATTGATATTTTATATATTGTAATAAACTATTTAGTTCTTGCACTGTCATTACTGTGTATGTGTACTTATTGCAGATGCTTATATTAGAATTATTAAGCAATGCAAGGTTACAAAATATTTAATTGTATTTCCTTATTTGTATGTATTTTATTGTTATTTTTTCTTTTTTGAGACGGGTGAGGGTTTAAGCTCTCAGGTAATTTGTATGACAGTTGTTAGATTTCCATGTGTTAATCTGATATCTTTATACAGTAATGCAGGGAGTGTAATGATAAGCCTTAGCTCTTTATCATTGATGTATTGGGATGTATGAAGAACAATTGAATTTAAGATAGCGAATACTTTTACATCAAGCCAACTGTTTTAATATGTCCAAGTGATAAGTGCATATTTTATATCTACTACCTTTAACATAATGTAAGTCACACTGCGCTTTGTTGGTACCATATCCTGTTATATGGGCACATGAAAATGTATTAATCTAATCTAAAGCAAGTGATTAGGGCCAGATTGTGATCATCTATATTATTAGTATATCTAACTAAATTAAATACTTCTAAAAGGGTATATAGGCAGAATATCATCTCAAAACTTCTACAGAAAGGAGAATGGTAAAATGAATATGTAAGACAGGGATATACCTGCATTTTTAGAGAAAATTCTATATTTAGATAACTGATGGTATCATGGAGGGTTCCAGTTTAGTCTGCTATTCTGTCTGTAGCTTGGGAGAAAGGTTATTCAATGGGATCTTCTTCTGCCTCCTTTGTCAATTGGGCATTGTCAATTGAATGCAATACAGTGCCTGGTGAAGATTTCGACTACTGGGGAGGAAGACTATAGAGACTCCCTATATCACAATACTTTTACTGACCTCTCACCAAAACACTACGCACATACAATCTGTGAGCCTCATTCAATTGAGCTTTTGCTCGATCCGGTAGCTCATAAGTGAGGTCGCAAATTATTTTGCTATTCAATTGGCGTCTTTTTGTCGGCTCCAAATGGGTTACGAGTTATGGCCTTGAAAAATTGGTGATGGTTAAACCTGTAATTTACTGCCTCCTGAAGCCTTTGATCTTTCAAGGCAGCAAGACTTCCGATCTAGAAAATCTCACAAAGCTATTCAATTGCAAAAATAGCTCAACACCACAGCCGCAATCAAGCTCGCAAACGCCAAATGGTGCCCCAAAGCTTACGGGTTCTAAATAGGGTTTACAAAGGCAAAGGTTTTACAGACTAGTTTGTAACACTGCAAATGTTAATGTAAAGACACCAATGCACTTTAATATGGGGAAAGCAATGGAAGACTGTCACAATCTGCTACTTCAATTGGTCCTTGTACACCTCTGATAGCAGAAGATGGACCATACAGAGGAACCACGCCCAGGAGCTTGCTTCAGCATACCAGAATATAAGTAATCTCATCCTGTTGATTATATTTAGGTCGGCTGAGTGAGTTATTACCAGATAACAACATTGTAACATGCTTACTGGGAACCCCTGTACTTCTTTTTTTTTCTTTTTTTTATTATTTTTATTTATTATTACATATCACTGTTTAAAAATAACATATAACAATCATACAATCATCAAAAATGAAGATTCCACTTTTTTTCCCCCTAGAACATACCTTCTTCAGATTTTAGCAGAGATGAGGTATCTATCCCACTTTGTCCAGTTAATGTGGGAAGTTTGCTTCAAAGGGACTAACCAGGTCAAATTATATGTCAGATCCCTATTAAGGCTAATGGCATGAATTAATTATTTTGTTGTGTGAACTGAAGGTAAGTTCCAGTATTTCACCATTAGCCATTTAGCTCCCAATAGGATATGACATATCAGATATCTATCAGCGTATGGTAGGTGCTCCATATGAAAAAGGACCAATTGTGGGCTACAAGGAATATGTTTATCGATCACTTTAGATAATAACAGACATATTTCCGCCCACATCTCATTTATTTTTTTGCACTCCCACCAAACATGGGCTTCAGTGCCTCGTATACCCCAATGTTTCCAACATAGATCTTCTCCTTTTGAGTTAGTTTTTGACATTCAAATGGGAGTAAAGTGCCACCTATGCATTAATTTAAAGAATAGTTCCAGATATGCTGTGTTAAGTGCTGATTTCTTAACCATTTTTATAATCCCCCTCCACGCAGTTTCAGTCCAAGATCTAATTCCCATCCTTTAATTCCTATACTTTTAATAAAGGGAGCTGTCTCTAATCTTACTACATTTAGAAATAATATGTGATTTTACTCCCTTTCGTTGGCGAATTCATTCCAATGATTTTATAACCCCAGATAATTAGAGTTTGTTTCGAGCTTTCATAATTTAACCAGGTACATTTTGTGATCTCAAATTTCTTCTGCATCTCTGAAAAAGTTAAAAGGTTGTTCTTTTTATATAATTCAGAAACTAAGGTAATGCCCCTGCTTCGCAAAAGGGAGGATGCTGAAGAGAGATCTTTTGTATAAAATAGATCAATAGGAGTAGCTAATGATGGGAAGTTTGATATTTGCAATCTCTCTTTATTTTTATACCAAAATCTTAAAAGTGCATTTAATTTTTTTGGATGTTTGCCAAACAAAGTTTTATTATAATTGGGGAACCATTGTAGATTTTTCATAGGGGTCTCCCTTATAAGGGCCTCTTCCAACACGAGCCATCTAGGTTTATCTTGGGGGGTATTCCAACCTATAAGTTGTGCTGTAACAATTTTTTGATGTATATATTTTATACAGGGAGCATTTAGGCCTCCTTTTTCTAATTCCTTACACACAAGACTTTTCCTAATTCTGTTTTTCCCCCATATATAAATTTGTCAAGCTTATCCTGGATGAGTTTTAGGTAGTTATTTGGTATATCACCTGGTATTGATCTCAAGCAGTAAGTAATTTTTGGAATAATGTTCATATTGATAGCAGCAATTCTAGCTGACCAAGATAAATTAAGATATCTCCAGTTGCTCAGAAAGGGTCTGTGTGCTCTTACCCGTCCTTACCCAAATGTATGCACATGAATAACGAGTGGTGGCTTACAATAGCGCCTATCACATACATAGAGTCTGCCAGCATATACTTACTTATAGCATACACTAGTGCATGTTGAATTATACCATACACCTTTACTATACTGGCTGGCATTTAACTACAGCTTTAGAGCAAGCTGCAGCCTGCCTCAAGTTTATTACTTGGAGCTAAGGACTTTCTCTACTTTGCCATTTTTTGAAAGAGGGACTCAATTAATGAATAAAGAACCTTGTTATAAATTATTTTGGTATCAACTTTGGCTATTGTGTTGCCATTATATGTCCCAAATCTTCCAATTTTGATTTTATCCCTTACAAGGGCCCTCATTCAATTGCAATTTGGCCAATTGAATAGGGCTCTAAATAAGCACATAACATATTTTTTTTACATATTTTTTAGTTAGTAAGCATCTATCCAAAAGCAAGGTTTTAACTAACTAAAAACTTCTTTAAAAAAACGTGCTATGTGCTTATTTAGAGCCCTATTCAATTGGCCAAATTGTAATTGGATGAGGCCCAAGGTATTTATTCAATTTGGGATGTTAATAGGACTTTTTCATGGCTTGGTGCACACTCACAATTGAGCAATTTTTCTAAAAAAAGACACAGCACTGCAGAATGGAATAATGTCTACCCCCCTATTAAAGGTTCTCTAAATATTCACTTTGTTGATAAGTAAGAGGTATTCATTTCTCCATACATTTTTGTCCTCTTTTAACCTGTGTGTTAATCCTGGATTTTTTAACCAGTTTTTATCTTTGCCGTTGTGATATATATATAACTATTAAAATTATATTTATTCCCTTTCTGTATATTATAAAAAATATTTGAAGAAGCTTCTTAATCCTTATACAAACACAAAATGTCATCATCGTTAAAATCAAAATTTAATGCAATACAGTGCCTGTTGAAGATTTCGACTAGTGGTGAGGAAGACTATAGAGACTCCCTATATCACAATACATTTACTAACCTCCCACCAAAACACTACGCACATACAATCTGTGAGCCTCATTCAATTGAGCTTTTGCTCGATCCGGTAGCCCGTAAGTGAGGTCGCAAGTTATTTTGCTATTCAATTGGCGTCTTTTTGTGGGCTCCAAATGGGTTACGAGTTATGGCCTTGAAAAAATGGTGATGGTTCAACCCGTAACTTACAGCCTCCCGAAGCCTTTGATCTTTCAAGGCCGCAAGACTTCCGATCTAGAAAATCTCACAAAGCTATTCAATTGCAAAAATAGTTCAACACCACAGCCACAGTCATGCTTGCAAACGCCAAATGGCGGCCCAAAGCTTATGGGTTCCAAATAGGGTTTACAAAGGCAAAGGGTTTACAGATTAGATTGTAACGCTGCAAATGTTAATGTAAAGACACCAATGCACTTAAAATATGGGGAAAGCAATGGAAGGCTGTCACAATCTGCTACTTCAATTGGTCCTTGTACACCTCTGATAGCAGAAGATGGACCATACACAGGAACCACGCCCAGGAGCTTGCTTCAGCAGACCAGAATATAAGTAATCTCATCCTGTTGATTATATTTCGGTGGGCTGAATGAGTTTTTACCAGATAACAACATTGTAACATAATAGGCTGCCCCCTGCTTACTGGGAACCTCTGTACTTCTTTTTTTAATTTTTTTTTATTCTTCTTTTTCTTTTCAGACATATGACAAAATTGAAATAAACAAATTACATATCACTGTTTAAAATTAACATACATAACATATAACAATCATACAATCATCAAAAAGTAAGGTTCCACTTTTTTTTCCCTAGAACATAACTTCTTCAAATTTTAGCAGAGATAAGGTATCTATCCCACTTTGTCCAGTAAATGTGGGAAGTTTGCTTCAAAGGGACTAACCAGTTCAAATTATATGTCAGATCCCGATTAAGGCTAATGCCATGAAATAATTATTTTGTTGTGGGAACTGAAGGTAAGTTCCAGTATTTCACCATTAGCCATTTAGCACCTAATAGGATATGACATATCAGATTATCAGCGTATGGTAGGTGCTCCATATGAAAAAGGACCAATTGTGGGCTACAAGGAATATGTTTATCGATCACTTTAGATAATAACAGACATATTTCCGCCCACATCTCGTGTATTTTCTTGCACTCCCACCAAACATGGGCTTCAGTGCCTCGTATACCACAATGTTTCCAACATAGATCTTCCCCTTTTGAGTTCATTTTTGACATTCTAACGGGAGTAAAGTGCCACTTTTGCATTAATTTAAAGAATAGTTCCAGATGTGTTTAGTGCTAATTTCTTAACAATTTTTATAATTCCCCTCCACGCAGTTTCATCTTAGTTCATTCCATGATCTAATTCCCATCCTTTAATTCCTATACTTTTAATAAAGGGAGCTGTCTCTAATCTTACTACATTTAGAAATAATATGTGATTTTACTCCTTTAATGATTAGTTTTTTATTTTTGTTGGCGAATTCATTCCAATTATTTTATAACCCCAGGTAATTAAAGTTTTTTTCAAGCTTTCATAATTTAACCAGGTACATTTTGTGATCTCAATTTCTTCTGCATCTCCAAAAAAGTTAAAAGGTTGTTCTTTTGATATAATTCAGAAACTAAGGTAACGCCCCTGCTTCGCAAGATGGAGAATGCTGAAGAGAGTTCTTTTGTATAAAATAGATCAATCGGTGTAGCTAATGATGGGAAGTTTGATATTTGCAATCTCTCTTTATTTTTTTTATACCAAAATCTTAAAAGTGCATTTCATTTTTTTGGAAGTTTGCCAAACACATTTTTATTATAATTGGGGAACCATAGTAGATTTTTCATAGAGGTCTCTCTTATAAGGGCCTCTTTCAACACCAGCCATCTAGGTTTATCTTGGGGGGTATTCCAACCTCTAAGTTGAGCTGTAACATTTTTTTGATGTATATATTTTATACAGGGGGCATTTAGGCCTCCTTTTTCTAATTCCTTACACACAAGATTTTTCCTAATACTGTTTCCCCCACCATATATAAATTTGTCAAGCTTATCCTGGATGAGTTTTAGGTACTGTATTTATCGGCATATAACACGCACCGGCGTATAACACGCACCTCATTTTAAGAAGAAAATGTCAGGAAAAAAAAATTCAAATAAAGAACTTTGAAGCAAAATCCTCAACCTCAACCTCCCTCCTCATCCTCCCTCCTCTACCCCCTCCTCCACCCCCATCCTCAACCCCCTCCTCCACCCACCCATCCTCATCCTCCTTCCTCACCCCCCCTCCTCAACCTAAACCCCCATCCTCAACCTCCCTCCTCATCCTCAACCCCCCCTCAACCCCCCTCCTCAACCCCCCATCAACCCCCCTCCTCAACCCCCCATCCTCATCCTCCTTCCTCAACCCCCTCCTCAACCTCCCTCCTCAAACCCCCTCCTCAACCCCCCATCCTCATCCTCCTTCCTCAACCCCCTCCTCAACCTCCCTCCGCAAACCCCCTCCTCAACCCCACCCTCCTCAACCTCCCTCCTCATTCTAAACCCACCTCCGCATTCTAACCCCCCTCCTCATTCTAAACTCCCCTCTTTAACCTAAACCCCCCTAAATACCTCCCCCTTACTTACCTGCTTCTGCTCCGGCCTACGCTCCGCTCCTTGACCCGGCGCGCATGTAACGTCACATGCCCGCCACATCATTAGCATATATTGGAAAAGAGGAAGGGGAGGGAATATCGGCGTATAACACGAACCTATCATTTGCTCCCTATTTTCAGGGAGAAAAAGTGAGTATTATACGCCGATAAATACGGTAGTTATTTGGTATACTACCTGGTATTGATCTCAAACAGTAAGTAATTTTTGGAATAATTCTCATATTGATAGCAGCAATTCTAGCTGACAAAGATAAATTAAGAAATCTCCAGTTGCTCAGAATGGGTCTGATTTGCTTCATTATCTCATTTAAGTTATCATTATAGCTGTTACTCGCTTTAAATGAGAATTTTATCCCCAAGTGAACAATATATTCAGAATGAAATTGAAATTGAATAATTTCTCCAATATTTGTTTGGCTTCAGGCTTTATGCCTTTTATCAAAGTATCTGATTTCGATCTGTTAATCTTAAAGTAGGATAATCTACCAAACTCCTCTCGTATTTCCTGTAATTTATGAAGATCATTAATTTCATCCTGTTGATTATATTTAGGTGGGCTTCATGAGTTATCACCAGATAACAACATTGTGACATAATAGGCCGGTGTAATAGCCTGCAGACTAGCTAATATTTTTCTTTACAACAATTCCAATAACATGAAACATAATACATAAACCAACATACATACAGTACAACAGTGTAATCATATTTTAAACATAAGCGCTAAGAAATACATAACCATATTAATAAAATCAGGGTAACTCTGGCCAGTCAGGCCCAGGCTAGAGTGTAAAACAGTCTAGTCAGGCCCTGGGCATGACAAAGGCATTACAATTACATGCACAACAACTCCCAACTAGCAAATATAGCAAAAAATTAAATTTTCTTTTTCTCATATGTTGTAATGGTCATGTGTATGCCAATGTGAAAAGCCTCGCTGCAACATGCAGAAAGCTATTAAAGACACACTACCACATTAAATTTCAACACAAATACATGCACATGGGTGACATATTAACCCTTTCTCTCTCACAGAGGCTCTAATGTGGACCCTAAAATACAAAGATCATCTTATATATATATCTCACTCATCACATCTACATTGGGACAACAAATAGTAGCCAAATTACACCGCCACAGGGCATATATCAATTCCAGGGGAACATTTCACATATGGTTGTTCAGTCCCTCAGTTGTGTCCTACTCTCTGTGACCCTATGGACTACAGCACACCTACTAATGTCTCTGTTTGTGCGTATCCACAAGGTTTGCATGCCAAAGATACTAGAGTGGGTTGCCAGTTCCTTCTCTGGTGGACTGTGATTTATCTGATCTCTCTGCTATGACCTGCCCACCTACAGTAGCCCTAAATGGTATAGCTCACAGTTTCATTCAGGTACACAAGGCCCTTTAGCACCCCCACCAAGACTTAGCAATGCTGTAGGGGACGAGGGGAACATACGCCACACTGATGTACTCTAACCCATCAGGAAGGGCCGCAAAACCACATGGAGGCTGTGCAGAGCCAACTCACCTCCATCTCCACTACGCTCATCCTGGAAAGCCGCACGCCATTGCTGATGACCATGTGCCAAGATGTATACCCATTGCCATTTGGTGACCTCCCATTATGTTTTGCTATTCATCAATTTACATTAGTGTGGTGTATGTTCCCCATGTCACCTTCTGGATTGCTATGTGGTGATGGTGCAGGGGCTTATGTACCTGAATGAAGCTGTGAGCTACACCATGTAGGGCCACTATAGGTGGACACGTCATAGCAGAGAGGTCAGACAAATCACAGTCCACTAGAGTAGGAGCTGGAAACCGACTCCAATATCACCTGCCATATTGTTATCAGGCCCTCAGGGGAATGTTGATACTCCAAAGTACACCTAATTGGACTTTGCATGTGTGTTAATCCTTTATTTTGATTATATATGATATATATATATATATATATATATATATATATATATATATATATATAAATATATATAATGATATGATATCTAATGCTATTATGACTATTATTGCTGTTATATGTATTGATCTATTGCATAGTAACTAGGGCTCATTAGTTTACATATATAGGAATGTGACACAAATGTGATGTATGTCGATGTCCCATAACCGCAACCATTGAAAACACACTGACACGGTGAGAACGGTATAACAAAGCTTTATTTCCCCACAGAGCAAATAAAAAATGGTCAAGTCTGTGCATTAATATCATGGGTGTGATGTGGGTGGATCCCAGGAGAGAAAGAGGCTTGTGGGAAAAAGGGGATACCTACAGGGGGGTAATCTCATAGTCTAGAAAAAGCATGATGCATAGCACCTACCAGGGTCACATGTGGTCACTACACCACTGCAACTGGAATCTGGGAAAAAAAAGGATCATCATAAATCACTCCATTTAATTGAAGAAACCATTAATGTGCATAGCACTTATAACTTGTGATGGGAGGTAGCCAGCATACAAAATACCACCATCACATAGGCCAAGATCCAAAACTCTGTAGCCAGGCTAGATTAGGTTAACATTGTGACCAATAGATTGTCACTGAGGAGTGCTGTTGAGAAGGCTCAAACATCTGTGCCACTACATCCTTCTCCGCCTAGGCACATGTCTCAAATCCCCCGTGGCCGGCAACCATTTCCCTGATGGCGGTGTGGGGGTAGGGGGAGGCAACGCCCCAGGAGGCAGTGGCATCTGCAGTGGTGGAGACATGAAGAGGAGGGGCCGGGCTGCCGGTGGCTGGGGGATGCCTACGGGGTGGAGTAGGTTGGGTTGGGGACCAGAGCGCGTTGCATGGCTCCTGCTGTTACCACCTGGAATGTGCTCTGGTCCGCCCCAATCCTGAGCAGCCCTGCTAGGTAGAACTCAGTCATTAGGTGGTGCCTCCTCTCCTCCCTATTGCACCTTGCCAGGCTGCGCATTATCTCCGCATGATTGACGAACATGCCTGTGCAGCCTGGCCTGATGTTGGGGATGGATGTAGCAGGGGTGTGGCGTGGTGAGAAGCTGGTGGTGTGGAGAGAGGGTCTGGTGCCTGGCTGGATTGTGTTGCAGTATTTCAGGTGGTGTGGTTGGGCCCGGTGTTGGTGGTGGCGGCCAGTCCAGCGCACTGCTGTGGGGGGAAGAAGTTGTGGATGGCTGGTGTCATCACTCCAGTGGGAGGGCCCTGGCGATATGCTCAGTCTCTGGAGGAGGGGGATAGTGGGTTTGAATCCCGGAGGTGTGGCCGGAGGGCCAGATGTTGACCCCACCAGCCATATTACATCCTCCTCCTCTGAACCAGGGCCCTTGGCTCCGCTTGTCTCCTCCTCCCCCTGCACCAGTTCCTGCTGGGCGGGGGCTTGCTTCTTCACCTCCTGCTCAGATGGAGCCGACTCCCCCGCCTCTGGCTTGCCACTGGACCCAGACCTCCTTGATGCTAATAGAGAGAAAATAAAGGTATATGTCATCAGTATGATGAATAATATATTGTTTTGTGTGCATTCATAACTATCTGACATTTAGGCTTGAACCTGGATGATACTCTTAATTGCAACTCAGATATGCTATCATTTGCAAGATATGATCCACTAGCGACTTGCCTGTCAAAAATCACACAAATAAAATTGTAAGGCCTGGCGATGCTGTTTACCACACAATGTAAGGCTTTTGCTCCTCTGTGGGCCTTCGGTGCTGATTGTGAGCCTCTCCCCTCATGTACTTCAATTGTCCTGCTTAGCAATGATGATCTTTGGCGCTCATTGCAAAGACAGATATATAAATACAGTGTACAAGAAAAAAAATTTGAGTACAGTGAACTAATAACGTAATATGAATTAATCAATTAATATACTTTACCTCTTTATATGTAATATGCAGCAATCAATATTCTGAAGAGCTAACAATCTATTTGTATTTTCCTGCATCTGAAAATGTCCAGTTGGACTGTTGATCATCTGAGGAGAAAGTGTCAGCAATGTGGCAAGTGTGCAGTGTAAATAGGCTGCATGCGCAACGGCAAACCATTTGTTTAGGCGGGTAAAGTATCATTTTAGAATCCTAATGTTATTATTTTCAAGTTTGTATTGTAAAATGGAATTTTTTTTGTATGTGTTACTTGGCTCAAGAGCATTTTCCGTTTGTTGTAATGGTATATTGTGTGTCTCCTACGTTCTTGTGTAACTTGTGCCTGTCATTAATTTAGCTGCTCTGTCTCCTTTAGCCTCGTTTTAATTTTTTTCGTCCGACACTTTTTCTCTCGCTTAGCCGATTTTCAAGTGCCGAAACTGCTTGAATGCAACTTAAATTGGCGTGCAACCTCACTTCCAGACGTCCTGGCTGTCCACCAGTGCTGCGTGTGATGTTTGTTTTATGTTGTATATTTTTGTTGTTGTGCTCTTCGTGTTTTTCGATTTCCGCGGCTCGGCCGTTGACCTCATATTTTTTCAACCTCTTATTATTTTTTTCTAAGTTCTGCGGGTCATATTTCTTGATTTTAAAAGTCGTACGTCCTTGTTGGTGTTTTGCACGCTTCTGGGTCGTGTAGCTTTGTTTTCATTTTTTTTGGTCCTGCGGGTCGTATTTTTATTTTTTTTAAATCCCAATTTCCTCATCCCGGGTTTTTGTTTTTTTCTAAGTTAAAGAGGTAAGTTTAGGGAGAAACATAGCAAAAAAAGTAGATAGAATATTTTCTCTTAATGGTCCAATGCGGTCAATGGTTTTAGAAAGAAAAAGTAAACACAGACTAAAAATATTTCACCTTTATGTTTATTCGATGGTACTACATTGGCAACTTCAGGTAACCTACTGCCCTCAGAAAATTTGCTGCCTAAAGCCTGGCTTTTTGGGCCTAGGCTGAAACACACCCATAATGCCCTTGGATTATAAAGAGAAACCTAAACTGGAGTTGGAATATTGTCAGACTATAAAAAATCTTCTTTCATTACAGATCTTCTAAAAGAAAGACCAAATCTACACAGCTTGTCTGCAGATCATCACATAAGACATGGGGAGGGAGAGGAGGGAAATGGAGACATTGGGAGGGAGAGAAGGGGGGAAAAGGAGACACAGGGTAGAGGGGGGGGAGAAAGGAGACACAGGGGAGGGGGCAAGAGTGGGGGGGGCACACAGGGGAGAAGGAGGAAGAGGGGGGAAGAGACACAGGGGAAGGGGGAAAGAGAAATAGGGGAGGGGAAAAGGAGGCACGGGAGAAAGAAACTTAATACATTAATATACTTTACCTCTTTATATGTAATATGCAGCAATCAATATTCTGAAGAGCTAAAAATCTATTTGTATTTTCCTGCATCTGAAAATGTCCAGTTGGACTGTTGATCATCTGAGGAGAAAGTGTCAGCAATGTGACAAGTGTGCAGTGTAAATAGGCTGCGTGCGCAACGGCAAACCGTTTATTTAGGCGGGTAAAGTGGAATTTTAGAATCCTAATGTTACTATTTTCAAGTTAGTGTTGTAACATGGCGTTTTTTTTGTATGTGTTACTTGGCTTGCGAGCATTTTCCGTTCGTTATAACGGTATATTGTGTATCTCATACGTTCCTCGCTAACTCGTATGTGCCTGTTGTTGATTTTCGCGGCTCTGTCTCCTTTAGCCTCGTTTTATTTTTTTTAGTTTGGCATTTTTTCTCTCGCTTAGCTGATTTTCAAGTGCTGAAACTTCTTAAATGCAACTTAAATTGGTGTGCAACCTCACTTCCAGACGTCCTGGCTGTCCCCCCGTGCTGTGTGTGGTGTTTGCTTTATGTTGTATATTTTTGTTGTGGTGCTTTTTAGTGTTTTTCGATGTGCGCGATTCGGCCATTAACCTCGTATTTTTTCTACCTGGTATTATTTTTTTCTAAGTTCCGCGGGTAGTAATTCTTGATTTTTAAAGTGGTACGTCCTTGTTGGTGTTTTGCACTCTTCATGGTCGTGTAGCCTTTTTTCATCCTCCAATTTTTCTCTTTCTTAGCTGATTTTCAAGTGGCTAAACTCCTTAAATTCGACTTTAATTTGCGTGCAACCTCACCCCCAGACGTCCTGACTGTCCCCCCGTGCTGTCTGTGATTTTTTTTTAATGTTTTTTTTTTTGATTTTCAGTGTATTTTGTGTTTTTGTATGTGTGTGTTTCGGCTGTTACTTCCTATTTTTGCGACGTCGTAATTATTTATTTTTTCTAAGTTCGGCGGGTCGTATTTTTTTTTTCTAAGTCCTGAATTCCTCATTCCGTTTTTTTTTTTTTTTTTTTAAGTCCCATGGCTCTTTTTTTCACACTTTTTCCCCCCACTTTTTTTGGTTGTTTTTTACCAAGTTTGAGACTCCGTAGAGCCTCCACATCCGCAAATGCGGACACTCGCTTTGCGAGATCTGCATTTGCGGCCTGCAATGAGCCTTTGGCTCATTGCAGCTGACATGGGAGCCGCCACCTCCGCAAATGCGGCCCCTCGCTTCAGTTCTGCAAGTTTGCAAAGCGTGAGGACAACTCGCCGTTTGACAATCTAATATGTGATTCTTTGGCTCTTGGTCTTGATCGTTCTTGTCTCCTAACGCTATCTTGATTCTGGCTGTGGTCTGTAACTGCATAGGCTGCAGCGGGCACACCAATACAAGGACTCTCTATTGGTTGATTACTGTTGTTGTGCCTAGGAATGACAGTGATTTGTCAGCTTCATGGATTTAATGACGCATCCATCTATCCCTTGTTAATTCCATGGAGCTGACATGTCAGTGTCCTTGTTGGTCATCATGTACATGTGTAGTGTGTGTGATGTACATGTGGTGTCATGTTGGTGTATGTGATATTCACCTGACATGGAGGCTGGGTCCTGCTGGGCCACCAGGCCGGAAGCTCCACCGGTGGGCATCTGTCTGGTTTTTGTCCTACTTGGCCATCATCCTCCTCACCTTGGCTCTGATGTCGTCAAACCAGTGCTTGACAGACCTCACATCCCTTGGCGCTGTACCTACTGCTGTCACCTCAGCCGCTACCTCCTTCCATGCCTGAGCCCTACGCCCTGACCTAACTTCCCTCCCACCTGCAAGAATCACAGGGCGGCCATAGATAGCACCGAGGAGGACCACATTCTCCCAGTGTGTGTAATTGTGGGCCCTGTGCTTACTCTTAGCCTCTTGCCCTCGCGACTGTAGATGGGGATCTTTGCCTCCCTGACCTGTACCTCCCCCGAACTATCACCCCACCTGAAATCAGGCCTCTTCTCCTCAGTCCCTCTCCTAGGTGTCCCTGCTGCTCGGGCCACCCTGCCATCACCCACCTCCTCTACACTCCTCTCCTCCTGCTCCTCCGGCACCTGCTCCTCAATCTCCTACTCCTCCACCACTTCTCACCTCCTCTCCTTCACCAC
Source organism: Discoglossus pictus (assembly GCA_027410445.1). Lineage (NCBI taxonomy): Eukaryota > Metazoa > Chordata > Amphibia > Anura > Alytidae > Discoglossus > Discoglossus pictus. Next base: position 36,627,138 of record CM050172.1, on the reverse strand, counting down.
TCCTCACCTCCTGTTCACCACTGCTCACCTCCTGATCTCCACCACTACTCCCCAGGGCCATCTATCTCTCCTCTCTCTCATCCTTGCCTCTCGCCTCTCCTCTTCTCCTCCTGTCAAAACCCCATTTGTTAAGCCCTGCATTTTAGTGTTAAGAAAATAAATCTTTTCTTGTTTAAAAAAAAAATAATAATAATAATTTCATTTGAGTATCTGCACACCCCTACTGGATCACTAACTTGCAGCGCTCAGGGGACTTGTATACCTCAGTGCAGCTGTGACCTATAACTTGTAGGTTCATTCAAGATGAGCAGGCCATAGTAGAGAGGTCAGACAAACCACGGGCAAATGAAGAAGGAACTTGCAACCCTCTTCAGTATCTTTTCCAAGATATCATTATGGATAATTACAACCGTAGATATCAAATATTTAGTTGTGGTCAGACCGATTTGTCGGTCGCACAATTTTAAACTATGCACATGCGCAATGAGCAAATTATCTAAGTTAGTATTACTCATGATTTATAGACTGAGGTGTCTGCCATTTTGAGGCTCCCTACCTTTGTTAAGGCTAATTCTAGGCAGACAAAGTCTAAGTTGACCTATTGTGTCTGGAGTCACCCTAGACCTTTGTTTCAAGCCATTAGCACAGTCTTATTTTCTTTTAGTATCTCATAGCTATGGTAGAAGTATATTTCAGACGTGCCGGTCTTTCTATGGAGGAGTTCAACAGGATTAATTTCTTCGTGGCCTTGTAAGTAAATTCTCCTCATATGCATAAAGAAATTGATAAAAGAACATGAACATTTTTCTACACTATATTCTTCGGTCACAAATAGTGGAAAATACATGTTAGAGGCAAAAGGCAACTTGCTCAGGTTCTGATATATAATATTTATTTGTTATTTTAAGGTTTCTTGCTAACAACATGGAGGAGGATGAGCCCTTCTATCACCAAATTTATCCCTGGGCTCTGGGTTACATGTGGTATCAGCACATCAAGAAGTTCCAGAAGATGCGGGAGATGTTCCTGAAGAAGATCAACTTCCGGGCACTTGTAGACAGAGCCACATGTGAGCAGGTTTGTAAGGAGAATTGTTTTATCATCTGGACTAAGTTTCTCAAAGTCTTGTAAAATGTCAGTGTTTTTCTTTATTTATAGGCCATATAGTTGAATAACAACACATTTATTAATCATCCTTTACCAAACTATAAATGTGCATAATTTATTTATTTGTGTACCATTCACCATATTTTGAGGTCTATATCATTCTTGTGCATTTACTGTTTTTTATCATATAATGTTAGCTAGAGGTCCAAATTCCTGAAATGTGGTACTTTAAAGCTTTATTCACATAATTCTTTCTTTTTAGATCATGGGAGAGGGCCCAAACCACTGGGCCTGGAGACGAGAGAGAAAGGAGCATCATGGCTGGGCCATTAGGAGCTATCTACGCAGTGAGGAGGAATTCTTCCTCCGAGGCCCGGGAGACACTCCTTCATCGTGTTCCCTGTGTAATATTCCAACACATGAAGCCAGCTCCTCCCAGGAATGTCAGCCAATGAGGTGGAAGGTTGTTGGGAGCGTTGTTGGAACATATGACGAATCAAGGTATATATCCAAGCACAATATGAAACAATGTAAAGGAGAGCAAGTGGAATGTTTTATTTAAAAGATAAATCGTGACTTTTAAATGCATAGTGTGAAGAAGAGGTAAGAGAAAGGTGACATCATACATTTTTTGTTTTTAACTTTAGGAGGGTAGCAGCTTTCATAAAAATATGAATATTAGAGCTAATTTGGAAGTATAGGTTTGAAGTCTTTTCCAGAATTTTGTAAAATTACTATTTTAAAGAAGGAATGGTAGGTGTAATTGACTACAAGCAGATTAAACAATCCAAAAATGACTAAATTATACTTAAAACTATTGTGGGGGTTTATAAAGCCTACTTTTTCTAGCTTTATTAAATGTGTTGATCAATGGGGCCTAATGGTTCATATCTGCTGTCACAATCTACAGTAAGTTTATATGTGTTATGTATCAGGGGTTCTGTAGGTCACCAAATGTTATCTAACTGTGGAGAAGTTCATGTGAATGACTCTGATTCCTTTATTTTCATTTATTCTTTATAGCAGCCAATGAAGAGTAACATCGGATATTTGGCCAAATTAAAATCTGGAGATTAATAAATATCCTAAAACCGGCAGCTGCTTCTCCTGCACTTTCTCTACCTTGTTCCTGGGCCTGTTGATAACATACTTGGAATTTCCTCTCATTTCCATCACGTCTCCAAAGCCACAGTAGTGGACATTACCATCTACACAGTCTTCACAAGATAAAATCGTTGTGGACCTCCCATATCAGCAACAATTGTCATGGACAGGATCGCTGGAAAAACTTCAACTTCGACATAAAGACATAAAGACTGTGTTACTTTTTTAGATTAAAAGGTACAAAGACAGGAATAGATAAACTACATAGTTACATTTTATAAAGCTTATGCAAAATGTCTGTCCATGTACATAGTGTTTTACCATTTAGTTTGCCCAGAGGAGGGTTGTGCAGCAGCCATGGCTCCTCACAGGTTTCCTCCACTGGGGGTTTTTCCTGTCCTGAGTGCTGCTGTACACTATTAGTTTTCCTTATTGTATTTTCCATGTAAGTTAGTTTTAAGTAATTAAACCAAGCTTTATTGTTTACATTTTTTTCAGATTTGACACATAGTTTGTATAGTATGCTGATTGATATTTTATATACTGTAATAAACTATATACAGTATTTCTTGCACTGTCATTACTGTGTATGTGTACTTATTGCAGATGCTTATATTAGAATTATTAAGCAATGCACAGTTACAAAATATTTAATTGTATTTCCTTATTTGTATGTATTTTATTGTTATTTTTTCTTTTTTGAGACAGGCGAGGGTTTAAGCTCTCAGGTAATTTGTATGACAGTTGTTAGATTTCTATGTGTTAATCTGATATATTTATACAGTAATGCAGGGAGTGTAATGATAAGCCTTAGCTCTTTATCATTGATGTGTTGGGATGTATGAAGAACAATTGGATTTAAGATAGCGAATACTTTTACATCAAGCCAACTGTTTTAATATATCCAAGTGATAAGTGCATATTTTATATCTACTCCCATTAACATAATGTAAGTCAAACTGCACTTTGTTGGTACCATATACTTTTATATGGACACATGAAAATGTATTAATCTAATGGAATGGAAGGTGGTCTCAAGCACCGGCTGTATTGGAATCACAGTGGTAAGCAAGTGATTAGGGCCAGATTGTGATCATCTATATTATGAGTATATCTAACTAAATTAAATACTTCTAAAAATGTATATAGGCAGAATATCATCTCAAACCTTCCACAGAAAGGAGAATGGTAAAATTAATATGTAAGACAGGGATATACATGCATTTTTAGAGAAAATTCTATATTTAGATAACTGATTGTGTCATGGAGGGTTCCAGTTTAGTCGGCTAGTCTGTCTGTAGCTTGGGAGAAAGGCTATTCAATGGGATCTTATTCTGCCTTTTAATTGGGCTATTTGAAGAAGCTTCTTAATACTTATACAAACACAAAATGTCATCGTCGTTAAAATCAAAATTAAATGCAATACAGTGCCTGGTGAAGATTTCGACTTGTGGAGAGAGACTCCCTATATCACAATACTTTTACTGACCTCCCACCAAAACACTACGCACATACAATCTGTGAGCCTCATTCTATTGAGCTTTTGCTCGATCCGGTAGCTCATAAGTGAGGTCGGAAATTATTTTGCTATTCAATTGCCGTCTTTCTGTGGGCTCCAAATGGGTTACGAGTTATGGCCTTGAAAAAATGGTGATGGTTAAACCTGTAACTTACAGCCTCCCAAAGCCTTTGATCTTTCAAGGCCGCAAGACTTCAGATCTAGAAAATTGCACAAAGCTATTCAATTGCAAAAATAGCTCAACACCACAGCCGCAATCAAGCTTGCAAACGCCAAATGGCGGCCCAAAGCTTCTGGGCTCCAAATAGGGTTTACAAAGGGAAAGGTTTTACAGACTAGTTTGTAACACTGCAAATGTTAATGTAAAGACACCAATGCACTTTAAAATATGGGGAAAGCGATGGAAGACTGTCACAATCTGTTACTTCAATTGGTCCTTGTACACCTCTGATAGGTGAAGATGGACCATACACAGGAACCACGCCCAGGAGCTTGCTTCAGCACACCAGAATATAAGTAATCTCATCCTGTTGATTATATTTAGGTGCGCTGAGTGAGTTATTACCAGATAACAACATTGTAACATGCTTACTGGGAACCCCTGTACATCTTTTTTTTATTTTTTTTTATTCTTTTTATTCTTTTCAGACATATGACAAAATTGACATAAACAAATTACATATCACTGTTTAAAAATAACATATAACAATCATCCAATCATCAAAAATGAAGGTTCCACGTTTTCCCCCCCTAGAACATACCTTCTTCAAATTTTAGCAGAGATAAGGTATCTATCCGACTTTGTCCGGTTAATGTGGGAAGTTTGCTTCAAAGGGACTAACCAGGTCAAATTATATGTCAGATCCCGATTAAGGTTAATGGCATGAATTAATTATTTTGTTGTGGGAACTGAAGGTAAGTTCCAGTATTTCACCATTAGCCATTTAGCTCCCAATAGGATATGATATATCAGATATCTATCAGCGTATGGTAGGTGCTCCAGATCCATATGAAAAAGGACCAATTGTGGAGTACAAGGAATATGTTTATCGATCACTTTAGATAATAACAGACATATTTCCGCCCACATCTCGTTTATTTTCTTGCACTCCCACCAAACATGGGCTTCAGTGCCTCGTATACCACAATGTTTCCAACATAGATCTTCCCCTTTTGAGTTAATTTTTGACATTCTAACGGGAGTAAAGTGCCACCTATGCATTAATTTAAAGAATAGTTCCAGATATGCTGTGTTTACTGCTGATTTCTTAACCATTTTTATAATTCCCCTCCAAGCGGTTTCATCTAAGTTCATTCCATGATCTAATTCCCATCCTTTAATTCCTATACTTTTAATAAAGGGAGCTGTCTCTAATCTTACTACATTTAGAAATAATATGTGATTTTACTCCCTTAATGATTAGTTCTTTTATTTTTGTTGGCGAATTCATTCCAATGATTTTATAACCCCAGGTAATTAGAGTTTGTTTCAGGCTTTCATAATTTAACCAGGTACATTTTGTTATCTCAAATTTCTTCTGCATCTTCGAAAAAAGTTAAAAGGTTGTTCTTTTGATATAATTCAGAAACTAAGGTAATGCCCCTGCTTCGCAAACGGGAGAATGCTGAAGAGAGATCTTTTGTATAAAATAGATCAATCGGTGTAGCTAATGATGGGAAGTTTGATATTTGCAATCTCTCTTTATTTTTATACCAAAATCTTAAAAGTGCATTTAATTTTTTTGGAAGTTTGCCAAACAAAGTTTTATTATAATTGGGGAACCATAGTAGATTTTTCATAGGGGTCTCCCTTATAGGGGGCCTCTTCCAACACCAGTCATCTAGGTTTATCTTGGGGGGTATTCCAACCTATAAGTTGGGCTGTAACAATTTTTTGATGTATATATTTTATACAGTGGGCATTTAGGCCTCCTTTTTCTAATTCCTTACACACAAGACTTTTCCTAATTCTGTTTTTCCCCCCATATATAAATTTGTCAAGCTTATCCTGGATGAGTTTTAGGTAGTTAATTGGTATACTACCTGGTATTGATCTCAAGCAGTAAGTAATTTTTGGAATAATTCTCATATTGATAGCATAGTTCTCCAGTTCCTCAGAATGGGTCTGATTTGCTCCATTACCTCATTTCAGTTATCATTATAGCTGTTACTCACTTTAAATGAGAATTTTATCCCCAAGTGAACAATATATTCAGATTTCCAATTGAAAATGAATAATTTCTTCAATATTTGTTTGGCTTCAGACTTTATGCCTTTTATCAAAGTATCTGATTTTGATCTGTTAATCCTAAAGTAGGATAGTCTACAAAACTCCTCTAGTATTTCCTGTAATTTATGAAGATCATTAATTTCATCCTGTTGATTATATTTAGGTGGGCTTAATGGGTTATGACCAGATAACAACTTTGTAACATAATAGGCCGGTGCAATAGCCTGCAGACTAGCTAATATGTTTCTTTACAACAATTCCTATAATATGAAACATAATACATAAACCAACATACATACAGTATAACAGTGTTATCATATTTTAACCATGAGCGCTCAGAAATACATAACCATAATAATAAAATCAGGGTAACTCTGGCCAGTCAGGCCCAGGCTATAGTGTAAAACAGTCCAGTTAGGCACTGGGCATGACAAAGACATTACAATTACATGCACAACAACTCCCAACTATCAAATATAGCAAAAAATAACATTTTCTTTTTCTAATATGTTGTAATGGTCATGTGTATGCCAATGTGAAAAGCCACGCTGCAACATGCAGAAAGCTATTAAAGAAACACTACCACATTAAATTTCAACACAAATACAGGCAAATGGCTGACATATTAACCCTTTCTCTCTCACAGAAGCTCTAATGTGGACCCTAAAAATACAAAGGTCACCTTATATATATCTCACTCATCACATCTACATTGGGACAACAAATAGTGGCCAAACCGCCACATGGCATATATCAATTCCAGGGGAACATTTCACATATGGTTGTTGAATCCCTCTGTTGTGTCCTACTCTCTGTGACCCTATGGACTGCAGCACACCTACTAATGTCTCTGTTTGTCCGTATCCACAAGGTTTGCATGCCAAAGATACTAGAGTGGGTTGCCAGTTCCTTCTCTGGTGGACTGTGATTTATCTGATCTCTCTGCTATTACCTGCCCACCTACAGTAGCCCTACATGGTATAGCTCACAGCTTCATTCAGGTACACAAGCCTCTTTACCACCACCACCACTTAGCAATGCTGAAGGGGACGAGGGGAACATACACCACACTAAAGTACCCATCAGGAAGGGCCACAAAAACACATGGAGGCTGTGCAGAGCCAACTCACCTCCATCTCTGCTACGCCCATCCTGGAAAGTCCCACGCCATTGCTGATGACCATGTGCCAAGATTTATAACTATTACCCTTTGGTGACCTCCCATTATGTTTTGCTATTCATCAGTTTACATTAGTTTGTTCCCCATGTCCCCTTCTGGATTGCTAAGTGGTGGTGGTGAAGGGGTTTATGTACCTGAATGAAGCTGAGAGCTACACCATGTAGGGCCACTGTAGGTGGGCACGTCATACCAGAGAGGTCAAACAAATCACAGTCCACTAGAGTAGGAACTGGCAACCGACTCCAATAACACCTGTCATATTTTATCAGGCCCTCAGGGGAATGTTGATACTCCACAGTATCCCTAATTGGACTTTGCATGTGTGTTAACCCTTTATTTTGATTATATATGATATATATATATATATATATATATAATGTTATGATGTCTAATGCTATTATGACTATTATTATTGTTATATGTATTGATCTATTGCATAGTAACTTGCATAGTAACATAGTAACTTGGGCTCATTAGTTTACATATATAGGAATGTGACACAAATGTGATGTATTTGGATGTACCATAACAGCATCCATTGAAAACACACTGACACATTGAGAACGGTATAAAAAAACTTTATTTCATCACAGAGCAAATCAAAAATGGTCAAGACTGTGCATTAATATTATAGGTGTGGTGTGGGCGGATCCCGGGAGAGCAAGAGGCTTGTGGGAAAAAGGGGATACCTAAAGGGGGATAATCTCATAGTTTTGAAAAAGCATGATGCACAGCACCTACTGCACAGTCACTACACCACTGCAACTGGAATCTTGGGAAAAAAAGGATCATCAAAATTCACCCCATTTAATTGAAGAAACCATTAATGTGCATAGCACTTACAACTTGTCTAGATCTGCTCAATGAAACAGATGATCTGACCTCTGGACTGTGTAATCCAATCTAGGTTCCCACTTACAGTGTGGTGACAAAAGAAAAATCTGAAAAAAGTGGTCAATCAAAAAAATGCGGAAGAGGATAAAAACAACTAATCAACATGCATGTACAGTACAGTGCTACATACTTGAACTGTAACAATATATCAACTCACCTGATTCCCATCTGCAAGCATTACTAACTATTAGCTAGGTCTCTGGATAATCAGCAATATGGAAAAATACCCATTAATACGGAGAGGACACAAAGGTCAGCAGCCAGATTCACTGTTACTTACATCAGACCCAAGGATCTGTTCTTAGATCGATATTGAGGTCAGGATCATAGGCTGCACTAGTGCATAAATTAATGCTGGCTGTCATTAACATGCCATTGTGAGACTTTGCGGTATTAGTCTAAATTTAAGCTAACAGCAATCATGTCTTAGATATCTGGCTATATGATAGCTTTAAGATTGTGGGAGCTACACATTAAGGAGGGGCTGTTATTGAAGGAGTCTACCTGAGAGATACTGGGAAAATCTTACACCTTCACAATGCTTGTAGAAGATGCCTTCATGGACCAGAATTCTGCCTGGTGTCATCACTCCGGAGGGAGGGCCCTGGCGATATGCTCAGTCTCTGGAGGAGGGGGATAGTGGGGTTGAATCCCGGAAGTGTGGCCGGAGGGCCAGATGTTGACCCCACCAGTCATATTACATCCTCCTCCTCTGAACCAGGGCCCTTGGCTCCGCTTGTCTTCTCCTTCCCCTGCACCAGTTCCTGCTGGGCGGGGGCTTGCTTCTCCCCTTTTTGCTTAGTTGGAGCCGATGCCCCCGTCTCTGGCTTGCCACTGGACCCAGACCTCCTTGATGCTAAAAGAGAGAAAAGAAAGGTATATGTCATCAGTATGATGAATAATATATTGTTTTGTGTGCATTCCTAACTATCTGACATTTAGGCGTGAACCTGGATGATACTCTTTATTGCAACTCAGATTTGCTATCATTTGAAAGATATGATCTAATAGCGACTGGCCCGTCAAAAATCACGGCAATAAAATTGTAAGGCCTGGCGATGCTATTTACCACACAATGTAAATTTGCTCCTCTAAGGTCCTTCGGCGCTCATTGTGAGCCTCTCCCCTCTCGTACTTCAATTGTCCTGCTTTACAACAATCACCTTTTGCGCTCATCGCGAAGACAGATATCTAAGTACAGTGTACAACAACAAAAAATGTACAGTGAATTAATAAAGTGATATCAACTAATAAATGAATATACTTTACCTATTTATATGTAATATGCAGCAATCAATATTCTGAAGAGCTAACAATCTATTTATATTTTCCTGCATCTGAAAATGTCCAGTTGGACTGTTGATCATCTGAGGAGAAAGTGTCATCAATGTGGCAAGTGCGCAGTGTAAATAGGCTGAGTGCGCGAGGGCAAAGCGGCATTTTGGAATCCTACTGTTATTATTTTTAAGCTAGTGTTGTAAAATGACGTATTTTTTCCATGTGTTACTTGGCTCGCAAGCATTTTGCGTTCGTTGTAATGGTATATTGTGTATCTCCTACGTTCTTGTGTGCCTGTCGTTGATTTTCGCGGCTCTGTCTCCTTTAGCCTCATTTTCATTTTTTTCATCCAACATTTTTTTTCTCGCTTGATTTTCAAGTGGCGAAACTCCTTACATTCGACTTTAATTTGTGTGCAACCTCACACCCAGAATTCCTGGCTGTCCCCCTGTGCAGTGTGTGATTTTTTTTTTTTTGTGTGTATTTCGTGTTCTGTTTGTACGCTTTTTTTTTTTTAAATTCAATAATTTTTATTGACACACAAAAAAATTTAAGAGAAAAAGAGAAGGTTACAACCGTGTATAAATAGTGCTGGTACAATTCGAGGAAACAATACTTAGAGATAAGTACAAGGTGCACCTGCTAAGAACATAGACCTTAGTATTGGTTGCCCTGCTACTGTTTTCTATGTGTGTCACACCAACAACAGTTTTCCATTTTCAATAATAATTACAAAAAAACAAAACAAAAAAAAATAAGAAAGTCAAAAGACAATAACAAGAGTGAAGAACAACAGAAACCACAAACAAGTTTATGGTGATTATGGTTTACATATTGAAGCTTACTATGAACAGGGTTTTTAGTGTAAGGTATATAGTTTCTCCCTTCCAAGATTGTCCACCCCCCAGTATGGGGTGGGGAGGATAATTTCAGATCCTTGCAGTGTTGGAGCCAAAAGCCCCTCCAGGACCACCTTCTCGTCCCCGGCCCCCCCAGGGCCCCCACAGGTTCGAGCCCCGCCAACTTACTTTTGCTCCCAGTCTCCAGCAGAGGTGCCCCGACATGCTCTCTCCAGCCACCTCTATTCCATGCCCCCCCCCCCCAACCTCCCAGTGTCACCCTATCCTGGATCTATGCTGTAGTTGGAGGCTATCCAGGGTTCCCAGATATCCAGGAAGCTGGTGTAAGTGTCTGAAACTAGGTGGATGAGTTTTTCGATAATCATAATAAAGTTTATTTTGTTTATGATCTCTCTTAGGTTTAGTTTAGAGTTTTTCCATTTACTGGCCATATGGTTTTTTAACGCTAAGAATATGGACTGGAGTAACCTATCCTGGAACCTGGACAGTATGGGGGGTCTTAGTCCCAAGAGACAAGTTTCGATGGAGGGGGTTATTTGGGTAAGGCAGAGTTTAGAGGCTATTTGAGTTGTCTTGGACTAGATGTCCTGGGCCTTCGGACACATCCACCATATGTGGATGAAGGTCCCCTTCTCTGCACATCCCCTGAAACAGGTGTCGGGCTCTAGAGGATTCATTTTATGTAGCCTAGCTGGGGTAATATAAGTCCTGTGGAACACTTTTAATGAAGTTTCCATCAGGCTATAATTGTAGGAGCCTTTCGATAGTCTCTGGCTAATTTGTCTCCATTTCTTCAGATCCCATGTCTGGCCCAGGTCTTCCTCCCATTTTATCAAGGGCTTAGGCTTACTATTGCTTTGCGGGTTATTACATTTCTCGTAAATTAAGCCTAGTGTACCTTTAGATAGCGGGGCTTCCGAGCACATGCGTGTCATCCAGTTTGCTTGGGGTTGGCCTAGTGACTTCCCCAGAGTCCATATAAAGTGACTAAATTTACAAAAAACGAAGTGTTCCTTTAGGGGGAGATTAACGTTGTCTCTAAGGTATTCAAAGTTAATGAGTTGGCCCTTTTTGAACCAAGCCCCTACCCTGTCCAGCCCATTGGCGGTCCACCAGGCCACTGAGTCGCTTGAAAGATCTTTCGCAAAGAGGGGGGAAGTGGTAATCGATAGGAGCGGAGAGAGGTCGGGAGTCAGGCGCCTTTTTGAGTTCGCCCAGTCCCAGCAACCCAAGGACAGTCTAATCATGGGATTTGAGCAAGTGAGCAGCTGGCGGTGTGATTTTGGGAGCCAAACTACCGTGTCCCACCCCTGAGGATATAGCTGTTGGTTTTCTATTGCTACCCATATGGGTTGGTGTGCCTCTGAGTGCGCTTGGGGTAGAAAAGAGATTGGGGCCGCCCTATAGTAGAGTTTAAGGTGGGGACATGAAAGTCTGCAGCTATTTTTGTGCCGAAACATAGTTTCGGGATTCTGGGAGTTTTACCTCTCCATATGAACCTCATAATTTGCTTTTGTAGGTTGTCTAGGTCTTTGATGGGGACTTTAATTGGGAGTGATCTAAAATAGTACAGGATTCTGGGGAGTACGTTCATCTTGACCATGTGGATTCGGCCAGACCAGGAGATGCAGAGTTTATTCCATCTCTCTAGGTCAGCTGTTATCTCTTTGAATAGGGGCGGGTAGTTTGCCCCATACATGTCCGCGATGTTCGGGGTAATCTTTATTCCCAGAAACTTTAAATGTTTTTTGGGCCAGTGGAAGTTGAATGTGGCCCTAAGCCTCTCCCTCTCAGGTTGTGCAAGGTGGTGCCCTATAATTTCTGATTTTTCTTTGTTCACTCGCAGCCCGGAGACAGAGTGGAATTTGTCCAACTCCTCCATCAGGGCCGCCATGGACTTGAGTGGGCGGGTCAGAGTGCACAGTAGGTCGTCAGCGAAGAGGCAACATTTATACTCTCGGCCTTCTAATCTTAGAACTTGGATCGCTGGGGAGGCCCTAATACTCTGGGCTAGTGGCTCTATAGCGAGGGCAAAGAGTAGTGGGGAGAGAGGGCAATCCTGTCTGGTCCCCCTCTGTATTTCTAATAGGGAATTCTCTGGGCCAGGAAGTTTCAGGATTGCTTGTGGAGACCTTTAATATGTTTTAAGGAGGTTTAGGAAGTTCCCTCTAATACCAAATTTCTGTAGAACTGCAAATAGGTATGGCCATTCTATCGAGTCAAATGCTTTTTCGATATGTAAAGCTAAAGTGCAAAGGGGGGTCTTTGAGTGTTTGGCTAGGGGCATGATATTTAGTACTCTCCTAATATTGTCTCCCGCCTGCCTGTGGGGGATAAAGCCTGCTTGGTCCTTGTGTATTAGATTAGGTAGGAATCTAGAGATCCTTGTAGCCATCAGCTTAGCTAAGATTTTGATGTCCCCGTTGAGCAGAGAGATAGACCGGTAGTTTTTAACCTCCATGGGGTCCCTCCCCGACTTGGGAAAGAAGACCAGAGTTCCGGCGGCATCTGTTCTCCCTTCAGGATAGCATTGTACATTAAAACCAAGTGGGGAGTCAGTATATCTACAAACTTTTTATAGTAAAGATTTTGAAAAGCCATCGGGCCCGGGAGATTTGCCTAGTTTGAGTGTTTTAATGGTGTCTCTGACCTCCCCCTCTGTAACCTCCGAATTAAGTAAGTCCAACTCGGAGTCTCCCAGAACAGGGAGGTCTAGTCCCCCTAGGTAGCCTTTCAGAGAGTCCCCAACAGCCTGTGTTTGTGAGGTGTATATCTCTTGATAGAACGTTCGGAAGATATCTTGGATCTTAGCCTGACTTTGTGATTATGCCCATTTTTGTTTTGATTTGGGTGACCCTTGCTTGCTGGAATCTAGCATTCAGCCTATTAGCCAGTAAGGGGCCCGGTTTGTTTGCCTGCGCAAAGAATTTGGTCTGGGTTTTCCTTAGGGCCTTCTCTGTTTGGGCTGACAGAATGTTGTCTAATTCTAGCCTGATCAGGTCTATCCTGCTGGCGGTTTAGGTCTGACTGCTGTTGCTGATTTAGTTTTTCTAGGGTGGCTCCCTGGTCAATCGGCCCTCCTTTTCCCTTACCTTTCTTTTATATGCCGAGGCTAGCTTTATAAAACTGCCCCTTATAAATGCTTTGTGTGTTACCCAGAACCACCCCGCTCCCGTGGAGGGGCTAGAGTTTGTGGAGACGAAGTCCCTCAAGTCTCTGGAGACCCGGGATTGACAGGAGCCTATCGTTGAGCCGCCATGAGTATGGTGCTATGAAATTGGGGGTTAGGTTCAGGCCTAGTGTGACCTGACTGTGATCCGACCAAGGGCAGGGGACTATGTCCGTAGAGATGGCTTGATCTAGTAGAGAGGCGTCAATAAAAAGGGTGTCTATACGTGAGTAGGATTTGTGTGTGGGGGAATAAAACAAATATTCCCTCTCTTGAGGGTGGAGTCCCCTCCAGGCATCTATCAATCCCAGTTTTAGGAGCAGATTCTTGATTAGCTTGATTTTGTCTGGGGGTCTGGATTCCCCCTGTTTCCTAGACCTGTCCTTATCTAGGTCTAGCACTAGATTAAAAGTCCCCGCCTATAATAACTCCTGGGAGTCTAGTGTCTCTAGAAGAATTATGATTGCATTATGAGGGGCTACTGTAGGGGCATAGAGTGACACTAGGGTAAGCTTAGTGTTAAGCAGATTGCCCGTGATAATCACAAAATTACCCTCTTTATCTATTTTTTTGTGGGATACTTGGAAAGGAAAGTCCTTATGAATTAAGATTGCTGCGCCTGCCCTCTTGGTTTTTTGGCTAGAGGTGTGAAAGGTTGGGTAGTCTTTGTGCAAAAACGAGGGGGTCTTCCCCTGCGCAAAGTGAGTCTCCTGAAGAAAAAGGACTGCAGGCTTGTCCTTCTTGTACGTTATGAAGGCTTTCCTTCGTTTGTTGGGGGAGTTAAAGCCTCTAACATTATGCGTGATGAACGTGTAATGTGGGTTAGCCATGTGAGTGTGTGGAGGTCTGCAGGGACCCCATTTGAGCTGTTACCCCAGGTTGCTTGGTGGAGAGTCGGTCGCCAGGGATCCACGCAGGCCAGGGCAACCTCCCCAGAAGAGATGGGCGAGCCAAGTTGGAACACCTGTGGGCGCCCCCGGAAGGGGCGGCGAAGAGAGAGAGTTAAATACTAAATCTTACAAAGTTGAGCTTGTATTCTCCTCTTGCAGTCAGCTGTGGTATTAGAAAATTAGCATTGGGCCTTAAACTGTGGGTTAATGGGAGTCCTGGCTTTATATATACATATAACTATCCAGGCTATCTTGGGCCTAGGCCACTCTTAGTTAAACACTGTACACTGAGGTTTACTACTTATGCTTGAGATATATACTGACTGCTGATCCAGGAGGAACAAGAAAAAAGAAAAAAAGTGCAAACAAACGTCTATCAGTCCCAATTTAGGTGAGTCTTGACGTGCTTGGAAGGTCGGTACTGTAGTCAGGGCTCGGGGTTGGCTGAGTGTCTCTGGTCGCCCCAGGTCGGTGCGACTTTTTGGCCGTTGACCAGATTCTGTCCGGTCTTGCTTCGGGCGTCGATTCTGGAGCCAAGGCCTCCCTCTGCTGGGTCAGTCAAGTGAAGGTGGTGTAGAATTTTGGCACATTCCTCTGGAGTGTGAATCAAATAGACAGTCCCTTGATGTTGAAATGAGAGAGAGAAAGGGAAGCCCCATCTGTATGGAATCTTGCATTTGATCAAGGTAGCAAGGGCCGGTTTCATTGCTCTGCATTTCTCTAGTGTTCGTGGGGATAGGTCCATGTAGATTTGGAGAGGGGCGCCATCAGGGCCTTTGATGTTAGGTAATTTTCTTGTGGCATTCAGGATCAGGTCTCTGTTTTTTTGCCCCAGGAAGCGGACAATTATATCCTTTGGTAGTTCTTGATTTCGTGAGGCCCCAAGGGCTCTATGGGCTCGCTCAATTTCCCAGGTGTTGTCAGCCACCTCTGGTAGGATAAAGGAGATCACCGCTCTTAGATATTGCAGTAGATCGGGTACCAAGTTTGGGACCCTGCGTACCCTGATGTTGTGTCTCCTCGATCTGTTCTCTAGATTATACAGCTTGTCGTCTAAAAGAGAAACTTTTGCCACCAGACTGTTGATTTCTGCTCTGTCTTGTTCTTGAGCTTCAATTATTTTGTCTGTGGTCTCCTCGAGGAGGTTGGTTCTCTGGACCAGTTCGAATAGGTCGTCCCTGATCTCTTTAACTAGCTGTGTTGATTGAGCCTGTAGCATCTGCCCTATGATCTCTAGTGATTTGGCTGAGAGATTCATGTCTTGAGGTGGGTTGGGATCTTCCCCTTCTGCTTCAAGTTGATCACTTTGTTCAGGAGAGGGGCTGCGGGGCTGTGAGAGGAGAGCCTCTGGTTTATGGAAGAGCTCCTGAATGCTCTTAGAAGGCACATTTTTCTTTGACTTGCCCATTTTTGCCAACTCCAGCTCTGAATGAGGATAATTTGTTTGTATGTGCAAGCTTGTAAATGAGGTTATGCGTGGGGTAGATGCCGCCTCTGATTTAAGTCATTTGCAGAGCGGGGGAGAAAGCTTATGCCAGACTTAGGTAGGAGTATTAAGGCACCCTCAGGGTCTGTTGAGTCATGCCTGTCAAGAACCCCCTGTCTCTAAGCTTCTTGTCCCATAATGTTCATGGGGGTGGTTATAAAGGTCAAACACTCACGTGGTCTTGGTAAGCTCTCTACCTCCAGGTTAGCGGTCTGTGAGCGTATATTCGGTTGCCTCTGGCTTTCAGGCTTCTCCCTATGGGAAAATGGCTGCTTCCTTTTGGCGGGAAAGTTCCCCCCAGAGTGTTTGCCTGAGCCTTCTAGGCTCTTGGGTTACTGGCCTACTATTAGGGCCTTGGGCTGTGCTTCCCTCAGTGTGCCCCCGGGCCACCCTTCCAGGGCATCTTCAGGGCCCAGCAGGGAGAGGAGGAGGCCCCCGGCGACACCCCTGTTCCTGTGGGGAGAGTAGGCAGCCTCCCGGTCTGGGCCCAGGGCTCCGGTCCCGCCGAAGCTCCTCAGGCTTTCCGTTGGGCCTACCTCACCTCCAAACCCGCTCCGGAGGTGGGCCTGCTCAGTGTGGGGGCAGATGTGGGGTGCTGTGGGGTCTTGTGTTGCGGGCCGTGTCTTCCCCCCACGCTCCTGCTTACCCCAGCCTCCTGATGTCGCCGTGGGTCTCCTCCTGCCGCTCTCCTCCTTTGCCCCCCCCCCTGTTCAGTTCGGGCCTACTTCTTTTGCCGGGGAGATGGCGCCGGGAGCCACTCCCTCGGGAGGCCGGTTGGAGTGGGCCTCAACCTCACGGCTCCGCTCCCCGGCTCTCCTTTTCCTCCTTCTTCTAAGTTAGCGTTGCCCTCGTGACTTTAGGCTTTTTTATTTTCTGTAATTAGAGTGGTGGGGGTTAATAGGGGGTAGGTAGTGTAGATGTTAATAGGTTAGTGTAGAGGGTGTTTAGTAGATCTTTAATGTTTTATTGGGGGTGGTAGAGTGCAGTATAGTGTTTATACTTAGTGTCATGATGGTCCTTGAAGACCATCATGGCACTTATGTGGTTAATGTAGTGTTGTAACAGGCCCATAATGGTGTTAATATACCCTTATGGGACTAATGGGGTTAAATAGAGGCTTATGGGGGTCTGTATTGACCCCCATGAGTGACAGTGTTAATGAAGGGCTTATGGGGGTCTGTATTGGCCCCCATGAGTGACAGAGTTAATGATGGGTTTATGGGGGTCTGTATTGACCCCCATGAGTGACAGGGTTAATGAAGGGCTTATGGGGGTCTATATTGACCCCCATGAGTGACAGGGTTAATGAGGGTTTTATGGGGGTCTGTATTGACCCCAATGATTGACAGGGTAACAGTGAATCTATTTTTTTTCTTTTCTAACGGGTCCTTTAAGGACCTTTAGGTCCTTTAAGGACCTGTAACGCGGGAATTATGAATTTTGATTGCAGCGGGGGTCTGCGATCGCGTGCAATCGGGACCCCCACTGCGATGGTTAATGTGGGGTTAATGCAGGGCTCGGAGCTTATCTCGGATCCCCTGCAGTTAATGCGGGTTTCCGAGCCTATCTCAGGTCCCTTCTTGGGTAAGTTGTAGGTGGCTGTGCGGTCCTGGGTCTTTTAGCCTCGTTTTAATTTTTTTCAACGGCCATTTTTTCTCTCGCTTAGGGGATTTTTGTGTGTCTGAACTCGTGCATTTGGAGTTAAATGGAGGTGTAACTTCACTTTCAGAGGTCCTGGGTGCCCCCCTTGCTATGGGTAAGCTTTTTATGTAGTTTGTGTGAGTATTTTGTGTGTTTTGTATGTTTTTAGTTGCACGCGGGTCGGCGTGTGGGTGTTTGTTACGTTAAGGTTGGTTCCGAGGTTCGCAGATGGTGTGTCGTGTTGTTTGCGTTACAACGTTAATTTTGCGAGGGTCGCAGTTGCTGGCAAGGAGCGCCTTTGGCGCTCCATGCGAGCAACTGAGACCCTCGCCCACAGCCCTCGCTACGTGAGGGCCGCGGCTCGCTGCGTGAGCCCGCTAGCGTTAGCAACAACTCGTACGCTCACAACTATATATGTGATTGTTACTTTTATAAAATCTGTAATTAATTGAATTTCTCAAATATTTTATTTGTCCCTTTTTACTTCCTTTTTTTTTTGCGTTTTTGAGTTAAATTCTAGGTTCAACAAGAGAAATAACAGAAATGTTAAGGAGGTAAGTTTAAGGTGAAACGTAGCAAAAAAAGGAGGTAGAATATTTTATCTTAAAGGTCCAATGCGGTCAATGGTTTTAGAAAGCAAAAAGTATACACAATTTAAAAATATTTCACCTTTATGTTTATTCGATTGTACTACATTGGCAACTTCAGGTAACCTTCTGCCCTCAGAAAATGTGCTGCCTAAAGCCGGGCCTTTTGGGCCTAGGCTGAAACACACCCATAATGCACTTGGATTATAAAGAGAAACCTAAGCTGGAGTTGGAATATTGTCACACTATAATAAATCTTCTTTCATTACAGATCTCCTAAAAGAAAGACCACATCTACACAGCTCGTCTGCAGATCATCACATGAGACATGGGGAGGGAGAGGAGGGAAATGGAGACACGGGGAGGGAGAGAAGGGAGAAAGGGAGGCACAGGGGAGAAGGGGGGGAAGAAAGGAAACACAAGGGAGGGAGAGGGGGAAAAGTGGGGAGGGAGAGATACAGGGGAGGGGGGAAAGAGACACAGGGTAGGGAGAGGTGTAAAAGTGACACAGGGTTGGAGATGGGGGAAAGAGACACCGGGGACGGAGATGGGGGAAGGAGACACAGGGAAGAGAGAGCGGGAAGGAGACAATGGGAAGGGAGATGCGTAAGAGACACAGGGGAGGGAGAGGGGGTAAAAGACACAGGGGAGGAGGAAGAGGGGGTAAAAGAGACACAGGGGAGGGAGAGGAGGGAGAGACATGAGAGGGGTGGAAAGTGACACAGGGGTGGGTAGAGGCTCGCAATGAGCACAGAAGGCGCTCATTGCGAGGCTCGCCATTTGTGACAATGTTACAGAAATGCGCTCAGTGCATGCCGCGCTGTACAATGAGCGGAAAGGCCGCTGATTACGGGGTCCGCGATGAGCACTTTTGTTGTAAAATAGGTCCGGGAAAGACTTGCAATGAGCGCCGAAGTCACTCATCGCGAGGCTCGTAAGTTAGAGGGGGGAGAGCCTTGCATTCTGTGGCAAACAGCATTGACAGGTTTAAAATGTTATTGCCGTCATGTTTGATGGGTAAGTCGCTAGTAACAATATAGCACAGGAGGATGAGTCCCTCAGGTCAGAAGGTGCCTATCACATTAATGGGGAAGAGCAGAGAGTGAGTATGAGTAGCAACAGAAGTGGTAATGACGTGGTTGGGCCAAAACCAAGAGGACAACCAGCTGCTGATGTGTCTGGAGGGGAAAGGAAAGTCCAATGCTGCAAATAACAGTTCAGC
Source organism: Discoglossus pictus (assembly GCA_027410445.1). Taxonomy (NCBI): domain Eukaryota; kingdom Metazoa; phylum Chordata; class Amphibia; order Anura; family Alytidae; genus Discoglossus; species Discoglossus pictus. The sequence continues at coordinate 36,607,971 of CM050172.1, read as the reverse complement.
ACAGGAACCTGGAATATTAGAACAAATGCAATCTGGACATAGACAACCATGAAATAAAAGAGTAAACATTGATATCCTGGGAATTAGTGAACTCAAATGGACTGGAATGAGACATTTCCTATCAGACAACCACTAGATCTTCTACTGTGGTCAAGAATCCCCCGGAAGAAATGGAGTAACCTTCATAATCAATCAAAGGGTGGCCAAAGCGTTGCTCGGTTACAACCAAATAAATGAAAGAGTGATTACAGAGGGTACCTGTAGCCATGAAGCCATGAAGAAAAACATAAATATCTAAACACAATAATACAAAAATAAACATAAGAAATAAGAGAGAATAACATGAAACTGTAAAATGCCCAAAACCCATTTTTTTAAGTTAAGCGTGTTTCTGGTGTTAAAGATGAAAACCCTTTCACTGTAAATGTTTTCTTCTCCTAGTGTTTTTGAAATTTCCTCTGAGTATCTACACACAAATTAACACATAGTATACAGATACATAAACATAATTACAGTGCAGACTGGTAAAGCCAGTAATGACATCACAGCTCTATTAGAACCCATGACATCACGAGGGATAAACAAGGTGATCACAAGCTCAGATCAGTTGTATTCATTCAAATTGTCTCTGACCGTTGGCAGCCGAGCAGCGCACTGTATTTCCCTGGAGATTTCCATACTTGTGATTCGGATACATCTGACATATTATAATTTTGTATTAGCATATTATATTGAAAGCGTTACATTTTATCAGTTATATTTAATTTATCATTGTTTTTTAACTAGTAAAAAGTTATTTAATTGCCTATTATTTAGTTTTAGTATATACATTTCAGTCAGTAACTTTTTGTTTATAAAATCTGTAATATTTCATTGAATTTCTGATCTATTTTCTTTGTCCCTTTTTCTACTTTTTTTTTTATTTTTGAGTTTTTGAGTTAAATTTCAGGTTCAACAAGAGAATAACAGAGATGCTAAGGAGGTAAGTTTAGGGAGAAACGTAGCAAAAAAGGAGGTAGAATATTTTATCTTTTATAATACGGTCAATGGTTTTAGAAAGCAAAAAGTAAACACAACCTAAACATATTTCCCCTTTATGTTTATTTGATTGTACTACATTGGCAACTTCAGGTAACCTGCTGCCCTCAGAAAATGTGCTGCCTAAAGCCGGGCCTTTTGGGCCTAGGGTGAAACACACCCATAATGCCCTTGGATTATAAAGAGAAACCTAAGCTGGAGTTGGAATATTGTCACACTATAATAAATCTTCTTTCATTACAGATCATCTAAAAGAAAGACCAAATCTACACAGCCCCAGAGAGAGGACAGGAGCGCCCACAGTCCTGGGGATAAGAGGTAGTTGGAACTAATAATATAAATGACAGGTCTGGTGTGAATTGGAGTGACCCAGTTAGGTGAATAGTAACATTGCAAATACAGACACTTAAAATTCCATATATTAAACCAAAAAGTACTGAGACAAAAGAAAATTGCAGTGCTCTGTATTCATTGCACTATAACATTTGTAGAAATAACTTTTCCACTATAGGCTCAACTGATATTAATTAGTTGTATATTTCTGAGTATGTAAAAATATAAATGGCATTGCTCAGTTGTGTCTGACTCTCTGTGACCTCATGGACAACACACCATGATGATGCACTTGGTTTTCATGGCAGGGATACATGAGTGGGTTGCCAGTTCCTTCTCCAGTGGGCCACAGCACACAGCCCCAGTCTTTCCCAGGGGGTCTCCTATCCAAGTACTAACCAGTGTGACCCCTTGGATCCTTGTCTGGATTCAAACCCAGGATGCTGATGTGAAAGCACCTGCATCCTAACCACTGGGCCACCAGGGAACCCTTCTGAGTATGCACCTATGTTATAAAGGGGATCTCATGTCAGGTTTATCCTGTCCTATCACAGAGCAGCACACGAGTCTCCAGAAGATCCAGTTGCCAAGAGAAGAAGAACCGTTTGTGGGATCCCTCTGAGGGAATGTGAAGTCCGGCTCTGTCGGTGGATTATTGTGAAATCATCTGAAACACAGGCTTTTTATCATCTTCTTGGTAAGAGACTCTGATTTATGTTTTTAATGCTCACATTGTAAGATTTATGGTGATTTTTAGATTCAAACATTTTTTAATCAGTGCATCAAGGGTTAGAAATGTACTATTAATACATATGAAAGAAAGATTTATAGCATTATCAGGACTTCCCTGGACAAATTCTGATTTGGGAATATCAGCGGCAGCCAAACCCGTGGGGAGAGGATTAAATACATATATAACTCATTTATAACAAAAGCACATTTAGGTGTTATAAACAGGATATTGAGTTAAACTGATATTTCAGTGGCAGATACAGTAGCTAAAACTAAGACAGGATGAACTTATATTTGTGAACAGAAAGATGTACAAAGTACGTCAGTGAGAGAAAGTCATAGAGAGCAACTTAAAAAAAAATATGTTTTGGACCTAAGAAACTATTTTTTTGTATATTTATAATGGGAAACAGATATGAAGACTATTGCATTAAATAATACTATAACAAACATGGCTCCAGTATGTATTACCTCTCTTGTTCTTTCCTGTAGAAGATGATGTAATTCGGGCATTCCTAGCTATGGACAGCTGCATGAAGATCTCAGATAAGGTATTTCTTGTACATGTCTTTGGCAGATGATGGGGTCCCCTAAAAACCCCTGTTTAGTGTAAGATATATATATGAATTTCCTATTTGTTATTAATCATGACAGAATGGAAGCAAGAAACAAATAGTAAGTATGAGCTGGAGTTATTTCCATGATGATGATCTTTCATGATTGTGTTAGGCATGGAGAATAGCAGATCACAATTGATTTTTTATTACTATAATAAATATTAGAAGGATTAATACTGATTATCTATAAGAAGACCCAGTATTTAGTATGCAATGAAAAATGAAGCAATATTTTACAGCTGATGTCAGTAATAACCTGGTCCCTTGAATTATCTAAGTTAGTATTGCTCATGATTTATAGACTGAGGTGTCTGCCATTTTGAGGCTCCATACCTTTGTTAAGGCTAATTCTATGCAGACAAAGTCTAAGTTGACCTATTGTGTCTTTAGTCACCCTAGACCTTTGTTTCAAGCTATTAACACAGTCTTATTTTCTTTTAGTATCTCATAGCTATGGTAGAAGTATATTTCATACGTGCCGGTCTTTCTATGGAGGAGTACAACAGGATTAATTTCTTCTTGGCCTTGTAAGTAAATTCTCCTCATATGCATAAAGAAATTGATAAAAGAACATGAACATTTTTCTACACAATATTCTTCAGTCACAAGTGGTGGAAAATAAATGTGAGAGTCAAAAGGCAACTTGCTCAGGTTCTGATATATAATATTTATTTGCTATTTTAAGGTTTCTTGCTAACAACATGGAGGAGGATGAGCCCTTCCATCACCAAATTTATCCCTGGGCTCTGGGATGCATGTGGTATCAGAACATCAAGAAGTTCCAGAAGATGCGGGAGATGTTCCTGAAGAAGATCAACTTCCGGGCACTTGTAGACAGAGCCACATGTGAGCAGGTTTGTAAGGAGAATTGTTTTATCATCTGGACTAAGTTTCTCAAAGTCTTGTAAAATGTCAGTGTTTTTCTTTATTTATAGGCCATACAGTTGAATAACAACACATTTATTAATCATCCTTTACCAAACTATAAATGTGCATAATTTATTTGTGAACCACTCACCATATTTTGAGGTCTATATCATTCTTGTGCATTTACTGTTTTTTATCATATAGTGTTAGATAGAGGTCCAAATTCCTGAAATGTGGTACTTTAAAGCTTTATTCACATAATTCTTTCTTTTTAGATCATGGGAGAGGGCCCAAACCACTGGGCCTGGAGACGAGAGAGAAAGGAGCATCATGGCTGGGCCATTAGGAGATATCTACGCAGTGAGGAGGAATTCTTCCTCCGAGGCCCGGGAGACACTCCTCCATCGTGTCCCCTGTGTAATATTCCAACACATGAAGCCAGCTCCTCCCAGGAATGTCAGCCAATGAGGTGGAAGGTTGTTGGGAGCGTTGTTGTTCCTAATAATGGAACATATGAAGAATCAAGGTATATATCCAAGCACAATATGGAACAATGTAAAGGAGAGCAAGTGAAATGCTTTATTTAAAAGATAAATCCTGACTTTTAATGCATAGTGTAAAGGAGAGGTAAGAGAAGGGTGACATCAAACATTTTTTTAAGTTTAGGAGGGTAGCAGCTTTCATAAAAATATTAATATTAGAGCTAATTTGGAAGTATAGGTTTGAGGTCTTTTCCAGAATTTTGTAAAATAACTATTTTAAAGAAGGAATGGTAGGTGTAATTGACTACAAGCAGAGTAAACAATTTAAAAATGCCTAAATTATACTTAAAACTATTGTGGGGGTTTATAAAGTCTACTTATTCTAGATTTATTAAATGTGTTGATCAATGAGGCCTAATGGTTCATATCTGCTGTCACAATCTACAGTAAGTTTATATGTGTTATGTATCAGGGATTCTGTAGGCCACCAAATGTTATCTAACTGTGGAGAAGTTCATGTGAATGACTCTGATTCCTGTATTTTCATTTATTCTTTATAGCAGCCAATGAAGAGTAACATCGGATATTTGGCCAAATTAAAATCTGGAGATTAATAAATATCCTAAAACCGGCAGCTGCTTCTCCTGCACTTTCTCTACCTTGTTCCTGGGCCTGTTGATAACATACTTGGAATTTCCTCTCACTTCCATCACGTCTCCAAAGCCACAGTAGTGGACATTACCATCTACACAGTCCTCACAAGATAACATCATTGTGGACCTCCCATATCAGCAACAATTGTCATGGACAGGATCGCTGGAAAAACTTCAACTTCGTGTAAAAGAATTGAATGCAGAAGACCACAATTTGACACTGACGTATCTTCGACATAAAGACATAAAGACTGTGTTACTTTTTTTAGATTAAAAGGTACAAAGAAAGGAATATAATGAACTACCATTTAGTTTGCCCAGAGGAGGGTTGTGCAGCAGCCATGGCTCCTCACAGGTTTCCTCCACTGGGGGTTTTTCCTGTCCTGAGTGCTGCTGTACACTATTAGTTTTCCTTATTGTATTTTTTCCTGTAAGTTAGTTTTATGTCATTAAACCAAGCTTTATTGTTAAAAATAATTACACATTTGACACATAGTTTGTATAGTATGTTGATTGATATTTTATATATTGTAATAAATTATTTATTTCTTGCACTGTTCATTACTGTGTATGTGTACTTATTGCAGATGCTTATATTAGAATTATTAAGCAATGCACAGTTACAAAATATTTAACTGTATTTCCTTATTTGTATGTATTTTATTGTTATTTTTTCTTTTTTGAGACAGGTGAGGGTTTAAGCTCTCAGGTAATTTGTATGACAGTTGTTAGATTTCCATGTGTTAATCTGATATCTTTATACAGTAATGCAGGGAGTGTAATGATAAGCCTTAGCTCTTTATCATTGATGTATTGGGATGTATGAAGAACAATTGGATTTCAGATAGCGAATACTTTTACATCAAGCCAACTGTTTTAATATGTCCAAGTGATAAGTGCATATTTTATATCTACTACCTTTAACATAATGTAAGTCACACTGCGCTTTGTTGGTACCATATCCTGTTATATGGACACATGAAAATGTATTAATCTAATGGCATGGAAGGTGGTCTCAAGCACCGGCTGTATTGGAATCACAGTGGTAAGCAAGGGATTAGGGCCAGATTGTGATCATCTATATTATGAGTATATCTAGCTAAATTAAATGCTTCTAAAAAGGTATATAGGCAGAATATCATCTCAAACCTTCCACAGAAAGGAGAATGGTAAAATGAATATGTAAGACAGGGATATACATGCATTTTTAGAGTCAATTCTATATTTAGATAACTGATTGTGTCATGGAGGGTTCCAGTTTAGTCGGCTAGTCTGTCTGTAGCTTGGGAGAAAGGTTATTGAATGGGATCTTATTCTGCCTTTTAATTGGGCTATTTGAAGAAGCTTCTTAATCCTTATACAAACACAAAATGTCATCATCGTTAAAATCAAAATTTAATGCAATACAGTGCTGCCTGGTGAGGATTTTGACTACTGGGGAGGAAGACTATAGAGACTCCCTATATCACAATACTTTTACTGACCTCCCACCAAAACACTACACACATACAATCTGTGAGCCTCATTCAATTGAGCTTTTGCTCGATCCAGTAGCCCGTGAGTGAGGTCGCAAGTTATTTTGCTATTCAATTGCCGTCTTTTTGTGGGCTCCAAATGGGTTACGAGTAGTGATGTAGCAAACATAAAATTTTCGGTTCGCGAATCACGAACGCGAACCGCTGCAAATGTTCGCGACCCGGCGAACATCGGCGAACCGCCATAGACTTCAATGGGCAGGCAAATTTTAAAACCCACAGGGACTCTTTCTGGCCACAATAGTGATGGGAAAGTTGTTTCAACGGGACTAACACCTGGACTGTGGCATGCCGGAGGGGGATCCATGGCAAAACTCCCATGGAAAATTACATAGTTGATGCAGAGTCTGGTTTTAAGCCATAAAGGGCATAAATTACCTAACATTCCTAAATTGTTTGGAATAACGTGCTTTAAAACATCAGGTATGATGTTGTATCGATCAGGTAGTGTAAGGGTTAGGCCCGCTTCACAGTGACAGACCAAACTCCCCGTTTAAGGCACCGCAAACAACCACAAACAGTCCATTTGCACAACCGCAAACTCCCCATTTGCACAAGGTTGGATACCAAGCTAGCCATGTCCCGTTCCTTGTCCTCACTGATGTCATTGAAGGTCTCTTCCTCCACCCAGCCACGTACAACACCAAGGGTCCCCGAAAGGTGACAACAAGCCCCCTGGGACGCCTGCTGTGTTTGGTCTTCCACCTCCTCAAAGCCACCTTCCTCCTCTGACTCCTCTTCTTCAGACTCCTCTCACTGCATTGCCTCTCTCTGCATTATTATAAGGTGTGTTAAGTAGTACTACTCTTATCAGTTTAAAACCTGTTACAGCACATATCAGGGGGCGTGTATAAGGCCTGGATTTTTAGAACCAGGAGATGGAAAAAGATGCTTTGTTGGTCGTATCACTTCAATTTTGGGGCACGGCACGTGCAGTCAAAGGTGCCACCAGATAGGAGTGGCGTGTTTGTAAGTACTACTCTTATCAGTTTAATATTTGTTACGTCACCTATCAGGGGGCGTGTATAAGGCCTGGATTTTTAGAACCAGGAGATGGAAAAAGATGCTTTGTTGGTCGTATCACTTCAGTTTTGGGGCACGGCACGTGCAGTCAAAGGTGCCACCAGATAGGAGTGGCGTGTTTGTAAGTACTACTCTTATCAGTTTAATACTTGTTACGTCACCTATCAGGGGGCGTGTATAAGGCCTGGATTTTTAGAACCAGGAGATGGAAAAAGATGCTTTGTTGGTCGTATCACTTCAATTTTGGGGCACGGCACGTGCAGTCAAAGGTGCCACCAGATAGGAGTGGCGTGTTTGTAAGTACTACTCTTATCAGTTTAATAATTGTTACGTCACCTATCAGGGGTCGTGTATAAGGCCTGGATTTTTAGAACCAGGAGATGGAAAAAGATGTTTTGTTGGTCGTATCACTTCAATTTTGGGGCACGGCACGGGCAGTCAAAGGTGCCACCAGATAGGAGTGGCGTGTTTGTAAGTACTACTCTTATCAGTTTAATACTTGTTACGTCACCTATCAGGGGGCGTGTATAAGGCCTGGATTTTTAGAACCAGGAGATGGAAAAAGATGCTTTGTTGGTCGTATCACTTCAATTTTGGGGCACGGCACGTGCAGTCAAAGGTGCCACCAGATGGGAGTGACGTGTTTGTAAGTACTACTCTTATCAGTTTAATACTTGTTACGTCACCTATCAGGGGGCGTGTATAAGGCCTGGATTTTTAGAACCAGGAGATGGAAAAAGATGTTTTGTTGGTCGTATCACTTCAATTTTGGGGCACGGCACGTGCAGTCAAAGGTGCCACCAGATAGGAGTGGCGTGTTTGTAAGTACTACTCTTATCAGTTTAATACTTGTTACGTCACCTATCAGGGGGCGTGTATAAGGCCTGGATTTTTAGAACCAGGAGATGGAAAAAGATGCTTTGTTGGTCGTATCACTTTAATTTTGGGGCACGGCACGTGCAGTCAAAGGTGCCACCAGATGGGAGTGACGTGTTTGTAAGTACTACTCTTATCAGTTTAATACTTGTTACGTCACCTATCAGGGGGCGTGTATAAGGCCTGGATTTTTAGAACCAGGAGATGGAAAAAGATGCTTTGTTGGTCGTATCACTTCAATTTTGGGGCACTTTGTGACATTAGCTTCTTACGCTCAAACATGTCCTTTACAGGCACCTGACTATGGGCAGATGAGCAGGAACTGCTCAAGGCGAGAGACGGAGTGGCGGATGGTTGAGAGGGGGCAAGGAGGACAGCAGTGGTTGATGTGGCTTATGATGCTGCTCCAGGAGGAGGATGGCGGCTTTGAGTTTGTGTGCTGCTTGTACTCATGTGTTGGTCTGGAGTCACCCAAACATTAGGTCTCAACCTGTAGAGGATAAGGGAACCAGGCTACTCTAGACCTCATTCATCATTACAGGTTTTGACAGATCGGTACTATGCGTGCAAGCTACTGTGACAACAGATATGAGTGGCACTGTCCACTTGCAGAAGTTGGTAGAGTAGACGCTGTAGGTCTGACACACACGCTTGCAGACAACTAACTGCTATGCAATCTATAACAGTACAATTTTTTTTGTTTGTTTTAAATGTACACTACTGTTACACCACATATGAGTGGTGTGTTAAGTAGTACTACTCCTATCAGTTTAATCCCTGTTATGTGCCTTTTTTGGGAGTTTGGTTGTTGAAGCCACAGTGCAGCACCAGAGGCCAGAAAAATTAGGCATGTACACATGCCTGAAAAATTAGGTATTGTTGATCTTGCAGCGAGCAGAGAAGAAGGTAGGCCTGATTCAACGCCCCATCCCTGCATATCCACACTCAGAGATTGAGGGGGCGACCCTTACAAGGCCACGGGCCGGAGATATAAAGGGGGGCCATCCCAAATAAGCACACAAGCAGGGACAAAGGTAGTGAAGGGGACATAGAGGCCCATGGACTGACGGTCGCCATCTTGGCAGGAAAAGGGCCCAGCAATTAAGCCAAACTGACCCAGCACAGGCAGCTACTTGAGTCAAACGCTGTACAATTACACCTTAATAAAGCTGAAACATGCAGCAGCAGGGATTCTAAACGGCCACACGGGGACAAGGAGGCTAACAGCCCCCACAGTCTCTGCACCACTCTTTTTAACAGATAACCCAATGGGCTAACCAGGGACCTTGCCCACATAAAAAAAACAGAATTTTATTGGAGGAATTATTAGTGTCTTTACCCCCAAGAGAGGACATAATATACGGAATCTTTAGACTACCTGATGGCCAAACCTCCTTTAGCCCCAATGCTATCCAAGAAACATTTCAAAACTTTATCTGACTGGGGGTCTATAGAGTGACATTAGTACTGACCTTTATATGACTGGGGGTCTATAGAGGGACATTAGTACTGACCTTTATATGACTGGGGGTCTATAGAAGGACATTAGTACTGACCTTTATATGACTGGGGGTCTATAGAGGGACATTAGTACTGACCTTTATCTGACTGGGTGTCTATAGAGGGACATTAGTACTGACCTTTATCTGACTGGGTGTCTATAGAGGGACATTAGTACTGACCTTTATCTGACTGGGTGTCTATAGAGTGACATTAGTACTGACCTTTATATGACTGGGGGTCTATAGAGGGACATTAGTACTGACCTTTATATGACTGGGGGTCTATAGAGGGACATTAGTACTGACCTTTATATGACTGGGGGTCTATAGAGAGACATTAGTACTGACCTTTTTTTGACTGGGGGTCTATAGAGGGACATTAGTACTGACCTTTATATGACTGGGGGTCTTTTGAGGGACATTAGTACTGACCTTTATATGACTGGGGGTCTATAGAGGGACATTAGTACTGACCTTTATCTGACTGGGTGTCTATAGAGGGACATTAGTACTGACCTTTATCTGACTGGGTGTCTATAGAGGGACATTAGTACTGACCTTTATCTGACTGGGTGTCTATAGAGTGACATTAGTACTGACCTTTATATGACTGGGGGACTATAGAGGGACATTAGTACTGACCTTTATATGACTGGGGGTCTATAGAGGGACATTAGTACTGACCTTTATCTGACTTGGTGTCTATAGAGAGACATTAGTAATGACCTTTATCTGACTGGGGGTCTATAGAGGGACATTAGTACTGACCTTTATCTGACTGGGGGTCTATAGAGGGACATTAGTACTGACCTTTATCTGTCTGGGGGTCTATAGGTGACATTAGTCCTGACCTTCTGCTGCAGTATTATTACTCCCAGTACTCCCAGGCTTGCTACTATTAGATATAATAACCTCAGTTTTGTTTCCTTATCTGTTGGTAACATCAAAATATGATTATTAAATATTTCATATTTGTTTGTTTTTTCTCCCAAAGTGAACCCCTTTGTGTGTGTCCCACAGATGTGGCGTTTCCGCTCTGCGTATGTTGGATTTGCACCGCTCAAAAAGTATGAAAAGAGATCCCCCCCCCTTGAAGCCCATTAATGACATCATGAGTAAATTGTATGTAACAGATTCCTGTGTTTAGGGTTTATGACCCAATACTGCGATCATATCATTTATGACAAAAATCCGTATTTGTCGTATTATTCAGACGCGTGGCATCTTTGTGTTACATTTCCTGATACTTTTATTATCTTGATCTTTATATATTTACTAGCGACTTGCCCGTCAAAAAATGGCGGCAATAAGATTGTAAGGCAGGTAATGGTGTTTGGACGAGATATTCATTTTGTTGGCGGTCGGAGATCCTTCGGCGCTCATTGCGAGGCTGTTGGTTGTATTTTTTTTCTGATAGGCGCTTTTGCTGTTATTCTTTGGTCGGCGGTGATGTGTTTTTTGCGCTTATTGCAAGGCTTTGTGTGCTATGAGCAGCGTTGGCGCTCGTTGTGAGGCGCGCAGTGAATGGCTTTTATGCTTAATGTGATAATGTTTTTTTTTGTGTATATGTATTTTTGTATGCTAATGAAATAATTACTAAATGAATATACGTTACCTATTTGTAAGTAATATATGCAGGAAGCATTGTGCTGAAGAGCTGACAATCTGTTTTCATGTTCCTGCAGCATACAATGTAGGTTTTCAGTGCTGTGGAGCTGCTGTGTAAGTGTCAGCAATGTGCGCAGTGTGTAGTGTAAATAGGCTGCGTGCGCGAGGGGAAGCCGTTAGGGTAGCTGGGTACTTCCGCATTGTGTAAGTTAGTGTTGTAAAATGGCGGGGAATGTGTATGTGGTACGCGGGTGTGGATGATTTAGCGTCCTTGTTAATAGTGTATCTTTACCTCGTACGGCGTTTTAGGAAAATCCGTATGTGTTTCGCGTGTTTAGGGTCCTGTAGCCTCGTTTTCTTTTTTTCAACAGCCATTTTTTCTCTCACTTAGGTGATTTTCGGGTGTCTAAACTCATGAATTTGGACTTAAATGGAGGTGTAACTTCACTTGCAGAGGTCCTCGGTGCCCGCCTTGCTGTGGGTAAGCTTTTTATTTGTTTGTTGTGTGTATCTATTGTGTTTTTAATGTTTTTAAGTGCGCGCGGTTCGGGCGTTAAGGTCGTATTTTTGTGAGCTCGTAATGTTTTTTTTTCTAAGTCCCGTATTTTTGGATGGTAAGTCCGTAAATTTGATGGTGTAAGTCCCGCCTGCGGCTCATTGCAGCCGACGTGGGAGCCTTCGGCGCTCCTTGCCAGCAACTCTGGCCCTCGCTTCGCAAGCCCGCAGCGTTAGCAACAACCCGCCTGCTCACAACTATATATGTGATATCTGCAACGTCTTCCCCAGTTGGCACTTGTAAATCAGGTAAGCGACAAAATAAATGACGTCCGGAAAAAATAAAAACGAGGCTACACGACCCCAAACCGCGCAAAACATTGCCAGCCATGTACGACTTTTACCTAGGAACAGACGAGGTACAAAATACACTATTAGAAATAATGGAAACTGCTGGCGAGCCGCGTAACACATACACAATCGCCGCCATTTTACAACACTAACTTGCAACTAATAACATTACAAATCTAAAATGGCGTGTTACTCGTCTATACAAGCGGTTTCCCCTCGTGCACTGCGCACATTGCTGACACTTACACCTCAGGTCACCAACAGTCCAAAAGTACACTGTAAGCTGCAGGAAAATCAAAACTGATTGTTAGCTCTTCAGGATATTGATCACTGGATATATTAATTACAAATAGGTAAAGTATTTTAGTAATTAATTAATTAATTATTATTAAAAAAAATATCTATAAAAAAATACGCTTAATAGCATATATTACACTGCCGTTACTTTACATACATTAACGCTTCGCACTTCCTAATACATTTGTTCATTCACAATAGTTATTATCGTGCATTCATTTAATAAGTATTATTTAGTAATGGAAAATAAAAATGTAGACTTTACACTACACTAAAATGTTTTACTTTTTACACTGCAGTTATATATCTGGATTACTGCTCATTGGCTGCCAGCGATTGCACTCTCAAAGCAGTTACAAATCTAAATCACTTTATTATGCTCTGAGACCTGAATACATTTTTTAATTTACACTGCACAAAAAAAATTATATATTTAACACTGTACTTATATATCTGTCTTTGCGATGAGCGCCGAAGATTGATCGTTGCAAAGCACGAAACATGAAGGAAACGAGGGAAGAGGCTCACAATGAGCGCCGAAGGACCTCAGAATACAAAAAGCATCACATTGTGTGGCAAACAGCATTGCCATGGCTTCAAACTTTATTGCCCCGTCATTTGTGCCAGGCAAGTCGCTAGTGATATAATATAACATAATGCAATACAATATTATACAGTACACATGGGTGTTGGAACTGGGGGGGGGGGGTAAGGGGTAACCTCCCCCCCCCCCCAGATTTCTTATCGTATGTATTTATGCGTATAGAAGCTAACAGGGGAGGGGAGAGGGGGAGGAAACACAGGGGAGAAGGATAGGAAGACACAGGAGAGGGGAGAGGGGGAGGAAGACACAGTGGAGAGGGGGAGGAAGACACAGGGCAGAAGAGGGAAGAGAAACAGGGTAGGGGAGAGGTGAGGGGAAGAGACACATGGGAGGGGGGAGAGACACAGGAGAGAGTGGGGGGTAGAGACACAGGGGAGAGGGGGAAGGAGACTAATGGGAGGGAGTGGTGAGGAGACACCGGGGAGAGGAAAGGGGGTAAAGACACAAAGGAGGGGGGAAGAAACACAGGGGAAGGGAGAGGGGGTAGAGACACAGGGGAGAGGGAAGGGGGGAAAGACACAGGGGAGGGGGGGAAAGAAACACATGAGAAGGGAGAGGGGGTAGAGACACAGGGAAGGGTGGGAGAGACACAGGGGAGAGGGTGGGAGAGAGACACATGGGAGGGAGTGGGGGGGGGGAGACACAGGGGAGAGGGGGGAGAGAGAGACACATGGGGGAGTGGGGGGGAGACATAGGGGAGGTCTTGTGCTTTATTATTATTATTATTATTATTACTATATAATGTGTAGATGTACCGGCTGGGCATGCTCTTGTGCATTATTATTATTATTATTATTATTATTATTAGTATATAATGTGTAGATGTACCGGCTGGGCATGCTCTTCTACATTATTATTATTATTATTATTAGTATATAATGTGTAGATGTACCGGCTGGGCATGCTCTTCTACATTATTATTATTATTATTATTACTATATAATGTGTAGATGTACCGGCTGGGCATGCTCTTGTGTATTATTATTATTATTACTATATAATGTGTAGATGTACTGGCTGGGCATGCTCTTGTGCATTATTATTATTATTATTTTACTAATAATAATAATAATAATAATAATAATGCACAAGAGCATGCCCAGCCGGTACATCTACACATTATATAATAATAATAATAATAATGCACAAGAGCATGCCCAGCTGGTACATCTACACATTATACAGTAGTAATCACATATATAGTTGTGAGCGTACGAGTTGTTGCTAACGCTACGCGAGTCGCGGCCCTCGCGAAGCGAGGGCACTGCCCGAGGGTCTCAGTTGCTGGCATGGAGCGCCGTAGGCGCTCCATGCCAGCACCTGAGGACCTCGCAAAGCGAGGGCCGCAGTTGCTGGCATGGAGCGCCGAAGGCGCTCCTTGCCAGCAACTGCGACCCTCGCAAACTTCACGTCGCAACCCAAACAGTACGACACACACATTACGACACTCGCAAACAACATACGACACACGTTCACACACATTACAGACTCGCAACACTCGGACGCAACTCGCGAACATTACAAAATGTAAAACACAATACATACACACACCACATACATAAAAAACTTACCTACACCAAGAGGGAGCACCCAGCACCTCAAAAATACAACTTACACCTCGATTTTACTTCAAATAAAACAGTTTAGAGACTAAAAAAAAAACGAAGCGAGAGAAAAAATGGCCGCCGAACAAAACGAAAACGAGGCTACAGCACTCTAAACTCGCAAAACACCACAAGAAACTCGCAAAACACCACAAAACACCTACGGATATTCCGATACAAACGTATAACACACATTACTCGCCATTTTACGCCAATGCGGAAGTACACGACAACGGTTTGGGCTCGCGCACGCACAGTGTTACACTGCACACATTCAGCACGCTTACACAGCAGATCCACACCACTAATGCTGCAGCAACATCAAAACACATTCACAGCTCTTCCACACAATGCTTTAAAATAGGTAAAGTATATTCATTTATTAATGTATTATATATTTCATTATTACACACTAAACAGCATTAGCTACCTTACAATTTCATTGCCGTCATTTTTTGACGGGCAATTCGCTAGTATTAATAATAATAATAAGGCACAAGAGTCCTTCAGCACTGCACTGGACACTGAATAAACTTGCCTAGCTATGGTTTTCCCTATTGATGCGGTATCACCTACACTCTCCCTCCTCTCAGTAAGACTGCAAGTTAGTTATGATTCCAAAATGGCTGCTGTCCATGAGGTTAAAGGGTCTGGAAGGGAGTGTATGCTGCTGATTGGCTGGAATGTGTCTGCAGACTGTGACATGCAGGGTCAAAGTTTGCTCAATTATAAAGTATTGGGGGCGGGTCGAATTATGCTATGTTCGCCGGGAACCGTCCGCCGGCGAACTATTCGCGACATCTCTAGTTACAAGTTACGGCCTTGAAAAAATGGTGATGGTTCAACCTGTAACTTACAGCCTCCCGAAGCCTTTGATCTTTCAAGGCCGCAAGACTTCCGATCTAGAAAATCGCACAAAGCTATTCAATTGCAGAAATAGCTCAACACCACAGCTGCAATCAAGCTTGCAAACGCCAAATGGCGGGCCAAAGCTTACGGGTTCCAAATAGGGTTTACAAAGGCAAAGGTTTTACAGACTAGTTTGTAACACTGCAAATGACAATATAAAGACACCAATGCACTTTAATATGGGGAAAGCAATGGAAGACTGTCAAAATCTGCTACTTCAATTGGTCCTTGTACACCTCTGATAGCAGAAGATGGACCATACACAGGAACCACGCCCAGGAGCTGTTTAAAAATAACATACATAACATTTAACAATCATACAATCCTACAAAATGAAGGTTCCACTTTTTTTCCCCTAGAACATACCTTCTTCAAATTTTAGCAGAGTTAAGGTATCTATCTCACTTTGTCCAGTTAATGTGGAAAGTTTGCTTCAAAGGGACTAACCAGGTCAAATTATATGTCAGATCCCTATTAAGGCTAATGGCATGAATTAATTATTTTGTTGTGGGAACTGAAGGTAAGTTCCAGTATTTCACCATTAGCCATTTAGCTCCCAATAGGATATGACATATCAGATATCTATCAGCGTATGGTAGGTGCTCCAGATGCATATGAAAAAGGTCCAATTGTGGGCTACAAGGAATATGTTTATCGATCACTTTAGATAATAACAGACATATTTCCGCCTACATCTTGTGTATTTTCTCGCACTCCCACCAAACATGGGCTTAAGTGCCTTGTATACCACAATGTTTCCAACATAGATGTTCGCCTTGTTAGTTAATTTTTGACATTCTAACGTGAGAAAAGTGCCACTTATGCATTTATTTAAAGAACAGTTCCAGATATGCTGTGTTAAGTGCTGATTTCTTAACAATTTTTATAATTCCCCTCCAAGCAGTTTCATCTAAGTTCATTCCAAGATCTACTTCCCATCCTTTAATTCCTATACTTTTAATAAAGGGAGCTGTCTCTAATCTTACTACATTTAGAAATAATATGTGATTTTACTCCCTTAATTATTAGTTGATTTTTTAATCCAAGGTAATTAAAGTTTGTTTCAAGCTTTCATAATTTAACCAGGTACATTTTGTGATCTCAAATTTCTTCTGCATCTCTGAAAAAGTTAAAAGGTTGTTCTTTTTATATAATTCAGAAACTAAGGTAACGCCCCTGCTTCGCAAGATGGAGAATGCTGAAGAGAGATCTTTTGTATAAAAGAGATCAATAGGTGTAGCTAATGATGGGAAGTTTGATATTTGCAATCTCTCTTTATTTTTATACCAAAATCTTAAAAGTGCATTTAATTTTTTTGGAAGATTGCCAAGTAAATATTTCATAGGGGTCTCCCTTATAAGGGCCTCTTCCAACACCAACCATCTAGTTTTATCTTTTGGGCGTATTATATATTTTATACAGGGGGTATTTAGGCCTCCTTTTTCTAATTTCTTACACACAAGACTTTTCCTAATTCTGTCCCCCCCCCCCCCCCCCCCCATATATAAATTTGTCAAGCTTATCCTGGATGAGTTTTAGGTAGTTATTTGGTATACTACCTGGTATTGATCTCAAGCGGTAAGTAATTTTTGGAATAATGCTCATATTGATAGCAGCAATTCTGACCAAGATAAATTAAGAGATCTCCAGTTGCTCAGAATGGGTCTGATTTTCTTCAATATCTCATTTAAGTTATCTTTATAGCTGTTACTCACTTTAAATGAGAATTTTTTCCCCAAGTGAACAATATATTCAGATTTCCAATTAAAAATGAATACTTTCTCCAATATTTGTTTGGCTTCCGGCTTTATGCCTTTTATCAAAGTATCTGATTTCGATCTGTTAATCTTAAAGTAGGATAGTCTACCAAACTCCTCTAGTATTTCCTGTAATTTATGACAGGTTTTCTCCGGGTTGGTCATAGTTATAATAATATCGTCAGCGAATCCCATAAACTTAAATTCCTCCTGATCTATAATCATGCCCTCAATTTCTTTGCAGTCTCTTATATATGTCGCCAAAGGCTTCATAAATAGAATAAATAGTAATGGAGATAACAGACATCCCTGACGGGTGCCGTTACCTATTTTGAACTTGTTTGACTCAAAGTCAGGGCTCGCAACAAATGCAGTTGGATTTGTGTATAGGGCTTTTACTGACTTTGAGGCAAACTCCTCAGATCCCTATTTCAAAAGGACTGCCTGCAGAAATTCCCAATTGACCCTATCAAAGGCCTTTTCGGTGTCCAATGACAGGGTCAATATGGGAAGATCATTGTCCTTAACATAGTTCAAAATATCGATCATTCATCTGGAGTTGTTGGAGGCTTGACGGCCTGGGACGAACCCAGTTTGATCCCAGTGGATTACCTTGTTAATTATAGTTTTCAATCTATTCACTAAGATCTTCTCGCAAATTTTAACGTCCACGTTAATCTGTGAACCCCTGTACTTCTGATGAGATCAGATTGTTAATTTCATCCTGTTGATTCTATTTAGGTGGGCCTAATGAGTTATCACCAGATAACAACATTGTAACATAATAGGCTGGTGCAATAGCCTGCAGACTAGCTAATATGTTTCTTTACAACAATTCCTATAACATGAAACATAATACATAAACCAACATACATACAGTATAACAGTGTAATCATATTTTAACCATAAGCACTAAGAAATACATAACCATAATAATAAAATCAGGGTAACTCTGGCCAGTCAGGCCCAGGCTATAGTGTAAAACAGTCCAGTCAGGCCCTGGGCATGACAAAGGCATTACAATTACATGCACAACAACTCCCAACTAGCAAATATAGCAAAAAATAAAATTTTCTTTTTCTCATATGTTGGAATGGTCATGCGTATGCCAATGTGAAAAGCCATGCTGCAACATGCAGAAAGCTATTAAAGACACACTACCACATTACATTGCAACACAAATACATGCAAATGGCTGACATATTAACCCTTTCTCTCTCACAGAGGCTCTAATGTGGACCCAAAAAACACAAAGATAATCTTATATATATATATATATATATATATATATATATATATATCTTACTCATCACATCTACATTGGGACAACAAATAGTAGCCAAATCACACCGCCACATGGCATATATAAATTCATGGGGAACATTTCACATATGGTTGTTGACTCCCTCAGTTGTGTCCGACTGTCTGTGACCCTATGGACTGCAGCACACCTACTAATGTCTCTGTTTGTGCGTATCCACAAGGTTTGCATGCCAAAGATACTAGAGTGGGTTGCCAGTTCCTTCTCTGTGATTTATCTGATCTCTCTGCTATGACCTGCCCACCTACAGTAGCCCTACATGGTATAGCTCACAGCTTCATTCAGGTACACAAGCCCCTTTACCACCACCACCACTTAGCAATGCTGAAGGGGACGAGGGGAACATACACCACACTAATTATTATAGTTTATTTATAATGCGCCAACATATTCTGTAGCAATGTACATAAATTAGGTTCAGACAGTGATAATAATGTACTCTAACACATCAGGAAGGCCCACAAAAACACATGGTGGCTGTGCAGAGTCAACTCCCCTCCATCTCCACTACGCCCATCCTGGAAAGCCCCACACCATTGCTGATGACCATGTGCCAAGATTTATACCCATTCCCATTTGGTGACCTCCCATTATATATAGTTACATAGTTACATAGTATTTATGGTTGAAAAAAAACCTTCAGTCCATCAAGATCTCCTCCGATCTGCAATATTCGGATTAACTATTAATTAATTAGTTGTATAAAAAAATAAAAATAAAATAAAGTCCCTCCTGATCCCAGACACCGGCGACCGGACTTCTCCCTGGATCAATACTGCCTCTCTAATTATCCATGATAACCCTGAATTCCCTTTTTAATTAGAAATAAATCCAGTCCCCTTTTAAAGCTATCTATCGAATCCACTGTCACCACCTCTTCTGGTAGAGAATTCCACAGATTAACCACCCTTACTGTGAAGAACCCTTTTCTTTCTTTAAGGTGGAATCTTTTTACTTCTAACCTCAAGAGATGTCCTCTTGTCAGTTGGAAACCTCTTGGCACAAAAAGCTCCCTTGACAAATCTTTATATTGACCCTGGATGTATTTATATAAGGTAATCATATCTCCTCTTAGACGCCTTTTTTCTAGAGAAAATAAGTTTAATTTGGTTAGTCTTTCTTCATAACTTAGCCCCTCCATTCCCCTTATTAGTTTTGTTGCCCTCCTCTGTACCTTTTCTGACTCTAAAATGTCCTTTTTATGAAGTGGTGCCCAAAATTGTACTCCATATTCCAAATGAGGGCGTACTAGAGATTTGTATAGTGGCAGAATTATATTTGCTTCCCTGGCTTCTATACCCTTCCTAATACATGCTAATATTTTATTTGCCTTTGCAGCTGCTGCTTGGCTTTGAGCACTGTTACCTACGTGGTTGTCCACAAGCACTCCCAAATCCCTTTCAATATCTGATACACCTAGATTTGCTCCATTAAGATTATAAATTGCATGGCTATTTTTCCTTCCCAGATGCATAACTTTACATTTATTCGTATTAAGTCTCATCTGCCAATTAGATGCCCATTCCTCAATTTTATGTAAATCCCTTTGGAGGGAAAGCACATCACTATCTGATTTAATTACCTTGCACAACTTCGTGTCATCAGCGAAAATGGAGACACCACACTCCAATCCTACCTCTAAGTCATTAATAAATATGTTAAAAAGGAGAGGACCTAATACTGAACCCTGAGGAACCCCACTTACCACATTAGTCCAATCGGAGTATGTTCCATTTACAGCAACCCTTTGCTTCCTGTCTTTTAGCCAGCTCTCAATCCATGAGCAGATATTTACTGCGACTCCTGTATCTCTTAGTTTGCACAATAGCCTCCCATGTGGCACTGTATCAAAAGCCTTTGCAAAATCCAAAAAGACTACCTCCACTGAGTTGCCTTGATCCAGGTTCCTACTAACCTCCTCATAGAAACTATTTAGATTTGTTTGACATGACCTATCCCTCATAAATCCATGTTGACTCCTACTTATAATCCTGTTCAAATAGACATATTCGTGTATATTATCCCTTATTAACCGTTCTAAAAGCTTCCCCACTACAGAAGTGAGGCTCACTGGTCTTTAATTCCCCTTGATTTCCTTTTGCTCCCTTTTTAAATATAGGTTTCACATCAGCTTTTCTCCAGTCATCTGGTAGAGACCCTGTGTTGAGTGAATCTTGAAAAATGAAATATAATGGTTTGGCTATTACAGAACCCAGTTCCCTTAGTACCCTTGGATGTATTCCATCAGGACCCGGGGCTTTATTAACATTTATTTTTTCCAACCTCTTTTGGATTACTTCCTGTGTTAACCAATTATTTGGCAAAGGTAGTGTAGCCCCATTATGTTGCCATGTCCCAACCACTGGTACCTCATTTGTGTATACCGAAGAAAAGAACCTATTTAGCTCATCTGCCTTTTCTTGGTCACTAATTATCAGACGGCCTGTGTCACATTGTAATGTTCCTATAGCTTCCTTCCTCGCCTTCTTCCCATTAATATACTTAAAAAATATTTTAGGGTTAGTCTTACTCTTTTGCAATACATTTTTTATTTTCTATTTTAGCCAGTCTAATAGCCCTTTTGCAAGCCTTGTCGATTTCCTTGTATTCCTGTAAGGCAGTCTCTGTCCCCTATTGTTTGTATAATTTAAATGCCTGTTTTTTACTCTGTATCTTGATCTTTAAATCATTGTTAAGCCACATTGGATGGGATTTACTCCTTTTACTTTTATTCACTTATATGCCGATGTGTATGTATATTTAGTAAGGATTTAAATGTTGTCCATTTATGTTCAGTATTTTTACCTGCCAGTTCTCTGTCCCAGTCTATACTTTGTATTGCTGCCCTTAGACCGTTAAAATCTGCCCTTTTAAAATTAAGAGTTTTCGTTGGCCCCTTAAAATTTAGTTTTTTTTCAATTCAATCTCAAACGAGACTGTGTTGTGATCACTGTTTCCCAAAGGTTGCCCTATTCCAACATTTGATACTATATCAATATTATTTGTGATGAGTCAATCTAAGATAGCTTCATTTCTAGTAGGGTCTTGTACAACCTGGGCCAGATAATGATTCCTGAGTGTACTCAAGAACCTGCTCCCCTTAGATGAACTGCTGGTCTAATTTATCCAGTTTATTTCAGGGTAATTAAACTCTCCCATTATTAGAACTTGACCATCCTTAGCTGCATTTTCATTCTGCAACAATAAATGTATTTCCTAACTTTCAGCTATATTTGGGGGTTTATAGCATACTCCTACTAATATTCTTTTGGAATTTGCTGCTCCGCTATTTAACTCTACCCACAAACATTCAGCTTTATCACTAGGTCCACAATAAATATCTTCTCTGACTATAGGCTTAAATTCAGGCTTAACATACAGACAAATCCCTCCTCCTCATTTAACATTGCCTCTGTCTTTCCTAAATAGGTTATAACCATCCAGATTAACAGTCCAGTCATGAGATTCATCCCACCACGTTTCAGTAATGCCTATTAAATCACATTTTTCATTAATTGCTAATAATTCTAACTCCCATTTTTCCTGGCAAACTTCTGGCATTAGCAAGCATACACCTTATGTTATGAGTCTGTAGTTCGGAAGTGCCTGCCATTGTACTTGAATTACTTAGTACTAGCTCCCTATTGACTACTACTACTGCCCCTCCCCCATCTCCTCCCCTATGAGTTGTTAATTCATCCCTTATACCCTCTACACTTTCTACCCCATTACTTATATCTAGTCCCTCCCCCCCACCTACTAGTTTAAAAACTCCTCCAGCCTTTCTACCATCCTATCCCCTAGTACAAAAGCTCCCTCATCATTAAGGTGCAATCCATCCCTACTGTAGAGATTGTACCGAAGTGAGAAGTCAGCCCATTACTCTAAAAACCCAAACCCCTTACTTAGTGCACCACATCTTTAGCCATGCATTAACCTCCCTAAGCTCCTTCTGCCTCCCTGGGCTAGCACGTGGTACTGGTAGTATCTCAGAAAATACTACCTTGGAGGTCTTTGCCTTCAGCTTATTACCTAGTTCTCTAAAATCATTCTTTAGGACACTCCATCTTCCACTAACTTTGTGATTGGTACCAATATGTACCAAGACCGCCGGTTCATTTCCAGCCCCTTCCAATAATTTGTCTACCCGGTCCACAACATGACGAACCCGAGCACCCTGGGAGACAGCAAACTGTTCGATTGCTGGGATCTGGGTGACAAATCACCCTGTCTACCTTCCTAATAATCGAGTCCCCTACAACCAACACCTGTCTGTTGCTCTGCCTATTCTGCCCTCCCTCTCCTCCAGTAGAGCCGTTCTCCCGGCTGTTAGAGGGAACAGCTCTATCTGGCATTGCCATTCCTGAATGGACATCCCCAACAGTTTCACTCAATCTGGCAAATCTGTTGGGGTTTGCCAACTCAGAACTGGCCTGCCTCCTCCTTTTCCCCCTGCTTCCCCTTGAAACTGTAACCCAGCTACGTCCCTGGACATCCTCACTAGCCCCAGCTCCGCCCTCCATGCTAGGCCCAGCTAAACTGTGCTCAGTGAGCACCAACCCCCTTTCCAGTGGAGCAATATCACTAAGTGCTGCAATTCTCCGCTCCAGATCTCCAATTTGAGCTTCCAGAGAGGCAACATGCTCACACCTCTCACAGAGGTATGGACCCTGGATCATCTGTTCCAGTATTGCATACATATGACAGGATGTACACTGAGTGAGGTTGACACTGGACTGATAATAATCATAACTATTATTATTGTCTCCAAAATTTCAGTGGGAAAAATAAAGAATATAAAATAATATATTTGTATAACGTTTTCCTCCTTTGCACTATAAATCTGCCCTTCCTTTTCTTTGAAGTGAAAGAAGTGGTCAACTAAAAAAAGGCGGAGAAGGATAAAAACAACTAATCAACATGCATGAACAGAACAGTGCTAAATACTGTGACTGCAAAAATATACCAATTTACCTGATTCCTATCTGCAAGCATTACTAACTATTAGCTAGGTCTCTGGATAATCAGGAATAGGGAAAAATACCCATTAGTACGGAGATGCCACAAATGTCAGCAGCCAGATTCACTGTTACTTACATCAGACCCAAGGATCTGCTCTCAGATCGATATTGAGGTCAGGATCATGGGCTGCAGTAGTGAATATATCAATGCTGGCTTGATTAACATGCCATTGTGAGACATTGCAAGTCCACTGCCATAGCGTTATTAGTCTACATTTAAGCTAACAACAATAATGTCCTAGGTATCCGGCTATATGATAGCTTTAAGATTTTGGGAGCTACACATTAAGGAGGGGCTGTCGTTGAAGGAGTCTACCTGAGAGATACTGGAAAAATCTTACACCTTCACAATGCTTGCAGATGCAGAAGATGCCTGCATGGATCTGAATTGTATCTAAAAAGAAAAGACTAAACCTACAAAATTAGGCCTTAAAATATATAGGAACTGCAGCATCTTCACAACAGAATTCCTAAGTGACCATCAATTGGTGAAATGTTAAACAGGACCCTATGTGTCCACCGAGAAGAGAATCATGCATCATGTGATGGGAGGTAGGCATCGGCATACAAAATATCACCATCACATAGGCCAAGATCCAAAACTCTGTAGCCAGGCTAGATTAGGTTAACATTGTGACCAATAGATGGTCACTGAGGAGTGCTGTTGAGAAGGCACACACATTTGTGCAGACCCTAGGTCCTCCTCCGCCTAGGCACCGGTCCCAAATCCCCAGTGGCTGGCAACCATTTCCCTGATGACGGTGTGGGGGCAGGGGGAGGCAACCCCCCTGGAGGCAGTGGCATCTGCAGTGGTGGAGACATGAAGAGGAGGGGCAGGGCTGCCGGGGGATGCCTCAGGGGTGGAGTAGGTGGGGCTGGGGACCAGAGCGCGTTGCATGGCTCAGCTTTTACCGCCTGGAATCGCCCCAATCCTGAGCAGCACGGCTAGGTAGAACTCAGTCATTAGGTTGTGCCTCCTCTCCACCCCATTGTGCCTTGCCAGGCTGTGCATTATCTCTGCATGATTGACGGACATGCCTGCGCAGCCTGGCCTGATGTTGGGGATGGAGACACCTGGGGAGTGGCGTGGCGAGGAGGTGTTGTTGTGGGGAGGGTCTGGTGCCCAGCTGGACGGTGTTGCAGTATTGGAGGTGGTGGGGTTGGGCCCTGTGTTGGCAGTGGCAGCCAGTCCAGCGCACTGCTGTGGGGGAGAGGAGGTGGTGGATGGCAGGTGTCATCACTCCAGAGGGAGGGCCCTGGCGATATGCTCAGTCTCTGGAGGAGGGGGATAGTGGGGTTGAATCCCGGATGTGTGGCCGGAGGGCCAGATGTTGACCCCACCAGCCATATTACATCCTCATTCTATGAACCAGGGCCCTTGGCTCCACTTGTCTCCTCCTCGCCCTGCACCAGTTCCTGCTGGGCGGGGGCTTGCTCCTCCACTTCCTGCTCAGATGGAGCCGACGCCCCCGCCTCTGGCTTGCCACTGGACCGAGACCTCATTGATGCTAAAATAGAGAAAAGATAGGTATATGTCATCAGTATGATGAATAAGATATTGTTTTGTGTGCATTTCTAACATCTGACATTTAGGCTTGAACCTGGATGATACTCTTAATTGCAACTCAGATTTGCTATCATTTGCAAGATATGTCCGTCAAAAATGACGGCAATAAAATTGTAAGGCATGGCGATGCTATTTACCACACAATGTAAGGCTTTTGCTCCTCTGTGGGCCTTCGGTGCTGATTGTGAGCCTCTCCCCTCGTGTATTTCATTTGTCCTGCTTTGCATCGATCACCTTTGGTGCTCATCGCAAAGACAGATATATAAGTACAGTGTACAACAACAAAAAAATGTGAGTACAGTGAATTATTAAAGTCATATGAATTAATACATTAATATACTTTACCTCTTTATATGTAATATGCAGCAATCAATATTCTGAAGAGCTAACAATCTATTTGTATTTACCTGCATCTGAAAATGTCCAGTTGGTCTGTTGATCATCTGAGGAAAAAGTGTCAGCAATGTGGCAAGTGTGCAGTGTAAATAGGTTGGTGTATTGCCTGTGGGAAGAGATGTGTATATATATTTCTGCACAACAAAATAAAGACAGTATTATTTAACTCCCAATTGAGTGTCATCCAATATGGGAGGTTGGGGATGGTGAGACTGTAGTGCTTCTTGGATATTTTACCGTATACCAGCGGGGATATTGGACTGCGTGTTCCAACTCCGTTACATTTGGTGGCAAGTGGCGGAAATATTCCCACGGTCAGAAGGACAGCTACAGGAGACACCATTCCGTGGAGTTACAAATTGAGGGCAACGCTAGTATCCGTACAGCGCCCCTGGCTACAGCAGGATAGAACCGGCTAGTTTGCGGACAGCGTTCCATGATGAGGAGGAGGAGGCGGCCGCGGACTACAGGGATGCAGACAGAAAGGAACTCACGGAGGGAGACCGGGCAGCGGCTACAGCACCTCTTACGGACAGCACACAGACTGAGTTTGGAAGAGAACTCCAAAGCAGACTGGCCTTTTTCCCAGTTACGCTTCCCACAATAACCTTGGAATGGTTAATGACAGATGTCCACGAATACATAATGGAAAAGCAGTGGGCACGGGAGCGGTCCATCTTGGGAGCTGCTAACCCAACTCCCACCATTAACCCCCCCCCCCCCCCCCAGCACTGCGTCCGGGTGGTGGGAACTACCAAACCCCTCCACGGTACATCAGGTGCCACACGTGTAACCAGCAGGGCCACATGCAGAGAGACTGTCCCAGAAACAGAAACCACTCCACGTGGAATACTCTCTCTAATTCCCCTCCCCAGCGACAGTGTGTATCCCAGGGAGCAGAAGGTGCCGTCCTTCCTCCCCAGCGACAGTGTGTATCCCAGGGAGCAGAAGGTGCCGTCCTTCCTCCCCAGCGACAGTGTGTATCCCAGGGAGCAGAAGGTGCCGTCCTTCCTCCCCAGCGACAGTGTGTATCCCAGGGAGCAGAAGGTACCGTCCTTCCTCCCCAGCGGCAGTGTGTACTCCAGGGAGCAGAAGGTGCCGTCGTTCCTCCCCAGCGACAGTGTGTATCCCAGGGAGCAGAAGGTGCCGTCCTTCCTCCCCAGCGGCAGTGTGTACCCCAGGGAGCAGAAGGTGCCGTCCTTCCTCCCCAGCGGCAGTGTGTACCCCAGGGAGCAGAAGGTGTCGTCCTTCCTCCCCAGCGACAGTGTTTACCCCAGGGAGCAGAAGGTGCCGTCCTTCCTCCCCAGCGGCAGTGTGTACCCCAGGGGGCCGAAGGTGTCGTCCTTCCCCCCCAGCGGCAGTGTGTATCCCAGGAAGCAGAAGGTGCCGTCCTTCCTCCCCAGCGGCAGTGTGTACCCCAGGGAGCAGAAGGTGCTGTCCTTCCTCCCCAGCGGCAGTGTGTACCCCAGGGGGCCGAAAGTGTCGTCCTTCCCCCCATAGGGCAGTGTGTATCCCAGGGAGCAGAAGGTGCCGTCCTTCCTCCCCAGCTGCAGAGTGTACCCCAGGGAGCTGAAGGTGTCGTCCTTCCTCCCCAGCGGCAGTGTGTATCCCAGGGAGCAGAAGGTGTCGTCCTTCCCCCCATAGGGCAGTGTGTATCCCAGGGAGCAGAAGGTGCCGTCCTTCCTCCCCAGCGGCAGTGTGTACCCCAGGGGGCCGAAGGTGTCGTCCCCCCCCCCCCAGCGGCATTGTGAACCCCAGGGAGCCTGTCCAGATCCCCAACTACCCTCACTGGGACAACCGGAGGAGGGGGTAAGTACAAATTCCCCTCCCCAGCAAACTCCTAATGTGGCCCCAGGGTTAACAGAGGAAATGTTAACCCCCACTGACCCCCACCTTTCCCTGGCTACTGAGCCAGAATATGTCCCAAGTACCCCATCAGAAGAGCTGACAGCGGGGCAGAGTGCAGTCGGCCTCTGCCCTCCCTTTGTACCTTGTATAGAGCAGGATGTCCTGCAGGTTATACCAGCAGAAGAGCTGGCATCAGGGCAGAGTGCCGCTGGCTTCTGCCCCTCAAGTCCCCTCAGCGTGTTGCCCCATCACCTCAGCGAAATATCCAGGGGCCTGGTTAGACTTCCCCCCAAAGGGGAGATGTGTGACAAAGTGCCCTTCGCCACTTTTTCCTGGAGAGGACTTATTGCCAGCCTCCTGTCCTGCGACTATGGCCCTGGGACATATTGCCCTTTAAAAACAGTATTCGGCCATACCAGAGTGTATGTCACTCATTCTGGCCCTTTAAATACAGGGGGGTCATTCGGTACTTGCCCTTTGGGAGCGGTGATACCCCAGATAGCTATGCCATGGAGCCCATTCATATAATGCAAAACTATGGGAAAGACTTTAGCTACCTGGCAATTGAACTGTGTGAATAGGATCTGAGCGCTATTCGGTAGTTTTGTGCGCTCAGATCCCAGCTATCTGGGGGATATGTGAAATGTCTGTGTGTAAACGGTGACTTTAAGTATTTTAAAGTGGTTTATGTCTTTTTGCAACCATGTGCTCAATGGAGTCTGCCTCTATCCCTGGATAATTAGACTACTTTCCCCATTGTCTCCAGTACAGAGGCCTCTGTAAAACCTGTTTGTAAAATGTATTTTCCCTCTCCTTGAAATGTTTATTGCTGTGAATGCTGTATGAAGTATGCATTTGTTCCTGAAATGTGAGTAAATGTGAATTGCAGTAATGCTGATGGGTTGTCAAACCAGAGAATTGACCAACAAATACTTTTGTCCGGACATCCCCAGGCCGATCCGTTGGGATCAGACTGTGTATGCCGGCTTATGGTCACGGGGGAGGTGTGTAACGGAACCCATCACTGTTTTACCCTGTTTTATGGTTATTTAATTATTATGGTTAAAATATGATCCTACTGTTATACTGTATGTATGTTGGTTTATGCTCTGCAGAATATTAGCCCAGACTATTGCAGCCCTTGGCATAATAGATAATCCTATTACAGAGACTCCTCATAATATAAGGAAGTCTATTGTATAAAGTGTTTTCATTATCAGACATAAGAACAAAGAAGGATAATCTAATCAATGTCTGATTGTATCAAAGTAGCCAGGTAGCCTCAGGGAGGTGTGACCACACCTGTCCCTCTATGTGTATTGTGTGGCCGACTATGGGGGATGTGTATTGCCTGTGGGAAGAGATGTGTATATATATTTCTGCACAACAAAATAAAGACAGTATTATTTGACTCCCAATTGAGTGTCGTCCAATATGGGAGGTTGGGGATGGTGAGACTGTAGTGCTTCTTGGATATTTTACCGTATACCAGCGGAGATATTGGATTCGTGTTCCAACTCCATTACAGGCGGGTAAAGCATCATTTTAGAATCCTAATGTTATTATTTTCAAGTTAGTGTTGTAAAATGGTGTTTTTTTTGTATGTGTTACTTGGCTCACGAGCATTTTCTGTTCGTTGTAATGGTATATTGTGTTTCTCCTACGTTCTTGTGTAACTCATACGTTCCTGTCGTTAATTTAGTGGCTCTGTCTCCTTTAGCCTCGTTTAAATTTTTTTCGCCCCCCATTTTTTATTTTGCTTAGCCGATTTTCGAGTGCTGAAACTGCTTGAATGCGACTTAAATTGGCAAGCAACCTCACTTCCAGACGTCCTGGCTGTCTACCCGTGCTGCGTGTGATGTTTGTTTTATGTTGTATAATTTTGTTGTTGTGCTTTTCGTGTTTTTCGATTTGCGCGGTTCGGCAGTTAACCTCGTAGTTTTTCAACCTCTTATTATTTTTTTCATATTTCTTGATTTTAAAAGTCATACGTCCTTTTTTCTAAATCCCAATTTCTTCATCCTGGGTTTTTGTTTTTTTCTAAGTTAAGGAGGTAAGTTTAGGGAGAAACATAGCAATGCGGTCAATGGATTTAGAAAGCAAAAAGTAAACAGACTAAAAATATTTCACCTTTATGTTTATTCGATTGTACTACTTGGCAACTTCAGGTAACCTGCTGCCCTCAGAAAATGTGCTTCCTAAAGCCGGGGCTTTTTGGGCCTAGGCTAAAACACACACATAATGCACTTGGTTTATAAAGAGAAACCTAAACTGGAGTTGGAATATTGTCAGACTATAAAAAATCTTCTTTCAATACAGATCTTCTAAAAGAAAGACCAAATCTACACAGCTCGTCTGCAGATCATCACATGAGACATGGGGAGGGAGAGAAATGGAAACACAGGGAGGGAGAGGAGGGAAGAGTGGGGCGGAGACAGAGGGGAGGAGGAGGGAGAGGGGGCATGAGACACAGGGGAGAGGGGGGAGAAAGGAGACACAGGGGAGGGAGAGGGGGGAAGAGTGGGGCGGAGACAGAGGGGAGGAGGAGGGAGAGGGGGGATGAGACACAGGGGAGGGGGGGAAAGAGAAATAGGGGAGGGGGAAAGGAGTCAGGGGAGAAAGATGGGGGAAGGAAACACAGTGGAGAGAGATGGTGGGAAGGAGACACAGGTGAGGGAGATGGGGGAAGGCAAGGAGACACAGTGGAGGGAGATGGGGGAAGGAGACACATGGAAGAGAGAGGGGGGAAGGAGACACAGGGAAGGGAGAGGAGGGAAGAGACACAGGGGAGGGAGAGGGGGGAAGAGACACAGGGGAGGAAGAGGGGGATAAAAGAGACACAGAGGAGGGAGAGGAGGGTGAGACACGGAAGGGGGGAAAGAGACACAAGGGTGGGTAGAGGCTCGCAATGAGCGCAGAAGACGCTTATTGCGAGGCCTGCCATAAGTGACAAGGTTAAGGAAATGAACGCAGTGCATGCCGCGCTGTGCAATGAGCGGCAAGGTCACTAATTGCGGGGTCTGCGATGAGCGCCTTTGACGTAAAGTAGGTTCTTAAAGTAGAGGGGGGAGAGGCTCACAATGACCGATGAAGGCACTCATCTCGAGGCCTGCAAGTTAGATGGGGGAGAGCCTTGCATTGTGTGGCAAACAGCATTGCCAGGCTTAAAATTGTATTGCCGCTATGTTTGATGGGTAAGTCGCTAGTAACAATATAGCACAGGAGGATGAGTCCCTCAGGTCAGAAGGTGCCTATCACATTAATGGGGAAGAGCAGAGAGTGAGTATGAGTAGCAACAGAAGTGGTAATGACGTGGTTGGGCCAAAACCAAGAGGACAACCAGCTGCAGATGTGTCTGGAGGGGAAAGGAAAGTCCAATGCTACAAATAACAGGTCAGCAGAGGAACCTGGAATATTAGAACAAATGCAATCTGGACAAAGACAGCCATGAAATAAAAGAGTAAACATTGATATCCTGGAAATTAGTGAACTCAAATGGACTGGAATGAGACATTTTACATCAGACAACCACCAGATCTTCTACTGTGGTCAAGAATACCCCAGAAGAAATGGAGTAACCTTCATAATCAATCAAAGGGTGGCCAAAGCAGTGCTCGGTTACCTGTAGCCATGTAGCCATGAAGAAAAACATAAATATCTAAACACAATAATACAAAAATAAACATAAGAAATAGAGAAATTCACATGAAACTGTAAAATGCCCAAAACCCATTTTTTTAAGTTAAGCGTGTCTCTGGTGTTAAAGATGAAAACGCTTTCACTGTAAATGTTTTCTTCTC
Organism: Discoglossus pictus; assembly: GCA_027410445.1. Taxonomy (NCBI): domain Eukaryota; kingdom Metazoa; phylum Chordata; class Amphibia; order Anura; family Alytidae; genus Discoglossus; species Discoglossus pictus. The sequence continues at coordinate 36,576,735 of CM050172.1, read as the reverse complement.
CTAGTGTTTTTGTATATACACACAAATAAACACATAGGGCCCTATTAAATTAACCCTTTGTAGTTCTCTCGGTGCTCGCAAAAGGCAGTTTTTCTGCTGTTTGCAAGTACCGAATCTCTCGCAGCCTGCTTTGCGATATGACTATGAAAAAATGGCCCCCATAAGGCCTTAATTAACCCTATAACTGATGGCGGTCAATACAGACCCCCATAAGGCCTAAATTAAGCCCGTCACTCATGGTTGTCAATACAGACCCCCATAAGGCCTTAATTAACCCCGTCACTCATCTAGGTCAATACAGACCCCCATAAGGCCTTAATTTACCCTATAACTCATGGATGTCAATACAGACCCCCATAAGGCCTTAATTAACCCCGTCACACATGAAGGTCAATAAAGACCCCCATAAGGCCTTAATTTAACCCGTCACTTATGGTGGTCAATACAGACCCCCATAAGGCCTTAATTAACCCCCGTCACTCATGAAGGTCAATACAGGCCCCCATAAGGCCTTAATTAACCCTATAACTCATGGTGGTCAATACAGACCCCCATAAGGCCTTAATTAACCCTATAACTCATGGTGGTCAATACAGACCCCCATAAGGCCTTAATTAAGCCCGTCACTCATGGCAGTCAATACAGACCCCCATAAGCACTTAATTAATCCCGTCACTCATGAAGGTCAATGCAGACCCCCATAAGTCCTTAATTAACCCTATAACTCATGGTGGTCAATACAGACCTCCATAAGGCCTTAATTAACCCCGTCATTTATAAAGGTCAATACAGACCCCCATAAGGCCTTAATTAAGCCCGTCACTCATGGTGGTCAATACAGACCCCCATAAGGGATAATTAACAATATAACTCATGGTGGTCAATACAGACCCCCATAAGGCCTTAATTAAGCCCGTCACTCATGGCAGTCAATACAAACCCCCATAAGCACTTAATTAATCCCTTCACTCATGTAGGTCAATGCAGACCCCCATAAGTCCTTAATTAACCCTATAACTCATGGTGGTCAATACAGACCCCCATAAGGCTTTAATTAACCCCGTCACTCATAAAGGTCAATACAGACCCCCATAAGGCCTTAATTAAGCCCGTCACTTATGATGGTTAATACAGACCCCCATAAGGCCTTAATTAACCCCCGTCACTCATGAAGGTCAATACAGGCCCTCATAAGGCCTTAATTAACCCTATAACTCATGGTGGTCAATACAGACCCCCATAAGGCCTTAATTAACCCTATAACTCATGGTGGTCAATACAGACCCCCATAAGGCCTAATTAAGCCCGTCACTCATGGCGGTCAATACAGACCCACATAAGCACTTAATTAATCCCGTCACTCATGAAGGTCAATGCAGACCCCCATAAGGCCTTAATTAACACTGTCACTCATGAAGGTCAATACAGACCCCCATAAGGCCTTATTTAACGCCGTCACTCATGAAGGTCAATAGAGACCCCCATAAGGCCTTAATTAAGCCTGTCACTTATGGTGGTCAATACAGACCCCCATAAGGCCTTATTTAACCCCCGTCACTCATGAAGGTCAATACAGGCCCCCATAAGGCCTTAATTAACCCTATAACTAATGGTGGTCAATACAGACCCCCATAAGGCCTTAATTAACCCTATAACTCATGGTGGTCAATACAGACCCCCATAAGGCCTTAATTAAGCCTGTCACTCATGGCGGTCAATAGAGACCCCCATAAGGCCTTAATTAACCACCGTCACTTATGAAGGTCAATACAGGTCCCCATAAGGCCTTAATTAACCCCCGTCACTCATGAAGGTCAATACAGGCCCCCATAAGGCCTTAATTAACACCCGTCACTTATGAAGGTCAATACAGGTCCCCATAAGGCCTTAATTAACCCCCGTCACTTATGAAGGTCAATACAGGTCCCCATAAGGCCTTAATTAACCCCCGTCACTCATGAAGGTCAATACAGGCCCCCATAAGGCCTTAATTAACCCCCGTCACTCATGAAGGTCAATACAGGCCCCCATAAGGCCTTAATTAACACTATAACTCATGGTGGTCAATACAGACACCCATAAGGCCTTAATTAACCCTATAACTCATGGTGGTCAATACAGACCCCCATAAGGGATAAATAACAATATAACTCATGGTGGTCAATACAGACCCCCATAAGGCCTTAATTAAGCCTGTCACTCATGGCGGTCAATAGAGACCCCCATAAGGCCTTAATTAACCACCGTCACTTATGAAGGTCAATACAGGTCCCCATAAGGCCTTAATTAACCCCCGTCACTCATGAAGGTCAATACAGGCCCCCATAAGGCCTTAATTAACACCCGTCACTTATGAAGGTCAATACAGGTCCCCATAAGGCCTTAATTAACCCCCGTCACTCATGAAGGTCAATACAGGCCCCCATAAGGCCTTAATTAACACTATAACTCATGGTGGTCAATACAGACACCCATAAGGCCTTAATTAACCCTATAACTCATGGTGGTCAATACAGACCCCCATAAGGCCTTATTTAAGCCCGTCACTCATGGCAGTCAATACAGACCCCCATAAGCACTTAATTAATCCCGTCACTCATGAAGGTCAATGCAGACCCCCATAAGTCCTTAATTAACCCTATAACTCATGGTGGTCAATACAGACCCCCATAAGGCCTTAATTAACCCTGTCACTCATAAAGGTCAATACAGACCCCCATAAGGGATAAATAACAATATAACTCATGGTGGTCAATACAGACCCCCATAAGGCCTTAATTAAGCCCGTCACTCATGGCAGTCAATACAGACCCCCATAAGCACTTAATTAATCCCGACACTCATGAAGGTCAATGCAGACCCCCATAAGTCCTTAATTAACCCTATAACTCATGGTGGTCAATACAGACCCCCATAAGGCCTTAATTAACCCCGTCACTCATAAAGGTCAATACAGACCCCCATAAGGCCTTAATTAAGCCCGTCACTTATGCTGGTTAATACAGACCCCCATAAGGCCTTAATTAACCCCCGTCACTCATGAAGGTCAATACAGGCCCCCATAAGGCCTTAATTAACACTATAACTCATGGTGGTCAATACAGACCCCCATAAGGCCTTAATTAACCCTATAACTCATGGTGGTCAATACAGACCCCCATAAGGCCTTAATTAAGCCCGTCACTCATGGCAGTCAATACAGACCCCCATAAGCACTTAATTAATCCCGTCACTCATGAAGGTCAATGCAGACCCCCATAAGTCCTTAATTAACCCTATAACTCATGGTGGTCAATACAGACCTCCATAAGGCCTTAATTAACCCCGTCACTCATAAAGGTCAATACAGACCCCCATAAGGCCTTAATTAAGCCCGTCACTCATAAAGGTCAATACAGACCCCCATAAGGGATAATTAAAAATATAACTCATGGTGGTCAATACAGACCCCCATAAGGCCTTAATTAAGCCCGTCACTCATGGCAGTCAATACAAACCCCCATAAGCACTTAATTAATCCCTTCACTCATGTAGGTCAATGCAGACCCCCATAAGTCCTTAATTAACCCTATAACTCATGGTGGTCAATACAGACCCCCATAAGGCTTTAATTAACCCCGTCACTCATAAAGGTCAATACAGACCCCCATAAGGCCTTAATTAAGCCCGTCACTTATGATGGTTAATACAGACCCCCATAAGGCCTTAATTAACCCCCGTCACTCATGAAGGTCAATACAGGCCCTCATAAGGCCTTAATTAACCCTATAACTCATGGTGGTCAATACAGACCCCCATAAGGCCTTAATTAACCCTATAACTCATGGTGGTTAATACAGACCCCCATAAGGCCTTAATTAAGCCCGTCACTCATGGCGGTCAATACAGACCCACATAAGCACTTAATTAATCCCATCACTCATGAAGGTCAATGCAGACCCCCATAAGGCCTTAATTAACCCTGTCACTCATGAAGGTCAATACAGACCCCCATAAGGCCTTATTTAACGCCGTCACTCATGAAGGTCAATAGAGACCCCCATAAGGCCTTAATTAAGCCTGTCACTCATGGTGGTCAATACAGATCCCCATAAGGCCTTATTTAACCCCCGTCACTCATGAAGGTCAATACAGGCCCCCATAAGGCCTTAATTAACCCTATAACTCATGGTGGTCAATACAGATCCCCATAAGACCTTAATTAACCCTATAACTAATGGTGGTCAATACAGACCCCCATAAGGCCTTAATTAACCCTATAACTCATGGTGGTCAATACAGACCCCCATAAGGCCTTAATTAAGCCTGTCACTCATGGCGGTCAATAGAGACCCCCATAAGGCCTTAATTAACCACCGTCACTCATGAAGGTCAATACAGACCCCCATAAGGCCTTAATTAACCCTATAACTCATGGTGGTCAATACAGATCCCCATAAGAACTTAATTAACCTTATAACTCATGGTGGTCAATACAGACCCCCATAAGGCCTTAATTAACCCCCGTCACTCATGAAGGTCAATACAGGCCCCCATAAGGCCTTAATTAACCCACGTCACTCATGAAGGTCAATACAGACCCCCATAAGGCCTTAATTAACCCTATAACTCATGGTGGTCAATACAGACCCCCATAAGGCCTTAATTAAGCCCGTCACTCATGGCAGTCAATACAGACCCCCATAAGCACTTAATTAACCCTATAACTCATGGTGGTCAATACAGACCCCCATAAGGCCTTAATTAACACCGTCACTCATAAAGGTCAATACAGACCCCCATAAGGCCTTAATTAACCCCGTCACTCATGGTGGTCAATACAGACCCCCATAAGGGATAAATAACAATATAACTCATGGTGGTCACTACAGACCCCCATAAGGCCTTAATTAAGCCCGTCACTCATGGCAGTCAATACAGACCCCCATAAGCACTTAATTAATCCCGTCACTCATGAAGGTCAATGCAGACCCCCATAAGTCCTTAATTAACCCTATAACTCATGGTGGTCAATACAGACCCCCATAAGGCCTTAATTAACCCCGTCACTCATAAAGGTCAATACAGACCCCCATAAGGCCTTAATTAAACCCGTCACTTATGCTGGTTAATACAGACCCCCATAAGGCCTTAATTAACCCCCGTCACTCATGAAGGTCAATACAGGCCCCCATAAGGCCTTAATTAACCCTATAACTCATGGGGGTCAATACAGACCCCCATAAGGACTTAATTAACCCTATAACTCATGGTGGTCAATACAGACCCCCATAAGGCCTTAATTAAGCCCGTCACTCATGGCGGTCAATACAGACCCACATAAGCACTTAATTAATCCCGTCACTCATGAAGGTCAATGCAGACCCCCATAAGGCCTTAATTAACCCTCTAACTCATGGTGGTCAATACAGACCCCCATAAGGCCTTAATTAACCCTGTCACTCATGAAGGTCAATACAGACCCCCATAAGGCCTTATATAATGCCGTCACTCATGAAGGTCAATAGAGACCCCCATAAGGCCTTAATTAAGCCTGTCACTCATGGTGGTCAATACAGACCCCCATAAGGCCTTATTTAACCCCCGTCACTCATGAAGGTCAATACAGGCCCCCATGAGTGACGGGCTTAATTTAGGCCTTATGGGGGTCTGTATTGACCACCATGAGTTATAGGGTTAATTAAGGCCTTATGGGGGTCTGTATTGACCACCATGAGTTATAGGGTTAATTAAGGCTTTCTGGGGGTCTGTATTGACCTTCATGAGTGCTGGGGTTAATTAAGGCTTTCTGGGGGTCTGTATTGGCCTTCATGAGTGACGGTGTTATTTTAGGCCTTCTGGGGGTCTGTATTGACCACCATGATTTATAGGGTTAATTAAGGCCTTATGGGGGTCTGTATTGACCACCATGAGTGACGGGGTTAATTAACACCTTATGGGGGTCTGCATTGACCTTCATGAGTGACAGCGTTAATTAGGCCTTATGGGGGTCTGCATTGACGTTCATAAGTGACGGGATTAATTAAGTGCTTATGGGGGTCTGTATTGACCGCCATGAGTGATGGGCTTAATTAAGGCCTTATGGGGGTCTGTATTGACCACCATGAGTTAGAGGGTTAATTAAGGCCTTATGGGGGTCTGCATTGACCTTCATGAGTGACGGGATTAATTAAGTGCTTACGTGGGTCTGTATTACCGCCATGAGTGACGGGCTTAATTTAGGCCTTATAGGGGTCTGTATTGACCACCATGAATTATAGGGTTAATTAAGGCCTTATGGGGGTCTGTATTGACCACCATGAGTTATAGGGTAAATTAAGGCCTTATGGGTGCCTGTATTGACCTTCATGAGTGACGGGCGTTAATTAAGGCCTTATGGGGGTCTGTATTGACCACCATAAGTGACGGGCTTAATTAAGGCCTTATGGGGGTCTCTATTGACCTTCATGAGTGACGGGGTTAACTAAGGCCTTATGGGGGTCTGTATTGACCACCATGAGTTATAGGGTTAATTAAGGCCTTATGGGGGTCTGTATTGACCACCATGAGTTACAGTTTTAAATAAGGCCTTATGGGAGTCTGTACTGACCACCATGAGTTATAGGGTTAATTAAGGCCTTCTGGGGGTCTGTATTGACCTTTCTTGAGTGACGGGCTTAATTAAGGCCTTATGGGGGTCTGTATTGACCACCATGAGTGACGGGCTTAATTAAGGCCTTATGGGGGTCTGTATTGACCACCATGAGTGATAGGGTTAATTAAGGCCTTATGGGGGTCTGTATTGACCTCCATGAGTGACGGGCTTAATTAAGGCCTTATGGGGGTCTGTATTGAACACCATGAGTTATAGGGTTAATTAAGGCCTTATGGGGGTCTGTATTGACCACCATGAGTTAAAAGGTTAATTAAGGCCTTGTGGGGGTCTGTATTTACCTTCATGAGTGACGGGGTTAATTAAGTACTTATAGGGGTCTGTATTGACCACCATGAGTTATAGGGTTAATTAAGGCCTTATGGGGGTCTGTATTGACCACCATGAGTTATAGGGTTAATTAAGGCCTTATGGGGGCCTTTATTGACCACCATGAGATAGGGTTAATTAAGGCCTTATGGGGGCCTGTCTTGACCTTCATGAGTGACGGGGGTTAATTAAGGCCTTATGGGGGTCTGTATTGACTGCCATTAAGTGACGGGCTTATTTAAGGCCTTATGGGGGTCTGTATTGACCACCATGAGTTATAGGGTTAATTAAGGCCTTATGGGGGTCTGTATTGACCACCATGAGTTATAGGGTTAATTAAGGCCTTATGGGGTCTGTATTGACCTTCATGAGTGACGGGGTTAATTAAGGCCTTATGGGGGTCTGTATTGACCACCATGAGTTATATTGTTAATTATCCCTTATGGGGGTCTGTATTTACCACCATGAGTGACAGGCTTAATTAAGGCCTTATGGGGGTCTGTATTGACCTTTATGAGTTATAGGGTTAATTAAGGCCTTATGGGGGTCTGTATTGACCACCATGAGTTATAGGGTTAATTAAGGCCTTATGGGGGTCTGTATTGACCACCATGAGTTATAAGATTAATTAAGTGCTTATGGGGGTCTGTATTGGCCACCATGAGTGACAGGCTTAATTAAGTCCTTATGGGGGTCTGTATTGACCACAATGAGTTATAGGGTTATTTAAGGCCTTATGGGGGTCTGTTTTGACCACCATGAGTTATAAGGTTAAATAAGTGCTTATGTGGGTCTGTATTGACCACCATGAGTTATAGGGTTAATTAAGGCCTTATGGGGGTCTGTATTGACCACCATGAGTTATAAGGTTAATTAAGGCCTTATGGGGGTCTGTATTGACCTTCATGAGTGACTGGGTTAATTAAGTGCTTATGGGGGTCTGTATTGACCACCATGAGTGACGGGCTTAATTAAGGCCTTATGGGGGTCTGTAGTGACCACCAGGAGTTAGAGGGTTAATTAAGGCCTTATGGGGGTCTGCATTGACCTTCATGAGTAACGGAATTAATTAAGTGCTTATGTGGGTCTGTATTGACCGCCATGAGTGACGGGCTCAATTTAGGCCTTATGGGGGTCTGTATTGACCACCATGAGTTATAGGGTTAATTAAGACCTTATGGGGGTCTGTATTGACCACCATGAGTTATAGGGTTAATTAAGGCTTTCTGGGGGTCTGTATTGACCTTCATGAGTGCTGGGGTTAATTAAGGCTTTCTGGGGTCTGTATTGGCCTTCATGAGTGACGGTGTTATTTTAGGCCTTCTGGGGGTCTGTATTGACCACCATGATTTATAGGGTTAATTAAGGCCTTATGGGGGTCTGTATTGACCACCATGAGTGACGGGGTTAATTAACGCCTTATGGGGGTCTGTATTGACCTTCATGAGTGACAGCGTTAATTAGACCTTATGGGGGTCTGCATTGACGTTCATGAGTGACGGGATTAATTAAGTGCTTATGGGGGTCTGTATTGACCGCCATGAGTGATGGGCTTAATTAAGGCCTTATGGGGGTCTGTATTGACCACCATGAGTTATAGGGTAAATTAAGGCCTTATGGGGGCCTGTATTGACCTTCATGAGTGACGGGCGTTAATTAAGGCCTTATGGGGGTCTGTATTGACCACCATAAGTGACGGGCTTAATTAAGGCCTTATGGGGGTCTCTATTGACCTTCATGAGTGACGGGGTTAACTAAGGCCTTATGGGGGTCTGTATTGACCACCATGAGTTATAGGGTTAATTAAGGCCTTATGGGGGTCTGTATTGACCACCATGAGTTACAGTTTTAAATAAGGCCTTATGGGAGTCTGTACTGACCACCATGAGTTATAGGGTTAATTAAGGCCTTCTGGGGGTCTGTATTGACCTTCATGAGTGATGGGCTTAATTAAGGCCTTATGGGGGTCTGTATTGACCACCATGAGTGACGGGCTTAATTAAGGCCTTATGGGGGTCTGTATTGACCACCATGAGTTATAGGGTTAATTAAGGCCTTATGGGGGTCTGTATTGACCTCCATGAGTGACAGGCTTAATTAAGGCCTTATGGGGGTCTGTATTGAACACCATGAGTTATAGGGTTAATTAAGGCCTTATTGGGGTCTGTATTGACCACCATGATTTAAAAGGTTAATTAAGGCCTTGTGGGGGTCTGTATTTACCTTCATGAGTGACGGGGTTAATTAAGTGCTTATAGGGGTCTGTATTGACCACCATGAGTTATAGGGTTAATTAAGGCCTTATGGGGGTCTGTATTGACCACCATGAGTTATAGGGTTAATTAAGGCCTTATGGGGGCCTTTATTGACCACCATGAGATAGGGTTAATTAAGGCCTTATGGGGGCCTGTCTTGACCTTCATGAGTGACGGGGGTTATTTATGGCCTTATGGGGGTCTGTATTGACTGCCATTAAGTGACGGGCTTATTTAAGGCCTTATGGGGGTCTGTATTGACCACCATGAGTTATAGGGTTAATTAAGGCCTTATGGGGTCTGTATTGACCTTCATGAGTGACGGGCTTAATTAAGGCCTTATGGGGGTCTGTATTGACCACCATGAGTGACGGGCTTAATTAAGGCCTTATGGGGGTCTGTATTGACCACCATGAGTGATAGGGTTAATTAAGGCCTTATGGGGGTCTGTATTGACCTCCATGAGTGACGGGCTTAATTAAGGCCTTATGGGGGTCTGTATTGAACACCATGAGTTATAGGGTTAATTAAGGCCTTATGGGGGTCTGTATTGACCACCATGAGTTAAAAGGTTAATTAAGGCCTTATGGGGTCTGTATTGACCTTCATGAGTGACAGGGTTAATTAAGGCCTTATGGGGGTCTGTATTGACCACCATGAGTTATATTGTTAATCATCCCTTATGGCGGTCTGTATTTACCACCATGAGTGACAGGCTTAATTAAGGCCTTATGGGGGTCTGTATTGACCTTTATGAGTGATGGGGTTAATTAAGGCCTTATGGGGGTCTGTATTGACCACCATGAGTGACGGGCTTAATTAAGGCCTTATGGGGGTCTGTATTGACCAACATGAGTGATAGGGTTAATTAAGGCCTTATGGGGGTCTGTATTGACCTCCATGAGTGACGGGCTTAATTAAGGCCTTATGGGGGTCTGTATTGAACACCATGAGTTATAGGGTTAATTAAGGCCTTATGGGGGTCTGTATTGACCACCATGAGCTAAAAGGTTAATTAAGGCCTTATGGGGTCTGTATTGACCTTCATGAGTGACAGGGTTAATTAAGGCCTTATGGGGGTCTGTATTGACCACCATGAGTTATATTGTTAATCATCCCTTATGGGGGTCTGTATTTACCACCATGAGTGACAGGCTTAATTAAGGCCTTATGGGGGTCTGTATTGACCTTTATGAGTGATGGGGTTAATTAAGGCCTTATGGGGGTCTGTATTGACCACCATGAGTTATAGGGTTAATTAAGGCCTTATGGGGGTCTGTATTGACCTTCATGAGTGACGGGGGTTAATTAAGGCCTTATGGGGGTCTGCATTGACCTTCATTTGTGACGGGATTAATTAAGTGCTTATGGGGGTCTGTATTAACCGCCATGAGTGACGGGCTTAATTAAGGCCTTATGGGGGTCTGTATTGACCACCATGAGTTATAGGGTTAATTAAGGTCTTATGGGGGTCTGTATTGACCACCATGAGTTATAGGGTTAATTAAGGCCTTATGGTGGCCTGTATTGACCTTCATGAGTGACGGGATTAATTAAGTGCTTATGTGGGTCTGTATTGACCGCCATGAGTGACGGGCTTAATTAAGGCCTTATGGGGGTCTGTATTGACCACCATGAGTTATAGGGTTAAATAAGGCCTTATGGGAGTCTGTACTGACCACCATGAGTTATAGGGTTAATTAAGGCCTTCTGGGGGTCTGTATTGACCTTCATGAGTGACGGGCTTAATTAAGGCCTTATGGGGGTCTGTATTGACCACCATGAGTGACGGGCTTAATTAAGGCCTTATGGGGGTCTGTATTGACCACCATGAGTTATAGGGTTAATTAAGGCCTTATGGGGGTCTGTATTTACCTTCATGAGTGACGGGCTTAATTAAGGCCTTATGGGGGTCTGTATTGACCACCATGAGTGACGGGCTTAATTAAGGCCTTATGGGGGTCTGTATTGACCACCATGAGTTATAGGGTTAATTAAGGCCTTTTGGGGGTCTGCATTGACCTTCATAAGTGACGGGCTTAATTAAGGCCTTATGGGGGTCTGTATTGACCACCATGAGTGACGGGCTTAATTAAGGCCTTATGGGGGTCTGTATTGACCACCATGAGTTATAGGGTTAATTAAGGCCTTATGGGGGTCTGTATTGACCACCATGAGTTAAAAGGTTAATTAAGGCCTTATGGGGGTCTGTATTTACCTTCATGAGTGACGGGGTTAATTAAGTGCTTATAGGGGTCTGTATTGACCACCATGAGTTATAGGGTTAATTAAGGCCTTATGGGGGTCTGTATTGACCACCATGAGTTATAGGGTTAATTAAGGCCTTATGGGGGTCTTTATTGACCACTATGAGATAGGGTTAATTAAGGCCTTATGGGGGCCTGTCTTGACCTTCATGAGTGACGGGGGTTAATTAAGGCCTTATGGGGGTCTGTATTGACCGCCATTAAGTGACAGGTTTATTTAAGGCCTTATGGAGGTCTGTATTGACCACCATGAGTTATAGGGTTAATTAAGGCCTTATGGGGGTCTGTATTGACCACCATGAGTTATAGGGTTAATTAAGGCCTTATGGGGTCTGTATTGACCTTCATGAGTGACGGGGTTCATTAAGGCCTTATGGGGGTCTGTATTAACCACCATGAGTTATATTGTTAATTATCCCTTATGGGGGTCTGTATTTACCACCATGAGTGACGGGCTTAATTAAGGCCTTATGGGGGTCTGTATTGACCTTTATGAGTGACGGGGTTAATTAAGGCCTTATGGGGGTCTGTATTGACCACCATGAGTTATAGGGTTAATTAAGGCCTTATGGGGGTCTGTATTGACCTTCATGAGTGACGGGGGTTAATTAAGGCCTTATGGGGGTCTGCATTGACCTTCATTTGTGACTGGATTAATTAAGTGCTTATGGGGGTCTGTATTAACCGCCATGAGTGACGGGCTTAATTAAGGCCTTATGGGGGTCTGTATTGACCACCATGAGTTATAAGGTTAATTAAGGTCTTATGGAGATCTGTATTGACCACCATGAGTTATAGGGTTAATTAAGGCCTTATGGGGGCCTGTATTGACCTTCATGAGTGACGGGGGTTAATTAAGGCCTTATGGGGGTCTCTATTGACCGCCATGAGTGACGGGCTTAATTAAGGCCTTATGAGGGTCTGTATTGACCACCATGAGTTATAGGGTTAATTAAGGCCTTATGGGGGTCTGTATTGACCACCATTAGTTATAGGGTTAATTAAGGCCTTATGGGGGCCTGTATTGATCTTCATGAGTGACAGGGGTTAAATAAGGCCTTATGGGGGTCTGTATTGACCTCCATGAGTGACAGGCTTAATTAAGGCCTTATGGGGGTCTCTATTGACCTTCATGAGTGACGGCGTTAAATAAGGTCTTATGGGGGTCTGTATTGACCTTCATGAGTGACAGGGTTAATTAAGGCCTTATGGGGGTCTGCATTGACATTCATGAGTGACGGGATTAATTAAGTGCTTATGTGGGTCTGTATTGACCGCCATGAGTGACGGGCTTAATTAAGACCTTATGGGGGTCTGTATTGACCACCATGAGTTATAGGGTTAATTAAGGCCTTATGGGGGTCTGTATTGACCACCATGAGTTATAGGGTTAATTAAGGCCTTATGAGGGCCTGTATTGACCTTTATGAGTTACGGGGGTTAATTAAGGCCTTATGGGGGTCTGTATTAACCATCATAAGTGACGGGCTTAATTAAGGCCTTATGGGGGTCTGTATTGACCTTTATGAGTGACGGGGTTAATTAAAGCCTTATGGGGGTCTGTATTGACCACCATGAGTTATAGGGTTAATTAAGGACTTATGGGGTTCTGCATTGACCTTCATGAGTGAAGGGATTAATTAAGTGCTTATGGGGGTTTGTATTGACTGCCATGAGTGACGGGCTTAATTAAGGCCTTATGGGGGTCTGTATTGACCACCATGAGTTATATTGTTAATTATCACTTATGGGGGTCTGTATTGACCACCATGAGTGACGGGCTTAATTAAGGCCTTATGGGGGTCTGTATTGACCTTTATGAGTGACAGGGTTAATTAAGGCCTTATGGGGGTCTGTATTGACCTTTATGAGTGACGGGGTTAATTAAGGCCTTATGGAGGTCTGTATTGACCACCATGAGTTATAGGGTTAATTAAGGACTTATGGGGGTCTGCATTGACCTTCATGAGTGACGGGATTAATTAAGTGCTTATGGGGGTCTGTATTGACTGCCATGAGTGACGGGCTTAATTAAGGCCTTATGGGGGTCTGCATTGACCTTCATGAGTGACGGGATTAATTAAGTGCTTATGTGGGTCTGTATTGATCGCCATGAGTGACGGGCTTAATTAAGGCCTTATGGGGGTCTGTATTGACCACCATGAGTTATAGGGTTAATTAAGGCCTTATGGGGGTCTGTATTGACCACCATGAGTTATAGGGTTAATTAAGGCCTTATGAGGGCCTGTATTGACCTTCATGAGTGACGGGGGTTAATTAAGGCCTTATGGGGGTCTGTATTGACCACCATAAGTGACGGGTTAAATTAAGGCCTTATGGGGTTCTTTATTGACCTTCATGTGTGACGGGGTTAATTAAGGCCTTATGGGGGTCTGTATTGACATCCATGAGTTATAGGGTAAATTAAGGCCTTATGGGGGTCTGTATTGACCTAGATGAGTGACGGGGTTAATTAAGGCCTTATGGGGGTCTGTATTGACAACCATGAGTGACGGGCTTAATTAAGGCCTTATGGGGGTCTGTATTGCCCACCATCAGTTATAGGGTTAATTAAGGCCTTATGGGGGGCATTTTTTCATAGTCATATCGCAAAGCAGGCTGCGAGAGATTCGGTACTTGCAAACAGCAGAAAAACTGCCTTTTGCGAGCACCGAGAGAACTACGAGGGATAATTTAATAGTGCCCTATGTGTTTATTTGTGTGTATATACAAAAACACTAGGAGAAGAAAACATTTACAGTGAAAGGGTTTTCATCTTTAACACCAGAGACACGCTTAACTTAAAAAAATGGGTTTTGGGCATTTTACAGTTTCATGTGAATTTCTCTATTTCTTATGTTTATTTTTGTATTATTGTGTTTAGATATTTATGTTTTTCTTCATGGCTACATGGCTACAGGTAACCGAGCACTGCTTTGGTCACCCTTTGATTGATTATGAAGGTTACTCCATTTCTTCTGGGGTATTCTTGACCACAGTAGAAGATCTGGTGGTTGTCTGATGTAAAATGTCTCATTCCAGTCCATTTGAGTTCACTAATTTCCAGGATATCAATGTTTACTCTTTTATTTCATGGCTGTCTTTGTCCAGATTGCATTTGTTCTAATATTCCAGGTTCCTCTGCTGACCTGTTATTTGTAGCATTGGACTTTCCTTTCCCCTCCAGACACATCTGCAGCTGGTTGTCCTCTTGGTTTTGGCCCAACCACGTCATTACCACTTCTGTTGCTACTCATACTCACTCTCTGCTCTTCCCCATTAATGTGATAGGCACCTTCTGACCTGAGGGACTCATCCTCCTGTGCTATATTGTTACTAGCGACTTACCCATCAAACATGGCGGCAATACAATTTTAAGCCTGGCAATGCTGTTTGCCACACAATGCAAGGCTCTCCCCCATCTAACTTGCAGGCCTCGAGATGAGTGCCTTCATCGGACATTGCGAGCCTCTCCCCCCTCTACTTTAAGAACCTACTTTACGTCAAAGACGCTCATCGCAGACCCCGCAATTAGTGACCTTGCCGCTCATTGCACAGCGCGGCATGCACTGCGTTCATTTCCTTAACCTTGTCACTTATGGCAGGCCTCGCAATAAGCGCCTTCTGCGCTCATTGCGAGCCTCTACCCACCCTTGTGTCTCTTTCCCCCCTTCCGTGTCTCACCCTCCTCTCCCTCCTCTGTGTCTCTTTTATCCCCCTCTTCCTCCCCTGTGTCTCTTCCCCCCTCTCCCTCCCCTGTGTCTCTTCCCTCCTCTCCCTTCCCTGTGTCTCCTTCCCCCCTCTCTCTTCCATGTGTCTCCTTCCCCCATCTCCATCCCCTGTGTCACTTTTCCCCCACTCCCTCCCCTGCGTCTCTTTCCATCCTCTACCTCCCCTGTCTTCTTCCCCATATCTATCCACTGTGTCTCCTTCCCCCATCTCCCTCCACTGTTTTTCCTTTCCCACATCTCCCTCCACTGTGTCTCCTTCCACCATCTCCCTCCACTGTGTCTCCTTGCCTTCCCCCATCTCCCTCCCCTGTGTCTCCTTCCCACCATCTCTCTCCACTGTGTTTCCTTCCCCCATCTTTCTCCCATGACTCCTTTCCCCCTCCCCTATTTCTCTTTCCCCCCCTCCCCTGTGTCTCATCCCCCCTCTCCCTCCTCCTCCCCTGTCTCCGCCCCACTCTTCCCCCCTCTCCCTCCCCTGTGTCTCCTTTCTCCCCCCTCTCCCCTGTGTCTCATCCCCCCTCTCCCTCCTCCTCCCCTCTGTCTCCGCCCCACTCTTCCCTCCTCTCCCTCCCTGTGTTTCCATTTCTCTCCCTCCCCATGTCTCATGTGATGATCTGCAGACGAGCTGTGTAGATTTGGTCTTTCTTTTAGAAGATCTGTATTGAAAGAAGATTTTTTATAGTCTGACAATATTCCAACTCCAGTTTAGGTTTCTCTTTATAAACCAAGTGCATTATGTGTGTGTTTTAGCCTAGGCCCAAAAAGCCCCGGCTTTAGGAAGCACATTTTCTGAGGGCAGCAGGTTACCTGAAGTTGCCAAGTAGTACAATCGAATAAACATAAAGGTGAAATATTTTTAGTCTGTTTACTTTTTGCTTTCTAAATCCATTGACCGCATTGCTATGTTTCTCCCTAAACTTACCTCCTTAACTTAGAAAAAAACAAAAACCCAGGATGAAGAAATTGGGCAATAAGTCCTCTCCAGGAAAAAGTGGCGAAGGGCACTTCGTCACACATCTCCCCTTTGGGGGGAAGTCTAACCAGGCCCCTGGATATTTCGCTGTGGTGATGGGGCAACACGCTGAGGGGACTTGAGGGGCAGAAGCCAGCGGCACTCTGCCCTGATGCCAGCTCTTCTGCTGGTATAACCTGCAGGACATCCTGCTCTGTACAAGGGACAAAGGGAGGGCAGAGGCCGACTGCACTCTGCCCCGCTGTCAGCTCTTCTGATGGGGTACTTGGGACATATTCTGGCTCAGTAGCCAGGGAAAGGTGGGGGTCAGTGGGGGTTAACATTTCCTCTGTTAACCCTGAGGCCACATTAGGAGTTTGCTGGGGAGGGGAATTTGTACTTACCCCCTCCTCCGGTTGTCCCAGTGAGGGTAGTTGGGGATCTGGACAGGCTCCCTGGGGTTCACAATGCCGCTGGGGGGGGACGACGACACCTTCGGCCCCCTGGGGTACACACTGCCGCTGGGGAGGAAGGACGGCACCTTCTGCTCCCTGGGATACACACTGCCCTATGGGGGGGAAGGACGACACCTTCTGCTCCCTGGGATACACACTGCCGCTGGGGAGGAAGGACGACACCTTCAGCTCCCTGGGGTACACTCTGCCGCTGGGGAGGAAGGACGGCACCTTCTGCTCCCTGGGATACACACTGCCCTATGGGGGGAAGGACGACACTTTCGGCCCCCTGGGGTACACACTGCCGCTGGGGAGGAAGGACGGCACCTTCTGCTCCCTGGGGTACACACTGTCGCTGGGGAGGAATTGACGGCACCTTCTGCTCCCTAGGGTACACACTGCCGCTGGGGAGGAAGCAAGACACCTTCTGCTCCCTGGGATACACACTGCCGCTGGGGGGGATGGACGACACCTTCGGCCCCCTGGGGTACACACTGCCGCTGGGGAGGAAGGACGGCACCTTCTGCTCCCTGGGGTAAACACTGTCGCTGGGGAGGAAGGACGACACCTTCTGCTCCCTGGGGTACACACTGCCGCTGGGGAGGAAGGACGGCACCTTCTGCTCCCTGGGGTACATACTGCCGCTGGGGAGCAAGGACGGCACCTTCTGCTCCCTGGGATACACACTGTCGCTGGGGAGGAACGACGGCACCTTCTGCTCCCTGGAGTACACACTGCCGCTGGGGAGGAAGGACGGTACCTTCTGCTCCCTAAGTTACACACTGTCGCTGGGGAGGAAGGACGGAACCTTCTGCTCCCTGGGATACACACTGTCGCTGGGGAGGAAGGACGGCACCTTCTGCTCCCTGGGATACACACTGTCGCTGGGGAGGAAGGACGGCACCTTCTGCTCCCTGGGATACACACTGTCGCTGGGGAGGGGAATTAGAGCGAGTATTCCACGTGGAGCGGTTTCTGTTTCTGGGACAGTCTCTCTGCATGTGGCCCTGCTGGTTACACGTGTGGCACCTGATGTACCGTGGAGGGGTTTGGTAGTTCCCACCACCCGGACGCAGTGCTGGGGGGGGGGGGGGGGGGTTAATGGTGGGAGGTGGGTTAGCAGCTCCCAAGATGGACCGCTCCCGTGCCCACTGCTTTTCCATTATGTATTCGTGGACATCTGTCATTAACCATTCCAAGGTTATTGTGGGAAGCGTAACTGGGAAAAAGGCCAGTCTGCTTTGGAGTTCTCTTCCAAACTCAGTCTGTGTGCTGTCCGTAAGAGGTGCTGTAGCCGCTGCCCGGTCTCCCTCCATGAGTTCCTTTCTGTCTGCATCCCTGTAGTCCGCGGCCGCCTCCTCCTCCTCATCATGGAACGCTGTCCGCAAACTAGCCGGTTCTATCCTGCTGTAGCCAGGGGCGCTGTACGGATACTAGCGTTGCCCTCAATTTGTAACTCCACTGAATGGTGTCTCCTGTAGCTGTCCTTCTGACCGTGGGAATATTTCCGCCACTTGCCACCAAATGTAACGGAGTTGGAACACGCAGTCCAATATCTCCGCTGGTATACGGTAAAATATCCAAGAAGCACTACAGTCTCACCATCCCCAACCTCCCATATTGAATGACACTCAATTGGGAGTCAAATAATACTGTCTTTATTTTGTTGTGCAGAAATATATATACACATCTCTTCCCACAGGCAATACACCAACCTATTTACACTGCACACTTGCCACATTGCTGACACTTTTTCCTCAGATGATCAACAGACCAACTGGACATTTTCAGATGCAGGTAAATACAAATAGATTGTTAGCTCTTCAGAATATTGATTGCTGCATATTACATATAAAGAGGTAAAGTATATTAATGTATTAATTCATATGACTTTAATAATTCACTGTACTCACATTTTTTTGTTGTTGTACACTGTACTTATATATCTGTCTTTGCGATGAGCACCAAAGGTGATCGATGCAAAGTAGGACAAATGAAATACACGAGGGGAGAGGCTCACAATCAGCACCGAAGGCCCACAGAGGAGCAAAAGCCTTACATTGTGTGGTAAATAGCATCGCCATGCCTTACAATTTTATTGCCGTCATTTTTGACGGACATATCTTGCAAATGATAGCAAATCTGAGTTGCAATTAAGAGTATCATCCAGGTTCAAGCCTAAATGTCAGATGTTAGAAATGCACACAAAACAATATCTTATTCATCATACTGATGACATATACCTATCTTTTCTCTATTTTAGCATCAATGAGGTCTCGGTCCAGTGGCAAGCCAGAGGCGGGGGCGTCGGCTCCATCTGAGCAGGAAGTGGAGGAGCAAGCCCCCGCCCAGCAGGAACTGGTGCAGGGGGAGGAGGAGAAAAGTGGAGCCAAGGGCCCTGGTTCATAGGAGGAGGATGTAATATGGCTGGTGGGGTCAACATCTGGCCCTCCGGCCACACCTCCGGGATTCAACCCCACTATCCCCCTCCTCCAGAGACTGAGCATATCGCCAGGGCCCTCCCTCTGGAGTGATGACACCTGCCATCCACCACCTCCTCTCCCCCACAGCAGTGCGCTGGACTGGCTGCCACTGCCAACACAGGGCCCAACCCCACCACCTCCAATACTGCAACACCGTCCAGCTGGGCACCAGACCCTCCCCACAACAACACCTCCTCGCCACGCCACTCCCCAGGTGTCTCCATCCCCAACATCAGGCCATGCTGCGCAGGCATGTCCGTCAATCATGCAGAGATAATGCACAGCCTGGCAAGGCACAATGGGGTGGAGAGGAGGCACAACCTAATGACTGAGTTCTACCTAGCCGTGCTGCTCAGGATTGGGGCGATTCCAGGCGGTAAAAGCTGAGCCATGCAACGCGCTCTGGTCCCCAGCCCCACCTACTCCACCCCTGAGGCATCCCCCGGCAGCCCTGCCCCTCCTCTTCATGTCTCCACCACTGCAGATGCCACTGCCTCCAGGGGGGTTGCCTCCCCCTGCCCCCACACCGTCATCAGGGAAATGGTTGCCAGCCACTGGGGATTTGGGACCTGTGCCTAGGCGGAGGAGGACCTAGGGGCTGCACAAATGTGTGTGCCTTCTCAACAGCACTCCTCAGTGACCATCTATTGGTCACAATGTTAACCTAATCTAGCCTGGCTACAGAGTTTTGGATCTTGGCCTATGTGATGGTGATATTTTGTATGCCGATGCCTACCTCCCATCACATGATGCATGATTCTCTTCTCGGTGGACACATAGGGTCCTGTTTAACATTTCACCAATTGATGGTCACTTAGGAATTCTGTTGTGAAGATGCTGCAGTTCCTATATATTTTAAGGCCTAATTTTGTAGGTTTAGTCTTTTCTTTTTAGATACAATTCAGATCCATGCAGGCATCTTCTGCATCTGCAAGCATTGTGAAGGTGTAAGATTTTTCTAGTATCTCTCAGGTAGACTCCTTCAACGACAGCCCCTCCTTAATGTGTAGCTCCCAAAATCTTAAAGCTATCATATAGCCGGATACCTAGGACATTATTGTTGTTAGCTTAAATGTAGACTAATAACGCTATGGCGGTGGACTTGCAATGTCTCACAATGGCATGTTAATCAAGCCAGCATTGATATATTCACTACTGCAGCCCATGATCCTGACCTCAATATCGATCTGAGAGCAGATCCTTGGGTCTGATGTAAGTAACAGTGAATCTGGCTGCTGACATTTGTGTCATTTCCGTACTAATGGGTATTTTTCCCTATTCCTGATTATCCAGAGACCTAGCTAATAGTTAGTAATGCTTGCAGATAGGAATCAGGTAAATTGGTATATTGTTGCAGTCACAGTATTTAGCACTGTTCTGTTCATGCATGTTGATTAGTTGTTTTTATCCTCCTCCGCCTTTTTTTAGTTGACCACTTCTTTCACTTCAAAGAAAAGGGAGGGCAGATTTATAGTGCAAAGGAGGAAAACTTTATACAAATATATTATTTTATATTCTTTATTTTTCCCACTGACATTTTGGAGACAATAATAATAATTATGAGTCAGTCCAGTGGCAACCTCACTCAGTGTACATCCTGTCATATGTATGCAATACTGGAACAGATGATCCAGGGTCCATACCTCTGTGAGAGGTGTGAGCATATTGCCTCTCTGGAAGCTCAAATTGGAGATCTGGTGCGGAGAATTGCAGCACTTAGTGATATTGCTCCACTGGAAAGGGGGTTGGTGCTCACTGAGCACAGTTTAGCTGGGCCTAGCATGGAGGGCGGAGCTGGGGCTAGTGAGGATGTCCAGGGAGGTAGCTGGGTTACAGTTTCAAGGGGAAGCAGGGGGAACAGGAGGAGGCAGGCCAGTTCTGAGTTGGCAAACACCAACAGATTTGCCAGATTGAGTGAAACTGTTGGGGATGTCCATTCAGGAATGGCAATGCCAGATAGAGCTGTTCCCTCTAACAGCCGGGAGAACGGCTCTACTGGAGGAGAGGGAGGGCAGAATAGGCAGAGCAACAGACAGGTTTTGGTTGTAGGGGACTCTATTATTAGGAAGGTAGACAGGGTGATTTGTCACCCAGATCCCAGGGTGCTCGGGTTCGTCATGTTGTGGACCGGGTAGACAAATTATTGGAAGGGGCTGGAAATGAACCGGCGGTCTTGGTACATATTGGTACCAATCACAAAGTTAGTGGAAGATGGAGTGTCCTAAAGAATGATTTTAGAGAACTAGGTAATAAGCTGAAGGCAAAGACCTCAAAGGTAGTATTTTCTGAGATACTACCAGTACCACGTGCTAGCCCAGGGAGGCAGAAGGAGCTTAGGGAGGTTAATGCATGGCTAAAGATGTGGTGCACTAAGGAGGGGTTTGGGTTTTTAGAGTAATGGGCTGACTTCTCACTTCGGTACAATCTCTACAGTAGGGATGGATTGCACCTTAATGATGAGGGAGCTTTTGTACTAGGGGATAGGATGGTAGAAAGGCTGGAGGAGTTTTTAAACTAGTAGGTGGGGGGGAGGGACTAGATATAAGTAATGGGGTAGAAAGTGTAGAGGGTATAAGGGATGAATTAACAACTCATAGGGGAGGAGATGGGAGGAGGGGCAGTAGTAGTAGTCAATAGGGAGCTAGTACTAAGTAATTCAAGTACAATGGCAGGCACTTCCGAACTACAGACTCATAACATAAGGTGTATGCTTGCTAATGCCAGAAGTTTGCCAGGAAAAATGGGAGTTAGAATTATTAGCAATTAATGAAAAATGGGATTTAATAGGCATTACTGAAACGTGGTGGGATGAATCTCATGACTGGACTGTTAATCTGGATGGTTATAACCTATTTAGGAAAGACAGAGGCAATGTTAAATGAGGAGGAGGGATTTGTCTGTATGTTAAGCCTGAATTTAAGCCTATAGTCAGAGAAGATATTTATTGTGGACCTAGTGATAAAGCTAAATGTTTGTGGGTAGAGTTAAATAGCGGAGCAGCAAATTCCAAAAGAATATTAGTAGGAGTATGCTATAAACCCCCAAATATAGCTGAAAGTTAGGAAATACATTTATTGTTGCAGAATGAAAATGCAGCTAAGCATGGTCAAGTTCTAATAATGGGAGAGTTTAATTACCCTGATATAAACTGGATAAATTAGACCAGCAGTTCATCTAAGGGGAGCAGGTTCTTGAGTACACTCAGGGATCATTATCTGGCCCAGGTTGTACAAGAGCCTACTAGAAATGAAGCTATCTTAGATTGACTCATCACAAATAATATTGATATAGTATCAAATGTTGGAATAGGGCAACCTTTGGGAAACAGTGATCACAACACAGTCTCGTTTGAGATTGAATTAAAAAAACTAAATTTTAAGGGGCCAACGAAAACTCTTAATTTTAAAAGGGCAGATTTTAACGGTCTAAGGGCAGCAATACAAAGTATAGACTGGGACAGAGAACTGGCAGGTAAAAATACTGAACATAAATGGACAACATTTAAATCCTTACTAAATATACATACACATCGGCATATAAGTGAATACAAGTAAAAGGAGTAAATCCCATCCAATGTGGCTTAACAATGATTTAAAGATCAAGATACAGAGTAAAAAACAGGCATTTAAATTATACAAACAATAGGGGACAGAGACTGCCTTACAGGAATACAAGGAAATCGACAAGGCTTGCAAAAGGGCTATTAGACTGGCTAAAATAGAAAATAAAAAATGTATTGCAAAAGAGAGTAAGACTAACCCTAAAATATTTTTTAAGTATATTAATGGGAAGAAGGCGAGGAAGGAAGCTATAGGAACATTACAATGTGACACAGGCCGTCTGATAATTAGTGACCAAGAAAAGGCAGATGAGCTAAATAGGTTCTTTTCTTCGGTATACACAAATGAGGTACCAGTGGTTGGGACATGGCAACATAATGGGGCTACACTACCTTTGCCAAATAATTGGTTAACACAGGAAGTAATCCAAAAGAGGTTGGAAAAAATAAATGTTAATAAAGCCCCGGGTCCTGATGGAATACATCCAAGGGTACTAAGGGAACTGGGTTCTGTAATAGCCAAACCATTATATTTCATTTTTCAAGATTCACTCAACACAGGGTCTCTACCAGATGACTGGAGAAAAGCTGATGTGAAACCTATATTTAAAAAGGGAGCAAAAGGAAATCAAGGGGAATTAAAGACCAGTGAGCCTCACTTCTGTAGTGGGGAAGCTTTTAGAAGGGTTAATAAGGGATAATATACACGAATATGTCTATTTGAACAGGATTATAAGTAGGAGTCAACATGGATTTATGAGGGATAGGTCATGTCAAACAAATCTAAATAGTTTCTATGAGGAGGTTAGTAGGAACCTGGATCAAGGCAACTCAGTGGAGGTAGTCTTTTTGGATTTTGCAAAGGCTTTTGATACAGTGCCACATGGGAGGCTATTGTGCAAACTAAGAGATACAGGAGTTGCAGTAAATATCTGCTCATGGATTGAGAGCTGGCTAAAAGACAGGAAGCAAAGGGTTGCTGTAAATGGAACATACTCCGATTGGACTAATGTGGTAAGTGGGGTTCCTCAGGGTTCAGTATTAGGTCCTCTCCTTTTTAACATATTTATTAATGACTTAGAGGTAGGATTGGAGTGTGGTGTCTCCATTTTCGCTGATGACACGAAGTTGTGCAAGGTAATTAAATCAGATAGTGATGTGCTTTCCCTCCAAAGGGATTTACATAAAATTGAGGAATGGGCATCTAATTGGCAGATGAGACTTAATACGAATAAATGTAAAGTTATGCATCTGGGAAGGAAAAATAGCCATGCAATTTATAATCTTAATGGAGCAAATCTAGGTGTATCAGATATTGAAAGGGATTTGGGAGTGCTTGTGGACAACCACCTAGGTAACAGTGCTCAAAGCCAAGCAGCAGCTGCAAAGGCAAATAAAATATTAGCATGTATTAGGAAGGGTATAGAAGCCAGGGAAGCAAATATAATTCTGCCACTATACAAATCTCTAGTACGCCCTCATTTGGAATATGGAGTACAATTTTGGGCACCACTTCATAAAAAGGACATTTTAGAGTCAGAAAAGGTACAGAGGAGGGCAACAAAACTAATAAGGGGAATGGAGGGGCTAAGTTATGAAGAAAGACTAACCAAATTAAACTTATTTTCTCTAGAAAAAAGGCGTCTAAAAGGAGATATGATTACCTTATATAAATACATCCAGGGTCAATATAAAGATTTGTCAAGGGAGCTTTTTGTGCCAAGAGGTTTTCAACTGACAAGAGGACATCTCTTGAGGTTAGAAGTAAAAAGATTCCACCTTAAAGAAAGAAAAGGGTTCTTCACAGTAAGGGTGGTGAATCTGTGGAATTCTCTACCAGAGGAGGTGGTGACAGTGGATTCGATAGATAGCTTTAAAAGGGGACTGGATTTATTTCTAATTAAAAAGGGAATTCAGGGTTATCATGGATAATAAGAGAGGCAGTATTGATCCAGGGAGAAGTCCGGTCGCCGGTGTCTGGGATAAGGAGGGACTTTATTTTATTTTTATTTTTTTATACAACTAATTAAGTAATAGTTAATCCGCATATTGCAGATCGGAGGAGATCTTGATGGACTGAAGGTTTTTTTTCAACCTTAAATACTATGTAACTATGTAACTATATATAATGGGAGGTCACCAAATGGGAATGGGTATAAATCTTGGCACATGGTCATCAGCAATGGTGTGGGGCTTTCCAGGATGGGCGTAGTGGAGATGGAGGGGAGTTGGCTCTGCACAGCCACCATGTGTTTTTGTGGGCCATCCTGATGTGTTAGAGTACATTATTATCACTGTCTGAACCTAATTTATGTACATCGCTACGGAATATGTTGGCGCATTATAAATAAACTATAATAATGAGTGTGGTGTATGTTCCCCTCGTCCCCTTCAGCATTGCTAAGTGGTGGTGGTGGTAAAGGGGCTTGTGTACCTGAATGAAGCTGTGAGCTATACCATGTAGGGCTACTGTAGGTGGGCAGGTCATAGCAGAGAGATCAGATAAATCACAGAGAAGGAACTGGCAACCCACTCTAGTATCTTTGGCATGCAAACCTTGTGGATACGCACAAACAGAGACATTAGTAGGTGTGCTGCAGTCCATAGGGTCACAGACAGTCGGACACAACTGAGGGAGTCAACAACCATATGTGAAATGTTCCCCTGGAATTTATATATGCCATGTGGCGGTGTGATTTGGCTACTATTTGTTGTCCCAATGTAGATGTGATGAGTAAGATATATATATATATATATATATATATATATATATATATATAAAAGATTATCTTTGTATTTTTTGGGTCCACATTAGAGCCTCTGTGAGAGAGAAAGGGTTAATATGTCAGCCATTTGCATGTATTTGTGTTGCAATGTAATGTGGTAGTGTGTCTTTAATAGCTTTCTGCATGTTGCAGCATGGCTTTTCACATTGGCATACGCATGACCATTCCAACATATGAGAAAAAGAAAATTTTATTTTTTGCTATATTTGCTAGTTGGGAGTTGTTGTGCATGTAATTGTAATGCCTTTGTCATGCCCAGGGCCTGACTGGACTGTTTTACACTATAGCCTGGGCCTGACTGGCCAGAGTTACCCTGATTTTATTATTATGGTTATGTATTTCTTAGTGCTTATGGTTAAAATATGATTACACTGTTATACTGTATGTATGTTGGTTTATGTATTATGTTTCATGTTATAGGAATTGTTGTAAAGAAACATATTAGCTAGTCTGCAGGCTATTGCACCAGCCTATTATGTTACAATGTTGTTATCTGGTGATAACTCATTAGGCCCACCTAAATAGAATCAACAGGATGAAATTAACAATCTGATCTCATCAGAAGTACAGGGGTTCACAGATTAACGTGGACGTTAAAATTTGCGAGAAGATCTTAGTGAATAGATTGAAAACTATAATTAACAAGGTAATCCACTGGGATCAAACTGGGTTCGTCCCAGGCCGTCAAGCCTCCAACAACTCCAGATGAATGATCGATATTTTGAACTATGTTAAGGACAATGATCTTCCCATATTGACCCTGTCATTGGACACCGAAAAGGCCTTTGATAGGGTCAATTGGGAATTTCTGCAGGCAGTCCTTTTGAAATAGGGATCTGAGGAGTTTGCCTCAAAGTCAGTAAAAGCCCTATACACAAATCCAACTGCATTTGTTGCGAGCCCTGACTTTGAGTCAAACAAGTTCAAAAGAGGTAACGGCACCCGTCAGGGATGTCTGTTATCTCCATTACTATTTATCCTATTTATGAAGCCTTTGGCGACATATATAGACTGCAAAGAAATTGAGGGCGTGATTATAGATCAGGAGGAATTTCAGTTTATGGGATTCGCTGACGATATTATTATAACTATGACCAACCCGGAGAAAACCTGTCATAAATTACAGGAAATACTAGAGGAGTTTGGTAGACTATCCTACTTTAAGATTAACAGATCGAAATCAGATACTTTGATAAAAGGCATAAAGCCGGAAGCCAAACAAATATTGGAGAAAGTATTCATTTTCAATTGGAAATCTGAATATATTGTTCACTTGGGGAAAAAATTCTCATTTAAAGTGAGTAACAGCTATAAAGATAACTTAAATGAGATAATGAAGAAAATCAGACCCATTCTGAGCAACTGGAGATCTCTTAATTTATCTTGGTCAGAATTGCTGCTATCAATATGAGCATTATTCCAAAAATTACTTACCGCTTGAGATCAATACCAGGTAGTATACCAAATAACTACCTAAAACTAATCCAGGATAAGCTTGACAAATTTATATATGGGGGGGGGGGGGGGGGGGGGGGAACAGAATTAGGAAAAGTCTTGTGTGTAAGAAATTAGAAAAAGGAGGCCTAAATACCCCCTGTATAAAATATATAATACGCCCAAAAGATAAAACTAGATGGTTGGTGTTGGAAGAGGCCCTTATAAGAGAGACCCCGATGAAATATTTACTTGGCAATCTTCCAAAAAAATTAAATGCACTTTTAAGATTTTGGTATAAAAATAAAGAGAGATTGCAAATATCAAACTTCCCATCATTAGCTACACCTATTGATCTCTTTTATACAAAAGATCTCTCTTCAGCATTCTCCATCTTGCGAAGCAGGGGCGTTACCTTAGTTTCTGAATTATATAAAAAGAACAACCTTTTAACTTTTTCAGAGATGCAGAAGAAATTTGAGATCACAAAATGTACCTGGCTAAATTATGAAAGCTTGAAACAAACTTTAATTACCTTGGATTAAAAAATCAACTAATAATTAAGGGAGTAAAATCACATATTATTTCTAAATGTAGTAAGATTAGAGACAGCTCCCTTTATTAAAAGTATAGGAATTAAAGGATGGGAAGTAGATCTTGGAATGAACTTAGATGAAACTGCTTGGAGGGGAATTATAAAAATTGCTAAGAAATCAGCACTTAACACAGCATATCTGGAACTGTTCTTTAAATAAATGCATAAGTGACACTTTTCTCACGTTAGAATGTCAAAAATTAACTAACAAGGCGAACATCTATGTTGGAAACATTGTGGTATACAAGGCACTTAAGCCCATGTTTGGTGGGAGTGCGAGAAAATACACAAGATGTAGGCGGAAATATGTCTGTTATTATCTAAAGTGATCGATAAACATATTCCTTGTAGCCCACAATTGGTCCTTTTTCATATGGATCTGGAGCACCTACCATACGCTGATAGATATCTGATATGTCATATCCTATTGGGAGCTAAATGGCTAATGGTGAAATACTGGAACTTACCTTCAGTTCCCACAACAAAATAATTAATTCATGCCATTAGCCTTAATAGGGATCTGACATATAATTTGACCTGGTTAGTCCCTTTGAAGCAAACTTTCCACATTAACTGGACAAAGTGAGATAGATACCTTAACTCTGCTAAAATTTGAAGAAGGTATGTTCTAGGGGAAAAAAAGTGGAACCTTCATTTTGTAGGATTGTATGATTGTTAAATGTTATGTATGTTATTTTGTAACAGCTCCTGGGCGTGGTTCCTGTGTACGGTCCATCTTCTGCTATCAGAGGTGTACAAGGACCAATTGAAGTAGCAGATTTTGACAGCCTTCCATTGCTTTCCCTATATTAAAGTGCATTGGTGTCTTTATATTGTCATTTGCAGTGTTACAAACTAGTCTGTAAAACCTTTGCCTTTGTAAACCCTATTTGGAACCCGTAAGCTTTGGCCCGCCATTTGGCGTTTGCAAGCTTGATTGCAGCTGTGGTGTTGAGCTATTTCTGCAATTGAATAGCTTTGTGCGATTTTCTAGATCGGAAGTCTTGCGGCATTGAAAGATCAAAGGCTTCGGGAGGCTGTAAGTTACAGGTTGAACCATCACCGTTTTTTCAAGGCCGTAACTTGTAACTAGAGATGTCGCGAATAGTTCGCCGGCGGACTGTTCCCGGCGAACATAGCATAATTCGACCCGCCCCCAATACTTTATAATTGAGCAAACTTTGACCCTGCATGTCACAGTCAGCAGACACATTCCAGCCAATCAGCAGCATACACTCCCTTCCAGACCCTTTAACCTCATGGACAGCAGCCATTTTGGAATCATAACTAACTTGCAGTCTTACTGAGAGGAGGGAGAGTGTAGGTGATACTGCATCAATAGGGAAAACCATAGCTAGGCAAGTTTATTCAGTGTCCAGTGCAGTGCTGAAGGACTCTTGTGCCTTATTATTATTATTAATATTACTACTGTATAATGTGTAGATGTACCAGCTGGGCATGCTCTTGTGCATTATTATTATTATTATTATTATTATTATTATTATTATTATTATTATTATTATTATTATTATTATTATATAATGTGTAGATGTACCGGCTGGGCATGCTCTTGTGCATTATTATTATTATTATTAGTAAAATAATAATAATAATAATAATGCACAAGAGCATGCCCAGCCAGTACTTCTACACATTATATAGTAATAATAATAATAATACACAAGAGCATGCCCAGCCGGTACATCTACACATTATATAGTAATAATAATAATAATAATAATGTAGAAGAGCATGCCCAGCCGGTACATCTACACATTATATACTAATAATAATAATAATAATAATAATAATAATAATGCACAAGAGCATGCCCAGCCTGTACATCTACACATTATATAGTAATAATAATAAGAATAATAATAAAGCACAAGACCTCCCCTGTGTCTCCCCCCCACTCCCCCATGTGTCTCTCCCCCCCCCCCTCTCCCCTGTGTCTCCCCCCCCCACTCCCTCCCATGTGTCTCTCTCCCCCCCTCTCCCCTGTGTCTCTCCCACCCTTCCCTGTGTCTCTACCCCCTCTCCCTTCTCATGTGTTTCTTTCCCCCCTCCCCTGTGTCTTTCCCCCCTTCCCTCTCCCCTGTGTCTCTACCCCTTCTCCCTTCCCCTGTGTTTCTTCCCCCCTCCTTTGTGTCTTTACCCCCTTTCCTCTCCCCGGTGTCTCCTCACCACTCCCTCCCATTAGTCTCTTCCCCCCTCTCCCCTGTGTCTCTACCCCCCACTCTCTCCTGTGTCTCTCCCCCCTCCCATGTGTCTCTTCCCCTCACCTCTCCCCTACCCTGTTTCTCTTCCCTCTTCTGCCCTGTGTCTTCCTCCCCCTCTCCACTGTGTCTTCCTCCCCCTCTCCCCTCTCCTGTGTCTTCCTATCCTTCTCCCCTGTGTTTCCTCCCCCTCTCCCCTCCCCTGTTAGCTTCTATACGCATACATACATACGATAAGAAATCTGGGGGGGGGGGGGAGGTTACCCCTTATCCCCCCCCCCCAGTTCCAACACCCATGTGTACTGTATAATATTGTATTGCATTATGTTATATTATATCACTAGCGACTTGCCTGGCACAAATGACGGGGCAATAAAGTTTGAAGCCATGGCAATGCTGTTTGCCACACAATGTGATGCTTTTTGTATTCTGAGGTCCTTCGGCACTCATTGTGAGCCTCTTCCCTCGTTTCCTTCATGTTTCGTGCTTTGCAACGATCAATCTTCGGCGCTCATCGCAAAGACAGATATATAAGTACAGTGTTAAATATATAATTTTTTGTGTGCAGTGTAAATAAAAAAATGTATTCAGGTCTCAGAGCATAATAAAGTGATTTAGATTTGTAACTGCTTTGAGAGTGCTATCGCTGGCAGCCAATGAGCAGTAATCCAGATATATAACTGCAGAGTAAAAAGTAAAACATTTTAGTGTAGTGTAAAGTCTACATTTTTATTTTCCATTACTAATTAATACTTATTAAATGAATGCACGATAATAACTATTGTGAATGAACAAATGTACTAGGAAGTGCGAAGCGTTAATGTATGTAAAGTAACGGTAGTGTAATATATGCTATTAAGCGTATTTTTTTATAGATATTTTTTTTTATAATAATTAATTAATTAATTACTGAAATACTTTACCTATTTGTAATTAATATATCCAGTGATCAATATCCTGAAGAGCTAACAATCAGTTTTGATTTTCCTGCAGCTTACAGTGTACTTTTGGACTGTTGGTGACCTGAGGTGTAAGTGTCAGCAATGTGCGCAGTGCACGAGGGGAAACCGCTTGTATAGACGTGTAACGCGCCATTTTAGATTTGTAATGTTATTAGTTGCAAGTTAGTGTTGTAAAATGGCGGCGATTGTGTATGTGTTACGCGGCTCGCCAGCAGTTTCCATTATTTCTAATAGTGTATTTTGTACCTCGTCTGTTCCTAGGTAAAAGTCGTACATGGCTGGCAATGTTTTGCGCGGTTTGGGGTCGTGTAGCCTCGTTTTCATTTTTTCCGGACGCCATTTATTTTGTCGCTTAGCCGATTTACAAGTGCCAACTGGGGAAGACGTTGCAGATATCACATATATAGTTGTGAGCAGGCGGGTTGTTGCTAACGCTGCGGGCTTGCGAAGCGAGGGCCAGAGTTGCTGGCAAGGAGCGCCGAAGGCTCCCACGTCGGCTGCAATGAGGCGCAGGCGGGACTTACACCATCAAATTTACGGACTTACCATCCAAAAATATGGGACTTAGAAAAAAAAACATTACGAGCTCACAAAAATACGACCTTAACGCCCGAACCGCGCGCACTTAAAAACATTAAAAACACAATAGATACACACAACAAACACATAAAAAGCTTACCCACAGCAAGGCGGGCACCGAGGACCTTTGCAAGTGAAGTTACACCTCCATTTAAGTCCAAATTCATGAGTTTAGACACCCGAAAATAACCTAAGTGAGAGAAAAAATGGCTGTTGAAAAAAAGAAAACGAGGCTACAGGACCCTAAACACGCGAAACACATACGGATTTTCCTAAAAAGCCGTACGAGGTAAAGATACACTATTAACAAGGACACTAAATCATCCACACCCGCGTACCACATACACATTCCCCGCCATTTTACAACACTAACTTACACAATGCGGAAGTACCCAGCTACCCTAACGGCTTCCCCTCGCGCACGCAGCCTATTTACACTACACACTGCGCACATTGCTGACACTTACACAGCAGCTCCACAGCACTGAAAACCTACATTGTATGCTGCAGGAACATGAAAACAGATTGTCAGCTCTTCAGCACAATGCTTCCTGCATATATTACTTACAAATAGGTAAAGTATATTCATTTAGTAATTATTTCATTAGCATACAAAAATACATATACACAAAAAAAAACATTATCACATTAAGCATAAAAGCCATTCACTGCGCGCCTCACAACGAGCGCCAACGCTGCTCATAGCACACAAAGCCTTGCAATAAGCGCAAAAAACACATCACCGCCGACCAAAGAATAACAGCAAAAGCGCCTATCAGAAAAAAAATACAACCAACAGCCTCGCAATGAGCGCCGAAGGATCTCCGACCGCCAACAAAATGAATATCTCGTCCAAACACCATTACCTGCCTTACAATCTTATTGCCGCCATTTTTTGACGGGCAAGTCGCTAGTAAATATATAAAGATCAAGATAATAAAAGTATCAGGAAATGTAACACAAAGATGCCACGCGTCTGAATAATACGACAAATACGGATTTTTGTCATAAATGATATGATCGCAGTATTGGGTCATAAACCCTAAACACAGGAATCTGTTACATACAATTTACTGATGATGTCATTAATGGGCTTCAAGGGGGGGGGATCTCTTTTCATACTTTTTGAGCGGTGCAAATCCAACATACGCAGAGCGGAAACGCCACATCTGTGGGACACACACAAAGGGGTTCACTTTGGGAGAAAAAACAAACAAATATGAAATATTTAATAATCATATTTTGATGTTACCAACAGATAAGGAAACGAAACTGAGGTTATTATATCTAATAGTAGCAAGCCTGGGAGTACTGGGAGTAATAATACTGCAGCAGAAGGTCAGGACTAATGTAACCTATAGACCCCCAGACAGATAAAGGTCAGTACTAATGTCCCTCTATAGACCCCCAGTCAGATAAAGGTCAGTACTAATGTCCCTCTATAGACCCCCAGTCAGATAAAGGTCAGTACTAATGTCCCTCTATAGACCCCCAGTCATATAAAGGTCAGTACTAATGTCCCTCTATAGACCCCCAGTCATATAAAGGTCAGTACTAATGTCACTCTATAGACACCCAGTCAGATAAAGGTCAGTACTAATGTCCCTCTATAGACACCCAGTCAGATAAAGGTCAATACTAATGTCCCTCTATAGACACCCAGTCAGATAAAGGTCAGTACTAATGTCCCTCTATAGACCCCCAGTCATATAAAGGTCAGTACTAATGTCCCTCTATAGACCCCCAGTCATATAAAGGTCAGTACTAATGTCCCTCTATAGACCCCCAGTCATATAAAGGTCAGTACTAATGTCTCTCTAAAGACCCCCAGTCATATAAAGGTCAGTACTAATGTCCCTCTATAGACCCCCAGTCATATAAAGGTCAGTACTAATGTCCCTCTATAGACCCCCAGTCATATAAAGGTCAGTACTAATGTCCATCTATAGACACCCAGTCAGATAAAGGTCAGTACTAATGTCCCTCTATAGACACCCAGTCAGATAAAGGTCAGTACTAATGTCCCTCTATAGACACCAAGTCAGATCAAGGTCAGTACTAATGTCACCTATAGACCCCCAGTCATATAAAGGTCAGTACTAATGTCCCTCCATAGACCCCCAGTCAGATAAAGGTCAGTACTAATGTCCCTCTATAGACACCCAGTCAGATAAAGGTCATTACTAATGTCCCTCTATAGACACCCAGTCAGATAAAGGTCAGTACTAATGTCGCTCTATAGACCCCCAGTCATATAAAGGTCAGTACTAATGTCACTCTATAGACACCCAGTCAGATAATGGTCATTACTAATGTCCCTCTATAGACACCCAGTCAGATAAAGGTCAGTACTAATGTCCCTCTATAGACCCCCAGTCATATAAAGGTCAGTACTAATGTCCCTCTATAGACCCCCAGTCATATAAAGGTCAGTACTAATGTCACTCTATAGACACCCAGTCAGATAAAGGTCAGTACTAATGTCCCTCTATAGACACCCAGTCAGATAAAGGTCAGTACTAATGTCCTTCTATAGACACCCAGTCAGATAAAGGTCAGTACTAATGTCCCTCTATAGACCCCCAGTCATATAAAAGTCAGTACTAATGTCACTCTATAGACACCCAGTCAGATAAAGGTCAGTACTAATGTCCCTCTATAGACCCCCAGTCAGATAAAGGTCATTACTAATGTCCCTCTATAGACACCAAGTCAGATAAAGGTCAGTACTAATGTCACCTATAGACCCCCAGTCATATAAAGGTCAGTACTAATGTCCCTCCATAGACCCCCAGTCAGATAAAGGTCAGTACTAATGTCCCTCTATAGACACCCAGTCAGATAAAGGTCATTACTAATGTCCCTCTATAGACACCCAGTCAGATAAAGGTCAGTACTAATGTCCCTCTATAGACCCCCAGTCATATAAAGGTCAGTACTAATGTCACTCTATAGACACCCAGTCGGATAAAGGTCAGTACTAATGTCCCTCTATAGACACCCAGTAAGATAAAGGTCAGTACTAATGTCCCTCTATAGACCCCCAGTCATATAAAGGTCAGTACTAATGTCCCTCTATAGACCCCCAGTCATATAAAGGTCAGTACTAATGTCACTCTATAGACACCCAGTCAGATAAAGGTCAGTACTAATGTCCCTCTATAGACCCCCAGTCATATAAAGGTCAGTACTAATGTCCCTCTATAGACCCCCAGTCATATAAAGGTCAGTACTAATGTCCCTCTATAGACCCCCAGTCATATAAAGGTCAGTACTAATGTCACTCTATAGACCCCCAGTCAGATAAAGTTTTGAAATGTTTCTTGGATAGCATTGGGGCTAAAGGAGGTTTGGCCATCAGGTAGTCTAAAGATTCCGTATATTATGTCCTCTCTTGGGGGGTAAAGACACTAATAATTCCTCCAATAAAATTCTGTTTTTTTTATGTGGGTAAGGTCCCTGGATAGCCCATTGGGTTATCTGTTAAAAAGATGGTGCAGAGACTGTGGGGGCTGTTAGCCTCCTTGTCCCCGTGTGGCCGTTTAGAATCCCTGCTGCTGCATGTTTCAGCTTTATTAAGGTGTAATTGTACAGCGTTTGACTCAAGTAGCTGCCTGTGCTGGGTCAGTTTGGCTTAATTGCTGGGCCCTTTTCCTGCCAAGATGGCGACAGTCAGTCCATGGGCCTCTATGTCCCCTTCACTACCTTTGTTCCTGCTTGTGTGCTTATTTGGGATGGCCCCCCTTTATATCTCCGGCCCGTGGCCTTGTAAGGGTCGCCCCCTCAATCTCTGAGTTTGGATATGCAGGGATGGGGCGTTGAATCAGGCCTACCTTCTTCTCTGCTCGCTGCAAGATCAACAATACCTAATTTTTCAGGCATGTGTACATGCCTAATTTTTCTGGCCTCTGGTGCTGCACTGTGGCTTCAACGACCAAACCCCCAAAAAAGGCACATAACAGGGATTAAAATGATAGGAGTAGTACTACTTAACACACCACTCATATGTGGTGTAACAGTAGTGTACATTTAAAACAAACAAAAAAAATTGTACTGTAATAGATTGCATAGCAGTTAGTTGTCTGCAAGCGTGTGTGTCAGACCTACAGCGTCTACTCTACCAACTTCTGCAAGTGCACAGTGCCACTCATATCTGTTGTCACAGTAGCTTGCACGCATAGTACCGATCTGTCAAAACCTGTAATGATGAATGAGGTCTAGAGTAGCCTGGTTCCCTTATCCTCTACAGGTTGAGACCTAATGTTTGGGTGACTCCAAACCAACACATGAGTACAAGCAGCACACAAACTCAAAGCCGCCATCCTCCTCCTGGAGCAGCATCATAAGCCACATCAACCACTGCTGTCCTCCTTGCCCCCTCTCAACCATCCGCCACTCCGTCTCTCGCCTTGAGCAGTTCCTGCTCATCTGCCCATAGTCAGGTGCCTGTAAAGGACATGTTTGAGCGTAAGAAGCTAATGTCACAAAGTGCCCCAAAATTGAAGTGATCCGACCAACAAAGCATCTTTTTCCATCTCCTGGTTCTAAAAATCCAGGCCTTATACACACCCCCTGATAGGTGACGTAACAAGTATTAAACTGATAAGAGTAGTACTTACAAACACGCCACTTCTATCTGGTGGCACCTTTGACTGCACGTGCCGTGCCCCAAAATTGAAGTGATACGACCAACAAAGCATCGTATTCCATCTCCTGGTTCTAAAAATCCAGGCCTTATACACGCCCCCTGATAGGTGACGTAACAAGTATTAAACTGATAAGAGTAGTACTTACAAACACGCCACTCCTATCTGGTGGCACCTTTGACTGCACGTGCCGTGCCCCAAAATTGAAGTGATACGACCAACAAAGCATCTTTTTCCATCTCCTGGTTCTAAAAATCCAGGCCTTACACACGCCCCCTGATATGTGCTGTAACAGGTTTTAAACTGATAAGAGTAGTACTACTTAACACACCTTATAATAATGCAGAGAGAGGC
Source organism: Discoglossus pictus (assembly GCA_027410445.1). NCBI lineage: Eukaryota > Metazoa > Chordata > Amphibia > Anura > Alytidae > Discoglossus > Discoglossus pictus. The sequence continues at coordinate 36,540,497 of CM050172.1, read as the reverse complement.
AATGCAGTGAGAGGAGTCTGAAGAAGAGGAGTCAGAGGAGGAAGGTGGCTTTGAGGAGGTGGAAGACCAAACACAGCAGGCGTCCCAGGGGGCTTGTTGTCACCTTTCGGGGACCCTTGGTGTTGTACGTGGCTGGGTGGAGGAAGAGACCTTCAATGACATCAGTGAGGACAAGGAACGGGACATGGCTAGCTTGGTATCCAACCTTGTGCAAATGGGGAGTTTGCGGTTGTGCAAATGGACTGTTTGTGGTTGTTTGCGGTGCCTTAAACGGGGAGTTTGGTCTGTCACTGTGAAGCGGGCCTAACCCTTACACTACCTGATCGATACAACATCATACCTGATGTTTTAAAGCACGTTATTCCAAACAATTTAGGAATGTTAGGTAATTTATGTCCTTTATGGCTTAAAACCAGACTCTGCATCAACTATGTAATTTTCCATGGGAGTTTTGCCATGGATCCCCCTCCGGCATGCCACAGTCCAGGTGTTAGTCCAGTTGAAACAACTTTCCCATCACTATTGTGGCCAGAAAGAGTCCCTGTGGGTTTTAAAATTCGCATGCCCATTGAAGTCTATGGCGGTTCGCCGATGTTCGCCGGTTCGCTTTCGTGATTCGCGAACCGAAAATTTTATGTTTGCGACATCACTACTCGTAACCCATCTGGAGCCCACAAAAAGACGGCAATTGAATAGCAAAATAACTTGCGACCTCACTTACGGGCTACCGGATCGAGCAAAAGCTCAACTGAATGAGGCTCACAGATTGTATGTGTGTAGTGTTTTGGTGGGAGGTCAGTAAAAGTATTGTGATATAGGGAGTCTCTATAGTCTTCCTCCCCAGTAGTCAAAATCTTAACCAGGCAGCACTGTATTGCATTAAATTTTGATTTTAACGATGATGACATTTTGTGTTTGTATAAGGATTAAGAAGCTTCTTCAAATAGCCCAATTAAAAGGCAGAATAAGATCCCATTGAATAACCTTTCTCCCAAGCTACAGACAGACTAGCCGACTAAACTGGAACCCTCCATGACACAATCAGTTATCTAAATATAGAATTGACTCTAAAAATGCATGTATATCCCTGTCTTACATATTCATTTTACCATTCTCCCTTCTGTGGAAGGTTTGAGATGATATTCTGCCTATATACCTTTTTAGAAGCATTTAATTTAGCTAGATATACTCATAATATAGATGATCACAATCTGGCCCTAATCCCTTGCTTACCACTGTGATTCCAATACAGCCGGTGCTTGAGACCACCTTCCATGCCATTAGATTAATACATTTTCATGTGTCCATATAACAGTATATGGTACCAACAAAGCGCAGAGTGACTTACATTATGTTAAAGGTAGTAGATATAAAATATGCACTTATCACTTGGACATATTAAAACAGTTGGCTTGATGTAAAAGTATTCGCTATCTGAAATCCAATTGTTCTTCATACATCCCAATACATCAATGATAAAGAGCTAAGGCTTATCATTACACTCCCTGCATTACTGTATAAAGATATCAGATTAACACATGGAAATCTAACAACTGTCATACAAATTACCTGAGAGCTTAAACCCTCACCTGTCTCAAAAAAGAAAAAATAACAATAAAATACATACAAATAAGGAAATACAGTTAAATATTTTGTAACCTTGCATTGCTTAATAATTCTAATATAAGCATCTGCAATAAGTACACATACTTTTTTTTGCATTTCCTCTCTGTTAACTCTCTCTATCCCTCTCTCTATCCCTCTCTCTCTCTCTCTCTCTCTCTCTCTCTCTCTCTCTCTATCTCTCTCTCTCTCTCTCTCTCTCTCTCTCTCTCTCTTTCTTTCCCTCTCTGTTCTATTGGTCCCTTATACCATATTTTATTGTTTTCTTTTAGCCCCAAATTTTACCTGCATCTGGTTTCAGAAGGCCTCACTTGTTACACTGAATTCTGGGAGTTCTATACACACCATCAGCCCCAAATTTTACCTGCATCTGGTTTCAGAAGGCCTCACTTGTTACACTGAATTCTGGGAGTTCTATACACACCATCAGCCCCAAATGTTACCTGCATCTGGTTTCAGAAGGCCTCACTTGTTACACTGAATTCTGGGAGTTCTATACACACCATCAGGTATGGAGGAGACCCTTGAAAGCTGCATCTTCCCAGGAGCCAATATCTTTTATTAATATTTCTACTATATGCTTGTTATCATATTTGCTGACATAGAATTATTTCTAAAATTAGTTCAAACTTTTTCATATGTTTACTGTATCTTGTCTGGCTTTACTTCCCCCTCCCCCTTTTATGGCCTGTATAATTTGCCTAGATCTCCTCCTTTCCACATGTCTTTGCATTTCCTCTCTGTTAACTCTCTCTATCCCTCTCTCTATCCCTCTCTCTCTCTCTCTCTCTCTCTCTCTCTCTCTCTCTCTTTCTTTCCCTCTCTGTTCTATTGGTCCCTTATACCATATTTTATTGTTTTCTTTTAGCCCCAAATTTTAACCTGCATCTGGTTTCAGAAGGCCTCACTTGTTACACTGAATTCTGGGAGTTCTATACACACCATCAGCCCCAAATTTTACCTGCATCTGGTTTCAGAAGGCCTCACTTGTTACACTGAATTCTGGGAGTTCTATACACACCATCAGGTATGGAGGAGACCCTTGAAAGCTGCATCTTCCCAGGAGCCAATATCTTTTATTAATATTTCTACTATATGCTTGTTATCATATTTGCTGACATAGAATTATTTCTAAAATTAGTTCAAACTTTTTCATATGTTTACTGTATCTTGTCTGGCTTTACTTCCCCCTCCCCCTTTTATGGCCTGTATAATTTGCCTAGATCTCCTCCTTTCCACATGTCTTTGCATTTCCTCTCTGTTAACTCTCTCTATCCCTCTCTCTCTCTCTCTCTCTCTCTCTCTATCTCTCTCTATCTCTCTCTCTCTCTCTCTCTCTCTCTTTCTTTCCCTCTCTGTTCTATTGGTCCCTTATACCATATTTTATTGTTTTCTTTTAGCCCCAAATTTTACCTGCATCTGGTTTCAGAAGGCCTCACTTGTTACACTGAATTCTGGGAGTTCTGCCCTCCCTCCCTGCCCCTCACCGTCCCACCCCAATTCTGATTAAATATATAGTGAAATGGGAATCACCTGACTTTCCTACTTGCATATATTATCTCACCACTAGGGGCAGACAACATTTTAAATGCTAGAGCCCTCACCACTGTTCCTTTTCTCTCTCTAAATGAAAAACTTTTCTAACTTTCACTTCTCTTCTGACCCTTTGTATTCCTTATCTGTTTAATCTTTCCCTGACTTCTGCCCCTTCCATTCCCTTTAGATTGTAAGTGGCGAGTTTTCAGTCTTCTAGGATGCTTTGGGAAAAAGCACCTTCTGCAAAGATTCTAAGCTCAAAACAGGGTCCTCCATTTTTTGAATTTTGTTAATGCTGTATTTTCCCTTGTTTTTATCCCCTGTATTGCGCTACGGAATATGTCGGCGCGTTACAAATAAAAGTTAATAATAATAATAATAAATAATACACAGTAATGACAGTGCAAGAAATATATAGTTTATTACAATATATAAAATATCAATCAACATACTATACAAACTATGTGTCAAATGTGTAATTATTTTAAACAATAAAGCTTGGTTTAATGACATAAAACTAACTTACAGGAAAAAATACAATAAGGAAAACTAATAGTGTACAGCAGCACTCAGGACAGGAAAAACCCCCAGTGGAGGAAACCTGTGAGGAGCCATGGCTGCTGCACAACCCTCCTCTGGGCAAACTAAATGGTAGTTCATTATATTCCTTTCTTTGTACCTTTTAATCTAAAAAAGTAACACAGTCTTTATGTCTTTATGTCGAAGATACGTCAGCTTCAAATTGTGGTCTTCTGCATTCAATTCTTTTACACGAAGTTGGAGTTTTTCCACCGATCCTGTCCATGACAATTGTTGCTGATATGGGAGGTCCACAATGATGTTATCTTGTGAGGACTGTGTAGATGGTAATGTCCACTACTGTGGCTTTGGAGACGTGATGGAAGTGAGAGGAAATTCCAAGTATGTTATCAACAGGCCCAGGAACAAGGTAGAGAAAGTGCAGGAGAAGCAGCTGCCGGTTTTAGGATATTTATTAATCTCCAGATTTTAATTTGGTCAAATATCCGATGTTACTCTTCATTGGCTGCTATAAAGAATAAATGAAAATAAAGGAATCCGAGTAATTCACATGAACTTCTCCGCAGTTAGATAACATTTGGTGACCTAAAGAACCCCTGATACATAACACATATAAACTTACTGTAGATTGTGACAGCAGATATGAACCATTAGGCCCCATTGATCAACACATTTAATAAAGCTAGAAAAAGTAGACTTTATAAACCCCCACAATAGTTTTAAGTATAATTTAGGCATTTTTTAATTGTTTACTCTGCTTGTAGTCAATCACACCTACCATTCCTTCTTTAAAATAGTTATTTTACAAAATTCTGGAAAAGACCTCAAACCTATACTTCCAAATTAGCTCTAATATTAATATTTTTATGAAAGCTGCTACCCTCCTAAACTTAAAAAAATGTTTGATGTCACCCTTCTCTTACCTCTCCTTTACACTATGCATTAAAAGTCATGATTTATCTTTTAAATAAAGCATTTCACTTGCTCTCCTTTACATTGTTCCATATTGTGCTTGGATATATACCTTGATTCTTCATATGTTCCATTATTAGGAACAACAACGCTCCCAACAACCTTCCACCTCATTGGCTGACATTCCTGGGAGGAGCTGGCTTCATGTGTTGGAATATTACACAGGGGACACGATGGAGGAGTGTCTCCCGGGCCTCGGAGGAAGAATTCCTCCTCACTGCGTAGATAGCTCCTAATGGCCCAGCCATGATGCTCCTTTCTCTCTCGTCTCCAGGCCCAGTGGTTTGGGCCCTCTCCCATGATCTAAAAAGAAAGAATTATGTGAATAAAGCTTTAAAGTACCACATTTCAGGAATTTGGACCTCTATCTAACACTATATGATAAAAAACAGTAAATGCACAAGAATGATATAGACCTCAAAATATGGTGAGTGGTTCACAAATAAATTATGCACATTTATAGTTTGGTAAAGGATGATTAATAAATGTGTTGTTATTCAACTGTATGGCCTATAAATAAAGAAAAACACTGACATTTTACAAGACTTTGAGAAACTTAGTCCAGATGATAAAACAATTCTCCTTACAAACCTGCTCACATGTGGCTCTGTCTACAAGTGCCCGGAAGTTGATCTTCTTCAGGAACATCTCCCGCATCTTCTGGAACTTCTTGATGTTCTGATACCACATGCATCCCAGAGCCCAGGGATAAATTTGGTGATGGAAGGGCTCATCCTCCTCCATGTTGTTAGCAAGAAACCTTAAAATAACAAATAAATATTATATTATAATATTATATATCAGAACCTGAGCAAGTTGCCTTTTGCCTCTCACATTTATTTTCCACCACTTGTGACCGAAGAATATAGTGTAGAAAAATGTTCATGTTCTTTTATCAATTTCTTTATGCATATGAGGAGAATTTACTTACAAGGCCAAGAAGAAATTAATCCTGTTGAACTCCTCCATAGAAAGACCGGAACGTCTGAAATATACTTCTACCATAGCTATGAGATACTAAAAGAAAATAAGACTGTGTTAATAGCTTGAAACAAAGGTCTAGGGTGACCCCAGACACAATAGGTCAACTTAGACTTTGTCTGCATAGAATTAGCCTTAACAAAGGTATGGAGCCTCAAAATGGCAGACACCTCAGTCTATAAATCATGAGCAATACTAACTTAGATAATTCAAGGGACCAGGTTATTACTGACATCAGCTGTAAAATATTGCTTCATTTTTCATTGCATACTAAATACTGGGTCTTCTTATAGATAATCAGTATTAATCCTTCTAATATTTATTATAGTAATAAAAAATCAATTGTGATCTGCTATTCTCCAGGCCTAACACAATCATGAAAGATCATCATCATGGAAATAACTCCAGCTCATACTTACTATTTGTTTCTTGCTTCCATTCTGTCATGATTAATAACAAATAGGAAATTCAGATATATATCTTACACTAAACAGCGGTTTTTAGGGGACCCCATCATCTGCCAAAGACATGTACAAGAAATACCTTATCTGAGATCTTCATACAGCTGTCCATAGCTAGGAATGCCCGAATTACATCATCTTCTACAGGAAAGAACAAGAGAGGTAATACATACTGGAGCCATGTTTGTTATAGTATTATTTAATACAATAGTCTTCATATCTGTTTCTCATTATAAATATACAAAAAAATAGTTTCTTAGGTCCAAAACATATTTTTTTTTAACTTGCTCTCTATGACTTTCTCTCACTGATGTACTTTGTACATCTTTCTGTTCACAAATATAAGTTCATCCTGTCTTAGTTTTAGCTACTGTATCTGCCACTGAAATATCAGTTTAACTCAATATCCTGTTTATAACACCCAAATGTGCTTTCGTTATAAATGAGTTACATATGTATTTAATCCTCTCCCCAGTGATTGGCTGCCACTGATATTCCCAAATCAGAATTTGTCTAGAGAAGTCCTGATAATGCTATGAAGCTTTCTTTCATATGTATTAATAGTACATTTCTAACCCTTGATGCACTGATTAAAAAATGTTTGAATCTAAAAATCACCATAAATCTTACAATGTGAGCATTAAAAACATAAATCAGAGTCTCTTACCAAGAAGATGATAAAAAGCCTGTGTTTCAGATGATTTCACAATAATCCACCGACAGAGCCGGACTTCACATTCCCTCAGAGGGATCCCACAAATGTTTCTTCTTCTCTTGGCAACTGGATCTTCTGGAGACTCGTGTGCTGCTCTGTGATAGGACAGGATAAACCTGACATGAGATCCCCTTTATAACATAGGTGCATACTCAGAAGGGTTCCCTGGTGGCCCAGTGGTTAGGATGCAGGTGCTTTCACATCAGCATCCTGGGTTTGAATCCAGACAAGGATCCAAGGGGTCACACTGGTTAGTACTTGGATAGGAGACCCCCTGGGAAAGACTGGGGCTGTGTGCTGTGGCCCACTGGAGAAGGAACTGGCAACCCACTCATGTATCCCTGCCATGAAAACCAAGTGCATCAGCATGGTGTGTTGTCCATGAGGTCACAGAGAGTCAGACACAACTGAGCAATGCCATTTATATTTTTACATACTCAGAAATATACAACTAATTAATATCAGTTGAACCTATAGTGGAAAAGTTATTTCTACAAATGTTATAGTGCAATGAATACAGAGCACTGCAATTTTCTTTTGTCTCAGTACTTTTTGGTTTAATATATGGAATTTAAAGTGTCTGTATTTGCAATGTTACTATTCACCTAACTGGGTCACTCCAATTCACACCAGCCCTGTCATTTATATTATTAGTTCCAACTACCTCTCATCCCCAGGACTGTGGGCGCTCCTGTCCTCTCTCTGGGGCTGTGTAGATTTGGTCTTTCTTTTAGACGATCTGTAATGAAAGAAGATTATACTGACACTATTCTAACTCCATCTTAGGTTTATCTTTATAATCCAAGTGCATTATGGGTGTGTTTCAGCCTAGGCCCAAAAGGCCCGGCTTTAGGCAGCACATTTTCTGAGGGCAGCAGGTTACCTGAAGTTGCCAATGTAGTACAATCGAATAAACATAAAGGGGAAATATTTTTAGGCTGTGTTTACTTTTTGCTTTCTAAAACCATTGACTGCATTGGACCTTTAAGATAAAATATTTTACCTCCTTTTTTGCTACGTTTCTCCCTAAACTTACCTCCGTAACATCTCTGTTATTCTCTTGTTAAACCTGGAATTTAACTCAAAAACTCAAAAAAAAAAAAGGAAGTAGAAAAAGGGACAAAGAAAATAGATCAGAAATTCAATGAAATATTACAGATTTTATAAAAAAAAAGTTACTGACTGAAATGTAAATACTAAAACTAAATATTAGGCAATTAAATAACTTTGTACTAGTTAAAAAACAATGTCAAGGTATATATAACTGATAAAATGTAACACTTTCAAAATAATATGCTAATACAAAATTATAATATGTCAGATGTATCCAAATCACAAGTATGGAAATCTCCAGATAAATACAGTGCGCTGCTCGGCTGCCAACGGTCAGAGACAATTTGAATGAATACAACTGATCTGAGCTTGTGATCACCTTGTTTATCCCTCGTGATGTCATGGGTTCTAATAGAGCTGTGATGTCACTACTGGCTTTACCAGTCTGCACTGTAATTACGTTTATGTATCTGCATACTATCAGCCTTATTAAATTCCAGCCTCGTAAATAAGAGGCTTCTACTTAAACCCTACGTACTGCAAAATTTCTCAAAGTTACGACGCTATTACATTAGCCCTGCTGCGAGCAACGTGTGAGCTACACAGCAGGGCCGTCCGTATGAACACTGCGATAATGTACACGAGGAGTGACAGCCTGTGAGATGATCTCGCAGGCTCCCACACCTCATTAATTAGTGCAGGGATCCTAAACAGGACCTCCGCGGCAGTCCCCACATAAGCCCTGCCATGGGGGGTACTCCAACTACCCCCCCGGGACCTAAAATTAACCCCCCTCTATGCGGGGGTTAACCCCTTGCAGCGGGGGTCCCCGATCGTCACAGATCCGGCCCCCGCTGTATTTAAAACTTTTAAGTTCCCCACCGCGGCTCCTTAAAGGGACACTATTAACAATCCCGGCTGCGGCAAATAAAATTAATCCCCCTCTATGCTGAAGGTCCCCATCGGGACCCCCGAAGTGTCCCCACATTAACCCCTTGCAGCAGGATTCCCCACTGCATTTAAAAATGTTAAATTCCCTTCCGCTGCTCCTTAAAGTGCCCACAGCACACTATTAATAATCCCGGCCGCAGCAGCTAAAATTAACCCCCCTCTATGCTGGGGGTCCCCATTGGGACCCCGGAAGTGTACCCACATTATTCCCTTGCTGCAGGGGTCCATAGGGACCCCCACAACCCCCCACATTAACTCCTTGCAGCGGGGGTACCCTATCGGCACTGATCGTGACCCCGCTGCATTTAATTTTTTTGATTTCCTGCATCGCGGGTCCTTAAAGGACCGTAAAGGTCCTGAAAGGACTCACACTAAAAAATATTAACACCAGGCAACTAAAATTAACCCCATAACTCATGGTGGTCAATACAGACCCCCATACGCACTTAATTAACCCCAAAACTCATTGGGGTCAATACAGACTCCCATAAACCTTAATTAACCCTGTCACTCATGGGGGTCAATACAGACCCCCATAAGCCAATAATTAACCCTATAACTCATGAAGTTCAATACAGACCTCCATAAGGCCTTAATTAACCCTATAACTCATGGGGGTCAATACAGACCCCATAAGGCCTTAATTAACCCTATAACTCATGGGGGTCAATACAGACCCCCATAAGCACAATAATTAACCCTATAACTCATGGGGGTCAATACAGACCCCCATAAACCTTAATTAACCCTGTTACTCATGGGGGTTAATACAGACCCCCATAAGCACAATAATTAACCCTATAACTCATGGGGGTCAATACAGACCCCCATAAGCAAATAATTAACCCTATAACTCATGAAGTTCAATACAGACCCCCATAAGGCCTTAATTAACCCTATAACTCATGGGGGTCAATACAGACCCCCATAAGGCCTTAATTAACCCTATAACTCATGGGGGTCAATACAGACCCACATAAGCCAATAATTAACCCTATAACTCATGGGGGTCAAAACAGACCATTGTAAGACAATAATTAACTCTATAACTCATGGGGGTCAATACAGACCCCCATAAGAGCTTAATTACAATGTCACTCATGGGTGTCAATACAGACCCCCATAATCCTCTATTTAGCCCCATCAGTCCCAAAAGGGTATATTATGACCCTTATGGGGCTGTTAAAACCCTAACATTAACCACATAAGTGCCATGACGGTCCACAAGGACCATCATGACACTAACTACAAACACTACACTATAACCGCCAATAAACCATTAAATCTAAACTAACCCCCTCTACTCTAATCTGTCAACACTTACACTACATACCTACACTACCTACCCCCTAACAACCCCCCACCACCACCACCACTCTAATTACAAAAAAAACACACCTTCCTTACAGAAAAAAAAAAATCCTAAGTCACCAAAAATAAAAAAACCTACATAACAGAAAAAAAAAAATTCTAAGTCACCAAAAATAAAAAAACCTACATTAGAGAAAATAAAAAAACCTAAGTCACCAAAAATAAAAAAAACTACATTACAGAAAATTAAAAAAAAACAAATTCACCAAAAATAAAAAAACCTACATTACAGAAAATAAAAAAATACATTACAAGCCTCCCCCACCCACCCACTACAGAAGAAAAACATTTTACACACCTGAAAAGGAAAGACAGACATACACAATACAATACATACAATACATACAATACAATACATTACAATACATTACATACAATACATTACATACAATACATTACATACAATACCAAAAAATACCCCCTATCTATCTAACATACAATCTTTTTAATATACAATAAATCCTAACTATATCAAATAAATCCCCCCTATCTATCTAATATACAATACATCCTAACTACATACACAAACTTTAATTCTAAGCTAAAATAAAATAATTAAAATCCTAACTACATACACAAACCCTAATTCTAAGCTAAAATAAAATAATTAAAACCACTTACCTTTGAGATGTCCCTTCAGATCACCAACCTAGGGGTAAAACAAACAAAAAAATGAGTACAACACATTAACATAAAATAAATAAACATTATGCACATTCTAAATATTCTACTCACCTTTCCAGCATGTTCCATCCTTCTTCTTTTCTTCTCAGGTGCCTGTTAAAAAAAACACATTACATGACTACAACATATACACAAAAAATAAAATAAAAATATAAACATTTAAATATACATTCAAATTACATCCCCGTGATGTCTGTACTGCAAAATTTCTCAAAGTTACGACGCTATTACATTAGCCCTGCTGCGAGCAACGTGTGAGCTACACAGCAGGGCCGTCCGTATGAACACTGCGATAATGTACACGAGGAGTGACAGCCTGTGAGATGATCTCGCAGGCTCCCACACCTCATTAATTAGTGCAGGGATCCTAAACAGGACCTCCGCGGGAGTCCCCACATAAGCCCTGCCATGGGGGGTACTCCAACTACCCCCCCGGGACCTAAAATTAACCCCCCTCTATGCGGGGGTTAACCCCTTGCAGCGGGGGTCCCCGATCGGCACAGATCCGGCCCCCGCTGTATTTAAAACTTTTAAGTTCCCCACCGCGGCTCCTTAAAGGGCCCGCGGCACACTATTAACAATCCCGGCTGCGGCAAATAAAATGAATCCCCCTCTATGCTGGGGGTCCCCATCGGGACCCCCGAAGTGTCCCCACATTAACCCCTTGCAGCAGGATTCCCCACTGCATTTAAAAATGTGAAATTCCCTTCCGCTGCTCCTTAAAGTGCCCACAGCACACTATTAATAATCCCGGCCGCAGCAGCTAAAATTAACCCCCCTCTATGCTGGGGGTCCCCATCGGGACCCCGGAAGTGTACCCACATTATTCCCTTGCTGCAGGGGTCCATAGGGACCCCCACAGCCCCCCCACATTAACTCCTTGCAGCGGGGGTACCCTATCGGCACCGATCGTGACCCCGCTGCATTTAATTTTTTTGATTTCCTGCATCGCGGGTCCTTAAAGGACCGTAAAGGTCCTGAAAGGACTCACACTAAAAAATATTAACACCAGGCAACTAAAATTAACCTCATAACTCATGGTGGTCAATACAGACCCCCATACGCACTTAATTAACCCCAAAACTCATTGGGGTCAATACAGACTCCCATAAACCTTAATTAACCCTGTCACTCATGGGGGTCAATACAGACCCCCATAAGCCAATAATTAACCCTATAACTCATGAAGTTCAATACAGACCTCCATAAGGCCTTAATTAACCCTATAACTCATGGGGGTCAATACAGACCCCATAAGGCCTTAATTAACCCTATAACTCATGGGGGTCAATACAGACCCCCATAAGCACAATAATTAACCCTATAACTCATGGGGGTCAATACAGACCCCCATAAACCTTAATTAACCCTGTTACTCATGGGGGTTAATACAGACCCCCATAAGCACAATAATTAACCCTATAACTCATGGGGGTCAATACAGACCCCCATAAGCAAATAATTAACCCTATAACTCATGAAGTTCAATACAGACCCCCATAAGGCCTTAATTAACCCTATAACTCATGGGGGTCAATACAGACCCCCATAAGGCCTTAATTAACCCTATAACTCATGGGGGTCAATACAGACCCACATAAGCCAATAATTAACCCTATAACTCATGGGGGTCAAAACAGACCATTGTAAGACAATAATTAACTCTATAACTCATGGGGGTCAATACAGACCCCCATAAGAGCTTAATTACAATGTTTCTCATGGGTGTCAATACAGACCCCCATAATCCTCTATTTAGCCCCATCAGTCCCAAAAGGGTATATTATGACCCTTATGGGGCTGTTAAAACCCTAACATTAACCACATAAGTGCCATGACGGTCCACAAGGACCATCATGACACTAACTACAAACACTACACTATAACCGCCAATAAACCATTAAATCTAAACTAACCCCCTCTACTCTAATCTGTCAACACTTACACTACATACCTACACTACCTACCCCCTAACAACCCCCCACCACCACCACCACTCTAATTACAAAAAAAACACACCTTCCTTACAGAAAAAAAAAAATCCTAAGTCACCAAAAATAAAAAAACCTACATAACAGAAAAAAAAAAATTCTAAGTCACCAAAAATAAAAAAACCTACATTAGAGAAAATAAAAAAACCTAAGTCACCAAAAATAAAAAAAAATACATTACAGAAAATTAAAAAAAAACAAATTCACCAAAAATAAAAAAACCTACATTACAGAAAATAAAAAAATACATTACAAGCCTCCCCCACCCACCCACTACAGAAGAAAAACATTTTACACACCTGAAAAGGAAAGACAGACATACACAATACAATACATACAATACATACAATACAATACATTACAATACATTACATACAATACATTACATACAATACATTACATACAATACCAAAAAATACCCCCTATCTATCTAACATACAATCTTTTTAATATACAATAAATCCTAACTATATCAAATAAATCCCCCCTATCTATCTAATATACAATACATCCTAACTACATACACAAACTTTAATTCTAAGCTAAAATAAAATAATTAAAATCCTAACTACATACACAAACCCTAATTCTAAGCTAAAATAAAATAATTAAAACCACTTACCTTTGAGATGTCCCTTCAGATCACCAACCTAGGGGTAAAACAAACAAAAAAATGAGTACAACACATTAACATAAAATAAATAAACATTATGCACATTCTAAATATTCTACTCACCTTTCCAGCATGTTCCATCCTTCTTCTTTTCTTCTCAGGTGCCTGTTAAAAAAAACACATTACATGACTACAACATATACACAAAAAATAAAATAAAAATATAAACATTTAAATATACATTCAAATTACATCCCCGTGATGTCTGTACTGCAAAATTTCTCAAAGTTACGACGCTATTACATTAGCCCTGCTGCGAGCAACGTGTGAGCTACACAGCAGGGCCGTCCGTATGAACACTGCGATAATGTACACGAGGAGTGACAGCCTGTGAGATGATCTCGCAGGCTCCCACACCTCATTAATTAGTGCAGGGATCCTAAACAGGACCTCCGCGGGAGTCCCCACATAAGCCCTGCCATGGGGGGTACTCCAACTACCCCCCCGGGACCTAAAATTAACCCCCCTCTATGCGGGGGTTAACCCCTTGCAGCGGGGGTCCCCGATCGGCACAGATCCGGCCCCCGCTGTATTTAAAACTTTTAAGTTCCCCACCGCGGCTCCTTAAAGGGCCCGCGGCACACTATTAACAATCCCGGCTGCGGCAAATAAAATGAATCCCCCTCTATGCTGGGGGTCCCCATCGGGACCCCCGAAGTGTCCCCACATTAACCCCTTGCAGCAGGATTCCCCACTGCATTTAAAAATGTTAAATTCCCTTCCGCTGCTCCTTAAAGTGCCCACAGCACACTATTAATAATCCCGGCCGCAGCAGCTAAAATTAACCCCCCTCTATGCTGGGGGTCCCCATCGGGACCCCGGAAGTGTACCCACATTATTCCCTTGCTGCAGGGGTCCATAGGGACCCCCACAGCCCCCCCACATTAACTCCTTGCAGCGGGGGTACCCTATCGGCACCGATCGTGACCCCGCTGCATTTAATTTTTTTGATTTCCTGCATCGCGGGTCCTTAAAGGACCGTAAAGGTCCTGAAAGGACTCACACTAAAAAATATTAACACCAGGCAACTAAAATTAACCTCATAACTCATGGTGGTCAATACAGACCCCCATACGCACTTAATTAACCCCAAAACTCATTGGGGTCAATACAGACTCCCATAAACCTTAATTAACCCTGTCACTCATGGGGGTCAATACAGACCCCCATAAGCCAATAATTAACCCTATAACTCATGAAGTTCAATACAGACCCCCATAAGGCCTTAATTAACCCTATAACTCATGGGGGTCAATACAGACCCCATAAGGCCTTAATTAACCCTATAACTCATGGGGGTCAATACAGACCCCCATAAGCACAATAATTAACCCTATAACTCATGGGGGTCAATACAGACCCCCATAAACCTTAATTAACCCTGTTACTCATGGGGGTTAATACAGACCCCCATAAGCACAATAATTAACCCTATAACTCATGGGGGTCAATACAGACCCCCATAAGCAAATAATTAACCCTATAACTCATGAAGTTCAATACAGACCCCCATAAGGCCTTAATTAACCCTATAACTCATGGGGGTCAATACAGACCCCCATAAGGCCTTAATTAACCCTATAACTCATGGGGGTCAATACAGACCCACATAAGCCAATAATTAACCCTATAACTCATGGGGGTCAAAACAGACCATTGTAAGACAATAATTAACTCTATAACTCATGGGGGTCAATACAGACCCCCATAAGAGCTTAATTACAATGTCACTCATGGGTGTCAATACAGACCCCCATAATCCTCTATTTAGCCCCATCAGTCCCAAAAGGGTATATTATGACCCTTATGGGGCTGTTAAAACCCTAACATTAACCACATAAGTGCCATGACGGTCCACAAGGACCATCATGACACTAACTACAAACACTACACTATAACCGCCAATAAACCATTAAATCTAAACTAACCCCCTCTACTCTAATCTGTCAACACTTACACTACATACCTACACTACCTACCCCCTAACAACCCCCCACCACCACCACCACTCTAATTACAAAAAAAACACACCTTCCTTACAGAAAAAAAAAAATCCTAAGTCACCAAAAATAAAAAAACCTACATAACAGAAAAAAAAAAATTCTAAGTCACCAAAAATAAAAAAACCTACATTAGAGAAAATAAAAAAACCTAAGTCACCAAAAATAAAAAAAACTACATTACAGAAAATTAAAAAAAAACAAATTCACCAAAAATAAAAAAACCTACATTACAGAAAATAAAAAAATACATTACAAGCCCCCCCCACCCACCCACTACAGAAGAAAAACATTTTACACACCTGAAAAGGAAAGACAGACATACACAATACAATACATACAATACATACAATACAATACATTACAATACATTACATACAATACATTACATACAATACATTACATACAATACCAAAAAATACCCCCTATCTATCTAACATACAATCTTTTTAATATACAATAAATCCTAACTATATCAAATAAATCCCCCCTATCTATCTAATATACAATACATCCTAACTACATACACAAACTTTAATTCTAAGCTAAAATAAAATAATTAAAATCCTAACTACATACACAAACCCTAATTCTAAGCTAAAATAAAATAATTAAAACCACTTACCTTTGAGATGTCCCTTCAGATCACCAACCTAGGGGTAAAACAAACAAAAAAATGAGTACAACACATTAACATAAAATAAATAAACATTATGCACATTCTAAATATTCTACTCACCTTTCCAGCATGTTCCATCCTTCTTCTTTTCTTCTCAGGTGCCTGTTAAAAAAAACACATTACATGACTACAACATATACACAAAAAATAAAATAAAAATATAAACATTTAAATATACATTCAAATTACATCCCCGTGATGTCCCCGGCCTCCTCCTCTTCAGCCCCGGCTGGGCCCTGGAACCACTGCGATCTAAATGAAAAAAAAAAAAAACTAACAGAGGTCTGCACTTGGAGACCTCCCCGACGCTAATAAGACTCCCAGAGCCTTTTCCGGAAGGAAATTGGCAAAGGCGGCTTCTGATTGGCTGAAAAAGCTGTCTATCAATTTCAGCCAATCAGAAGTCGTCAATGTGTGAGCCAATCAGGATGGGATACACCCCAAAATCCCACCCTGATTGGCTAACGCACCTGTCAATCTTTATTTGACCAAATCACAAGGTGCAGATGCCTTCAGCCAATCACGATGGGATACACCCCTACGGAGTGATTGGGTGAAGACATCTGCGCATTCTCATTGGCTGACAACATAGGGACCCCTGCAGCATGAGGATGTGTATAGGGAGCAAGGGGTAGCCTCACACGGCTGTCTCGGGCTGCTCCGAGGCAGCACGTAGAGGCTTTAGGATCCCTTGAGGGCACTTTTTGTGCCCGTAGGGATTCTTCCGAGATGCGAGAATCACTCATAGATTTAAGGCTGCTTGTGACTCCGTAGCTCTCTCGGAGCCTATTCTCGGCCATTTTTTGTAGTCATCTCGCAAAGCAGGCTGCGAGGGATTCGGTCCTCGCAAACAGCAAAAAAATGCCTTTTGCAAGGACCAAGAGAACTACGAGAGAGAATTTAATGAGGGCCTATGTGTTTATTTGTGTGTAGATACTCAGAGGAAATTTCAAAAACACTAGGAGAAGAAAACATTTACAGTGAAAGGTTTTTCATCTTTAACACCAGAGACACATTTAACGTAAAAAATAGGTTTTGGGTATTTTACAATATTTTTTTCTAGACATATTTCTTATGTTTATTTTTGTATTATTGTGTTTAGATATTTATGTTTTTCTTCATGGCTACATGACTACAGGTACCCTCTGTAATCAATGTTTCATTTATTTGGTTGTAACCGAGCACTGCTTTGGCCACCCTTTGATTGATTATGAAGGTTACTTCATTTCTTCTGGGGGATTCTTGACCACAGTAGAAGATCTGGTGGTTGTCTGATGTGAAATCTCTCATTCCAGTCAATTTGAGTTCACTAATTCCCAGGATATCAATGTTTACTCTTTTATTTCATAACTGACTATGTCCAGATTGCATTTGTTCTAATATTCCAGGTTCCTATGCTGAACTGTTATTTGTAGCATTGGACTATCCTTTCCCCTCCAGACACATCAGCAGCTAGTTGTCCTCTTGGTTTTGGCCCAACCACGTCATTACCACTTCTGTTTCTACTCATACTCACTCTCTGCTCTTCCCCATTAATGTGATAGGCACCTTCTGACCTGAGGGACTCATCCTCCTGTGCTATATTGTTACTAGCGACTTACGGACCTACTTTACGGCAAAGGAGCTCATCACGGACCCCGCAATTAACGGCCTTGCCGCTCATTGCACCGCGCGGCATGCACTGCATGCATTTCCTTAACTTTGTCACTTATGGCAGGCCGCGCAATGAGCGCCTTCTGCGCTCATTGCAAGCTTCTACCCCCCTCCTGTGTCTCACCCTCCTCTTCCTCCCCTGTGTCTCTTCCCCTCCTCTCCCTCCCCTGTGTCTCTTCCCTCCTCTCCCTTCCCTGTGTCTCCTTCCCTCCTCTCTCTTCCCTGTGTCTTCTTCCCCCATCTCCATCCCCTGTGTCACTTTTCCACCTTTCCCTCCCCTCTGTCTCTTTTCTCCTCTCCCTCCCTTGTGTCTCTTTCCCCCCTCTCCCTCCCCTGTCCCCTTCTCCCATCTCCCTTCCCTGTGTCCCCTTCCTCCCATCTCCCTCCACTGTATCTCCTTCCCCTATCTCCCTCCACTGTTTCTCTTCCCCCCTCTCCCTCCCTTGGGTCTCTGTCTCCCCTCTCCCTCCAGTGTGTATCTTTCCCCCACTATACCTCCCCTGTCTCCTTCCCCCATCTTCCTCCCCTGTGTCACCTTCCCCCATCTCCCTCCCCTGTGTCTTCTTCCCCATCTCTCTCCACTGTGTCTCCATCCCCCTATCTCCCTCCACTGTTTTTTCTTTCCCACATCTCTCTCCACTGTGTTTCCTTCCCCCATCTCCCTCCACTGTGTCTCCTTCGCATCCCCCATCTCCCTCCCCTGTGTCTCCTTCCCACCATCTCTCTCCACTGTGTTTCCTTCCCACATCTTTCTCCCTTGCCTCCTTTCCCCTCCCCTATTTCTCTTTCCCCCTTCCCCTGTGTCTCTTCCCCCCTCTTCCTCCTCCTCCCCTGTGTCTCCCCCCCACTCTTGCCCCCTCCCTCCCCTGTGTCTCCTTTCTCCACCCTCTCCCCTGTGTCTCCTTTTTCGCCCTTCTCTCCCTCCCCATGTCTCAATTCCCCTCCTCTCCCTCCCCTGTGTCTCTTCCCTCCTCTCCCTTCCCTGTGTCTCCTTCCCCCCTCTCTCTTCCCTGTGTCTTCTTCCCCCATCTCCATCCCCTGTGTCACTTTTCCACCTCTCCCTCCCCTCTGTCTCTTTTCTCCTCTCCCTCCCTTGTGTCTCTTTCCCCCCTCTCCCTCCCCTGTCCCCTTCTCCCATCTCCCTTCCCAGTGTCCCCTTCATCCCATCTCCCTCCACTGTATCTCCTTCCCCTATCTCCCTCCACTGTGTCTCTTCACCCTCTCCCTCCCTTGGGTTTCTGTCTCCCCTCTCCCTCCAGTGTGTATCTTTCCCCCCCTCTACCTCCCCTGTCTCCTTCCCCCTTCCCCTGTGTCTCTTCCCCCCTCTTCCTCCTCCTCCCCTGTGTCTCCCCCCCACTCTTGCCCCCTCCCTCCACTGTGTCTCCTTTCTCCCCCCCTCTCCCCTGTGTCTCCTTTTCCCCATTCTCTCCCTCCCCATGTCTTAATTTCCCTCCTCTCCCTCCCATGTCTCATGTGATGATCTGCAGACAAGCTGTGTAGATTTGGTCTTTCTTTTAGAAGATCTGTAATGAAAGAAGATTTTTTATAGTCTGACAATATTCCAACTCCAGTTTAGGTTTCTCTTTATAATCCAAGTACATTATGGGTGTGTTTCAGCCTAGGCCCAAAAAGCCAGGCTTTAGGCAGCAAATTTTCTGAGGGCAGCAGGTTACCTGAAGTTGCCAATGTAGTACCATCGAATAAACATAAAGGTTAAATATTTTTAGTCTGTGTTTACTTTTTCTTTCTAAAACCATTGACCTCATTGGCCAATTAAGAGAAAATATACTACCTACTTTTTCTGCTATGTTTCTCCCTGAACTTACCTTCTTAACTTAGAAAAAAAAAAAAACCCGGGATGAGGAAATTGAGATTAAAAAAAAAAAAAATACGACCCGCGGGACAAAAAAAAATGAAAAAGAAGCTACACGACCCCGAAGCGCGCAAAACACCAACAAGGACGTATGACTTTTAAAATCAAGAAATATGACCCGCGGAACTTAGAAAAAAATAATAAGAGGTTGAAAAAATATAACGGCCGAACCGCTCAAATCGGAAAACACGAAGAGCACAACAACAAAAATATACAACATAAAACAAACATCACACGCAGCACGGGTGGACAGCCAGGACGTCTGGAAGTGAGGTTGCACGCCAATTTAAGTCACATTCAAGCAGTTTCGGCCCTTGAAATTCGGCTAAGCGAGAGAAAAAGTGTCGGACGAAAAAAATTAAAACGAGGCTAAAGGAGACAGCCGCTAAATTAATGACAGGCACAAGTTACACAAGAACGTAGGAGACACACAATATACCATTACAACAAATGGAAAATTCTCTTGAGCCAAGGAAGACATACAAAAAAAATGCCATTTTACAATACAAACTTGAAAATAATAACATTAGGAGTCTAAAATTATGCTTTACCCGCCTAAACAACCTATTTACACTGCACACTTGCAACATTGCTGACACTTTCTCCTCAGATGATCAACAGTCCAACTGGACATTTTCAGATGCATGTAAATACACATAGATTGTTAGCTCTTCAGAATATTAATTGTTGCATATTACATATAAAGAGGTAAAGTATATTAATTTATTAATTCATTTTACTTTATTAATTCGCTGTACTCACATTTTTTTTGTACACTGTACTTATATATCTGTCTTTGCGATGAGCTCCAAAGGTGATTGTTGCAAAGCAGGACAAATGAAATGCACGAGGGGCCCCTCCTCTTCATGTCTCCACCACTGCAGATGCCACTGCCTCCTGGGGTTTTGCCTCCCCCTGCTTCCACACCGCCATCAGGGAAATGGTTGCCGGCCACGGGGGATTTGGACCTGTGCCTAGGCGGAGGAGGACCTAGAGGCTGCGCAGATGTTTGTGCCTTCTCAACAGCACTCCTCAGTGACAATCTATTGGTCACAATGTTAACCTAATCTAGCCTGGCTACAGAGTTTTGGATCTTGGCCTATGTGATGGTGATATTTTGTATGCCGATGGCTACCTCCCATCACATGGTGCATGATTCTCACATATGGTCCTGTTTAGCATTTCACCAATTGATGGTCACTGAGGAATGCTGTTGTGAAGATGCTGCAGTTCCTATATTTTTTCAGGCCTAATTTTGTAGGGTTATTTATTTATTTATTTATTTTTTAGGTACAATTTAGGTCCATGAAGGCATCTTCTGCATCTGCAAGCATTGTGAAGGTGTAAGATTTTCCCAGTATCTCTCAGGTAGACTCCTTCTATGATAGCCCCTCCTTAATGTGTAGCTCCCAAATTTGTAAAGCTATCATATAGCCAGATATCTAAGACATTATTGTTGTTAGCTTAAATGTAGACTAATAACGCTATGGCGGTGGACTTGCAATGTCTCACAATGGCGTGTTTATGAAGCAAGCATTGATATATGCACTAGTGCAGCATGTGGTCCTGACGCCAATATCAGTCTGAGAGTAGATCCTTGGGTCTGATGTAAGTAACAGTGAATCTGGCTGCTGTCCTTTGTGTCCTCTCCGTATTAATGAGTATTTTCCCCTATTCCTGATTATCCAGAGATCTAGCTAATAGTTAGTAATGCTTGCAGATAGGAATCAGGTAAGTTGGTATATTGTTGCAGTCACAGTATTTAGCACTGTTCTGTACATGCATGTCGACCACTTCTTTCAGATTTTTATTTTTTCACCACACTGTAAGAGTGAAACTAGATTGGATTACACAGTCCAGAGATTGAATCATCGGTTTCATTGAGCATATCTAGACAAGTTGTAAGTGCTATGCACATTAATGGTTTCTTCAATTAAATGGGGTGATTTGTGATGATCCTTTCTTCCCCCAGATTCCAGTTGCAGTGATGTAGTGACAACATGTGACCCTGGTAGGTGCTATGCATCATGCTTATTCTAGACTATGAGATTAACCCCCTGTAGGTATTCCCTTTTTCCCACAAGCCTCTTGCTCTCCCGGGATCCACCCACATCACACCCATAATATTAATGCACAGTCTTGACCATTTTTGATTTGTTCTGTGATGAAATAAAGGTTTGTTTAACCGTTCTCACCATGTCAGTGTGTTTTCAATGGTTGAGGTTATGGGACATCCACATACATCACATTTGTGTCCCATTCCTACATATGTAAACTAATGGGCCCTGGTTACTATGCAATAGATAAAAACATATAACAATAATAATAGTCATAATAGCATTAGATACCATATCATTATATATATCATATATAATCAAAATAAAGGGTTAATACACATGCAAAGTCCAATTAGGGATACTGGGGAGTATCAACATTCCCCTGAGGGCCTGATAACAATATGACAGGTGATATTGGAGTGGGTTGCCAGTTCCTACTCTAGTGGACTGTGATTTGTCTGACCTCTCTGCTATGACGTGCCCACCTACAGTGGCCCTACATGGTGTAGCTCACAGCTTCATTCAGGTACATAAGCCCCTTCACCACCACCACTTAGCAATCCAGAAGGGGACATGGGGAACATACACCACACTCATGTAAATTGATGAATAGCAAAACATAATGGGAGGTCACCAAAGGGTAATGGGTATAAATCTTGGCACATGGTCATCAGCAATGGCGTGGGACTTTCTAGGATGGGCGTAGCGGAGATGGAGGTGAGTTGGCTCTAAACAGCCTCCATGTGTTTTTGTGGCCCTTCCTGATGGGTCCTTTAGTGTGGTGTATGTTCCCCTCGTCCCGTTCAGCATTGCTAAGTGGTGGTGGTGGTAAAGAGGCTTGTGTATCTGAATGAAGCTGTGAGCTATGCCATGTAGGGCTACTGTAGGTGGACAGGTAATAGCAGAGAGATCAGATAAATCACAGTCCACCAGAGAAGGAACTGGCAACCCACTCTAGTATCTTTGGCATGCAAACCTTGTGGATACGCACAAACAGAGACATTAGTAGGTGTGCTGCAGTCCATAGGGTCACAGAGAGTAGGACACAACAGAGGGATTCAACAACCATATGTGAAATGTTCCCCTGGAATTGATATATGCCATGTGGCGGTGTGATTTGGCCACTATTTGTTGTCCCAATGTAGATGTGATGAGTGAGATATATATAAGATGACCTTTGTATTTTTAGGGTCCACATTAGAGCCTCTGTGAGAGAGAAAGGGTTAATATGTCAGCCATTTGCCTGTATTTGTGTTGAAATTTAATGTGGTAGTGTGTCTTTAATAGCTTTCTGCATGTTGCAGCGTGGCTTTTCACATTGGCATACACATGACTATTACAACATATTAGAAAAAGAAAATGTTATTTTTTGCTATATTTGATAGTTGGGAGTTGTTGTGCATGTAATTGTAATGCCTTTGTCATGCCCAGCGCCTAACTGGACTGTTTTACACTCTAGCCTGGGCCTGACTGGCCAGAGTTACCCTGATTGTATTATTATGGACATGTATTTCTTACTGCTTATGGTTAAAATATGATAACACTGTTATACTGTATGTATGTTGGTTTATGTATTATGTTTCATGTTATAGGAATTGTTG
The DNA here is from genome assembly GCA_027410445.1 of Discoglossus pictus. NCBI lineage: Eukaryota > Metazoa > Chordata > Amphibia > Anura > Alytidae > Discoglossus > Discoglossus pictus. The sequence continues at coordinate 36,517,083 of CM050172.1, read as the reverse complement.
TAAAGAAACATATTAGCTAGTCTGCAGGCTATTGCGCCAGCTTATTATTTTACAATGTTGTTATCTGGTGATAACCCATTAAGCCCACCTAAATATAATCAACAGGATGAAATTAATGATCTTCATAAATTACAGGAAATACTAGAGGAGTTTGGTAGATTATCCTACTTTAAGATTAACAGATCGAAATCACATACTTTGATAAAAGGCATAAAGTCTGAAGCCAAACAAATATTGGAGAAATTATTCATTTTCAATTAGAAATCTGAATATATTGTTCACTTAAGGATAAAATTCTCATTTAAAGTGAGTAACAGCTATAATGATAACTGAAATGAGGTAATGAAGCAAATCAGACCCATTCTGAGGAACTGGAGAACTATGCTATCAATATGAGAATTATTCCAAAAATTACTTACTGCTTGAGATCAATACCAGGTAGTATACCAAAAAACTACCTAAAACTCATCCAGGATAAGCTTGCCAAATTTATATATGGGGGGAAAAAACTGAATTAGGAAAAGTCTTGTGTGTAAGGAATTAGAAAATGAGGCCTAAATGCCCCCTGTATAAAATATATACATCAAAAAATTGTTACAGCCCAACTTATAGGTTGGAATACCCCCCAAGATAAACCTAGATGACTGGTGTTGGAAGAGGCCCTTATAAGGGAGACCCCTATGAAAAAACTAGTATGGTTCCCCAATTATAATAAAACTTTGTTTGGCAAACTTCCAAAAAAATTAAATGCACTTTTAAGATTTTGGTATAAAAATAAAGAGAGATTGCAAATATCAAACTTCCCATCATTAGCTACACCGATTGATCTATTTTATACAAAAGATCTCTCTTCAGCATTCTCCCGTTTGCGAAGTAGGGGCGTAACCTTAGTTTCTGAATTATATCAAAAGAACCACCTTTTAACTTTTTTCGAAGATGCAGAAGAAATTTTAGATCACAAAATGTTTCTGGTTGAATTATGAAAGGCTGAAACAAACTCTAATTACCTGGGGTTATAAAATCATTGGAATGAATTCACCAACAAAAATAAAAGAACTAATCATTAAGGGAGTAAAATCACATATTATTTCTAAATGTAGTAAGATTAGAGACAGCTCCCTTTATTAAAAGTATAGAAATTATACTGTATTGACCTTCATGAGTGACGGGGTTAATTAAGGCCTTATGGGAGTCTGTATTGACCACCATGAGTTATAGGGTTAATTAAGGCCTTATGGGGGTCTGTATTGACCACCATGAGTTATAGGGTTAATTAAGGCCTTACGGGGGTCTGTATTGACCTTCATAAGTGACAGGGTTAATTAAGGCCTTATGGGGGTCTGTATTGACCACCATGAGTGACGGGGTTAATTAAGGCCTTATGGGGGTCTGTATTGACCACCATGAGTGACAGGCTTAATTAAGGCCTTATGGGGGTCTGTATTGACCACCATGAGTTATAGGGTTAATTAAGGCCTTATGGGGGTCTGTATTGACCACCATGAGTTATAGGGTTAATTAAGGCCTTTTGGGGGTCTGTATTGACCTTCATGAGTGACGGGATTAATTAAGGCCTTATGGGGGTCTGTATTGACCATCCATGAGAGACGGGCTTAATTAAGGCCTTATGGGGGTCTGTATTGACCACCATGAGTGACGGGGTTAATTAAGGCCATGAGTTATAGGGTTAATTAAGGCCTTATGGGGGTCTGTATTGACCTTCATGAGTGACAGGGTTAATTAAGTCCTTATGGGGGTCTGTATTGACCACCATGAGTGACGGGCTTAATTAAGGCCTTATGGGGGTCTGTATTGACCACCATGAGTTATGGTGGTCAACACAGACCCCCATAAGGCCTTATTTAACCTCGTCACTCATGAAGGTCAACACAGATCCCCATAAGGCCTTAATTAACCATATAACTCATGGTGGTCAATACAGACCCCCATAAGGCCTTAATTAACCCTATAACTCATGGTGGTCAATACAGACCCCCATAAGGCCTTAATTAAGCCCGTCACTCATGGTGGTCAATACAGAATTAAGGCCTTATGGGGGTCTGTATTGACCACCATGAGTTAGAGGGTTAATTAAGGCCTTATGGGGGTCTGCATTGACCTTCATGAGTGACGGGATTAATTAAGTGCTTATGTGGGTCTGTATTACCGCCATGAGTGACGGGCTTAATTTAGGCCTTATAGGGGTCTGTATTGACCACCATGAATTATAGGGTTAATTAAGGCCTTATGGGGGTCTGTATTGACCACCATGAGTTATAGGGTAAATTAAGGCCTTATGGGGGCCTGTATTGACCTTCATTTGTAAGGGCGTTAATTAGGGCCTTATGGGGGTCTGTATTGACCACCATAAGTGACGGGCTTAATTAAGGCCTTATGGGGGTCTCTATTGACCTTCATGATTGACGGGGTTAACTAAGGCCTTATGGGGGTCTGTATTGACCACCATGAGTTATAGGGTTAATTAAGGCCTTATGGGGGTCTGTATTGACCACCATGAGTTACAGTTTTAAATAAGGCCTTATGGGAGTCTGTACTGACCACCATGAGTTATAGTGTTAATTAAGGCCTTCTGGGGGTCTGTATTGACCTTCATGAGTGACGGGCTTAATTAAGGCCTTATGGTGGTCTTTATTGACCACCATGAGTGACGGGCTTAATTAAGGCCTTATGGGGGTCTGTATTGACCACCATGAGTTATAGGGTTAATTAAGGCCTTATGGGGGTCTGTATTGACCTCCATGAGTGACGGGCTTAATTAAGGCCTTATGGGGGTCTGTATTGAACACCATGAGTTATAGGGTTAATTAAGGCCTTATGGGGGTCTGTATTGACCACCATGAGTTAAAAGGTTAATTAAGGCCTTATGGGGGTCTGTATTTACCTTCATGAGTGACGGGGTTAATTAAGTGCTTATAGGGGTCTGTATTGACCACCATGAGTTATAGGGTTAATTAAGGCCTTATGGGGGTCTGTATTGACCACCATGAGTTATAGGGTTAATTAAGGCTTTCTGGGGGTCTGTATTGACCTTCATGAGTGCCGGGGTTAATTAAGGCTTTCTGGGGGTCTGTATTGGCCTTCATGAGTGACGGGGTTATTTAAGGCCTTATGGGGGTCTGTATTGACCACCATGAGTTATAGGGTTAATTAAGGCCTTATGGGGTTCTGTATTGACCACCATGAGTGACGGGGTTAATTAAGGCCTTATGGGGGTCTGTATTGACCTTCATGAGTGACAGGGTTAATTAAGGCCTTGTGGGGGTCTGCATTGACGTTCATGAGTGACGGGATTAATTAAGTGCTTATGTGGGTCTGTATTGACCGCCATGAGTGACGGGCTTAATTTAGGCCTTATGGGGGTCTGTATTGACAACCATGAATTATAGGGTTAATTAAGGCCTTATGGGGGTCTGTATTGACCACCATGAGTTATAGGGTTAATTAAGGCCTTATGGGGGTCTGTATTGACCGCCATGAGTGATGGGCTTAATTAAGGCCTTATGGGGGTCTGTATTGACCACCATGAGTTAGAGGGTTAATTAAGGCCTTATGGGGGTCTGCATTCACCTTCATGAGTGACGGGATTAATTAAGTGCTTATGTGGGTCTGTATTGACCGCCATGAGTGACGGGCTTAATTTAGGCCTTATGGGGGTCTGTATTGACAACCATGAATTATAGGGTTAATTAAGGCCTTATGGGGGTCTGTATTGACCACCATGAGTTATAGGGTTAATTAAGGCCTTATGGGGGCCTGTATTGACCTTCATGAGTGACGGGTTTTAATTAAGGCCTTATGGGGATCTGTATTGACCACCATAAGTGACGGGCTTAATTAAGGCCTTATGGGGGTCTCTATTGACCTTCATGAGTGACAGGGTTAATTAATGCCTTATGGGGGTCTGTATTGACCACCATGAGTTAAAGGGTTAATTAAGGCCTTATGGGGGTCTGTATTGACCACCATGAGTTATAGGGTTAATTAAGGCCTTCTGGGGGTCTGTATTGACCTTCATGAGTAACGGGGGTTAATTAAGGCCTTATGGGGGTCTGTATTAACCACCATAAGTGACGGGTTTAATTAAGGCCTTATGGGGGTCTGTATTGACCACCATGAGTGACGAGCTTAATTAAGGCCTTATGGGGGTCTGTATTGACCACCATGAGTTATTGGGTTAATTAAGGCCTTATGGGGGTCTGTATTGACCACCATGAGTCATAGGGTTAATTAAGGCCTTATGGGGGTCTGTATTGACCACCATGAGTTATAGGGTTAATTAAGGCCTTATGGGGGTCTGTATTGACCTTCATGAGTGATGGGCTTAATTAAAGCCTTATGGGGGTCTGTATTGACCTTCATGAGTTATAGGGTTAATTATGGCCTTATGGGGGTCTGTATTGACCACCATGAGTTATAAGATTAATTTAGTGCTTATGGGGGTCTGTATTGACCACCATGAGTGACAGGCTTAATTAAGTCCTTATGGGGGTCTGTATTGACCACCATGAGTTATAGGGTTATTTAAGGCCTTATGGGGGTCTGTTTTGACCACCATGAGTTATAAGGTTAAATAAGTGCTTATGGGGGTCTGTATTGACCACCATGAGTTATAGGGTTAATTAAGGCCTTATGGGGGTCTGTATTGACCACCATGAGTTAAAAGGTTAATTAAGGCCTTATGGGGGTCTGTATTGACCTTCATGAGTGACTGGGTTAATTAAGTGCTTATGGGGGTCTGTATTGACCACCATGAGTGACGGGCTTAATTAAGGCCTTATGGGGGTCTGTATTGACCACCATGAGTTAGAGGGTTAATTAAGGCCTTATGGGGGTCTGCAATGACCTTCATGAGTAACGGAATTAATTAAGTGCTTATGTGGGTCTGTATTGACCGCCATGAGTGACGGGCTTAATTTAGGCCTTATGGGGGTCTGTATTGACCACCATGAGTTATAGGGTTAATTAAGGCCTTATGGGGGTCTGTATTGACCACCATGAGTTAGAGGGTTAATTAAGGCTTTCTGGGGGTCTGTATTGACCTTCATGAGTGCTGAGGTTAATTAAGGCTTTCTGGGGGTCTGTATTGGCCTTCATGAGTGACGGGGTTATTTAAGGCCTTCTGGGGGTCTGTATTGACCACCATGATTTATAGGGTTAATTAAGGCCTTATGGGGGTCTGTATTGACCACTATGAGTGACGGGGTTAATTAACGCCTTATGGGGGTCTGTATTGACCTTCATGAGTGACAGCGTTAATTAAGGCCTTATGGGGGTCTGCATTGACGTTCATGAGTGACGGGATTAATTAAGTGCTTATGGGGGTCTGTATTGACCGCCATGAGTGATGGGCTTAATTAAGGCCTTATGGGGGTCTGTATTGACCACCATGAGTTAGAGGGTTAATTAAGGCCTTATGGGGGTCTGCATTGACCTTCATGAGTGACGGGATTAATTAAGTGCTTATGTGGGTCTGTATTACCGCCATGAGTGACGGGCTTAATTTAGGTCTTATAGGGGTCTGTATTGACCACCATGAATTATAGGGTTAATTAAGGCCTTATGGGGGTCTGTATTGACCACCATGAGTTATAGGGTAAATTAAGGCCTTATGGGGGCCTGTATTGACCTTCATTTGTGACGGGCGTTAATTAAGGCCTTATGGGGGTCTGTATTGACCACCATAAGTGACGGGCTTAATTAAGGCCTTATGGGGGTATCTATTGACCTTCATGATTGACGGGGTTAACTAAGGCCTTATGGGGGTCTGTATTGACCACCATGAGTTATAGGGTTAATTAAGGCCTTATGGGGGTCTGTATTGACCACCATGAGTTACAGTTTTAAATAAGGCCTTATGGGAGTCTGTACTGACCACCATGAGTTATAGGGTTAATTAAGGCCTTCTGGGGGTCTGTATTGACCTTCATGAGTGACGGGCTTAATTAAGGCCTTATGGTGGTCTTTATTGACCACCATGAGTGACGAGCTTAATTAAGACCTTATGGGGGTCTGTATTGACCACCATGAGTTATAGGGTTAATTAAGGACTTATGGGGGTCTGTATTGACCTCCATGAGTGACGGGCTTAATTAAGGCCTTATGGGGGTCTGTATTGAACACCATGAGTTATAGGGTTAATTAAGGCCTTATGGGGGTCTGTATTGACCACCATGAGTTAAAAGGTTAATTAAGGCCTTATGGGGGTCTGTATTTACCTTCATGAGTGACGGGGTTAATTAAGTGCTTATAGGGGTCTGTATTGACCACCATGAGTTATAGGGTTAATTAAGGCCTTATGGGGGTCTGTATTGACCACCATGAGTTATAGGGTTAATTAAGGCCTTATGGGGGCCTTTATTGACCACCATGATATAGGGTTAATTAAGGCCTTATGGGGGCCTGTCTTGACCTTCATGAGTGATGGGAGGTTAATTAAGGCCTTATGGGGGTCTGTATTGACTGCCATTAAGTGACGGGCTTATTTAAGGCCTTATGGGGGTCTGTATTGACACCATGAGTTATAGGGTTAATTAAGGCCTTATGGGGTCTGTATTGACCACCATGAGTTATAGGGTTAATTAAGGCCTTATGGGGTCTGTATTGACCTTCATGAGTGACGGGGGTTAATTAAGGCCTTATGGGGGTCTCTATTGACCGCCATGAGTGACGGGCTTAATTAAGGCCTTATGGGGGTCTGTATTGACCACCATGAGTTATAGGGTTAATTAAGGCCTTATGGGGGTCTGTATTGACCACCATTAGTTATAGGGTTAATTAAGGCCTTATGGGGGCCTGTATTGACCTTCATGAGTGACGGGGGTTAAATAAGGCCTTATGGGGGTCTGTATTGACCACCATGAGTGACAGGCTTAATTAAGGCCTTATGGGGGTCTGTATTGACCACCATGAGTTAAAAGGTTAATTAAGGCCTTATGGGGGTCTCTATTGACCTTCATGAGTGACGGCGTTAAATAAGGCCTTATGGGGGTCTGTATTGACCTTCATGAGTGACAAGGTTAATTAAGGCCTTATGGGGGTCTGCATTGACCTTCATGAGTGACGGGATTAATTAAGTGCTTATGTGGGTCTGTATTGACCACCATGAGTTATAGGGTTAATTAAGGCCTTATGGGGGTCTGTATTGACCACCATGAGTTACAGGGTTAAATAAGGCCTTATGGGAGTCTGTACTGACCACCATGAGTTATAGCGTTAATTAAGGCCTTCTGGGGGTCTGTATTGACCTTCATGAGTGACGGGCTTAATTAAGGCCTTATGGGGGTCTGTATTGACTGCCATTAAGTGACGGGCTTATTTAAGGCCTTATGGGGGTCTGTATTGACCACCATGAGTTATAGGGTTAATTAAGGCCTTATGGGGTCTGTATTGACCACCATGAGTTATAGAGTTAATTAAGGCCTTATGGGGTCTGTATTGACCTTCATGAGTGACGGGGGTTAAGGCCTTATGGGGGTCTCTATTGACCGCCATGAGTGACGGGCTTAATTAAGGCCTTATGAGGGTCTGTATTGACCACCATGAGTTATAGGGTTAATTAAGGCCTTATGGGGGTCTGTATTGACCACCATTAGTTATAGGGTTAATTAAGGCCTTATGGGGACCTGTATTGACCTTCATGAGTGACGGGGGTTAAATAAGGCCTTATGGGGGTCTGTATTGACCACCATGAGTGACAGGCTTAATTAAGGCCTTATGGGGGTCTGTATTGACCACCATGAGTTAAAAGGTTAATTAAGGCCTTATGGGGGTCTCTACTGACCTTCATGAGTGACGGCGTTAAATAAGGCCTTATGGGGGTCTGTATTGACCTTCATGAGGGACAGGGTTAATTAAGGCCTTATGGGGGTGTGCATTGACCTTCATGAGTGACGGGATTAATTAAGTGCTTATGTGGGTCTGTATTGACCACCATGAGTTATAGGGTTAATTAAGGCCTTATGGGGGTCTGTATTGACCACCATGAGTTACAGGGTTAAATAAGGCCTTATGGGAGTCTGTACTGACCACCATGAGTTATAGCGTTAATTAAGGCCTTCTGGGGGTCTGTATTGACCTTCATGAGTGACGGGCTTAATTAAGGCCTTATGGGGGTCTGTATTGACCACCATGAGTGACGGGATTAATTAAGGCCTTATGGGGGTCTGTATTGACCACCATGAGTTATAGGGTTAATTATGGCCTTATGGGGGTCTGTATTGACCTCCATGAGTGACGGGCTTAATTAAGGCCTTATGGGGGTCTGTATTGAACACCATGAGTTATAGGGTTAATGAATGCCTTATGGGGGTCTGTATTGACCACCATGAGTTAAAAGGTTAATTAAGGCCTTATGGGGGTCTGTATTTACCTTCATGAGTGACGGGGTTAATTAAGTGCTTATAGGGGTCTGTATTGACCACCATGAGTTATAGGGTTAATTAAGGCCTTATGGGGGTCTGTATTGACCACCATGAGTTATAGGGTTAATTAAGGCCTTATGGGGGCCTTTATTGACCACTATGAGATAGGGTTAATTAAGGCCTTATGGGGGCCTGTCTTGACCTTCATGAGTGACGGGGGTTAATTAAGGCCTTATGGGGGTCTGTATTGACCGCCATTAAGTGACGGGCTTATTTAAGGCCTTATGGGGGTCTGTATTGACCACCATGAGTTATAGGGTTAATTAAGGCCTTATGGGGGTCTGTATTGACCACCATGAGTTATAGGGTTAATAAAGGCCTTATGGGGTCTGTATTGACCTTCATGAGTGACGGGGTTCATTAAGGCCTTATGGGGGTCTGTATTAACCACCATGAGTTATATTGTTAATTATCCCTTATGGGGGTCTGTATTTACCACCATGAGTGACGGGCTTAATTAAGGCCTTATGGGGGTCTGTATTGACCTTTATGAGTGACGGGGATAATTAAGGCCTTATGGGGGTCTGTATTGACCATCATGAGTTATAGGGTTAATTAAGGCCTTATGGGGGTCTGTATTAAACTTCATGAGTGACGGGGGTTAATTAAGGCCTTATGGGGGTCTGCATTGACCTTCATTTTTGACTGGATTAATTAGGTGCTTATGGGGGTCTGTATTAACCGCCATGAGTGACGGGCTTAATTAAGGCCTTATGGGGGTCTGTATTGACCACCATGAGTTATAGGGTTAATTAAGGTCTTATGGGGGTCTGTATTGACCACCATGAGTTATAGGGTTAATTAAGGCCTTATGGGGGCCTGTATTGACCTTCATGAGTGACGGGGGTTAATTAAGGCCTTATGGGGGTCTCTATTGACCGCCATGAGTGACGGGCTTATTTAAGGCCTGATGGGGGTCTGTATTGACCACCATGAGTTATAGGGTTAATTAAGGCCTTATGGGGGTCTGTATTGACCACCATGAGTTATAGGGTTAATTAAGGCCTTATGGGGGCCTGTATTGACCTTCATGAGTGACAGCATTATATAAGGCCTTATGGGGGTCTGTATTGACCTTCATGAGTGACAGGGTTAATTAAGGCCTTATGGGGGTCTGTATTGACCACCATGAGTTATAGGGTTAATTAAAGCCTTATGGGGGTCTGCATTGACGTTCATGAGTGACGGGATTAATTAAGTGCTTATGGGGGTCTGTATTGACCGCCATGAGTGACGGGCTTAATTAAGGCCTTATGGCGGTCTGTATTGACCACCATGAGTTAGAGGGTTAATTAAGGCCTTATGGGGGTCTGCATTGACCTTCATGAGTGACGGGATTAATTAAGTGCTTATGTGGGTCTGTTTTGACCGCCATGAGTAACGGGCTTAATTAAGGCCTTATGGGGGTCTGTATTGACCACCATGAGTTATAGGGTTAATTAAGGCCTTATGGGGGTCTGTATTGACCACCATGAGTTATAGGGTTAATTAAGGCCTTTTGAGGGCCTGTATTGACCTTCATGAGTGACGGGGGTTAATTAAGGCCTTATGGGGGTCTGTATTAACCACCATAAGTGACGGGCTTAATTAAGGCCTTATGGGGGTCTGTATTGACCTTTATGAGTGACGGGGTTAATTAAGGCCTTTTGGGGGTCTGTATTGACCACCATTAGTTATAGGGTTAATTAAGGACTTATGGGGGTCTGCATTGACCTTCATGAGTGACGGGATTAATTAAGTGCTTATGGGGGTCTGTATTGACCGCCATGAGTGACGGGCTTAATTAAGGCCTTATGGGGGTCTGTATTGACCACCATGAGTTATATTGTTAATTATCCCTTATGGGGGTCTGTTTTGACCACCATGAGTGACGGGGTTAATTAAGGCCTTATGGGGGTCTGTATTGACCTTTATGAGTGACGGGGTTAATTAAGGCCTTATGGGGGTCTGTATTGACCACCATGAGT